>JAGSMZ010000004.1:7020000-8220000 GCA_029286645.1 Papilio protenor | reverse complement strand
TGTTCAGTTATAGAACTGTCAGATCTTAGCGTTTGAAGTGGGCATAAGAGTTTTAAATTCTTATCGAAGGTCCGAAGTAAAGAATCTATTTATAAATTATCATCAATTAATAAGGAAAGTAATCTTCATACAATATTTATTGATTGTAAAACACGTGTGCATTAATACTACAAGCGTGTTATGCATTATGTTAATCCTTGAGAATGTTACATCAATTTGAAAAATGACATAATATGTTACATACTTGAATTAAAATTATGTTTGTCTCTGTCTTTTGTATTCAGAGAAATTGAGATAGATATGTTTCTGTACTTGTCATTCGGAAGTGAACATTCATTACTATATTGGACACTTTTGTGTTTATCAATGAGTAGCTGTTCCTCGCGACTTCGCCCGTGTGAAAACAATAGTAAGCGCCTATATTACTCACAGATAAATTACCTTTTTAATGGTGAAGGAATTTTTAAAATCGGTCTAGTAGTTTTTGAGTTATTTCAATACAAATAAAAATCGAAAAACACAAATCTTTCCTGATTGTAATATTAGTATAGAAAACAGTCAAGTTAGTTATGTTTAGTTTCACAAGTTTAGTAAACAATGAAATAACGTTTTTATAATTTCATGCGGATGAAGCCGCACGGGAATAGCTAGTTATCAGATATAATAGCAATGTACATAATTAAATATTAGTGTGTGCATTAAAAACATCTGACATAAATAAACCAACTATGGAAAAAATATTTTATCTCTTAACATACATGTTTGAAAATCGCTCGTCTAAAACTTACACACACTTTGTTGATTTACAGCGCACGTCTTTGACTAAACTATCGCAGAACTGTTTAGTCGCACTTTGATTCCTATAAGCTTAGGTGCGCACTCTACTCGATGTTTAGTTGTGCAAATAAACAGTTGAATTGGCTGCGAAAGAATCGACAATCGCACACAGTTTTGCTATAGTTTAGTAATAGGTGTGCGCCCGCTCTTACATGCCTTTTGTTTGACATTTTTTTTAATTAATACAAAATACTGGCTGTTAAAGTTTTTATATCAGTCTGATCCGATTCATACCGGATTATGATAAAAATCAAATGAACCTAATTGCATTGATAATATTTAAGTAATGACAAGATAAGATTATCCATGTCATATAAACAAAAGGAATTTAATCCTTAACATTATAACAATTAGAATTTAAAAAAAAAAGTAAAAAGTCGATAATTTTTATAAAATTATAACCTTACCAAGACTGTAAGTGTCGAAATTCGTTCCATATTTTTTCATACTGCTCTTGGTATATTTTTTATTTGTTAGGTCTATTTTTTCGAACATCATCATCATCATCAATTAAAGAACTTAAATTGATTTCTTTCAAAGCAAAATTCACTTTTTTTGACCGACTTCCCAAAAGAAGGAGGTACTGAATTCGTCAGTATGTTTTTTTTTATTTTTTTTTTATGTGTGTTACGGCATCACTCCGCCGCTAGTGGACCGATTTTTAGTTCACACTTTTGTAAATATTTTTCCTGTATGCTATTTGGCGGAATCTCAATTTAAAATCTTTTCAAAATTATCTGAAGATTGCATTAATACATTTTTGATTACACAATCAAGTAATCTATTTTTACATCGATAAACTGTAATCCGATACCTAACACCGTCTCATTCGCAAAGACCACAGACTGATAAAAGTGTTAGATGCGTATATTTATTTTTACAAAAATAAATCCCTCTGTAATAATGAAATTGGAAGAGAATAGAAATTGAAATTATTTGTTGTAAATATATGTTTATATAGATAGTAAAAATAGATAATAAAAACAGTTTTTTTTCTATTTAGTATGTCTGTACGCATAAGTGTTTTAGTTCTTTAATCTTAACTTTTACGAACATTGTAATATAATTTTTGACATTAAAAATACATTTTAATTTGATAAAAGTGTAAAACTAAGTTTTTTTTTTAAATAATTATAATAAATTATTATCTTAGTATACGCTAGCATTGTGTTGTTTTGTTGAAATAATATGTTTTTTGTTTTTTCTT
Organism: Papilio protenor; assembly: GCA_029286645.1. Lineage (NCBI taxonomy): Eukaryota > Metazoa > Arthropoda > Insecta > Lepidoptera > Papilionidae > Papilio > Papilio protenor. Next base: position 8,217,956 of record JAGSMZ010000004.1, on the reverse strand, counting down.
GTTTTTTTTTTTCATCTCATATGTGTATAAGTTTATTAAATAATGGTAATCATTTTTTCCCTAAACAAAATATTTGCCTTTATAGCAAACATTTTTCTCCATCGTAACGGTTGCATGGAATATTAAATTGATATGTTTACGATTTAATGCTTTGTTTTATTCTTAAGGTAAATTAATATCTCATGGTTGTTATTTTTTGTGTTCCCTATTGATATAATAAATTTATTTCAAATGTGAAACTTGTTTTAATTTAATAGCACATTTCTATCACAAAAATTGAACTGCACTGTTCAACTGAAAGTACTCGTATATTTATTTCTCCGCAGTTTTTTTCATTCGAACTATTTATTTATTTATTTATGTATTTATTTATTTATTTATTTATTTATTTAATCGAGCGGAATGTTTAATTTTACATGACACCTCTATCCATATTTAATATCTACAACCATTGTATTCAAAAGTAGAAAATAATCAAAAGCACGCATCAAAATTAAACAATGTAAGTACTGCTATCAACGAGGAAATATTTCATTGATAAAATGCAAATGCATTTGATTAGATAAAATAATTTTATGAATTATCAATTATAAGTATTTGGTGAATAAAACAGCATATTCATATATGTAATTTAGTTACAAATATTGTAGTTAACCAATATAGTAAGCGAATTAATTTCGTGTCTCAATTACATCTAATATCCTACAAACAGTGTCCATAAAAGCATTATAATTATGCACGATTATTCGTTGCTGTCAAGTTTTCGATCTCATATTGTGTTTTAAGAGCGTGAGCACACCTTTGACTAAACTATCGCATAACTGTTTAGTCTCCTTTTGATTCCTATGAGCGTATGTGGAGGTACACCTCCTATACCTATACCTCCTCATAGGAATACGCATATGTGTAGTGTACTACTCGATTTTCAGTTGTCCAACTAAACAGTTGAATTGGCTGCGAAACAATCGACAATCGCACAACAGTTATGCGATAGTTTAGTAAAAATTGTGCACTCGCTCTTAATGTTATATCGCCTAAATGGATAAGAAATAAACGCCTCCGACTGCATATGACAATGTCAACGGTGTGATTCTTCAAAGTTCCAAAACAAATGTTACTCTTATATTTCTGTAATAAAAGTATTTAAAAATTACATAAATACTGACGTAAATCCTGATAATATCATTAGATAATAATGACGTTTTATAACCTCACAATCAGTTAAATTTTATTATTCAGTCGCGTACCAATATTAAAGGCAGTAAATCATTCGGAATTCTTACCTAAATACTTTTATTGCATTGCCTTTAGTTCAACATACTTCAATAAAGAGATAAGATTACTTTTATGTTAGCAAATTCTATGTCGGCAGCTTGAGTAGACATCTATTAATATTTATGGACGTTACAAAAAAAAAGTTAAATACTGTTTTAAATATATTTTATCTTAAACACACGTTAACCCTTTTATACCATGACTAACGCTTGTGCGGATTCTTATCAAATTATGGCTATCTTACTAATATTATAAACTAGCTTTCGCCCGTAACTCCGTCCGCGTGGATTAAAAAAAAAAAACAAAACTAAGTATCCTACCTGTTCTTCCAGACTATCCTCTACATATATACCAAATTTCATCGAAATCCGTTCAGCCGTTTAGGCTACAAACTCTAACAAACATCCATCCATCCATCCATCCATCTAAACTTTCGCATTTATAATATTAGTATGAAGTATGATGTGTTTAGATGGATGGATGTTTGTTAGAGTTTGTAGCCTAAACGGCTGAACGGATTGTGATGAAATTTGGCATAGATGTAGGAGATAGTCTGCAAGAACACATAAGCTATTCACTTTTGTTTTTTTCAATACCACGCGGAAGAAGTCGCGGGGGAAAGCTAGTTGAAACATAATGCGTAGGCTTGCGAAATTTATTCTTTACTAGTAAATAATCTTGTACTAAAAAAGGAGATAGAAATTTACGGTGAAACATATATAACTTGACGTCTGTAAATCGCCGGAAAAAGTTGGTGTCGAAACACACTCCTATAAGTATTCTCCCTTGACATATCTCCGTATTTAAAGAGGTTAGTTTGCTTCGCTGTGGATGTTAATATATGAGGGCACAACACATTTTATTGACAGACACGATAGGGGAAGGGTGCAGGTTAAAGGGTGTTAAATTCGACGCCTGAGCGCACTCGATTGAAGGGCTGTTTGCTACAAGTATGGATTTCCCATACAATTGAAAACGCTAAGAGCCTTCCATCAAAATGTGAGAGTTGATACATTAATATTCTTTTAAAATATTGACATTTATTTTTAAATATTCCAGATTTAAATTTAAATCTTACTTAATATTATAAATGTGAAAGTTTAGATGGATGGATGGATGTTTGTTAGAGTTTGTAGCCTAAAAGCCTGAACGGATTTCGATGAAATTTGGCACAGATGTAAAACATAGTCTGGAACAACACATAGGCTACCCACTTTTGTATTTTTTTATTCCACGCGGACGGAGTCGCGAGCGAAAGCTAGTATTTCAATAAAGTATCGTATGCTTAGAAAATAACCTAAAAACACTAATAAGTTAAATTTCTTAATTATTAATTAAATTGATTCCGATACGTAGTATGCATATTTATTTTAATAACAAATATGTTTATTTTCGATTGGAATGTTGTTTGGTAAACTGTCGTACTCACGACAACTCTTTGATCACCAATCGGTACGAGATATCGGCCACTTTGTCATCTTTAACAATGACAAACTATATTGTAACTATTCTCTTGTGCACAGGTAAGTCGTTATTTAAATTAATAATTATAATATTATACATACTTTTATCATATAATAATTGTTTTTTTTAGAAATAGCAGCATTGCGCTATCCGTTTCATTGGTCGTACGAAGGTTTGTTTTGTTTTTTAATTTATCATAATTTCCCAGTTATAAATAATATTGTTTTGTAGTAAAGCACTTATGTACTCGTCAATTATATATTGTTTTTCGTTGGCTTAGCTCTCTCAGTTTTGTGTAAACAATAGGTAGATATTTCACGAGGTGGAACCTATCCTCGTGTTCGTATTAATCTATGAAATGTCCAAAATTATACAATAAATCTTAATTATTGTTAACTATATTTTTTATACAGAGGAGAACAAATGGCCGGGAGATAAATGCAGGCTCGGGGGCTCGCGGCAGTCGCCCATTGACATCAAGCGATCAGACATCGTAAAGGACTTTGAAGGTCGATTCATCAAGTATGGAGAGGTCGTGCTCTCCGGCTACCAGGCGGTAAACATGGCCGCCACCAATAACGAGTACACAAGTTAGTAAAAACCCTGGGGTCTAGAAATAAGTACAGTTACTGGACTGGCACAGCTAAATGATTGTCGCCGTTTTCAGTTAGTTTATAAGCTAAGGCTAATCTTACTAATATTATAAATGTGAAAATATAGATGGATGGATGTTTGTTAGAGTTTGTAGCCTTAAGTACTGAACGGTTCTGGATAAAATTTGCCATATACGATAGCCTGGAAGAACACATAGACTACTTACATTTGTTTTTTATTAATTCAACGTGAACGGAGTCGCGGGCGAAAGCTAGTAACTTATAAGTTTAACTATTGTTCAGTAATGTTCAGTGCGGAAGGCAGCTCTGAGAATCTCCCAACGATGCGTGGCGGCCCGCTGCGGCAGCCCTACCGGTTGGAACAGATGCATCTACACTGGCTCTCCGAGCACGCGATAGATGGCGCCAAGTACGTCATTTTACATGTACCTATTTCCACTAGCGATGCTAAAATACTAAAACTAATGAATGTGCAGATTCCCAGTGGAAATCCATCTGGTGCACGTGCGTTCCGACTTGGACGTGCGGAGCGCTCTCAAGAGGAGAGACGGTCTCGCTATCCTAGCTTTATTTGGTAAGGTAAGTTATGTCTGTTTTTGTCTATAAGCGTGAGTGTGAGAGGGATGGGTATATTTTGTAATACAGATGTTAGAACAGTGCAGGTAAGGGCGCGGAACTGAAAGGGGCGCAACAGATCTGCGTATTACAGTCTTAAATAACCCTGTTGGCACCCAAGTGCTAAAAAAGGGGTTGCCCAAAGTATCTCACCCATGGCGTTAGTAGCGGTACAACAGTGTATACGCACCTTTAGATTTACAAGTTAAATAACACATGTAAATCATACATGGACCTTTTGTCCTTATTGGTAAACATTTCCCGTCAGATCATAGAACAAGATGAGCTAGAGGTGACGGCATTTGAGGAGATGACGGCCGTCATATCGAGACTGCATTCCGTTGGTAGTCGTCTCAACGGCGTTGTTATGGATTTAACGTGAGTAAAGAACAATATAACGACTTGCATTAATGATGGTTTAATACATTTATCGATATTTAAACTGTTTGCTGATTTTATCAATCAAATTAGATTGTTTTGATCGTTTACAATTTTACAGAACAGTAGCGCTTTATTACTTACGCCCCATCTTTAGGTGTCCATATTTTGTAAGTAAAATGCACATAGTAATAAAGTTTGAAGCTTCTTTTGACCTTATAATGATAATGAACTAACCTAAAGTACCGAATTAAAAAAAAACCGATGGTATGATAATGCCGTGATAAGACAATCTATTGTAGACGTCACAATGTTACCTAAATTATACAATATCGACAAATCTGTTAATAAAATCTAAATAATTTTTACTTACATAACTTATCAATATTATTCGCGTTATTTCTTTGTTACTTTTAACTATGTGAGAGAGTCCACTATCCACTATCCTAAAAGTATGATAATCGGAAGTTTTATGGCTTAATTTATTGACTGTTCACATCCTAATTGGTCAAATAAGATGTTTCCGTAGCAATCGAACGTTGTTAAAAATAAATGGAAACACGTGAACCGAATTGAAAGGTTAAAAATGATGAATGGATTAATTTATAATCTAACTGTATTTGTAAGACGTTTATTTAGTTTTTACAGTGGTAGAGTACGCTTTAACATCGCAGGAAAGGGCTGGCTCGCCCAGTGAAATACCACGACCACAAAGATGACAGACGTGGAGTGGAAACAATTCCGCGTTTCTTCTGATGAGTGTGGTGCCCGAGGCGTGATTTTAGTCCCTTTTCCTTTCTACTCTTTTCTTAAGAAGAAAGGATGGGAAGGGAAAGTGGATTTGACGGTGGAGGAGACACATAGGAAAGTGAAATCTCTTTATGTGCGTCTCCTCCTTCGATTAAGGGTAGGCAACTCATCAGTAATTGCGGATGTCTATGGGCACACTGCATAGACATCCGCATCGCTTCGCCATATCGGCGGATTCAGGTGGCTCGTGCCATCTTGTAATATAAAAAAAATAGTCAATTCTCATTATAGTTTCACTGTTCGTTATACTGAATATTCTTTTCCACTATTTAAATACATTTATCAACTAATGGCGTATAGATTATAAAATTTCAGATTTAATAATGATAAAAGCGTTAATATAACAATGAACAAATCACTGATTCAACTTAAGATTGGCTATAAAGATATTTATCTCTGACTAATTAAAATATTTCTTTTATCAGTTTTTTCGATACTAAATCTGTTTAATATATTTTAATTATAGGCCTAAAAGATAATATAACAGTTCTTTACTAGTTTTTTTTCATAAGGCTGATTAATTTATCGATCTAAAAATTGTATAATTAAAATTTTCTATTGTTTATTTTATAATACAATGTGGCAAACGGTCAATAGATGTCGCTAAAACAGTGACTGCAGACCATAGACTATCCAATAAGCTAAAACATTGTAGATGTTGCAATGCGGGATAAATCTATTTATTATACTGGCTGTTGCTCGCGACTTCGTCCACGTGGAATAAATAAAAAATAGCCTATGTTACTCACGTAGCTTTTTAATGGTGAAATCGGCCCAGTAGTTTTTGAGTTATTATCGATATTACAAAAATCCTAAAATACAAATGTATCCTCCTTATAATATCAGTATAGATAAAATGTCTTCAGTTTTAATGATTGCAGGAAACTGATCGCTCCCAACACAAGTATTTATTACACTTACGCGGGTTCTCTGACGTCACCCATGTGTAACGAGGTCGTCACCTGGATTTTGTTCCCTGAACACGTTTATATGACGGAGACACAGGTAAAGATTATCTATAGATAATATTTTAAGAATAACATTGGCTATTCAGTTAATTTTATATTATATTCGCTATATATTTTATATTAATATTAATTAATATAATAATATATTCGCAAAATTCAGAGAATAAAATTAGATACCTACCATTCTCCAAGCCCGCATTCACACAGACGCTTTTATAACGTGCGTTAAAAGTTCAAATGTAACGTTCCTAACAGTTTCATAATCAGACTTTACCTCTCCAGTACAACTTGCTGGAGAAGCTGCGCGAAGGGCATTACAACTACCGCAGCCTGCAGCCGGTGGTGCGGCAGACCGTGTACCAGCCGCCGATGGACTTCCTCATGGAGCCGCAGATCGTCACATCCATCAAGAACGCACTCATCTCTGTCGTTAACTTCTTTACTAATGTTAGAAGGTATTGCCATATTAATAGATAAAGATAGTTGAGTAAGAAAAGTGGGGCTAAGACCGCGCACACCTTTGACTAAACAATCGCACAACTGTCGATTGTTTCGCAGCCAATTTAACTGTTTAGTTGCACAACTAAAAATTGAGTAGTGTGTAAGCTCATAGGAATCAAAGCGAGACTAAACAGTTGTGCGATAGTTTCAGGGGTGCGCTCACTCTAATAGTGATGATCGACAGAAGGGTATGGCTAGGGTTGGCGTTATGGTAGAGCCACCGGGCAGGGCTTTGGGCAGAATTGTGTCACAGTTCTTCGAAACGAAATTAGTCTCATATGAATCATGTTTACAACCCCCCCTCCCCGCCCCCAAAAGTATAAAAAAAACTGTGAAATACTCGCCCTGGACAATAGTTAAAACCGCTATAATTTTTTTTTGGTATGGTTTTTGTAACCTTTTCTTAACAAATAATGTTTCCATTTGTTTCAGCTTCATGATGAAAGGTTTCGACACGCCTTAGCGTTCAGCCCGCGGGTTGGATAACTTCCAAGTATCTCCAGCACAGATATCGTGTGTGGTAGATACGATATGGAAGGCTATAGAAAAACTCAACCCGTGCGCAGATCCTAAGTCGTATACGTGCACCGTTTTGCGCAAATTGTGTAGGAAACTTAAACTACCAGGCAGCACTTGTTAGAAAAACTACTGGCTACTACTTCCCAACGTTTGCGTATAAGAGACTAGCTGTTGCTCGCGACTTCGTCCGCGTGAAAATAAAAAAAATATAGCCTATGTTACTCACAGATGAATTACTTTTGTACGGTGAAAGAATTTTTAACATCGGCCCAGTAGTTTTTTAGTTATTTCAATACATACAAAAATGCAAATCTTTCCTCTTTATAATATTAGTATAAGAGATGGGAAGGGGAAGTTGATTTAGGAGGTAATGGGACGCATAGGAAGGGAAATGTCCCTTATATGTGTTACCTCACCTCTGTTTAAAAGTAGGTAAACGGCATTTGTAAATGCGAATGTTTCTGGGCAGAGGTCGCTGCGCTATTTTTTTGGATTCGTTTGTCAAAAAAAGTAAAACTTGTACGATAAATGTAAAATATATATAAAAAATTTGAAAACTAGTATTAAGTAGCTCTTTGACATAGCCTAGATATGCTACCCTACAACTCAATCTTGTATTCCCTTTATAAAAAGAAGATGTTTTTAAGTTTTTATACAGGAATTTAGAATGGAACTTTATGATTATGTTGTATTAAATAAAAAGCATATCCGAGTCGTATGTTTATTTTAATAATATTAACAACTTCACACACATCCCGCACTCGTCACTGCAATGTGAACTCTGACGTATTACGAATAAGGTTTAAATTACAAACACACAATAAATTATATACAGGGTGGTTGAGTCTAGTTTACATCTATTTAAATATTGGTTAGAAATCTGTATTTTAAGTTGGTACATAACGTTATAGTTAAAATAAAAATGTTGGCAAACAAATTAGTTAACTATTTAAAAAGCTTTACGAGAATCTAAAACTTACGATTGAATTATTTGTATATTAAACTAGCTGTTCGCGTGCGGATTCATCCGCGTGAAATTATAAAAACTTTATTTTATTGTTTACATTTGTCAAATTATCAATAGCAAATGTAAAATGACATGACATGACAAACCTTAGCAATCTTTCTTTCTTGATGTTGGCAGCCACTTATTGTCTCTTTCCCACATTAGGGTTTTTATCCAAAATATTTACCCCTTAAGTTTAATGGCGTTAAAATATATAGCCTAAAGCATGATGCAAGTGTAGGGCTTTTTATTAAAAAAAGACTTATTCAAAAATATGCTGTAATTGCTGACATCTTAGACAACAAAGAAGTGTGTGTTTACGCTTTATTATATTAGTATAGAAGTATAGATAATAATACCTGAATTATTCAGCCATCTTTTATTCACATTCTTTTTGAAATAGGGGAAATAATATTTAAATAACTCTCATTTCACGGTAACATATATCAGTTTAAACATATGAAAGTCCTATTAAAACAATGTCCACATACTTTAAGTGACATTTAAAAATAGACATGTAAACATAGCCTTGAACTGAGCTTAGGCTACAATTATTAGCTTACAGCTCAACTCGAATTACTACGAGAGTTGAGTCGCAAGCTGGATGACTAACTCATGCTCATATCTTTATACAATCAGGGAAACTGTCAGTGTTCCAACTTAAAGCTACAATAGTTTGAACATTTTGAAACGAGACGCGGCACAAAAACCAATAGAACAATAAATGTATCTACGAAAAATATCAGTTATACACGCCTAGTTTATTTTTATTATTATCCCTTCGTTTGCACTTATAGCCGGTTTCCCAGCTACGTTTAACCATTCGTTAGTGTTTTTGATTCGATAACTTCATGAAATGCGTTTCCGAATTACGAAATTAGAGTTTTAATCCGTTGAAACAAAATCTAACACTAATGAATCAATAGGTGACGACAAAATAAATGGAGACTTCAGAAACCCGCCATTACTGCTTTCTAATAAGTTATTTGTAGGAAGAGGCGGTGTTTGTCTCGTTCTAATGTACAAGGTGATTTTTTCCTGAAATGAAACACTGCAGATTTCCCCGACTGTACTAATTGAGCTGTGAGCTATTCACTGATCTGCTTCTGAGCTGAGTTGTAGATCATTTTTACTTGAATTTCCCATCACTATTAAAGGCTTAACATGAGGTACCTAGTTACGGATATCTTAAAGATTTTAAATCGGATTTTCATCTAAATAAACTCCGAATAGCCTTTCAAAGTTTACGAGTGTTGTCATTGTAAAATTAACCTAGAGACATCACAATAGGGGACAAAATCTATATTTGTACAAAATATACAAGATTTCCACTATAAAGTATTGCTCACTATTTGCTTTAAACGTTTTTCTATATACTGCACTCGGGTCACCAACTTGTCTTTAGGATTGAACTCTGTGTATGGTATTTGAAGAACTTTGAATCCCTGGAAATAAATTAAATACTTATATCAATCGTGAAAAAGAATGTGTATATTAGAGGAAGTTTGAAAGTAGCGCCAGTGGTGGAGAAATTGGGAAGCAAAAGGTTAGCGTGGTATGGACATGTTATGAGACGAGATGATGGGGACATAAACCAGAAAGTGTTAAAAATAAAGGCTACAAAGAAAGAGGAAGACCGAAGAAAGTATGGATGGATTGTGTGAAAGAGGATATGCTTAAAGGAGTGGTTTCAGATATGACGGCTGATAGAGATGTATGGAAGAGCAGCACATACTGTGCCGACCATCCATAAGGGATAAGGGCAAGTTGATGATGATGATGATCAATGGTGAATCGACCGAATATTAAACAATATTTAAATATGTAAGAAAGAAGTCTATATGAAATCATGTTAAGTTGATAAGCCAAATTTTAATAAATAAATAATTAAATGTAACTGCGATTTATTTGACAAAACCACACTTACTCTAAATTCTACTAAAATGGCACCTGTCAGATTGTAAACGGATTTTTTTTAAGACATTAATAAAAACTTTTACAGCCTTACAAATAAACTAGGTATAAAGTTAAACTTAGGAAGAAACTGAATATAAGCAAATATTAGTACAAATTTTGTTTATAATCAGTTTATTCCTAAGTTTAACTTTATACCGCGTTTATTTGTAATGCAGTTGAGTAAACTCAAATGCAGTTGCAGTTGAGAGTTGTAATAAACTTAGCCTTTGGATAAAAAAAAAACTTAAATATGGAATGAATCAAAAAATTCAAAAAAATCATCTCTTACTTCTTACTAATATTATAAACGCGAAAATTTAGGTAGAAGTAACAATTTACCTGCTAAACGGATATCAAAGAAATTCGTCGAAAGAAGTCGTCGAAATAGATATAAATCAGTTTGAAAGAATACATAAGCTATGTTTTTTTTACCAAACAGTGTCGGGGTCAAAAGTTAGTATTATTTACCTTATTTTGAAGCAGCTTGGTGTAGAGCTGGTTGACGCCGAGAGGGAGCACGGTCCGGCGCGTCATGTCGTGGTACTCCAGACCCAGCACTGCTATTCTATGCACACTGTAAACATATATTTATACTGAATGTCGACTTCGACAACGTAAAAATTTAAATATAGCCTATGTTACTCAGCGATAGTTTTTTAATGTGAAAGAATTTTCGAAATCGACCCTGTATTTGAGTTATTTTAATACATGCAAAAATAAATAATTATAGATTAGAACTTAAAATGTCAATAATTAGATTAATATTTAACTATTATCTATCTATACTAATATAATAAAGCGTAAACACACACTTCTTTGTTGCCTAAGATGTCAGCAATCACAGCATATTTTTGAATAATTCTTTTTTTAATAAAAAGCCCGACACTTACGTCATGCTTTAGGCTATATATTTTCACGCCATTAAACTTATTTTGGATAAAAACCCTAATGTGGGAAAGAGACCATAAGTTGCTGCCAACATCAAGAAAGAAAGATTGCTAAGGTTTGTCATGTCATGTCATTATGACATTTGCTATTGATAATTTGACAAATGTAAACAATAAAATAAAGTTTTTATAATTCCACGCGGATGAATCCGCACGCGAACAGCTAGTTAATAATAAAAAACCTAAAACGTCAATAATTAGATTAATATTTAACTATTATAGTAACATAAACTAACCTTTTATCATTTACCGCCTTCTCTAACGGAATTGGATGACATTTGGAGTTGAGCGCAAATTCCGCATCTGATAGAAGTTAAACACAAAACGATATTAAAAATACACGCTTAAAGAAACCTAAACAATATGAAATGTGGTATCGAAACATACAGAAATAATAGTAAGTTTAGTGCTTTCAAAAAAGAGAGTGGGAGAGAGAGACAGAGATAGGAGAGAGGCCAAGAGGGTGAGAGAGGAAGAATGAGATTGGAGGGGAGGTCGAGAGATAATGATAAGGAGTAAGCGAGAAACGGAGAGGAAGAGAGCGGGATAGAGGGATTTGGAGAGATAAGAGAATAGAAGAAGAAGGAGGGAGAGTGGGAAAGATAAAGAGAGTGGGTAATAAGATACACTTGTAGCATTCAACAACTCACCATACAGAAATCCCATGCCAGAATTACACTCCCTCTTCATAAAGGCATCAGCAGAGACGAGACTTTTGAATGTATCCATAATGCTCTGTACATAGAGTGCTTTTTCCTTTGTATAGAGTATGGGCACGCCCACAGAGATATCCTCCGCGAGTCGCGCGCGCTCCGGGAATTTCATACTTATGTACGCGTCGATAGACATCAGTTTACGACGAGCTGGGATTGGGATCTCTGAAATTTAAATAATATGTATTACTAACTTTCACCCGCGACACCGTCCGCGTAATTAAAATCTCAAAAATAATTTAGTTTAAACCATGTGTTCTTTCAGACTATCCTCTATATTTAAACCTTTGATCGAGATCTAAACTATCACATATATAATATTAGCAAGAGTAGGATAATATTCAAATTACTTAATTTAAAATTACCACAACTATACAAATAGAAGAGAAGAATGACAAATTCCAAACAATGAGGAAATTACGCTACATTTTTTTTAATGTCGAATAATCATAATTTCTATTCACTCAGGTCGGAGGACAGATAAAATTGAACTTTAAAATGTTACAATAAGATGTAATTTCGCATGTCTCTTGATAAAAAACGTCCAAATTAAATTAAACCTTATTTTAATCGCATAAAGTTAAATTTCATTTGCTACATAATTGGTATACTCTACACTCTCTATGTGAACGAAGTAATTTAGTAACATTGTTATTTAGACATATTTTATTTACTAAATTACTGGACATAAGAGCTAGATATTAAATGAAACAATTTAAGCAAACTCACCGCCAGCTGACAGCAGTTTGTCAATAAAGTCCGGTCTGACAGTGGACAGGAGATGGTCTTCTCTGGCATGGCTCAGCGTCAGCAAAGAGAACACGAAGTCCAACCACGAGGAAGGCTTCACCATTTCATCTTCTTTCAATAATAATGCATTCTGGAAATGATAAATATAAACACTAATGAATCAATAGGTTATCATACTAATCATACTATCATACTTCATACTAATATTATAAATGCGAAGGTTTAGATGGATGAATGTTTGTTAGTTTGTACCCTAAACGGCTGAACGGATTTCGATGAAATTTGGCATAGATGTAGAGAATAGTCTGGAAGAAAATAATGGAAACTTCAGCAACCCAGCATAAGTAATGTTAGCTTTAAAATAATTTAGGTACATTAAGTAAGATCTGAATGTCTTTATTTATGTTGTTTTTTTTGTGTGTTTTTTTCTTATATTTTCTCCCTAGATTTAGATTAAGTTTTCTAATTGTGACCGAGTGCTTTAAAGTACATGTTTTTTACTTCTTCTCTTCTGTAAAACTACGTGGTTTGTTTTAAGATTCATTGAAAACAGGCGCTTCAGTACACACCGCAGCACATGCCGAATCAATTACTTTTCTTTTTTTAAATAAACGAATTTCTATCTTTCTTAAATGTAAGAAAATAACCTGGAAGACTAATAAATAACTATTTTTTTAATACTGAGCACATTATATTTTACATCTATACCAAATTTCAGCAAGATCCATCTAGCCAGTAAAGATATTAATAATCATCCATCCATCCATCCATTCATCTAAATTATCGAATTTATTATATTAGTAAGAAGTAAATCAGCAAGCAGCTAAAATTTAACCAATTGAATAAAAAGCGGTGATACCTCTATCAATCCTTCACACATGGGGGGTATAAAGTCCAGTGTACCAAAGGTGACCACTGCGGAGGCCACATCACTGGCTCTGCACACATCCCTGTGCGCCTGAAGCCAGTCCGCCAGCGCGGACAGTGCTGGCTCGTGCCGGTAGCGCAGCAGGCCGAGAGACACCATGATGGAGGTCACCACCGCTGGCTTGTCTTGGTTGGATTTCAGGTTGCTTATCACATCGCTGGAGGAAATGTTTATAATTTATAGTTATGGATTTTACTAGTATATTGGTAAGTGCGAAATTAAAGAACTTTCTAGAAATAAATATAGCCTTACTAAGTGATAATGTAGATTTCTTATGTCGAAACATTTTTTTAATCAGTCTGGTAGTTAATTATTTTACGGCTCTTACTCACGTATACTTTTTTCGGTGACGGCACCGACAGTAAAAAAAGTATACGTGAGTAAGAGCCGTAAAATAATTAGTTATAAAATGTCTCACGAAAGTTTAAATAATTTAATAGTCTGGTAGTTATTGAGTTTATTCATTACATACAAAAATGATTGATAACTGGACAACCACAAGCTTAGTAATAAAGTAACCAAAATCCAAAAAAAGTATACAGATGAATTAAGAAAGTTTTCCTTTTTGGAATATGGTTGAAATTTTTTTCTTGTTTATTAACGTTAAGTATGGATATTCTAATTTTAAAAGTATTAGTATTTAGTCACTATTTCCACTTAACTCTGCGAGTCCTGTTTTCACTGATGCAGCCACAAATGTCAAACGAAAAGCGGCCATAGCTTTAGTTATATATTTAAATAAATCAAGTTAAGTATGAAAATATTATTTACAAACTTACTTGCATATCCTATCCATTAATACAGGATCAGGGAAATTCAGCGATGCCATAGCAAAAAGCAGATCAGCTGATTTCTTTAAATCCAATTGTTCCGATTGGTTTGTGATATTGTGAGAGAGAGCGCGAAGTAACGGCGTGCTGCGACGACCCTTTGAATGTAACGCCTTCATCACCTATAATAAATTTACATAAATACAAAAATTTGCATTTTATAATATTTCTAACTTAGGAATCCAAACCAACTAAGTAATCTAATCTAACAATTATATGGAAAAAAGCAAGGACCTTTGCCTCATTTATTATACTGCATTTATATTGCATTTTTAAAAAGATTTTTTAATCTATACTAATATCATAAAGAGGAAAGATTAGTATTTTTGTATGTATTGAAATAACTTAAAAACTACTGGGCCAATTTTAAAAATTCTTTCACCATTAGAAAGATAATTTATCTGTGAGTAACAAAGGCTGTGTTTTTTTATTATTATTTTTAATTTCACGCAGGCGAAGTCGCGAGCAACAGATATTTATTTCATAAAACAAGCTATCGGCCAAGACTCTGTCCGCATAGAATTGAGTTCAATTTAGACATTCTGGAGATACATAGTAACAAACATCCAACCATCGATATAAACCTTCATATTTATAATTTGTAATATTAATTAATGCAGATCCAATTTCTCTTAAATGTTTAATAGAACTTAAGTATATGAAACTTTTACATACTGTACTTACCTTAATCATTTGTGTCAATGACAGATTCCCGATCAGCCTCGCAGCCTCATCATCACCTGTAATACCCAGCACTGTACTTAAGTCCTCCGCCATGGTCAAAGAACTCAGAGCTTGTGTCGACGTAGACCGTGCCAGAATCCTGCACAGCTTTAGAAACCGAGGATCCTTCTCAAAGTCACTCAGTTTCACTTTATTACTGCTTGACCATTCTGATAGGGTTGAAACCATCTAAAAAAAATGTATTCATAAGAATCATGTTAATAAACTAAGCAAATAGCTATAAATTAACATACAAATTACATGGGGATATATAATTTTTCTTTTAAAGATAAGAAAAGTATATAAATATCCAATATCTATTTTCTTCTTCAATACTTAAACAAATATTATAAAGATAAAAGATTTGTATGTAATGAAAAGCCTAATAAAGTTAACTGAACAGTCCTACCATTCAGTTTTAACTGAATTCCTATAGTGGTCTTAAGGTTTTACTACTTTGAGACTAAATTAAATGCTATTTTACAATAATGATTAATAAATTACCTTCAATGCATGTCGTCGGGAAACTATAGGGTTTTCAGCGACAAGCAGTAAACTGTTGACATCATTTGCTTTAGCAATTTCATTGTCTAATATCTGGTACCTGCTCAATTTTACCGACTTTGGACTTGGCTTCCTGCTGTCTTCACTCTCAGGAGAGTTTATAGAAGCAAAGGCTGCTGCCACTAAGCCTGCTAAAACATAATTTATTATACCATATTTAAATTAACATTTAACATAATGTCTGCTTTAAGTTTTCTCTCCATTAATATCCAACTTCACTACAATTTAAATCTTACTGTGTTTTTTACTGTAACATACTTGGGTTATCTCTGCTATTTGTTTCTGGGCTAGAAATATTTTTGTCTCCGATGCCTTTTGAAGAATCAAGTTTTTCTGTTTTAAATACTGTAGCACTCGGACTGGAATACTTCCTTATTATTGCTCGTGAACCTAACCTCCAAATTACTAACCCGTTGAACTTCAACATCTGAAATTGGAAATGATTTTTAATGAAATAAATATGCAGATAAATGGTTCTCTTCAAAGTTTACAGACAAATAATAAAAGAAACGGAAAAACTTCACAAAATAAATACGAAGGATAATATTCTTACATCACTACTAGGAGATAAACAAAACAATAATAAATAATTGTTAGTAATATATGTAAATTAGTAAGTGTAAATTTAAAATTTACCTTATATATTAACGCGATTATTAAATAATAAAATCTAATCCTTACATTTAAAATACTTTAAATATATTTGATATATTTTTTATTTTTGACAATATAAGGTCAATGTTGCCAGAAATAACTGAAGTAATATATCGATAAAATAAAAATTATGATGCAAAAATATTTTAGGCAATTTTAATGCAATTTTTTTTAAATGATAGAGGGAGGAAAACATATTTTTTTGATATCAGATTTTCGGACTCAAACGACTATGATTTTCAATTACAATGCAATTTCTAAATTCTGAAAAAAAAATATGAAGCCAGTCAACTAACCTAGGATCTTTTTTAAATGCCTACTCATAATTATAATTAAGATCATTACATAGGTATAAAGGCAACGCTTTATTTAATGCTGTTACGTAATAACCATATAATTATTACTTTAACCTTTATCTATAGAAAATAAAGTAGTTTTGACTGTTCTCTTAATTTTTCCCGAACGTCATGATCAAAACCTTATCTTATCTATAATTTCTCTATGTTGCAAGCGGCCGTGGGTGGGAGATTTGTTGTGATATTTTAAATTAGTTAAATATTGAAAAGAAACACAGAATAAGAATAAACGACACAAAAATGGTACGCAATTATTTCAGCTACTATTTGTAATAAAGTTATATTGAGATATCTCCTGAACTCACTTTATAAGGTGCATATTAATTTTACGAATTTAACTAACATCGTATCGTATTTGTAAAGTATTTTCTATTTATTATTAATTTCTATTGTATTTTCGCATTACTATATCATGTATGTTGAGAATCTCACCAATGTATTAGTGCAATAATTAATGTGATAAATGTATTTCTACCTACAAAACTGTTTTGTCTTGTCAAAGTCACTTAATTTTTATTAACAACCTGTATTAAATTAAAGTTAGATGATCTTTTGTTTATCGAAATATAATTTTTAAGTCGTTGATTAACTTTTATTATTAAAAAGCTATCTTTAAATATGCTAAAATTTCAATAATTTTCCAAGGCACACTTAAGTGGTTTGTAAGACATTTTAAAGTAAACATACTAATTTCATATATCGATGTTGTATATGTTGTGTTGAGACTTGCTATTGTAATCAAATTAGAACAAAACAATATGCCATATATACACATCATACAACACTGCCCAGCAGTGACTGAATACAGGGTTAGGTATCCCGTTCGCAGAGATCGGCAGCTATATAAAAGGTTTGCTGGGGTTCTTGGGAGAGCTGGCTTGGCTGGAGTAATCCATGTCCTGTTTCTCACGCAAAATATGCACTAGACATGGAGTTGCGGAAACCGTAGCCCCTACTATTACTACTACTAACAATATGCCATAGATATAAAGTATGTTTAATATCAGAAAATGTAATATTTCAATGCAATATTATAGTTTTATTTTAGCAAAACCCAATGACAAGATTTTATTATCTTACTTATTATCAACATTATAAATGTGAAAGTTTAGATAGATGGATAGATATTTGTTAGGTGTCTCCTAAATGAATGTCTGGCTGAACGGATTTCACTGAAATGTGTCATAGATGTAGTGATAAAATAAATTTTCTAATAATAACAGCAACTTTACAGATAATACAATGAGACTAGAGTGAGTTAGACTTAATTTTTTTTTATATGTTTTTGTAGGCGGGGGCAGGTGGCGTTGGCGCATCTCTCTGAGAGCGCCGCGCTTTGCGCCCCCTCCCGATAACTGATAGGTAAGTTTAATTATTAGTTATTATAGTTAATTTTTTTTCATTGTCCTGTAAAATAATGTTTATAATTTGCCAGTTTTTCAAAATATTTATTAATTTCTTTTTACCTGATAGAAATTTTGATAAAAACATAATTTCAGGTAAATAATACAACGCTGAGGTGTCCATGGATTGCCAACCGACTTATATCGAAAGGTAAGGCTTTTATTTTTTATCTATTTATGCATTATTGCCCTAAATCAAATCATATTTCATACTAATATAATAAACATGAACATTTGGATGGAAAATGGCTTAAGGTAACTTAATACATTTGGCATAGACATAAAACATAGTCCAGAAAAACACATTGGTTGTAACAAAGTTTTTTTTTATTTTGTTTAGATGATGTCACAGCCAGAAGTATTATGTAAATGTAATATTGGTATAGTAAAGTAGCAATAATTAAGTAAACAAAAATAATATTTTAATGCGTGTAAATAAGGTCTTAATGTGTTTATAGTTCAAATATTTTTTTGATTCAAAAGAAGGAAAATTGCACTTTAATGAAGGAATGTAAGCAATGCGTGAGTTTTGTTATCTTTACCTTGAAATGTTTTACATTCATATAACTGTTTACTTTTCACATTTTATAGTAACCTTTACCTACTTTCTAGTTAATTACTTTAGAATCATTATCTTCTAATATTGTCTGAATATAACAAAAGTTAAAAAAGGAACTTGGTAAATATTTACCATAGCTTTGGCCCGCGACTTCGTCCGCGTGAAATTAAAAAATAATATAAAACATAGCCTATGTTACTGACAACATAAGCTTATTAATGATGAAAAAATTTATGAAATCGGCCCAGTAATTTTTTAGTTATTTCATTACAATCAAACAAACGAAGATTTCCTCTTTATAATATTAGTATTTCTGCTTTTAAAACATTCAAACAGTAAGATTTCATCTCAGTTTAATATAAGAAATTGCTGTTTTATATAAGAGAGTTATAAATTAAAGTAGACGCAGTATCAAGAGGCGTTAAATCTAAACTGTCAAGATGAAAAACTGGTCTAGACTGGCCAGCGAGACGAAACATAACGTTACAACTTTGTTTATTTTACAAACATGTAAAAGGCATGTAGTCGTGAAACGGAACGTTTACTATTTAAAAAAAAAACAGATCCAACGTACATTATATGTAGACACAGTAAAAACAGTAGTGAAGTTAAGTGTAGTCATAAAGTGCATTTTATTCGACTGGGCGGTCAGAAGCTCCCGGTATCCATAGCAACGAGGATCGATACGTTACGGGCACGGTGAGCGTGTGGGTACGATTGCGGCGAAAGCCGACTAGTGATGGGACTACCGACTGGTCGGTCTTTAGGACTAAATAATGGAATTTTTACACTTCCTTTCGAATTTATTCGAGGTTAATTATCGCATTTAATCTTTCTTATAACTAAAATGTTTTAATATAATTTTGTATAAGATTTAAAAGGTGCAATTTAGTTAGTTTCTGAATTCGAAGTCCGTGGTACTCGGACATCACTAGTAACGTGCCGGAATGGCTATTACGTTTAACGCTTCGCGTATCCTATACGTAGCTTTGAACGTGAATAAACCATGATACAATGTAGGTGGAACTGGTATACACAATGTGACAATAAATTACAATTGCGTCCTGGGTCCCCGTTGATTAAAACATTGAGAGATGTATGAAATAAAGTACACAAATTATTTGATCGTCCCTCTAAATAATATACAAATTGAGTGTTTCCGTTGGGCCGATCGACAGAGATTTTTTTCCTATTGGGTTGTTCGAATGGTGGGTCTTTCGACCCAACGGGATACACCCTACAGATCATGTTTTTCGGTCGCTATTATTGTCTTTATGGTTAAAGTTTTATTTCATTTTTGTTTTGGAGTCTATTGTGTATCTATCACTGACGTCATCAAGCACTTGAGTACAGCTATGTCTGCACATCCCGTTTATAACGAGCGTGGTTGTACCGGGCCATTGTTTGCGATTATTCTTCCTTCATTAGTATTTTGTATGCGACTCCGTCGGCTTCCTACGGCAGCGCGTGCCTCCAATGCCAATACTAAACACTTGAACCTTGCCGATATCTCTAATTGGACCCCGCTGTGAGTACTTTGTCTTTGTACGCTCTTGATATTTGCATGTTACAGGTGTCCTGTTTGATCTGGTATAGATAGATCAAAGTACGCCATCTATTGGTTAAACTTATGAAATATTTGCGTAGATGGCTAGTACTGGCTAAAAGTTTAAATTTTGAATTGTACATATTTATGTGTATGCAATTGTTCGTATTTGTGGATCGCAACCTTCACAGCCTCTGCACCTCCTACTATACTTTGTAAAGAACTTTGGTCTTGAAAGTGTTATGGCAAATAGAGAGTTTAACGGTAATCTTGCGATTATTTCGCTTAAGAGCATTTGCAAAATGATTAGATATACCGTCCTCAAGCACTAGTCTATAAGCTAAGGAAAACAATCGTAGACTTCATATTTGAAAATTCCTTGAACTTATTTACAATTGAAAACCATAATAAGCCTAATGAACATAGAACCGATGTCATTATTAGTCAACAAGACAAACAAATCCGTTGTTAAAATAATAAACACGATTACGACATTCTCTACTCTATAATAGCGTTTATTATGAAAGCACCATTGTTCAGAATAGTATGCATGATGTCAGGCAAATTATACTCGGGTATAGCCCGCAGCGGTCACAGGCTAATGAAACACCCGTAGCGTGATGAAGAACAACGCCATCTATCGACCGTGGTACTATTCAATTTTCCCTCCGACCGCACCTCGTTGCAAACAAAGGGAATCACTCGAATAGGTATGCTAACGCGAACAAAATAAAGTTCAATTTCGTTATCGTAAAGGTTGTATAGATCGTTTCTACTTTAAGCAATCAATGTACTTCGAATATTACAGTGTTATTTCAAAAACAACTCTATGTGTATGGGATAAGGTTTAAATTCGTTCAGTCTTCAGTGTTAATACGCAGCCTCCCCTAGGGCGGTGTTCGATCCTTCCAGTCGCCTAGCCGGCGTGGCCCGGACACGTCCCCGGAAGGAAAAACCGTGACGATACAAATCAGTAAATAACTCTACTCTTTCCTTCTCCTATGAAGGAAAAACAGTGGAGTAAGTTTTGCAAATTTTAAATTCGCGTTTTTAGCTTCAGTGGTTATAAGCGCAGAAATTTTTTAATAAATAACTTCGGCTTTAAGTGTCAAGTGATAAGTGAATTTATTATCATAAATATTTTCGTAATCTTAACTTAAGCTTAGTATAAGGTGTGGATCAATATTTTTAATACGGGCCGGGCTCAAAGGTACTGTTTTGTGTTGGATTTGACCGTGTGGCTTGTAGCTAGGTGCGACCGCTTCCGTCTTTGTGGAAAATGGGGGCTTTCTCTGGGTTTTTCAGTGAAAATATTCTTTGATCGGTTATGTAAAGTTTCAGGCAATATCCTAAATCGTCGACTAAAGCACTATCACAATAAATTTTATTTATTAGTCACGTGTATAGCATAGTTTCACTAAATTATTAGGGTAGATTGACAAGGGAATATGATTCACAAATTAACTGTTTAATGATGCAAAGATTATTATTGTCAATAGCACGTAGAAATTCATCAAAAGTAATACTAAAAATATATCTACATTAATAATGTTATATAGGATAATGAATGTAATATGTGTTTAATTCTAAGTTCGGATAAATATCTAAACACTATTTAATAAAATACGAGGAACTTACGTTGGTTTATACAAATGGTTCTTGTTCCTTTTCCTTCCGATTTCTATGGTTCCGGTTCCTTAAAATCAACACATGAACTTTAACATGTTCAGATTTATCAGAATCTAAACAGAATGGATTTTTTAAAGCTGTTATTTGTTATAACATACCAGTAGCCGTAAAACCATAACCTTTTTGGAATAAAAAATCGATAACATTATAGCTTCATATCTTAAATTGTTTTTAAATGACCATCTTTCGCAAGCGACTCAGTCCGCGCGGAATTAAAAAAATAATACCTAATCAGTAGTCGATGGTCCATCCATCTATCTAAACTTTCTCGAAATATTCGTAAGATATAAGTAAGATTAAAGATTATAGTATTAATATTTAATAGACATTCAAGTATTTATTACAAGGTTAAAACCAACGCAGTACGTGGGATTAATATGACGAGTACCAAAGCTTCTGCCGACACAAAGACGCATAACTTTAACGCTATTGATTGGCTAAGGGGTAGGCAGGGGGCGCGGGGTGAAGGTCGCGGAGTGCAGCCCCGGGTTTACGTAAAAATTCGCGGACGCTGCGTGTTTGGCAATCATATTTTCTCGGTTTCATGTTAATATTTTGGTCTTATATAATTTTAGAGGTTGTTTTTAATTGAATTCTGTATTCAATTAGAATTTAATAAGTAATGGCCTTCATGTGTAAGTGAAAACATAGAAATATAAGACGAATTATAATTAAAAAGAACTAAATAATGTAAGTTATTAGCGTAAAATCCAGCAATTGTTGCTCTCTCTCTCTCTCTCTCTCTCTTTAACTACTTTAGATAGAACAAGTGAAAATATTTTAGTCAGAACATTTTTGTTTAAAAAATACTAGTACATGCTTTTCTAATTTAGTTCAAGCCTCTATTAATTTGTCTCTGAGTGAGATTAATGTTAGAAAACTTCACTATGATAACAGAAAAAGAACATGAGGGCATACTCATTAAAAAAAGCGTTTTAATTGCTATATACGTGAAAAAATGAATCGTTATCGTCACACCCGCATTTGAATTTATGAATACAAAAAATGCATTACGTTATCTGTCGAGCATTTTTAACTGTTTTAATACACATTATACTGATTGTTATGGCAAATTAATAACCGCTGTAGAATAATTAAATAAAACAAATGCAACTATAAGTTTAAGTTTGCACTACAATAATCTATCTATCTATACATATAATAAAATTGGAGTGTCTGTTTGTAATATCAAAAGAAAAATTCCAGATTTCGGGAATATGATGCATTTGCGTTGCTGATAACGAAAATCGCATTTAATTTTTTTTGCCTGTCTGTCTGTCCGCAAGTCGCGTTTGTTGCGGACAATCACCGAAACGGCTGGGCCGATTTCGACCGAACTTTCACTGAAGGGTAGCTGACATAGGTGGGCATATGAAAGGTCATTTTTGTCTTAATATTGCGTGGACGAAGTCGCGGGCATCAGCTAGTATTCATATAATATAAAAACTGCATTTACAACTTAAATATATAGGTTAAGCGACTCATTCTAAAGCAAAAAAAAACTCTTGCTTTTGAAACCATTTTTACTTTTTTATGTCTTACCATGAAATAAACTAGGACTGTGTCCTAAATTCAAGACATGTCAAAGCTTTGTTAAACTAAACGCTATACATATTTAGACAGATCGTGTATGATCATGTCTATGTGTTACTATGTCTACGGTTTGTGACTGTGTTTATGATTGTGTGCATGTGCGTGTGTTTTTCATATTAAGAAATGTGGACGGTTTAATGCTAAATCCAGTCTTTTTTATTATCTATGTTATAAAAGAATAAGTTCAAATTACTTATTTTCAGTGAAATATATATAATTTAGGTTCAGTGATTTAATTACATCAGTAAGAATATAGAAATGACGCACACTGCGCCATGTTCAGCAACTTACAAGGAACTGCGCTGTCCCCAATGTCCAAACCGCTGTCTTCGATTCCATGCCAATTGCACAAAGTGTCTGAAAGTTTTTATGAGCAAAGTTTTGGCGGAGTCTGAATTTACTGCTAATTAAATATAGAAGGCACATTAATGAATATTACAGGAATGTTTATTTTGGAAGTAAATTACGTACCTAAATGCTGACGCTTTTTTGACGAAAAAGTGTTAGATTTGAAACATAATGTTTCGTAAGGAGTTAGTGGTGTTAAATATTGTCAAGATGTTTATATGCATACTTCGATAATACTTAAAATAAAAGGGTGCTTTCTATAGCGATATTATGCTAAATATAGTAGTTTCCATCAAAGATAACGACAAAACATTAAATGAAATGCTTGATTTATGTAAATGTAACATTAAGACTGTAAATGGTGCCGCATAAGAAACCGGAAATGCTGAAAATTAGGACATGAAAATTAGTTCCGGAAAATAGGGCTGCCAAATTTTGATTTAACTGCTTTGAATCGGAACCAATTTCGAATTTTGCTTCTGACGAAAATTTGAATCTTATAGTAAGATGTGTATTTCTTATATCTTACTAGCTTTCGCCAATGTGT
Source organism: Papilio protenor (assembly GCA_029286645.1). Lineage (NCBI taxonomy): Eukaryota > Metazoa > Arthropoda > Insecta > Lepidoptera > Papilionidae > Papilio > Papilio protenor. The sequence continues at coordinate 8,193,700 of JAGSMZ010000004.1, read as the reverse complement.
TCTTCCAGACTATCCTCTACAAATATGCCAAATTTCATCAAGATTCGTTCAGCGTCGTCCCTTAGGATACAAACTCTAACAAACATCCATCCATCTAAACTGATCATTAGGAAACATAACATACCAATCGACACGATGATAGTGTTGATATTTATTTAACTGACTGTTCGAAATGTATTTAGAAAATAACTTTAGCTTTGATATGCCAATACACGGCATCGTTCATTCACTAATCTTTGTGACATCATTATTCATCAGTGCCAACCCTAAATCCAGGGCTCGTACGTTAATTACTAGGGCACACCCTCGGAGGGTCGTCGACCTAATCGCTCGGAGGGATGGGTCGTGTCGCGATGAGTTTTTTCTTTACTCTTCAGTAGGGCAAGAAAACATTCTTAGTTTTACGTTTAATAAAAACGTGTTTGCTTAAACAAATTTTGCAGGAAATAATGCGACAAGGAAATATTTACCAATTTATTGTAATACATATTTTAATATTAAGACTAATTTATTTTGATACTGTTATGTAAAAATACAAACTAGTAAATATATTCATCGATGCCGGAGCAAGTCGCGTTAACGTGTAATAAAGAAGTTCATTGAAGCGCGTATTATAAGGTTTGAGCAACAAATTAATAGAGAAATTGAGTTCAAGATCCTGAACGTAATCGTAAGCGGCCAATTAACTATCGCATTCGTTTAATCGACTTGCTCGGTGCGTGAATGCAAATCGCGCAGATTGATAGTGTAACCATATTTGAGGAAATTGGCAGACACTAGAGTATGTCTAGTATTCATTTATAGTTCCTTTGGTGTTACAGATGTCCATGGGCGTTGTTAACCACCTCTATGTTCACGCCGCTCCTTTGCCCTCTTTTCTTATATAAAAAAATAATAAGGCCCACAATCTTTATTCCATGGTGTTTAGGACTGCTACTCGAGTAAGAATCGAAATCTTGTATTTTTGATATCGGTTTTGTGTTTTTTTTTTCTGAGTTAATGTTTGAATGTTGGCAGTTCTGATAGTGTTAAAAATAGAGTGATGATAGTATTGCTTGAGTTGTTGCTTTGTAAGATGAATGGTGAACCTAGGCGCAACGGTACGGCTGGTTATGCGCTTTCTTACGTGATGTATGCATGCTCTGGTAATGATAGTAATAGACTGATGGCCCCTGCACCTACTGTGTTTATTACTCTGTGACCTTTTAACATGCAGTTCGTCATCACTTTATGATTCTTTTTATATCTAAACTATGACAATGTACCTGTGCATGATGGTCATGAAAACCCACGTCGTTAGGGTAGTACGTGGTTGGGCGATCGCTCAGGTCACTGGATAGTAAAGCAAGCCAAGCAAGCTCGCAGTTCTAAGTAAAAAAGAGGTTGGCACAGATATCTCGCCCAGGGCGCTGGTAGCTCTAAACCGACACTTTGAAATCCATCATGTAATACCTTCTTCTTCTTAAAGTGCCACCTTCTTTCGAAGTTCGGCGATCATTAGGGCAACTTGGATTCTTGACACCGCGGCTCTAAAAAGTGAACTGGTGCTCTTTCCATACCACTGGCGTAGGTTTTTGAAATAGGACGTGGAGTGTAAAACCTACTTAGGTCTATTACCTAATGGTCCGGGAGGACGGTGCCGTAACGTGGTCCTATGTTGCAATAACGCTGAACATCAGACAATGTCCTGTATTCTGTCGTAAAGTGCCGAAGGTTCTGGTGAGTTCCACAGAGATCCCGGAACTCTCTTCTAATACACTAGAGGCTGGCCACCGAGGGGGTTTTAGTGGGCATAAACCTCCTATAACCCTGTCTTCCCCCCAGAAGGAAAGGTATCTTTTTGAAGATTCCCCCCCGATTAAAAAAAAAGTCTGTTACCTAGTCATCAACTATGTATATCAAATGAATTATGAGATATCGTTTGTCTCGACGATTTAAAAGTACTTTAACATTATTATTGCAATACATGTAATGTATTTTCTCTGCAGTCATAAAACTTTCTATTTAATTTATCTTACCATTGCTTCCATTCGCTTTGAGTGACGACTCGTGAGCTATCAGTTGTATCGATTTATAGGAAAGTAGCGAAATACTATTATATTAAAGCAATATGTTAGTTTATTTTGCAAAATAATTCTGTAAAAGGTCTTTCTCTGCCAGACTTATAGCAGTAATCCAATTAGACTAAAAAACAAAATGCACACAAACAACAGTTGTGAGTGCAATATGCAACGGGAAAAGGGACCGTTTTCCTACCGTAACCCATGTATGTTCACAATGCGAAACGAAGTAGCATATATACATCTACTGGGCGTTTATGCAATTTGTTTCTGTCAGAACATGTGTATAAAATGAACAGACACGGTTTAAATTTTGTTTAAGTAATAGTAATCGTGTATGAAATTAGATCCTTTCTCTGTACATTCTAATTAACCGCAGTAGTCGACTTTATATGCACGTGAAACACTATCCCAGTGCGTTATTGACTAACTGGTAATACTATCCGAATTTAGTAATATCAAAACCCAGTGAAACTCAAAAGTTATAACCACATTATGTTGAATAGGACCTAAACGCTAAATGTACACTTAAACAATATATAAAAAAAATTTATACACTGCTGAAAATACAAATATGTTCAGGCAATATTCCTGTATTTTTTTCGGCTTAGTTATAATTTGGTAAAATTAATTTGTAAAAATTGATTTCTTAGGGCGCTATTGCATAAATCAAAGGTGATGATTTTAATCCTAAACATCCCTTAGATAATAGTACTTGATAACATTAATAAAAAAACCTTCGTGGAAAATGCTTTCATCTGAGTAATACGATTAAAGTCAAGTCTTGTAACTTTATACACATGCGTTATCCGCACGCACAACAACGCGCTCAGTCGCTCGCCGCATCGCGCGGGAATTGCGCGCGCCGTTACCCGCTTCCAAATTCAAACTTTCAAATATTTTTTTTCTTATGTGCCAGTGCTATGAGTTAATTGAATTGTGTTTTTTTTTAAATTTTCATATGTTGGTTGTGGTTAGAAAGTGTTCCGCCCGAGTGGTGTAATAATGGAGTAAACAACGAAGTGGGTACTTGTGATAATTTCAGGTACCGGCGAATCTATTGTTTCATGGCAGTTGCGTCGATTAGGAATTCGCGACGTATGCGTGTTTTTTTTTGTTACGGGCAAGCGCATCTTTTCATAGCGGCCAGTGTTTATAAATATTAAGATAGCCTTTTGTTTTATTTGCGTAATTAATTAATATGAATAAAACGAAAAACATTTCATGGAATGGAACCTATTGATAGATATTTTATTAAACATAATACTAAATTATTTAATCAAACGTTAAAAAGTAAAAATGTTTAATAGATGATTAAATTATTTTGCTAAATTCAACTATTTCCTACCGATATGCTATATTTATCAAACGGCAGTCAAATGAAGTCTTTTCAATCCACTAGCCGGATGTTTACCGCAGTGTATTTTCTAAAATTAACCCGCGCTTTTGGTTCAAAACCGTCCGTCGGTTATTAAACATCTTAACGTGCACCTAATTCAGTTAGGGATGTCACCGGTAAATCGTGAACATCGCCCATTTGAAATTTACCTAGGCTTATGTTAAAAATACGACAAATTGCGTCAAATTCATTCACAAAGTGGCGTGTTACGTTTTGAGTATATTTAGATGCAATTTGTTAAAAACTTAAAACTAGCTTAGGCAAATTATAAACAGGCTGTGTTCGTGATTTGCCGGTGGCATGGACATCAATGGTATGGTGTGTGGCTGTCGCGTTTAGTTTGGTCGCGTTTAACTGCGCTCTATTTGGGTAGACTAATGAGTTGTTTGATGTGGGTGGCTCGCGGCCTGCAGTGAGATCAGATATCCAGACGATGGATGCCGATTTACAGACAAGATCATTTATAGACAAACTTCCGTTTATAGAAATTTTAATGTAATTACTTACAGAAGTTAATAACTTGAACTCCCAGTACCACGTATCTTTTCGTTAATAATGCCTAATCCGCACAAGACTAGTAATTTTGTAAGTAAATGTGTCTGAATAAACGACAATGGAATTCAATTCGTATATTTACAATATTGTGAAACAACAGCAAGGCAATGGAAAGCAGTCGAGCATTAACTCAGCGTATCTGTTATGTCGACTTTCGTGTCGATAAGAAATGGAAGCCGTACACAATGTTACCGTAGACTGCCGCGAATTATAAAAATTATGCATTATTTTACAATATTACTTACACTAGATAGGATATAAAGTGGCCGGTCCTTGCAAAAAACCTGATAATATAGAATTATAGTTAAAGGAGCTGTCGCTCGTGACGTGACATCATCGGGAATTAAAAAAAAAGTTTGTAGCCTGTCTTCTTCCAGACTATGTATTACATCAGTACCAAATATTGTCGAAACCTGATTTGGAGATACTTAGTCAAAAATATCCATCCATCGATCCATCTAAACTTTCTCATTAATAAGATTAGTAACATAAGTGAACTCACTGACATATCTAGCGTGGTTATACGTTTAAGGAAAACATAAATACACTTAGTATGAAATCTACACTAAACGAATGCTTAAGTTAGCTCTGAGTGTGTAGTTAACATTCATAAACTACGGTAATAATACATTTTCTTTATAGTATTTTAATTTGATAGCTGTCTATCCCAGTAAGGTCAAAGCACTTGAAATCTAAACGCTCTTGACCTAGGTTGTAATTGACCAACAAATGGCGGTAGTAATGACCACAAGTGAGAGCGTGCGTTATTTATAATTACTGTGCAGTTACGACGCAGTATACTCTGTGCTGTCAGATTTCCCGCCATCGCGCATGTCACTCGTGAAGGGAAAATATAGCAGCGTTCAATAACCGCTATCAAAGGGCTTATTACGAATATTCGTGAGAATGTCTTCGTAATGTCGTCATACTTTGTATTACATTTAACGCCCTTAGCGGAAAGTACACTATCAAATCTTAAACAAATTAAGTCGATATAATTACGTAGACGCTCTCGTAATTATCAGACATATATTCGTGATAGACCACCTGCATGCTTTATATTCGTGTTGAAAGTGGCATAATATTAACCATATCAACAGATGTTTGTAATTTTTCCTCAAAAGGTGATTTCATACTAATGTTTACTTTTGGTTCAGTCGAATGGCTTTTGAATGTATTTCAAAGCCTCACCTGAAGTCTGTAGTTTGGAGTCGAAAGAGCGGTAAGTAGCTAATTAACAGAGGTCATATTCTATTCGTTTATCCTTTTTAATTCGCAACCAGGGTAAGCGTATTAATTCTAAAACGGTAACGATAATCCTATATCTATTTTGTATAGTCGTTTGGAAGCTTTGTAACAGAATGTGCTGCCCTTTTCACACTTCTGCAGGAATGTGGACCATTCCAGTAGCGTTTCCGATGTTATAATTAGCACAGAATAAATTCCATTGTTTATGGTCTTTTGTTACCGCGTTCCTTTATTGGGAAGTGTTCTAAATTTGAATATTTTTGTAGTAAAATTTATTTAAAATCATTTTAATCATAAGAAATTGAGACATCACCTGGTGTTACAAGTATTTCATGACAAGAGGCAAAGCTAAAGGCGGCGCGAACGCATCTGTTATTGACGGTATCTTGTGTAATGCCACACACCATGTGAGTCATGTGTCATTCTGGTTTAAGATCGTACAGTCACCGTCAAACTGGTATTAAATTCAATAGTGCAAATTTGACAGTGACAGAGCCCGCTTTAACATCTTCGCACGAATGGCCCGGCTCGCCCAGTGTAATACCACGACTAAGTGACGACCAGTGTAATTCCGCGTTTTGCCTGATGAGTGGTGCCGGAGGCCCAACTTTAGTCCCTTTTATTCCCGCCCTTTTTCTTATAAGAAAAGGATGGGAAGGGAACGTGGACTTGACGCTGAAGGAGACGCATAGGAAGGGGGAATATCCTCTTTATGTGCGTTTCCTCCTACGTCGATTAAGGGTAGGCAACGCATCCCGCTATTGCGAATGTGTATGGGCAGCGATCACTTCGCCATTTTGGCCGATTCAGGTGACCGCTTGCTCGTTTGCCACCTTTGATATAAAAAAAAAGATTAGATAAACGCTAACCGTTATTATGGAGTCTAATCTTGACGTCTTTAATGTCTCATAACCATCTTTTACTTCCGTACTGTCACTCACGATCCATTAGGTGTACCACTTGTCGACGCGACATTACGCAGGTGTCCCCCGCGCATGAGTCAGCTAGCCCGGAATAGCACAGCACGGCGCTAAACCAAACACCCTTTCAATTATGATCGTTTCATTTTAAACTTATGCTTTGTTTTTAATTTATACTGCCACAGTCGTGTATGGTTACTATGTGGTTCCTTAGTGTAGATTTCTCATAGCAAATCAATATTAAAGAACTCATTCAACTTAAAGTGAGCGTTTTGGTATCATTTAGTTTAATGACTTGTTTATCATGAGATTATCATGAGTTTTGTATTGTTAATTACTTTAGTTTATTGGTTGTAAGTGGAGTTCATAACGCTGTTTTTAATATAACATGTGGTACTTGTAAATAAATAAAAGATTAAGCGGCCAGTTTCACTGATGACTCATACAGATCTGTGCCATAATGCAAGGGGTCTATCGGACAATGCCTCGCTGAATAATGACCGTATCAAATCCGAGTCAGGGCTGCCTAAACGTCGGCCCGCTAATTCCAACTTATTATTTTTTTTGTTTAATTTCCAGCAATATGTAATTAATTGTGAAAAACAATATCTTATTATGACTTATTGGTATATGTTATGTTTTACTGTTTTTTTCATCTGTAACTGAAATGGTTCATTTATAAATGTTCTTATAAATTTTAATAACACACTTCCACATTTAATTAATTTAAAGTCATTTTCTGGAACTAAAACAAATCTTAGATATTTTAAGCGGACCGCAAGTCGTCCTGGTATTAAAAAAAATCGCCAAGTGCCAATAGCCGCAAGTGTTAGCCATTACATTTTAATTCCCACGCTGAGTCATTCGCGATTGCTCTCGGTCTGAAAGCCGGTCTCGACGACAGGGCTGGTGAAATATCTCGTTACTTCTTACTGATCTTACTAAAAATTTGGATGGATGTTGGTTAAAAGATATCTCTGGAACGGTTCTTGATGTTTGGCATAGATGCAGAACATAGGGATGAACACATATGAAGTTTTTTTTTTAATTTAGCAGGGACGTATTCGCGGCTGTAAGTTAGGCTATATTTAGTGATGAGTCTTGTTAATTTAGGACGACACAACATACTTCAGAATCTCTTTTGTAGTAGTCAATGTGTGCCGACTCGGTGCGTCAATCTCTAGTATTTAGGTCGCAGTAATAGAGCTGGTTATTACACTTTTTGCAGACAGACGCACGGACAATCGTAGAAAGTTGGAATAGAGACGGATCATTTGCTTTACTTTCTAATTATTATAAAAAAGCTAGATCATAGTCTAAGCCTACTGGGGTAAAACGAATAATATTTAGCTTCGACTCTTTAAACAAAGTAAACTGAAATGGTCGAAGATTACGAATCTATACTAATATTATAAAGGGGAAAGATTTGTATTTTTGTATGTATTGAAACAACTCAAACACTACTGGGCCGAATTTCTTTCACCATCAAAAAGATAATTTGTCTGTGAGTAACATAAGCTATATTTTTTATAATTTTTAACTTCACGCGGATGAAGTATCATCATTATCATCATCATCTCCTTATCCTACTCCCGTAGGGTCGGCGCAACAGGTTTTTGTCCTCCACATAACTCTATCATACGTCATCTCAATCATCACTCCCTTTTTGATCATGTCACCTTTTACACAATCCATCCATCTCTTTCTAGGTCTACCTCTACCGGCGAAGTATCTATATCTATAAGGGAAAATATCAAGGAAATGAACGAACAATATAATATTGTTAGAAGTGATTCCGTAATACAAACATGGTGGTATATGAACTACCGGAACAAGAGATATGATTACAATTGGCATGTATCAAGTATGCTTCCTTGATACACGAATATCTATAGATATATCGAATAGACTTAGATTTCCATTTTAGAAATACTTGTATAAACACAATGTAATTCTTTTTGCCATTGAAAGAAACAGAAACAACTATACGTTTAAAATAATTGTGACTTTGAGTGATTTCTTTTTAATATTACGTATTTTCACCTCTAGGCCACCCAGTTCAGATCGTCCCCTCCTCTGTCGTCTATGGGCAATGCTCGCTACGCTTTTCAAATCCAGATGGCCGCTCGTTTGCTATCTTATAATAAAAAAACAACCGATACTTTTTAATTCCTCTTTTAATTACAAATATTTATAATGTTTCATATGACCGCGTTTAATGTTTTCTTAAACATATTATGCAGTCGTTACAAGGTATAATGTTGCGATCAAAGAACTGTGTCATTACGTTAAACAATTGTATTGATTTTTATACAATGGTAAATGTACATTATTTATATAACTTAATAAAGTTAATGTTACTGTAGAATACGAAGTTTTTTTCAGTTAAAGTTAAATATGTTCATCAAAGTGTCATTTAAAAGAAACTTCAAAAAACGTACACACGAATTGAGAAACTGCTCCTTTTTGAAGCCTGTTAAAAATCCCCTCGCAATTTATAATATAGGTCCACTTATTAAAGAATTAATTAAAACTAGCTGTTGCTCGCGACTTCGTCCGCGTCGAATTAAAAAATAGAAAAATATAGCCTATGCTACTCAATGATAACATAGCTTTTTAAGGGTGAAAGAATTTTTGAAATTTGCCCAGTAGTTTTTGAGTTATTTCAATACATACAAATCTTTCCTCTTTATAATATTAGTATAGATTGGTCCACTTATTATCAAATTAAATAATTAATCAAGCTGCATTGCGGACTAATAATTTCATGTAATATTTGTTTGATTTAGCACATACTTGCATAAAACTGTTACGTCACTGCCCGGGGCAACGTGATTCAACGGACCGGTCCACTGATGGCCCCTATTTGGAGAATGCAGCCTCCGACTGACACGGTTGCCCTTTTATAGTCTCTTATAAATCGCGATAGTTTTTTTTTTACTAATTTATAATTAATTTCATCGCAATGTAAAGTAAACAAGACAAAGCTTTCTCGACAAGTATTTGTTGGTGTAACTTGTTATATAATTTATGGTTTGTGCAATGTTTTTTTTTTTAGTTATTTAACATCGGTTTATGAAATTAACTGTATGCAATATTCTATGTTCATGAAGCATGGTAGACATTTTAACACTTCCACTGCCGCCAAACTACAAACGAATACAGTAAAAAAAAACATACAGACGAATTGAGTACCTCCTTCTTTTGGGAAGTCGGTCAAAAAGAATGAATTCTAAATATCGTAGTAGCTCGTAAAGTGTTAATAAAATAGGTATTTGTTATTAAGTATACTTTCACAATTCTTATAATGAGTTATTGTTATTGCGAAATATTTTCTATTGGTAAAGGTTCGATAAAGATCACAGCAATGAGATGAAAGTTGTTGAAAACTCACGATTATACACTGGAGATGAACTAACCTAACAAATGCTTATTGACTTTATTATTACTTCCTTTATGTAGCTTTTAATTTTATGGAAATGCTATGATTTAAAGCGCGAACATTATTTAATAACTTATTACTAGTTGTAGATCATTTATTTGAATTAAACATGTTATTAATGAGTAATTTTACTTATCTTACTGTCAGTCAAAAATCAATGCAATCAATGAAAATAATAATCTTATAAGTAATAGAAAGCATAAAATCTTCTCAAAAGCAAATATCGCGATAAAATCTAAGATAACAAAGTGAAACAGTACAAAAGCGATCAGTATTAGAAACGCCGTCTGATGACCACTTTTTCATGTCATTAAATATTATAAAGCTGGAAGTTTAATCATCTATCATTCTTTGTGCTCTAACTTTCTCCAGAAGTAATTGTTTTTTGTACTTTGTAATCTAGACGTAGATTATTTATTTTACAATTTATCTCTATGCAACTAGCCAATCTCAGATCTTGCGTAAAGTAACTTGGGAAGTTTACAATTAGTTCGAGAGAAATTAATTTCTTTTATGAGTTTCATGCTAACAGAAGTGTACTACGAAGTATGTCAACTTGTTGCTTTTAAATCATGCTTTGTGAATAATTTTGTGTACGATGTAAATGTCGTTTAATGTGAAATAGCCTGCATTGCGCCCTTACATAAATATACCGTGACCCTCAGACCTTGGTCCACGATGACCATAAACAGACAACTCGTGCACCTTGAGAAAGTTATGCGAATACAAGCTTGATACTATAATGCTGTTAAGGAAAAATTGATATTTTGAAATTCGAGAACATTCTACGTGTTTTAATTGCAATGAATTTTCTCGAACATTAGCACTGCATTAAGTGAATGTTTTCGAATTCAAAATTGGTCCTGTGAATGGCATAAAAGCAACTTGGCGACCTTTCGTCGTGTCCGCAGTGGGCGACCAGGTCTATTTTAGCCGTGCTTGTACCACAACACCTACAAAACAACTTAGCATTATGTCCTCTAAACCGATCGTAGTTAACCCACGCGCAGTTAACGACAAACAGATAGAAATCCATGTATAATACATTCAGTGGATTGACGTGTCGCTAATTATTATTGCAAATGCGTTCGACTAAAGCGAATCGCTCATCGTGTGATTGTATGACATCTTTTCTGACCGACTTCCCAAAAGGAGGTACTCAATTCGTCTTTTTTTTAATTCTACCAAGTAGATTTGTATCAGCCGAAGCAGATTTGTAACATAACTGACGACGCATATATTCTAACTTTTTTCTTCCAATGCAGTTGTGTCTACCAATCCGATCAGAGCTGTATTTCCGATAGCGTTTAATCCAGGCCGCCGTTTCCTTCAAACCTTCACGCTTCATCATCATGATTGCACAGCGCCATTATGTGAACCACTCCACCTTACCCGACCTCGGCCCCTCGGATGTTGTTAATTGCTTCCCCTGTCACTACAACGGAAATTTGCTTGATGCATAACCAAGAACTTTAAATACTATTAAAAAGAAAATAAAACTCTATAAGAATATGGCAATTTGTATTATACACTTCCGTATTCTAGAAGAGCGTAAACCTTTACTAGATCTAGACGATTAGTAATTTGCAAGAGCCCCTGCTCCTGTGTGTGGCTCTTACTGTTTTCTAATTGCACATATCTAGAATCATTTAACTTCACCTTTTTTATATTAAGGCAGCAAATATTTCTTTCGTGTTACATGTAACTAATTATTGTTTACCGAGCCAATTTGAATTCCCATTACAATGTAATTTATCAGTAGTGACATACTTCCGTCGTTCGTACAAAAGAATCCGTGGGAGCATCCGAGACACTCTCACTTTCCAGTCGACAGTAATTACAAGCAGTAATGTATTCCATAACAATTTATAAACTTGCTCTACGCACAACGCCTTGCTTTTAATAGTAATCATATTACGTTACGTTTTCACTTTCGATACTACCTTCTAAATTGGTTTACTCATTTTTATATAGCTATAGTATTACGACTAGTGTCCACTTTTGTTATTCTTTAAAATGTTTAACATATTTTAATGTGAACTCAGGTAGTTCGCTATTCCAATAGCTTTGATTATTTAAAACTTGTTAGAGTCACGTGCAACAACTCTTAGGAATTACTTTGGACAAAGGCCGGCAACGCATCTGTAGTTCATCTGGTGTTGCAAATGTCCATGGCCGTCGTGACCACCTCTGTGTTCAAGACAGTCGTTTGCCCCCTTTTCTTATAAAAAAAATTGTATTCTCTAAGATTCCAATATTCTTAGCATCTGTCATTATTTGCGATAGCATTATGAGATCAATACCTAGATCTGGCAACCTCTTTGCATCAATCTATTGTTCGATTTCTTGATACTGTTATTCACCGTTACATAGTTATGCGGTAATATTATTGTGTAACATGTTTTTGTAGCGTCGTCTTCATTGTGTCGTAACTTGTAACTTGATACGTCACGCTCGAGTTTCTGGACTATTTGTTTCAATTAATAAAGTGATGAGTTCATTTGTATCTGTGTAGTCCGATCTTTGTCCTAATTTAACTTCATTGGGATAGCTTATCTAGGTTCCTATTTTATTTATTTTTTATGTGACAATTTACCTAACCTCATAACCTTCTGCTTAAGCTTTAGCCGTTGATTATTATTATTCTTGTTAAAAAACTTGTGCTTTAAACTTAAAATCTTGGGCGCAGATATTTTAGAGTAATGTACTTTGCTGTAAACATATTGATGTCTCAATTTTTAGTAAGAAGAAATTTCACGGTCAGAAAGATTTATTTGCGTTACCGAATTTTGCGATTTTATATCGATTACGTCAATTTCATTAAAGCATAACATCCTGAGGATTCGGACGTCAGTAAATTTATCGTAAGGCGATTAATGTCTCAAAAACGTCCGCTGTTGGCAAAACCGCACAAACCTTGATGAATATCTTAATTTCTGCCAACTCCGGTGATGTGCAAACCGTTTTGTGATAATTATGTAATATTATTTTGTGACAAGAAAGCGATTCCACTCGTAAAGATTACATATTTTTAGAAATTGCTTTATTTTTTTTTAATAAAAACTTGTTTTACGGCTAGTTTTTTTGTCTGTTTTTTTACATGTGCTTGTGTTGTGTGAAACTGGCGCATACCGCATTGCAGCGGCATCATATTGACCCGTTGCCTTTCCTAGAATCTTACTCAGGTTAGCCAAAGCTAACACATGCAATTATTGACCATTAAACCACTAAAATTTAAATAATGTAGGAATCTAAAAACTTGCTGAATTTTAATCTCTGTTGACCTCTTACATAATCTCTGCTTTACATTACATCCTAAATGAATCTCATCTTAAGTTCAAGCGCGTACTCTTGTAATCCAACTTTCACTCTCGCACATACTTTCTTGAGTGAGATTTACGATTTGGTTCGCTAATTTTTCTAGCTGTTACCGTTTATAGTTGTTACGTATAGAACAAGTGTATCATGTAATACATGTTAATGTGCTTGTAAATGTATTACAATGTGTAAGCAAATATCATATTTTCAAGCAATACTTTTCAGAAAATCATTTCGAGACTATACGATCCATTTATTTACGTATTTGATAATCAGTATAAGATAAATTTAGATTTACTTGATGAAAACCAATTTTTTGTCACGGATGCAACAATGAAATTATTTAGACTTGTCACTAACAAATAATTAAAGGTCACTATAATAGTGATTACATACATTCTCATAGTATCGTGTACAACGCTTACTGTTATATTTCCGTAGTAACATTCACTCGCATCGTTAACACCATGAATGAATACCTAATTATATTTAGACGAACCTCATGGCCGTTGTTACGTAATGTGTTGTAATTATCCATTACAAGTAAATTACGTCGATGTATAATACAAAAAAAAAATTACTTAATTTTGGAAACTAAAGATAAAATCAAAAATGCATAGAACTGACATTTAGTAAACTAATGGCAGCTTTATAAATGTGAGACTATACTATTCGTGAACGTTCTACCTTCTTTTGATGTCTAAATTTGATATTGTTTCAAGTAGAATGTGATGACTATTATTTTGTTTCTTAAAGAAATGTCATAGTTGGTGAGTAAGATCAGCCACCTCCGAGCGAGTGCGGTCTCACTCCAATTACAGCAGAATTCTGAGTGCACTTTCACTGGAGGCCGGACTGCTTTCTTGTTTAATGGCTGGAGAGTAGGCTGACAGCGGAGTGGCTGCGCCGGCGCCGGAGTGCGGTGCTCTAACCATTCATGCGTTTTGTTTTACTTACCCCAATTGTTTACTTGAACGAGAAATTTTCATCCGTCTAACGATTTTACGACTTGTTTCACTTTATTTAAGTTTGTTGTGCTGCATCTTCAATGAAATCTAACTTTTACGACAGCAGCAATTTACGTAATTAATAAAATTACATGTATCGCTTCATAACCTTTAACGTAACCCTAAACTTGTGACGTCCCCTCGTAACTAATATACGACGCCTCTGTAAAAATACTTCTATTTTTATCCTTGCTTCCTCCCGTCGACCGCGTTCTGTCATCGCAACTGTCGCATGTCGAGTGACACTCCCTCATGTCTCAGATTCGAAGCCATAAGATCAAATTATCGGTCAACCTTACACCAAAGGAATAAGAGCGAAAATTATCTGGGATATGAAGTTATTTTTGACACGATGGTTCTAAGGATTGTAGGAACTCTTTTGAATATCTATATTTACTATTATTAAATGAAAAGTTTTTGGAAGAAAATTATTTTAGAAGTTTGACATATACAGAAAGAGACTTCATGAAAAACATTTTCGCCCACGTAACAATTGTAAAGTTTTTGGTATAAACGTAGGTGTAGTTTAATAACGTAGCGTTTAAAAAAACAATGAAGACGTATACAAACAACGCAGTGACTCAGACAAAATACAATTAGTAGAGAAGACCTCTCGTCGTGACCTCGACATTAATTTGTCGAGTTTAAATAAAATCTTTTTTTTCTGACTCACGTCTCGCTGTCGTCCATAATACAGCTAGATAGAATAGTGAGATATGTCTAATTTAACTATACCATTGCCGAAATATGAATTATATTGTTGTCTCTGTATTGAAGAGAACTGTCTCGAGAAAGAGAGAGACGGCAATATATCCAGACAGTATAGCTTACAGTAAAGATATCGTTCTGTTTACTGTCTTACTTCTCTTCCATCTTCTACACCTACAACACATCTACATTCCTGAATAACCGTCATTTGTGGGTAGTTGCTAACGCCTCTAGATTGATATTAATCATTTAAGCATTTACCTTCTTCCGGACAGCTCTTGTTGCTTTGTGCATGCTTAATGTCAGCTGTCGTTCTAACCTTGTTTGAAGCGCATCGACCCCTTGCGCTTTCGTTTATGTAATGCGGTTCATTGACTCGCAACCATTCGGCCATTTTGCCTACCCCATGCTTGTAGTCTCTTGTGATCTTGAGACTTACGCTTCTGAACTAACAACATTTAATAGGATAGTATGTTTGTTGGTTAAATATTTGTTATTTCATATTTTGAACCTCTGCTCGGGTTATTGAACTATTCTTTATATTTTTTGCTCTCTGACATTAGTTTTATCGGCTCATCTATTTCTCAGCTTTTATAATACCCATTAAGAACCATGTAAGAATTGAATGGAGTGTTTTAAAGAAATTTCCAGCTAATGAAACAAGTGACACTCGGAAGCCTTAGAGCGCTGGTGGAGGTCGCGAGGGATAAGCGCCACATCTCGGTCAAGGGCTCTCCATACAACTCATACAACTTGCCCTGGAGCGTACTCGGATAATCATATAATTATTGATGTTTTATTGTACCAAGAAAGACTGAACTCATAAAAATTGCATCGGAGGAGAAGGAACCTACTGCCTCCAGTACTTTTTGTTTCATACGTTGTACAAAAACAACGAATCATACAAATGTGGAATTTTATTAAAATCGTGTACTGGGCGAGTTAACAAGGATGTAGAATCTAGAACTTAACACAGTCATTAGCCAACTGGATTTAGACTTAAATTACGAGAGTTTAAAGACGTTTATTGCAACACATACTCTGTTACTAATACAAAGCGTTGAAATAGGGCAGTAAGATGTTGATAGCGCTAAAGTGTTGATTTACCGGCTGCGATACATTACAACGCGATGGCTCCTATACATTCTACATAACATCCGGATTCCTTGCAGCAAATACCGCTGGTATATTTCGGTATGTAACAGTTAACATGATATAGGTCCACACAGAACTTAAGAAAAGTGTTTTTTTTAAATTACGTTAATTAAAATTAGTATCATTTCGAAGATCTTGGTATCACTGGACTGGATATAACTTGATTTCATTCATAAACAGCAAAACGTGAAGATAAAGATTTCCACGTCAAAGGCCGAAGTAAAAATCCTTTTAAAACGCCTTCGGTCACGTTCTGGCACGATTCCAGCTCCTGTGAAATAACCGTACAGATCCCGGAGCTATATTAATACGTAGGCAATAAATAGATACGTAACTTTGCTTTAAAAAACAAACAAAAGCAGGAACGAAACGGTCATTTGTTTATGTGACTGATGGTTCCGTTTGTGGTTATTTTGATAGATTTTTTTTAATCAGTCAAGGATGTAAAAGGTACTAAATCAGTAGTTTGAAGAGTCGAAATAATTCACTATTTAATCTATAAATTGCATAAACATTTCTTACTATAACACGTGCAGAAATCTATGTAACCTTGTGCTAGTAACCCGTTTCTTATCTCGAGTTGTATAAACAAGATGATGTTAAAAGGCAAGAGATTCCATTACGTTTGCCCTTTTTTATGACGTTATGTACTTTTCATTAGACACGATATGTAAATGAGAAATATTCCATTCTTTTTTAAATTTCGATCTTTCAATATCTCGATTCACAACATCGCTTTGTTTAATAAAAGCTATAGCCCTCGTAGATTCTAAATCTGTTGTTATGAATATTTCTGACCTATTTCGTGGCATGGGAGGTGTGGACTATATTTCTTACCATTTGTTTATTCCCCATGCGAACTAACGATAGATTTACGATACAAACTTTTGCATTTTCGAAGAGTTTTATAAATAGTTTAACTAAAAATGCAATGGTTTAAAAAATATAGGTATAATATTTTTGTGCAACTTTTAGTGTTTTAGTTAACTAACTATATAACATAACTGCTAGTGTCACACGAGAGCAGAACATGGTAGCAACGCAGTTTGTGTTTAACGAATAGCAATACTGTACTAACTTCTGGTATCGTGTGAAACTGGTATAAAATATTTAAAATGACATAAAACACGGTACATAATCCAACGCAAAACCTAAAAATATCGTCGTAACTGCCATAAATGATAGCATTCCTTAAATATCTTACAACCTTCAGCTTTATAACACGGTTTTATATGATGTCATAACAAACAAACGTTAAAAGTTTAAAAAAATGAGTGCGCGGGACTTTTACAAAGTGATGTACCGGAACAGATCAGATAGACATAGTAATAGAGAGTATCTCGACAACGATACGGAATGTAATGCGAACCATTATAAGCTATTTGATGACTTTAGTACGGATCTAAGGATAAATTTCAACACAATAAGCAGTGTGTTCCATGAAGTGACGAGATGCAGACGAGGTGATCCCAATGATTCCGGTATTGATGTGGAGAATGGGAACCCAATCGATACTTCTCATGATAAAGATTTGGTAAGTATAATAACGATGCTTTGTTTAAATGTGATTGAAAAATTAATTGAAAATTGAAAATAATTTCATTGAAAAACAAGAGATTAACAATTACAATAACAGATTGGTGATATTACATTTTAAATCAGTGTGATGTCGTATTGAGATTTTTCTAGTAAACTTTATTTGTATTAGTTTCTCTAGTTGAATTTATTTTAGCATACGTAATGTATATTGCTGTGCTGTTAATGTTTTGTTCTTTGAATCATCATCTCCCCTTAACCTACTCCCGTAAGGTCGGCGCACTGGGTTTTCCTCCAAATAACTCTATCATCCGTCATCTGTCATCCCTTCTTGATCACGTCACCTTTCACGCAATCCATCCATCTCTTTCTAGGTCTACCTCCCGGTGTACCCCTCCACATGTTTTGTTTTTTGAATCTAGGAAAAAATATTGCACAACCATGTTAATTAGAATCGCTTCACTATTGTATAAAAGAGTGTACGAGTATAGTTATGTAAGAAATGTAGAATTACTCATTTTTATTTTTAAATAATAACAGTTCTAGTGTTTCTACATCAACATACTCTGTAATTTTCTATGTAGATTGAAAAATATAACTGAAACATAGACAATAGAGATTTTAATATGTGATATTCTCTACTAGAAAGTTCTCTTGAAACAGAATTGTATCACGTCAGCTCTTGGCGCAGCGCCAGAAACTGAGTATAAATATAAAATTCCTTATTTAGAGAAGTTTTTCAAATTATAAACCAATCTCAAAGTAGTGCAATATACTTTGGAGAAATCTTTATGCGTATTGAGTCAGCTCCAAGTGTGTAAACTAGATATATTGGTAAACTGCCAGAATTCAAAATTAATTCATATTGTCTTTAGAATACGAGTTCTATTTAAAAATGTTTGAAAGATAATGAAAAAATGAGAGTAAGAGTGTACATTAAACTGTTCTAACTGCGACACTCATAGTATTTAAGTGTTCCCCTTAGTGTAGATTTAGGCTAAGGATATTTTAGTTACTTGTAGTTTTTATAGAACTTCGATTAATCTTGGTTATAAAATTAATTTCTTTGACGTGAATAAGTTTAAAACAAATCAATAACTTGAATTAAAAATAAAGCAACTAAGCGTTTTGATAGAGCATTGTCTGTTGGTCAGTAAAGCAGCGGACATTGTTTGTCGGCTGGCATTGTCATATGCTAATACTTCCTGCGATACGTTCCTCTTTGTTTGAACTTGACTGTTAAATATGTCCAGTTTGTAAGATTAACTGTATTTATGTAAGACGATGGATAAACAAATACGTGTTGACGAGACAAAGGAACTCGAAAAGTTCATCATATTAATTGTGTTCGGCTGAATCCATTGAATTAAAATTCCTTTAATATTTTGATGTCTGTAAGTTGGTCTTGCGAAGTGACATGATCAAGACTTCTTGAGCGAGCGCACATCTTTGACTACGCTATCACACAGCTGTTGTGCGATTGTC
This sequence comes from Papilio protenor, assembly GCA_029286645.1. Taxonomy (NCBI): domain Eukaryota; kingdom Metazoa; phylum Arthropoda; class Insecta; order Lepidoptera; family Papilionidae; genus Papilio; species Papilio protenor. The sequence continues at coordinate 8,174,867 of JAGSMZ010000004.1, read as the reverse complement.
GATTGTTTCGTAGCCCATTCAACAGTTGTTCAACTACTAAAAATCGAGTAGTGCACCTCCATATGAGGCTCATAGGAATCAAAGCAGTCGTGCGATAGTTTAGTCAAAGTTATGCACGCGCTCTTAATACGGCCGTTATTCTTTTGTTAATTTTTAAATGTGGGAATTTGTTGTACCAACTCGTGCAATCTACAGTATGTTTTGTCTATGACAAAACTATTCCGACCTTAGAGACGTCGATGCCAAGGTACCAAAGTTAATTTTATGACAGAAATCGTAATTACGAATCGAATGAAATTATTCTTCTTTTGTTTTTACAATATCAATCAATATATTGATCATATTTTAACCGATTTCAAAAAAGAGAAGGTTCTCTATTCGTCTGTATTTTTATTTACTCACTTTTTAGTTCTAAACAATATTGTTTTATAATAACGCTGTTGAAGAGAGGTTCAGTTCAGTTCAGTTTCTTGTTTATGGCACTCCCTCAGCGGATTGGGCAAGTGTCGTCGTGAGAGGTTCGTTGAGTTAATTGAAGTGTGTCATAATTAATTAAAGAAAAGCAAAGTCAAGGTTCTTTAAGATTCACTGAACAGTCATTTTCGTAGCCACGTATATGAGACTTTTTCAACGTCGAGCAGAATATATATTTTTTTATTCTTCAAATATTCTCAATAGTACTGAAGGTTTGGGTTTCTGTTTTATGTTTATGGTATATCAAAAACATTTTTTATATCTCTCCCAGATAACTACTGATATTTAGTTCTACTTTTCAAATGCCTGAGATAACCTTTGTCTTATTGACTGGATCTTTGCCAATAGGAAAAGAATGCGTCACATCTCTAAGATAAATTGTGGTTGGTCTAAGAGTAACCTGACACCGACGCGGAAGATGTATCTACAATATTGCATTTGTATCGATTGTTAAACAGTGGGTTTACATTGTGGACATATTTCTACAGAAGTATCCAGCTCGTTGTCTTGAAAATAGAGTGCCAAGGAAAATAACCATTATATTAATGTTCTATGATGTTAATCGCTAGAGATCAGGTACAGTTATGAAAGAAAGTGTCAACGGTGACAGATGAGCAGCAACCTTAATGACTACCCACATTCCAGTTTATATCACTAACCTCGGTAGAAAGTTAACATTAACTTCAGTAATGCGGTTAATAGTAACTCAGTTATAACTTTTACAAAAAAAAAAAACATTGACCAAGATGACTAACAAATAAAAGATAACAATAATGCCAAAAGTCCTTATGACGACTATCGTGTAGTTTTATAAAAATCTGGCAAAAAATCCATTTATATAGGAAAATTTAATAGGACACACATATAGACAATGTTTTTTTATTTACATATTATGTGAGCGGTAGTTTTATGCATATAAAGTAGCCGGCCGCTTCTATATGCATTCTTCAGATGCAAATTAATTACAAATCACTCTGCTCGAATTTCCTTTGATCTAATGAGTGACATTATTCATTATTACACAGTAATAATGAATTCATTCGAAACCTTTAGTATTCTATGCAAGCATTTGACTTTAACACTTCCAGTGCCGTCGAAAGCCAAGCTTGTACAGTAAAATATATGCGATAAACAAGATGCCATCGTTAAAATTGTACTGGCATGTAACGGGTTAAAGGATAGGTCTTAAATCATCTTTCTGATAATATCTGAATCACAGTTTGCACTGTCTACTTACACGGAATCGTACATTGTGATTTGCATTCAAGTGCCGTTATGAACGGTCGTGAGTCGCCTGCTAATGCTTTATAAATGGTACCGTTTAAACAATTTATACCTCACTTATTACTCATCACTAAACTTTCAATCTATAAGCGTTTTTCCGTTTCGTTTAGTCCATAAATTCATTTATTTTCGTCATTAATGTTTTGTGTACAATAGAGCTTGTAATAATTGACATCAAGTCTTCTAAGATCATCATCAACTTGCCCTTATCCCTTATGGAGGGTCGGCACAGTATGTGTTGCTCTTCCATACATCTCTATCAGCCGTCATATCTGAAACCACTCCTTTCTTAAGCATATCCCCTTTTACACAATCCATCCATACTTTCTTCGGTCTTCCTTTTCCTCTGTAGCAATCCACATTCATTCTTAACACTTTCTGGTTTATCAAGTCTTCTAAGATATGTTCATGAATTGCTTGGAATCACTCCAATTACAGAATTCCATTTTAAAATGATTTAAATGTTGAAGATACCAAGACTTGAGCCTACAGCATTCTGTCGTTAAAGAGTTCTATGCATTTGTTTTAAGGTTTCAGCGAAGTTGATGATTTTGCCATTGTACCTGTCTAGTAGGTAGAAAACCAATTTTGGAAAAGACAATTTTCATTAAAAGGCACAATACTTTTACTACTCCTAAATCTTCAGAACTTTCTGGTAAATGGCTAATCTTAAACAAAATGTATAAGTTAACCCTCTCATGTCGTTTATCTCTTCAACATCGTAACCGGTATTTGATCGGTCTGTAAATAAACGCCAGTAAAACATACGAGCAGTTCAGCTTCCACAAATAACGTGTTAGCCTCAGCTTTCTTGCCAAATGACCTTGAACGTGGGTTACCCGTTTAACTTCGATTCGCGTTTAACTTCGACCAAAACAATTTTAATCAACAACAATTTATTTTAAAGCAAGATAAGTTAACACTTAAGTTATCATAAATGTTTGGCAATCGTTTTAATAATTTCTGATTTTAAGCTTAGAACAATCTTCATTTTATAAATTTTATTGTAACTTCCATAAACTTTAATTGGTATTTTTTTACACACGAGACTCAATTACTTTTATTCTTTTGTCTAATTATTCAAAGTTACTTACCTTAATGAAAGGATATTTCGTGCATGAAAAATAACTTCATTGGAACAAGTTCGGAACTAGTTTGCGTTCATGCATTGTTTCGAATAAATATTGGATTACTCAATTTGATTTTTCTTGTTTCAGTTGGAGAACGAAGTGATGGTAGATCCTTGGAGCAGCATGGACTCTTCTAACTCTCCATTGACTGATTCCGGACCATCGGCCAGCGAAGACTGCACACCTTCCACCTCGAGCGAAACCCCGCGAGGTCACCCGCACGCCTCCAGCCCGCTCTCTCCCGACGCGCGTCGCCTGCCGGACACTAAAGACGCTAAATCTAGAAATGTAACAAAATATCCCACAAAAGGAACTGACAAGACACGCGCTCGGGATCTCACGTTAGAGCTGGAAACTCTAGAATCCGACACTCTCCCGCGTCGGCCGCATTTTTTAGATGACGACTACCAACCACCGTCACGATCTAACATCGAGTGTCGTATCCCTAAACCACATTTTTTGGACCATTCGCCATCACCCGACGAATTTGATGAGCGGAGCGACATAACAAACCCCAACTTTTTAGATGACGAAATCGATGGCGACGATGGTCATGCACAAAAGAAATCTGGGGCATTACCAAAACGGCCGATGAAACCGCAGTCTTCCACATATACCCCTCAAGATGACCGACCCCATAGGACAAATTATAGAACCACATTGCATTATGGATTAGAAAGCGCGGCCAGATCAAGCGAACGAGACAAACGGGCTTCCCAGCTATATAGGGGTACCTGGCCCGGGGAGCGGGACGTCTGGACAAGCCAGGACTCCTCTAGTGTCAGAAGTTTTTCAAGTAATGGCTCAAATAACTGCTCCAGACCTTCCTCCAATTTAGAAAATAAAATGGAATGCGTATGTTCCTTGATATCCCTACTTAGTTTGTCGCCTGAAAATAATGCAGATCTTAGTGGCCCGCTCCTAGAAATGAGCAGGTCAGTTGAAAGTTGCATAGCGATGCGACAAGCTGGATGTATACCCTTACTAGTACAGCTAATACACTCGAAAGTACCGAGAGAGACTCGCGACCGCGCCGCTAAGGCACTGCGAAACATTATTCATACGCAAACTGACGATAAAGCGGGCAGAAGAGAAGCGAGAGTGTGGCGATTGCTCGAACAAGTCCGAGAATATTGTTACGTGTTAGAAGACTTAGTAGACGCGAGGAAAGAAGATAAAGAAGTAATAGAAGACGATGCCACTAAACATCCCAGTCAAAGCGTTGCTGCGCTTATGAAGCTGTCGTTTGATGAAGAACATAGACACGTGGTGTGCCAGCTGGGCGGGCTGCAGGCGCTGGCGGCGCTGGTGAGCGGCGACCAGGCGGCGCACGGCAGCAGAACTGACGACAACACCTGCCTCACCATGAGGAAGTACGCCGGAATGACGCTCACCAATCTAACATTCGGAGACGGCAATAACAAGTCATTGCTGTGTTCCTTCAAAGATTTCATGTTGGCGCTCGTTGAACAACTTGAATCTCCAAATGATGATATGCGACAAGTAAGTATTGTTCTCTTTAGAATTAAGTATATTTGACCAAACTAGAAACAATTATCGTCGTAAGGCAATTCAGAAAAAATAATTCTAGTGCAATTTAGGAAGATATAACATTAATTCATAAAACTTTGTATTAAAAATAATTTCTTTTACTTCATTAATTTCAGGTTACAGCTGCTGTACTAAGAAACCTATCTTGGCGAGCAGATACCAATAGTAAGCAAGTATTGAGAGAGGTTGGAGCCGTAAAGGGCCTGACCAAAGCCGCGATGACCTGCCAAAAAGAGGCGACACTCAAGTCCGTACTGTCTGCTCTCTGGAACCTGACCGCCCACTGTTCCATGAACAAAGTCGCTCTATGTTCCGTCGACGGAGCCTTAGGGTTTCTCGTAGATATGCTCAGCTATAACTCCCCGACAAAAACCCTAGCGATTGTGGAGAATGCAGGAGGTATAATGAGGAATGTGTCGAGTCACATCGCCGTCCGCGAAGATTACAGGCAAATTCTCCGCGAGAGAAATTGTTTGAGTGTCTTACTGCAACACCTCAAGTCTCCCAGTCTAACAGTCGTCAGCAACTCGTGCGGCACCCTGTGGAACCTCTCGGCTCGATGCCACCAAGACCAACAGTTCCTCTGGGACCACGGCGCCGTACCCATGCTCAGAAGTCTTATTCATTCCAAACACAAAATGATTGCAATGGGTTCCAGCGCAGCTCTGAAGAATCTTCTCAATTCGAAACCTGGCAAATCGCACATAATCGCCCTAGACACTACTGCCAGGAACATGAACTTACCCGCCTTGCCCACTCTCGGCGCTCGGAAACAAAAGGCGTTGGAACAAGAGTTGGATCAAAATTTGGCCGAGACTTGCGATAACATCGAACCGGCCACATCCCCCTCGACTAGTAACAGAGAAGAAAAGAACCTATTCACAGCGACAGAAAGACAGATCGCTATGAACTTAGAAAGACACAGAATGACATCTAGTTCTCCGCTCATGGGTAATCTGGCATCGCAGATATCCCTCAGCCACAGTGCTCACTTGGCGAGCTACCTCAGTTGCAGTAACACTCTCTTAAAAGGCGCTCTGGTGACAAGATCGAACACAGGCAGTGCTGGCAACGTCAATAGGTCCGACAGCAAGGACTCCGTCACCAGCACACACTCCGACTCCGTTTTTGAGAGGGTCACGCGCACAGGCAAGGTGCCCGTGCCAACGCCGCGAAGCAAAGACTTGATGAGAATGGAACCTTCAGGCGAAGCGTTTAAGGCGGCTTCGAAAACGCTACCCAAGGACAACACCTACCTCCGGTACAATCAACCTCCTATACCACCACCCAGGAGTTCAACAGACATGAGAACCAATTACACGGAATCTGGTTACGACGTCGACCAAGATTCCTGCGACCAACCCATAGATTATAGCAGAAAGTACTCGGAGACTAAAAACAACGAAGCCGAAACTCCTCCAGCGCAAGAAAAATCCAAGAGCTCCGACACCAAGAAGTATAAAAAGGAAAATGCCAACACCTTCGGCGATTATCAAGAAACAGATTTAGATCAACCGACGGATTACTCCCTGCGATACGCCGAACACCATTCGGAGACGGGCTCGGACATCTCCGAGCCGGCCGGACCCTCCGTGCACGAGGACACCATTAAACACTTCGCCACCGAGGGCACTCCATACGAAACTCCGATTATTTTTTCAACAGCCACATCAATGTCAGACCTACGCGTGATCGGAAAAGAAGGGAAACCGAAGAGTACTCCTAACTCAAAAGAGAACCCCGAGGTCATGACCCACTCGGACGAAAAAGATACGTGTTCCATAGAGGATCCGCCGCGACACGACAACGACCGCGCAATATCTACCCCGCAGCCGCCCTGCACTGAACCTGTTCCCGAGAAACGAAGCGTGTTTGATACTAAATTCAGCTCAGGAATGATCAGCCCCGAGAAACCTGTGAACTACTGCGACGAGGGCACGCCGGGGTACTTTTCGCGGGTGAGCTCACTGAGCAGTCTCGGGGAGCCTACGGAGGAGGACAGTTTGGCAAAGAGGAACGCGCTCGCCACCATGCACGTCGAGCCCGGCCCACAGGAGCAGAGCACCAGCAGCTCCGGCAAGGATAAAGAAGGTAAACATCGTTACTTCTATTTCACATCGAAAAAAGAAATTTTCACTTGCTAATATACCTTGAATCCGTCAGGTTCCAAGGCGGTGACGTTCGCTCAGTCTCCGCTGGTGTCGGCGCCGGGCACGCCGGGCCGCTTCGTGGAGGACACGCCGCTCATGTTCTCGCGCTCCAGCTCGCTCGGCTCGCTGCCCGAGTGCTCGCAGCACGACGACCAGGGCTCAGTCGTCTCCGAAGTCAGGTCGGTCACTACACGATCATACCTTCCATACTTGCTCTCTTTTCCTCATTATAAATGTGTGTCAGTATTAAAGATAATTTTGCACTCAATGATTTCTCTTCCATTAGAATTAGTAGTCTTTCTACCTATGTGACTTCACTTTATGGTCATTATTGAGGTTTAACAATAGTGTGTATTCTCTGCTGTCAGCCGGCTGACGTCGGGCTGCATCTCGCCGAGCGAGATCCCCGACTCGCCGGGGCAGAGCGCGCCGCTGTCGCCGCCCTCCGCGCCCGCGGACCATGCTCACCATACTGACCATCAGGACATGATGCCCCACCACAATGGTACGTACACACGCATTAGGTAGAAATTCCAACCTTCCTCAAACTTAAGGTTTCAAACGTTTTGAATTTTGAAACTTAAAAGTGTAAATACATTTACGTAGACATGCATTACAAAACATTGTTCTAATTTAAATACCTTAAATGTATGGTTTCCACTTCTATCTTTTTTAGTATCGGACCGAAAAGCATACACATTCTGTCTACACCATTACTAATACTTTATAGTTAAAAAAGTGTATTTTTTGTGTACAGAGTCGTGCGTGGTGTCGGTGTTCGAGGAGCGCGTGTCCCGGTTCCAGGTGGAGCACACGCCGGCGCAGTTCTCCGCGCGCACCAGCCTCAGCAGCCTCACCATCGACGATGAACCCAAGGTCACCTACAACTAACACTACACAAGACGACACGACACGACACGACAATATTAGTGACGTATCGTGTCTCACCTTATGTCAATCTAAAGTCAAATTACAATAAGTTTGTTTCTACAGCAGTCACTCCTGATGGTAAAAACCACAGAGTCAAGGGGCTCTCCTCCTGATATTTCCCGTTCGCTGGCCAATAACAGGTATCTATACGAGTTTTCTCTTTATTGCTGTAATATATTATAATATATAATGCAGAAGAATGATAGTTTAAAAAACCAGTGAATTTTAATATCCAATCGTATTTTTTAGTCAAGAAATTCAACATCTGCCAGCCGTCTCGGGAATACACAATGACGCCATGAAAGGTAAATTCTCGTTTTAACCGTAATTAATTACTTAACATATTTTAGAGACACATTTTTCTATAATACATTTGTATCGCAGGCACACAGACTCCCGGGGACACGTGTAAAGTGTACTTCACTGAGGACACGCCCGCCATCTTGTCTAAAGCGGGCAGCAACTCCAACCTCTCGGTCCTCTCTATAGACTCCTCGCCCCCCGCGCCCTGCGCACCCCCACATTACCTCCCCCCGTATTACCACCCCCCGCACTGGCCCCGCCCCCCGCCGCACACGACACGCCCCCTGAACAAGATGTCTCCGAACAAAACCATCACGATACCTCAGATAGTTCCAATTTAAGTGATGCTGGTGATTTGTTAGAAGAATGCATACAGAAGGGAATTGCGCAGGTGATTTTTCTCATCTTTATAAGTTTTTAACGCGAAATGACGTATACGTACACGTTAGTACGTATGTGTATACGTAATTATGAAGCAAGAACTTAGATTGAATCAAAAATAAAACTCTTAATTTTTTTGCTTAATTTCAAGTTAGCCCAGATACTGTTATTCAAAGTTTAGAAAGTGAAAATGGCAAAATTGTGGCATATAATTTTATATGACTCAAAGACAAATTATTCTCAAAACATAAAATATGTTTTCCTTTCGTTCTTTTATCTTTTTTGTCTGTGAAGTGTTCCGTTTTCCACTAACCCGTATACAATCTAATCGGACGAATATTCAAATTATAAAAGAAACATATGCATACACTTATTATGAAGCCCGGGAAGTCGCGGCGAAGGCAAGTTTCTACAAATTACAATAGTTTAAAAAACAAAGCGGATTGTCTAAAAAGGCGTAATGTTTGCATATAACCAGTCACGCTACATCCGGCCGCCGCACGCATTATATCATACGTTGGTTTGTGCGCGATGTGTTTGGACTTGTGCTACTTTGTTTGCTACAAACGCAAGGTCTGATATATCTAATTATTTTTAAACCAAAATAAAATAATAATTTATTGTATGAAAAATTTTGCTTTGTTGGTTTCAAGCCGCTGCAAGTTTCCTCGGATGGTTTTAAATTTTATTTTTTCCTATTGAAGGTAATTTGTGTTTCTTTTGATTGTAGGTTGTTAAGATCAAGGGTCCACAATCTGAAGTCCCATCTGTCAACACATTCAACGCTAGAGATGATGTCTACGTGAGTGTATTTTTTATTTTAATTTAGTAAAATTAGATCCATAAGAATACTTAGGTACGTTGAAGTGCGAAGTGAAAGTAAATGTTTATGTTAAACAGATTTTTATCTTGATTGTTATTTTAACTATTAATAAGTTAAGTTTAGTTTGATGTGTATGTAATTGTAACGTGTGTTTGTTGCAGAGGTCGCTGCCGCCCTACCTGCGCTCCTCCACTGAGACCGTCAAGATGTCGCACGACCTCGCTCGCAACTTGCGCGACAGGTCTGTGAATGCCTTAAATCTGTTTTAACCATTTGTGTTTATAAAGAGACAATTTTGTAATAGCACTTTATTGTAATTGTATTTATTGTTTGGCTTGTTCTCTGTCAGTGAGAGCCGCAGCGGCAGCGAGAGCCGCAGCAGCTGCCGCGCGCCGCCGCTGCCGCCCAAGCCGGGCCCGCCGGCCCGCCGCCGCAGCAACACGCTGGTAACTATTACACCATCATTGTATTATTGTTTGGCTTGTTCTCTGTCAGTGAGAGCCGCAGCGGCAGCGAGAGCCGCAGCAGCTGCCGCGCGCCGCCGCTGCCGCCCAAGCCGGGCCCGCCGCGCCCGCCGCCGCAGCAACACGCTGGTAACTATTACACCATCATTTATTATTAATTTTTTTTAACGTAAATAAACCAGCGCTCGACCACGACTCCACCTAAGTTAAGTGAAGACGCGGCCGAAGGATAGAGCGCGCTAGCTCAATAAGTGCCGATTCACCCTACTCTTGAAGGCACCCACGTTATAGCTGGACGGGAACACTGAGGCCGGCAACTTGTTCCATTCCTTTGATGTGCGCACGAGAAACGATGTCTCGAATCGCTTCGTTCGAACCCGTGGCTCATCAACTAAGAAGGGATGGAGACTAGCCGTACGTCTCGACGTTCGGTGGTAAAAAGGGGATGGGGGAATAAGTTCACACAATTCCTGCGCACACTCACCAAAATCATATATGTAGTACAGTGTCAGCAGATGATAGTTCATTTAAATTTAATTCTTTCAGGTCGCAAACACCAAAGCCGCCTCCAAGTGAAAACGCCGCCGAGCAGAGAGAAGCCGAAGCTCCCCGTCACCACAGACCTGGCCAGGAACGACTCCCTGAGCTCGCTCAGTCTCGACTCCTTCGGCTCCACGGACCGCGAGATATTCGAGGAGACGGTGAAGGCCGGACTCTCCAGCGTCAACCCTCGCGCGAAGTTCACGCTGGAGAGCGACAAGGGCAAGGCGCGCTCGGCGGAGCGCCCGGCGGAGCCCGCGCGCCCGCGCCACCCGCACGGCTCCCTGGACCGCGGCGACAGACCTTCAGCTAAGGACACAGATTTCGAGAGGAACCTCGCTTCCGGTGAACACAGCGTCAAACCTATCAACAAGGTGAAGAAATTGGAACAAGACTTCGCGGCGTTTAACCTCACCAGGTCGCCTTACTCCTACCACGGCGAGACCTCCGGGTATTCCCTGGCGTTGCAGGCCCGGTACAGGGGACACACCTCCCGGTTCTACGACGACGGCCCCCCGAGCCTGCCCGCGCGGATGGAGGATCCGCGCAGGCAGCTCGAGAGGAGCAACTCCCTCAGCTCGCTCAGCAACGAGTCCTTCGGCTCCACCGACAAGGAGGTGTTCGAGCGCTGCGTCCGCATGGGCATGTCCAAGGCTCAGCCCAAGAAGCGCGACGACGGCAAGCTGAGGGTCCGAAGCGACGACCGCCTGGAAGTGAGAGAGTCGCACAGACGACGCCGGAAGGAGACCAAAACTCAGGGGGCGCTGGAAAAGATGGTTGGCGAAGAATACTCGAAAGATCGAGCTATTTTAGAGGAAGTGATAGCCCGGGGCGCCGGTGAGAGTAAGACTCAGAGGAACGAGAATAAGACTCAGTCAAAAAACGTCCCGGCGCCGTCTGCGGACAGCGCAACCGCAGACGAGCTCGCCGACACCGCGCCAACTGGCTGTGACTGGCCCCCCGCACCCCCCGCACACCTCGCACCCCCCGCACCCCCCGCACCCCCCGCACCCCCCGCCGCCTACGAGCCCACAGAGATAGAACTAGATCGCTCCAACGAGTGCCTCGCCCCCAAGTCCGCCAACACCACCATAGAGTCGGAGCTCAAAGACGAACTCAACAGGTCCAACGAGTCATACGCGGACGTTCTCGACGGCTCCTGGAGTGACGACGGCTCCCACCATGAGTACGCCACCACCTTGACCAGGAAGAACAAGCACGAGTGGACTGACATCAAACACTCCAGTCCCACGGACGCCGCTCCCCCTCCCGCCCCCGAGGACCATTCTAAGATAACTGACACATGGAACGACAATACCTGCCCCGACGACGTCACCTTCCCCACCATCAGCGGCTCCGTGCACATGGTGTCGTCCATCAGGAGCGAGGTCGTCGAAGCGAATATGGCACTACCCGACTTGTTAGAGAAGAGCGAAGCCGCCAACTTATTTTCGAGACCGGACTTGACCGACAAGCTGGACCACCAAAAACTTCACATAAGTGAGGACGCCGCCCTCGCCGACGAGATAATGATCAACGTGGAACCTCCTTTCGACTTGGACGATGACGAGCACAAGTTCGATTCCATTATATCGTCCGCCATAGAGAAGGAGGCGGCCCGGCTGGCGGCGCAGCTGAAGAATTCCCCGTACGCGATGGAGGCGAGCGTCACCTCGCTGACTTCCTTAGATTTGGACAATATCAAGCCGCCCTCGAACCTGGGCAGCCTTCTCTCCTTGAACGCCTCGGGGCACTGGGACGAACCCTCTTCCCAGTCGCCGAAGAAGAATAAAAGTCGGAAGAAGTCCTTACCTGTAGCTCTAATGGTTAAACGGGCGCTCAGCAATTCCTTCCACCAGGGCAGCTCCGAACATCTGGACAACATCCCCGTCAGCCTCCTCGACAATATCAAGCCGCCTTCTGAGATGGAGCACATCGACATGGAAGGCAGTATGATATCCGTCGCTAGCATCGCTTCCGAAGTCGCCGACGTCAGAGACAAGACGCCGATCGTGTTCGACTTCAAGCAGCCGGTGCAGGACTTCCCGCTGTGCAGCACCTTCACGAGCGTCTTCCACGACCTCGACAAGGTGAACCCGCCCTCGCTTTTCGACGAGATGGCCACCTCCACCATGGAGATGGAGCAGACCACCGCCCACGAGGTCTACGACGAGTGCATCTCCAACACCTTGAACGTCGTCACCGACATACCCTCCGGCTCCGAGAACTGCACGCCGCTGCCCTCCGACATCAGCAGCGTCGAGTCCACGCCCAAGAGGCACCGCGACTCCAAACACCTCACTCCCAAAGAGAAGAGGAAAGCGTCGAGCAGTCGATATCAAACGTACACAATCACGGACACCGTATCCGAGAGCGACGTCGCTCTCGACATCCTCGAGCCAGAGGAGTTTATCACTTGGACCAAATCCGAAAGCGACAGATCCGACGAGTATGTCACCGCGACTTCTGAACCCAAGTCCAGGAGACGGTTGAGCGCCAAGCAGAGGAGGATAGAGGACAGAGCTAGGTATCAGACGCAAACCGTCAACATCCACAACATACTGCCGCGCGAGGGCGCTGCGCCCTCCGCGCCAGACTCCAGCATAGAGAGCCTGAAGCGGAGGCTGGCAGCCAAGAAGACTATCAAACAGAGGCGCGTAGAGGACGCGGAGAGGTTCCGAACGAGAACCCTCAGCGAGGACATACCGCCTTCCCCCACATTCGTAACCAAAGACGCCAATTTTGAAAACGTGGAGACGACGACCGGCTACGACAGCCTCTCCTCCAACGAGCCGACACACCAGCAGCTGCCCGACGAGCGTGACGTCACCAGCGGCGACGGCGACAGCGGACACAACGAGGACGACTTCGAGCTCAACTCCACACAGATGCAGACATACACCCGCAGCTTCCGACACTACCTGCCCGTCGTCGAGAGCCCCGCCGCCGTCGACATGTGCCTCCTCAACAACCTCAAGAACATCGAGATGACCGCCTCCTACCGCCGCGCCGCCCCCGCCCCCGCACCCGCCCCCGCACCCGTACCCGCATCGAACCTCGCCCCCGAACATGACGTCTGCTGCGAGGACAGGCCGCACTCCGAGTCAGACACGGACACGCCCCGAGCGCGACCCAAGCCCAAAATTATTAAGCCGGAGAGACGAGACGAGAGCGTGGACTCCAATGAGTCTGGAGAAAAGGAACAAGAGGCACCTAAAGCGATCAGAGGGAGGAAGAAGGCAACTTACATCTCACCGTACAGGAGGAGCGTCCCGCCCGCTAAGAAACAGGCGACGCCACCAAGAGCCGCCGCGAAACCAATTCCTAGCAAACCTGCGACCAATATTGCAAAAGCAGGCGTAAAATCCACACTCAAACCTCCCACAAAGATGGCAAATCCTAGCACCTCACCCAAAAAGCTACCGAACAAATCACCTACGAAGACATCACAACAAAGAAGTATAGCAGTCCCGGCCGCCAGCACCAAGCCGCTGCCGCTCACCAGGCAGGGCACCTTCACCAAGGAAGACAGCACCGTGCCGCCGAAGGACTTGCCCGAGCCCGACAGGAAGACTGCCGCAGCGCCCGCCCCCCACACCTCCCCCTCCCGCCTGCCGCAGTACTCGCGGGGCGCGCGCCCGCCCCTCGCCAAGACCAGCATCAACACCGGCAAACTCGGCAAGACCACGACGACGGTTAAGAAAGCTCCCGAGCCCACCATGAAGAACTCGCCCTCGAACCACAGCCTGCAGAGCAACGACAGCGGGAAGACCATCGTGCTGGCGCGCGGCTCCCGGCAGGGCAGCACCTCCAGCGTCAACTCCGTCTCCTCCAAATCGACGCGGGACGTCGAGAGCAAAGTCGCCAACGTGTGGAGGAAGACCGACAAGAGACCGAACAGAGCGGACAAGAAGGTCGCGATAGAAAGCGAAGTGCCCAAACTCATCAGGAGCTCGACGTTCGAGGGCCAGCCGAAGCTTAGCCAGATGTCTGCGCCCAAGCAGAAGACCGCTATCGGTATGCGCGTCACGCAGATCCCCAGCTTCAAGGCCAAGCCCACGCCCACGCAGTCCAGGCCCAGCGCCCAGCCAGCTGCCGCCGCAAAGAAGCCCACGCCCACGCCCACGCGGCCCTACGCCCGGAGACAACTCAGCGGACAATTGACTTCATAAACTTTAATGTGCCGTCCCACCATTAATTGACTTTCGTCACAGAAATAACTGTTTACTTAATAATCCATTTTGACATAAAATTCTGACATTCTAATTCTATGTAATTTTACGACATTCTTATACTTTATGATATAGATCAATTATGATTTCTAATAACATTTTGATCAAACATTCGGACTTAGCGAGTCAATTATATTCAATACAACCTCCCTCGAGTACCCGACACATTACGATAACAAATGCTTGAACGTTAGAATAAGGGTATGATTATAGCTTTCTATTTAATAAATACGATTTTTTTTTTCTAATTATAAACAATTACTTCTTTATATTACTGCATTTATTCAACTGGAAAGTGACTGCAATTTAGTTCTTAATGTTATGTAATATTGACATGATTTTCACTTTATATGTATTTAAAATAATAAATTCAATATGTTGTAACGGAAACGACTACAATGTATTGTAATTTTTACATTCAAAATTGTAAGCCAGCATTTTTAGCCGAGAAACGTGAGTTTTCAAGGCTTGAATCATAAGCGGCACGAGGAATATTGTAAATAAAAAATGCGTTTAGATTTTAAGGTTACCATTACATCTATTCTGTATATTTCTCATAAATCATGATAGTATATAAAATGAGGTCGCGTCGCTTCGATAGTAAAAATGACGGCATAATTGAGTATGTGCTAATTTTTTACGTCTAGTCAGTTAACGTTAGATAAGTGAGAACAGTAGAAAAAAATTTTTGGCGGCAAATCTAAAAATAAATTTAGGCATCTTCAATGTAACCGTAGTTGAAACCGGCTTCCTATAGTGACAGTTTATTATAACCAATTATATTATATTTAATTTTATATTCGCTTATATTAGACATTTATTCCTCTAGTTAGTGATTATTCGAATACAATTCCAGTCGTGAAGCGCGGGAAATGCTTTATTTATTTAGTTTCGGGCTTCGTAATTCGAAAATTCAACGAAACTTCAATCTTTATACTGTACTTGATTCCTTTAAGTATCGATAAGTGATAGCTTAATGTATTTTTTATGTAATCACATAAGCGATTTAGATGCAGATATACAACGGACAAGCCAGATTGCTAAATGAATATATGAATAGTTGTAAGACGCGCAATGCGATGGTAATAAATGATATTTACCTCAATATTTATTGTTTCATTTTACCTATTGCACACATACACATTTTGCAAGATTCAAAATGGCGGTTGTACCATAATGAACTAAATTATGCCACTAACAAAAAAATGGACCTAATATGTACTATTTAGTACCTCGCACAAAAAGTACCTTCTCCAGAACAAAATTAAGGTACACTGCTATATTGACCTCAATATGGTCGGTGTACGATAACTTTTTTTATTTTTTTTTCTTATATCATGCCAAATAAGAGGTACCTAAAAACTATCGTGTATTGCTTACTAAAGTTTTATTTTTTTACAATTCAATTATATAAATCTCAAAGTAAAACCACTTCATTTCCAAATAATCATCATATCTAGTGCAATAAGCGATAAATGAAATCTGAGTTTTGGTTATAAAATTATTATATATCAGAAACGTCTGTCTTGTGTTGTGTGTGTCGAGTTGTTCTAGGCCCCTGAGTGTAATATATAAAAATCAAGCATTTGAAAATAAAAGCAAAGTTTACTCATATTTTTGGCAACTTGAAATCAGCTGTTTTCAAAAACAGACCACGGAAATGGTCTCGCAATATTTGTTTAGTCATTCTTTCAATATTCTTACGTGACAATAAGTGAACATAGGTGTATTATTACCAACTTAGCGCGTGATAACGCACAACTGCCCAATTGGAAAGGATAACTAATGGCCACTCGGTTACAGTACAAATTAGTACTATCTATTCGTATAACAATTAAGCTTGTGAATTTAAGTGTCGTCATCCAGTTCTGGAAGCTCAGTCTAAGTTGAAACCACATTGTTTCTTAGGTTATGACGAGGGGTAAAGGGTTTAAATAAAAAGCAACAATTCGAATTAAGATCGTTTATTATGCCAATTATGGTCCAATACAAGTAACTCTGATTTCGAATGTCAATTCTACATTAAACCGAAAACATGCATACGTTATAGATATCATTGTTATAGCATATCAACTATGAAAAAACCTATGTCCCTTATATTTATGGCTCTCATATATAACATACAAAATATTAACAAAATCTATAATTACTGAATTCATGGAGGCATGCAGAGGTAGATCGGTATATCGCAGCGCCGCGCGGCCGGGGGTTGGCAGTGTCGTTCCTGTCAACAATGCTTAACCTACGTGTAAACAGATATATAAAACTCTACGTCATCTTAATCAGTAACAAATGTGTGTTGTATACATTATAAAAAGGTATATATAAAATATGGCGTCCCCCGCGCCCGAACCGCGGCGCCGTTTCCTTACAAGCAACAGATCCTATCTTACAGAAAGAAAAACAAAATTCCAGATATTATCAAAGTAATGTAAGAACAGCAAATTCCTATTTACAATTACAAGCGTTGCGCAGAAAAACATTGACTCTTAAAGTATTACGATTCGACAAAAACATCGAGATAAAACAAAACGCGCCCCAGTCGCCAGCGCCATCTAGCGGTCTACAAGAATGTAATGTATAGACTATTGTAATAGTAGTTTAACATATAAAAACATTATTTAATTAAAAATCGTATAAAACATTTAATATAACATCATAATATGGATCAACTACAAATAGATATTTATATAAAACGGATAATCGAGTCTAAAAACAGACATGCACCTGTTATGTAAATAGTGGTAAAAAATAATTATAATACATATATAATTCTATTGCTTTACTATATCTCTCATCTCAGGAATTAACATATAAACAATCTAACACATGCTATCTGTATAAAATCTGGTCCTTGTATAAAATTGTATAAACAAATATATCTTAACACTATTATTGATAGGAACTTTCTTATATTGATTGGCTTAGGGTAAACTGCTTAAAATACACCTATTTTATCAAATTGATATATATTCTAGTGGTAGGTGTTGGCGACATGTGGGCGACATGTTCGCGACAGTAGGCGACATGTGGGCGACATGTAGGCGACAGTAGGCGACATGTAGGCGACAGGGGCGCGACAGGCTATGTACAGCGTTCACATCGAGACACGACAAACAATGACACTGGAACGCGAACGCCTACATAGATCTATTAATGCATTAGACACGCTAAATATTCATTTTTGAAAGAAATTTAGTACAACTACATACATGTATTTACGGCCGGGTTCACGTATTGTAACACACGACATCAAAATTTACTTAGACTATATCAGATAATTTTATTGATAGTTTTTTACAGCTAATGACTTTGCCCTCGCACTGACGCTTCACTACTTTATACAAATATTATAAAGAAAAAAGGTTTGATTGTTTGCATTGAATAGGCTCCGAAACTACTAAACCGATTTCATTCTTTCGTCATTATAAAACTACATTAGCATAAACAAAAAGGTATATATTACAAGGGTATGAAAATGACAGAAAAAATGAGAAATACATTATTTACCACCCAGACGAAAGTTGGGGCGAAGCGCTGATAGTAAATATATAGATTTTATTTCCAATGCATATACTTTTATTTACTTGTATTTACAAGTTTTTTTTAACTTTTTAAAACTCTAGATGTGGTTAGTGCGCGGGCAAAGGTCACGTGGCACGTAGAGCGAGTGCGCGTCATACTTAACACGAGACACAAAACAGCGACTAAACGAAGGAACCCGGCCTGAAGCTTAATTTAAGACAGATTTAGATGGGAACTAATTTGTACACGTGTCGGGTATTGGGGTAGTATTGTAGAACCGTCCGCTGAGGCTGATCTCTTACATATCGAGTTATCGTAAAACACTTCCGTAAAATAGAACCACAATACCCTGTGCTCGACTATAACCTAACACCTAAAAGCTAGGGACAAACAGGTCGCAAAAGTTACAAATATACGAATTTTCCACATCGATGTGTACATAAATAAAAACAAAGATACGTTAAATTACGAAATTATTACATAAATATAAAATTATCAATAATTGTATAAAAAAGGGGATATTTAACGACCCGCGCCGCTCTTAGAGCTCGGGTCCCATTGCAACGCGCTGCTCACAGAGGGTCAACAATCACTTGCGCACAGCGGTACTGCGCGAGACGACACTACACACTGCCAATGCTCTATGGCACACCACGAAGTTAGAAAAGGTTCACTCAATAAGCCAAGTACCTTTCATTGACGCCTCTTGCGCTAACAAAACAACACAATATACACAATAATTCATTTTGTTTCAAAGTGAAAAAAATAATAAATTATATAACCTAAAAAAAAAACTGCAACGTTGAAGAGCTATCGTTAAACTGAAAATATCGTTGGATTGTTCCCTTTGCGACGGAAATTACATCGAAATGGTTTATTATGATTATAGAAGTTTTGAATAAGTACTATTACACAGAACAATGATAGCCCGCTGGGGCGAAGACTTATGAATCCACCAAATTTATACTAAAACTGTCGTCTGGAGCAAAATACACTGCGACATCAGCTCATTGACAGAATCGACCGTCTTTTCCGTCGCAATAACACCAAATTACTATCAGTAAGTCTGATTTATGAAAATCGAAACGATTGATTACATTTCTGATTGCGTCTAAGCAATTTGGTGTTACAAATAATTCAAATTGATGCACACGTCTTATCTTCACGGGAGCTCCGTCGACAGTGTATTTTGTAGCTAAGCTAGCAACTGACAGTGACAGCGCGCCATACTCGCCATAGACTATTTAGAAAACTACATATTTGTCTATGGGTCGATATGGCGCGTAATTTTTAGACGACCACATCGTGGTCCAAGCTGATACTCGTCGCGTTTTTAAAGGAGACTGTGTGTCTACCTCCGGGCGACGAGCTGCATAATTTCCGTGCGACTTTCGTAAGCATGGCTGCCGCGCATGCATCGTATGTCAGACACGCATCTTCCCGCCTGTTTCAATGTTTCCGAGTGCGACGTGCGCCATATCGGCGTCACCTCAAAGCCCAATAATGTTATGTCGATAGCTACTTCATTTTGTATTTATATTGTTACCGATCATCTGACTTGTTACCGTTGTCTGCGACTTTCGACTTGCCGAATTAAGTTCATCGAACTTATAATACTTAACAGTCTTTGGATACGTTTATCACTAAGACCCCGCTTAAAACTTTGTAAATAATTTAATCTCTCGAAAATATATTTCGAAGCTTTTCATCTTTTTCAAAAATTATTTTTATTTTCTCGTATTATCTTTATATTATAGCGACAGTTGAGATAGTGTGGTCTGCAACTGCGTTGTTCCAAAACTCGTCAAATCGGTTCGGGGTTCGATATGAATTTTCGAACGCATGCGGACGCCGCCGCGAATTCGCGAATGGCGTTTCGTTTTATCAAATGGTTGCGTGCGTGGCAATTATTTTAGTTCAAAAATAAACGAAGACCTTCAAGTTTAGACCCAAGAAGTTAGTGAAAAGAACGCCCCATAATTCATTTTTTTTAAATTTCCCATTCATTGAATCACAAAGGGCAACTAAAAAAATCACCACGCACTAACAAAAACATGTCTGCGTGTAGGTATACCGCGACCCCGAGGCGGGGCGCGGCCGGCTGGTGATCCATTCATAAATAACGATATCTTTGTACTCACTCGTTAAGTTACACTCCCTACACTTAACATTACTAAATATACATAAAAATATCACAGCACTATCGATTCACTTACACTAAAAGCGCGCCGCTTTGCGGCCGCCTCCGATTAAATTATAATAATAATAAAGGAATCGAAATAGAAATGCTCTAGAGCGCCGGAGCGGAGCAGCTCGGGGCCGCATTCGAATCTCGTTGAATCTCATTAATGAGTCGAGTCGCTCGTAAAACTGCTTTGTTTCGTGTTCTGTAAATACACTTTTGTTTTCTAATTTTGATAGTACATCTGTGGTTAACTTTAATTTGGGCTATTTATTTGATAATAATCAAAATTTCAATAAGGATATTGTTAAAAAGAGAGGACTATATATCTTATGTTAGCTATTTACTCATAAAAAGAAAGCCGCAATTGTGCGAGCACCGGTGATATGTTAAAACGAACAGTGGTTCTTATCTCTTAAAAATGGAAATTGCAACATTAATAAATTTCTTATAAATTCACTCATAGTCAAAATTAACTGATTCACGTTATGAAATAAACCTTTCAAAGTGCGTTATCTCACATTTAAGAAACCACAGATGTTTGAAGCCTGGACATTTGTAATTTGGTTCTCGCACCAATATTTAGTATATGGCATCAGCTACCGTAACTCCGGTTGTTAAACCGCAAGGCGTCTCCGAAACAAAGCAAAACTTTAAATGCAAATTACAATGTGCCGCAAAATAATCAAGTATTTACAAAGCCAATGTTCAACGAACAAAGTCTTAGCCTAAAGAAATACCTTTGAAAACAATTAGAGGTAATCGGAACGTTTGAAACGAGAGTCAATCGAAGGTTCCTTACGTCTGGGGATTAGCACGAAAATTTGCTAGAAGTATTTGTGACGTCATCGACAAAATTTGTATGAGATTTACGCCCGCTATGAGCGCTGCACAAATCTAATACAAATATTGCTAATGCGTTACGAACACTTTTTCGCTAATTTTCGTGCTAGCCTCCTGGACATTTATGCCACACTCACAGCCGAATACTGAAACGAATCTTAAACACCTCGGCTCGTAAGCGGCGTTTACAATCTGACAGACGTCAAAATTGTAATGGAATTTGGAGGTAAAGCGTGGTCTTATAATTTAAGACGCTGTTACATATTTAAATGTTGGTTCAGTATTCGGCCGTAAGTCATTTAATGGTTACTTAGGCAGTACCTTAGTGTAGATTCTACACTATCGACTCCTTTAACGTCCAACTAACGACTTGAGTGTGGCTGAGTCCGTAACGTGGTCATTTTTAAAATTCTTTGACACAGAAACGACATCTCGATTTCAACATTTCGGTCATAAAGAAGCCAAAAAATAGTGCTCTGAAAAAACTGGTCAGTACTGGACTCACTCTCATACAATCCAATACAACCAGTCCAAACATAAAACAAACCATTTACCCCACGATTCATACACATGCCAAGAAAATTCATACAAGACACAGCGAGCGACCCGCGCGGTCGCGCTCGCCCGCTCGCTCGGGTCGCTCCTAACGAGTAAGAGGAAAGGAAATCTTAACTAAATGAGGTAGCAATATTATGAATATTACAAAGTTACACGTCTAATGTTTGGTGGGATATATGTTATAAATGTATATTATATCAACATTAAAATACTTTCTATGGGTTACTGAGGTACATAATCGTTCCTGTGAGGTAGCTGCGGGCAGCGCCCGGGGTACATACTATATAACTATAACTATGTAAACCGTTTCAAAATATATCTGTATTCATGAGGGACAGCGCGCTGTCGCCGTACGTGTACTCGTTGTACACTTTGGTGATGAGCGGCTCCCACTTGGCGGGCTCGTAGTCCGCGGGCCGCGAGTACTGCGCTGCGTACGCGTCGTGCGGCTGGTGCGGCTGGTGCGGCTGGTGCGGCTGGTGCGGCTGGTGCGGCTGGTGCGGCTGGTGCGGCTGGTGCGGCTGGTGCGGCTGGTGCGCGAGGCGGACGGTGAGGCGCGGGTCGATGTGCGGCAGGTCGCACTCCTCCAGGTCGATGTACCCGCAGCCGCCGCCCCCCAGCCCGCTGTTGAACTCGGGCCCGTACTCGCGCGGGAAGTCGCCCGGCGACGAACTCTCCCTCACCAGACACTCCTCTATGGATTCTAGCACAAACCACTCCTATCAAACATCTTGGCGACACAAACACATCTGTCCATAGACAAAATGACTTTCGATTAGCGATAGGGTAGATTAGACAGTTTCCGACCAGGGGGGAGTTACGGTCCACTTAAGACAAAAACGCATGTTTTGGAGCTCTTACGGAAATTAATTGAAAGTAAACCACAAGAAACATATGCTATAACTAATATGCTAACATTTGACATCTAAATTACTAATAGAAAATATAAATTTGAAAAGTCACGGGTGATCTAAATATATCGGGCGCGAAGCTGATAAAAATTGTTAATTTCTTATCACTTTTGTTAAGGACAGCTTTTTTTAAATCTTGAGATTTGTTTACTTATTCAATTTTAATGTGCTTTCTTATCATTTTGTCTAATAGAAGAGATGTTCTAGTACCTATTTATGTGGATATTACAACGATTATTATTTTCGTAAAGCTTAAAATATGGTGGACTACTACTGTCTCAAAGCTTGTATGGGAGTACAGTTATAGCCATAGCACTTTACAGTTATGGTCCTAGGCCGAGGTACAGTTTCGGTCCACCCAAACTCCATATTGTTTCCTATTTCTTAATGGGATGGGTAATTTATTTTATGAAATTTCCGAAACACAAATATTGAACCAAATCTTAAATAGATTGTTTATTGAACTTTCATTGCTTTGTTAATTAAAAATTGTAAAAGTCTTATGTAGACTAGAAGGAAGGAAAATAAAACGCGTTTTTAGTAAGATAGTCTTCCTAGTCTAGTGATCCTACGGACATAATCAAAATATAAAAAAAAGAAAAGCATCTAACAGCAAGCTTACTTTTCTACGTGATCTCACTTTATGTTTACTAAATTAGCTTTCCAAAGAACGTTATTAGAAAAGGACGCAGAAAAAATGCTATTTCCTGAAAGTTAAGAAATATATTTAAAACAGCTATCCAAATTATTATTGAAAAAGGTGTTTGATTGAAACAATAAAATTTCAGCAATTGACACGAATATTTCGATTTGCATTATATTCTAGAGACCCGTAAAATTAATATCCTTGATAATACTAATAGGACTTTTTTGTGTGTTCTTTATATTAAAATGGTAATTCAAATGATTTTGATTAGTTTCTAATTTTATATAAATAAATTTTACTGTTCAAAAAGGCAAGACAAATGACAAATAATAATATTTTATAACGATTATAGTCATATAAAAGTGGACCGTAACTGTACCCCAGAGGTGGTCCATAACTATCTCGGGTGGACCGAAACTGTGCTTTTAGGGGTTTAATTTTAATTAACTAATATTTTTATATTTAATAAAATACTCAGTCTAAAATGTTTATGTTCGTGTAAATAAAATAGTTACGTTTAATAAAAACTTGTTTTCATCTATTTTACTCTTCAATAAAGATAATTACAAGGAATTTTGTGACTCAATCTGCAAAGTGGACCGTAACTATCTGATCTCCCCTATCACTAGAAAAATCTATAAAATTTGTAAGAATAAATATGTCACAAGCACGTGACATATTAAAAGTTATTGTCAGTTCCATCCATTTTTGACTTATCAATCAGCGATAGCAATAATCAAACGTAACATTGTCTAGGGGGCTGGGAAGGCTAAATTGAAAATATAAAAGAAAGCCCACTACATCCGCTAATTTCTGACAATTATAAACTGTGCATGTACAAGCAAAACTTTAACTATACAATAGTAATAAAGGTCTACAAAAAATTAGATTTTTGCATAAAACGTTAACATCCAATACTTTTACGTCATTTTCCTCCTCCAGCTGTATTACCTGTTATTTAAAAGTAATTTAAAGTAAATAATGCAAAACACTTACCAGGTGTGAACAGATTGGTGCTCTCCGCCAACACATCAGTGCACATATCGGTGGCTTCAAATAGTTGCATATCATTTTCTATACTGAGGAGCTCAATACTGTCCGACTCCATCGCGCTGTCATCTGACTGAACCGTGTCTGCATCTACATTTGTGTCCGATGTCTCTGAGGTGACAGTATTAACCGGGCTCTCCTGGGAGCCACTTGTATCTGAATTTTCACTATTGGATTCCAGGGCTTCACTCATTTTCTTTATTTTCCCTTTAATATTATGTATTCTCCGCATATGTTTCATCCAATTGGGATAGCTAGCGAATGTTTTGGGGCATGCATCACATTTGTATGGCTTAAGGCCGTTGTGTGTGTTCATGTGCTGCTGCAGCTGCTGCCGTCCGGGGAAGCCCTTGCCGCAGATGCTGCAGGTGTGCTCCTTCACCTCTGCATGAGTCTTGCTGTGCTCCACCAGCCTGTTCTTGGCGTTGTATATCTTGCCGCACACTTTGCAGATGTGGATGACGGTTTCGAAGTGCTTGGAGACATGTTTTTTGACCATGTGCTTCTCTCCGTAGTTCTTGTTGCATATGGGACATTTGTGTACAGTTTTCCTGTGAGCTTCTAGATGTTTCTCGCAGGAGGATAGCGATGTGAAGAGCAGACCGCATACGCGACACCGTGTTTGTGACTCGTCATGGCTGCGTAGGTGCAATGTTAGCTCTTTCGGTGTTCGGAAACTAAAAAGGGAGGAAACAAGTAGCATTAAATATTTTTTAAGTCAATGACAGATGACTGATTGCTGATAGGAATTTATTTTTAAGTTTTTTAATTAATATTTTGAATTGGATTTCACTATGATCATCATCTACCATTGTTTAAATCCTTTTTCGCCCCTTTTGTGATTGTGGGCCATTTTGGATGTTTCTTAGTGTACTCTGAAGGTAGTAAGAATAGAATTTTCTTCATCCTAAAATTATACAACATTCGAGAAAACAGTGTCTGGCCGTGCTCGCCTCGGCGGGTGCACTGCCGCGAACCCAGATGAAATGGATATTTTTTTCTGAAATGAAGGTAGGCAGACTCACATATCCTCGCAGCCATGCGGGCAGGGCACGTAGGAGAGTCCGTGGTGGTCGCGCATGTGCGTGCGCACGGCGCGCTGCGTGGCGAAGCGCCGCTCGCAGCGCGCGCACGCGAACGGCTTCTCCGCGCCATCGCCAGCGCGCGCGCCGTGGTACACCTCCGTGTGCGCCGCCAGCAGAGACGGACGGGCGAAGGTCTTCAAGCAGTGGTCGCATCTGAAACAACCAGTCACATTAACACAACATCCAACATATAATAAAACAAGCTGTTGCTAGGGACTTCGCCCGCGTGAAATTAAAAAAAATAATACAAAATATAGCCTATGTTACTCACAGATAAATTACCTTTCCAATGGTAAACGAATTTTTAAAATCGGCCCAGTAGTTTTTGTGTGAATCAAATACATACAAAAATCCAAAAATACAAATCTTTCCTCTTTATAATATTAGTATAGATATAGATTATAAATAAATCATTGTGTTGAAAAAACCAAAAAGAATTTTGAAGTTGGGTAATTAGGTGGTTTTTCACCTTAAGTGTGAACCAGGCATAATCAATAGACTCAGCTTTTAAATGTGTTTGTACGTAAAAGGTCGGTTCGTGGTACAAGGCTAGTTGTTTTTTATTATTATCCTACCATTTGCAGAATAAACTCCTACATATTTAGTTATTTGGAGGCAGAGTTTGTCTAGTTGTAAGAAGCAAAACAATTTTTCTGTATTAGGAACAACGCGGATTTCCGCGACTGTACTTTTATATGACTGACTAAACGGGTGAAATAAAAATAAATCATACACTTATCAAATCAAATACTTACTTGAATCTGTTCTTCATATAATGGTAGTAGCAGTGGTTAGCAAATATGGAGTACTTTTCGCATTGCTTTTCGCATTTGTTACAAGTGTACACGATGTCTAATTCGCCATGTTTCAGAGAGAAGTGAGCGTCGAAAGCCAAACGGTTTTTATGCACGGTGAAGCATATGCAGCAAGATATACCACCAAGGTTCTCTATGATATCATCAGGAGGTATTTCTTCACCATTTAAACTTGTCTCATCAATATCCTCATCTTTAAAGTGCTGTCTGAGATGTAAAACTGCTTCATGTTTCTTGGTTTCGTTTTTACCGCAGATGGGGCACATGTATATGAAGGAGGCATGTAGACTGATGTGGTCCTCGCAGCTGTCCACACTGTTGATTTGTTTGTTACACGACTGACAATTGTACGGCGGATTGTC
Source organism: Papilio protenor (assembly GCA_029286645.1). Taxonomy (NCBI): domain Eukaryota; kingdom Metazoa; phylum Arthropoda; class Insecta; order Lepidoptera; family Papilionidae; genus Papilio; species Papilio protenor. Next base: position 8,148,628 of record JAGSMZ010000004.1, on the reverse strand, counting down.
GGTGTTATGAACAATCTGATGGATCTGCCGTTCTTTTTTCGAATTAAAACTGTGGATGTACAAATAATTTTGTTTGTATTATTTGAGATAATGTTTTAACTTATGGTACAGAGCATAAGAGCATGAGATGTAGTTAGTGTTTGTCATTGGATGGGTCATTTGCAAACCTTCAAGGAGTGGCTGATATTATTAAATTCAAAAAATGTTTTTTTTGTAAAGTAAAAGTGAAATAGAGTCCACTTAGTAAATCAGAGAACTTACTTTTTGTTGCACGAACGACAATTAAACTTATGCTGTGTATTGATATGTTCTTTTAGAGCTATAAATTTTGAAAACTCCTTATTACAATGGTCGCACCTAAAACAAGATGTATTATATCAATTTAAGCTCCCACACTCTCCGCTTTTAAGTTTTCCACTTCTGAAGTGACAGACTTAATTGTAACTTTTCCAATAATTTCATTGGATAACTTACTTGAATTTACTTTTTATAACATGCTTGGTGTAACAATGTCCTCGGAAGCTGGGGTAGCCGGAGATGCTCTGATTGCACACTACGCATGTGTACACTATGGCTACATTATTGCTCATGTGTTTAATATAATGAGTGTCATAATCTTTTTTGTTCTGGAACCTTGACTGGCAGATGTGACAATTTATGCCGCCAACTATCTCAATTGTGGTAAGCTTTTTGCACTGCTCTGTTTTGCTAGCTGAATCCAAATGGGTGGGTGAAGCCATTATTGTGTTCCTAAGTGTGATCCATTTATTGCATATATCTATATCTATGTCATATGGATGTACATAATGCAGCTATTGCAAACATTTTAATCTCCTATTGTTCGCGCCTACATGTTTCTTTTATTGTTTTTGGCCTGAAAACAATTATGTTTACTTTATCAGTTTCACAAATAGTAACACATGGAGTTTTATTAAAGTAATGATATATAAAAGTGGAGATATTCCTAATAATTTATAATATAACCGGCTAACGCCATCCGATTGAAAGCAAGGTCAAATTTCATTCATAAACTTGCAAAAATAATTTACATAAGTTGAAGGCAACGCATTTCATTGAGTCGTTTTTGTACATCGTCACGATAATCAAACTGGCTTCTGGCTAATAAAAATCAATGGAGTTCATAAAGTTCGACTGATAAAAATATGACAAAATCGAAATAAGCATCGAATAAGTTTGTGCTAAGCGCGACCTTGGCAGAAAACTATGCAAAAGAAGAAATAAAACGTTAATATATTCGACTTTAAAACTTCATCATATCAGGATGAAATGATTTTATTCTCTACAGCGCCACATTTATAAACAGAAATCGATTTTCGTGAAAAACAATTGTCATCGAAAATCAGCTCTTTATAATTAACTTCTCCTTTGATCATTATTTAATGTTAATACTTCGTACAAGTTTATGATATACACTCACAATATTGGATGAAATTTGATAGATGGGCATCGGACACAAGCACAAAGTTACATTTTATGAAATAAAGATAAAACTGTTAAAAATGTAACACCGGACGACAAACAACGCCAAGAAAACGTGTGAACGTTTGAATGTGTGTGTGAATATTGCATTTGATTTGACAGCTGTGTGTATGGTATTTTTGCATGTGTGATAAAAATCGATTCTGAAACCGGTCACGCCAAAGTCAAAAAATTAAGATTTCTATAAAATGGCAAAATACCTTTAGTTCCATAGGTCAAATGTACTGAAAATATAACAAAAATATTAACCATACAATTTCTTTTAAAGATGAAACAGTAAGACCTAAGAAAAGGTATACTGATGTTCACTTTAAGATAATAAAATGAATAACAGTATGAAAACAAATAAATCAGGGGTTACAGTTTTACATTGCTGTAATAACACTTTAAGTTTGATTTTAAATGATTTAGAAGTTCCAAAACTCATACTTTCGTTCATATTCTTCTGTTAATTTGTTTTCAGACGTTTTCACTTTTTTAAATCTCAGGTGTCAACGTCAACTTCAAAAACCAAAATGTCTTTTTAAAAAGATACAAAACCCCGAAATTCAGAAAAAAAAATCTGTTTGTATCTTCTTAATTTGTTCTATTAATATCCTCATGAAAATAAAGCAAAACCGCAGCAAATGTTGAAATAGGCATAAAACAATGGTATCGCCATATTTTTACGATACATGTTATTGAAAAATGAAAAGACATTGATAGTGATATCTTATTTTATTTCGTGGTAAGTATTATAATTTTTATAATAGATTTACGTTGATATTTTAATATCTTTAAAATATTTAATCAAATCCGTTTAGTACACAAAGAATATTTGCATTAAAACCGAAGTGATTTTGTTGTTTCTTTCCTTTAAAAGAGCTAATTTTTATCGAGTAATTTACCATGTACGATTTTTCAATCCAGTCCAGTATATTCCAGCTTATGTTTGTAATCAACAGCTGTTTCTGGCTGCGTGCCAACTGAATCTAAAAATAACTCACGATTCGCTTATTCACGCGTTTCTCCAATTTGTTCCTATTAATCGCGAGTATCAAAGATCGAAATAGTTATAATGGATCGCCAACATTCAAGTCTTCATGGATCTTTTAGAAGTAAAGATTCCTCATCCACTACAGGAAGTGATCCAAGAGAGAAAATTAAAGACTGTCTAAGAAAATTCATTGCTTTTATGTTTACACAAGTGGGTGTCGGTGCCTTGGTTGTTTGTTATGCTATACTAGGTGCTGCTAGCTTTATGCACATAGAAAAAGATAGTCCCGATGAGCAGTTGGAAAATGTTAAACTATGGAGGAAAAGCTGTGCGGAGGAACTGTGGAATATAACCGTAAACAATAACATATTCAATGAGACTGCTTGGGAGATAAATATAAACAAAGTACTGAAAGTTTTTCAGAGTAATATAACAGGAGCAGTACATACAGGCTACAATGGCAGGTCTGCAGAAGATATCTGGTCTTTTCCCGCAGCACTCATGTACTCATTATCAGTGTTTACGATGATTGGGTATGGAAATATTGTACCAAAGACTGTTTGGGGTAAAATTGTGACCATAGCCTATGCATGCTTTGGTATACCAATATATATTTTATACTTCTGTAATATGGGAAAAGTTCTTGCACAGTCATTTAAATGGCTTTATATAACAGCTCATGAATGTAGCAGACGAGAAGACGCTATGTTTGAAGAAGGAGAGATTCAACAGATTAAACGTAAAATTACAGTACCATCGACAGCTTGTCTTTGGGTGATATCTTTTTACATATTATCTGGAACGATTATGTTTGGTGCTTGGGAGAAATGGAACTATTTAGACTCGACATACTTCTGTGTGATCAGTTTGTGTAAGATTGGGTTTGGTGACTTTGTTCCGGGAGCTAATATTACAGATTCAGCGGGAGGCTCTCATTTGAAGTTGGTTATTAACTTCATATATGTTCTACTGGGTATGGGTCTTGTTGCGATGTGCTATAACTTGATGTGCGAGGATGTGAGAGTCAAGGTGCGGGAGCTGAGAGAAGATCTCAAAAATTGTTTAGATGATATCACACTAAAGATTACTGTATGTATGAATGATACAAAATATTACCATCAGAAGCAAACACGCCATATAAAGTGATGTGAATTAAAAATTAGAATAAATAAACATGTTATATGAACAAAGTTATTTGTTTATCTTTAGAAATACTTTTCTATGTCAAATTTGTAATGCTAAGAAGTCAAATTTGTTTTAAATCTAAACTTTATAATGTGTATGGTATTATAATAAATTTTATATGAATAATTTTTTTTATCCATTTATTTTGTATTATTTATTGGTTATTAATTTTACTATGATAGATAAAAGGTAATCTTTCCTAGGGTGTAGAAGTTAATAGGAATTGGTACAAAAGTGTATTGTACAAAATAGTTTTGGTCAAATAAAAAATTTGCTTTTTATTTATTTTTTATTGGTGGTGTCTTAATTTTAAGCAAACCTATTGTTTGTCCGATTTGTATTTTGTAGCATCGATGTTCTAGCGGGGCAAATGCGTCCGCTGCGTTTGCGACGTGTGGTGGGGCTGGAGGGGCGCGCGAATGACGTCGTGTTCTGCCCCGCGCCCAGCCCCGTCACACCCCCGCAAAAACTCGGCGCGCTTGTGTTCTTTGGTGGGGATGTACAGGTGAACTTGCCTTTGAACATTATCTTTTTTTTTACATTGGTTGCTATATGAAAGTTTAATGTGTACAGGATTATCCTGAAATAATGCAAGCGCATCGAGATTATCGAAACTATTTAAAATACAACTTGGAGAACATGGCGCGCATCCTCGGACACAGCTTCCCTAACAAACATATATTGGTTGTGAGACCTTCAAGGTATGTTCACTACGAAAATGTATAGCTTAAATTTTAAATCCGACTCGGAGGACCATTTTTAAAAGTGTATAACAAATTTTAGAAGTCGTTTGTATGTATCTGACAGGATAGAGTACAAAAGTTTCAGCTGCTTCGACAACTTCGTGCCCGGGAATAGTGCAGGCGTGCCCGACCACGCACCTACGCACAATGCCCTACTCCATCTTGAGAGGTACAAACACACTAGCAGCGAGTTAAAATTTAAACTATTTAAAATACAACTTGGAGAACATGGCGCGCATCCTCGGACACAGCTTCCCTAACAAACATATATTGGTTGTGAGACCTTCAAGGTATGTTCACTACGAAAATGTATAGCTTAAATTTTAAATCCGACTCGGAGGACCATTTTTAAAAGTGTATAACAAATTTTAGAAGTCGTTTGTATGTATCTGACAGGATAGAGTACAAAAGTTTCAGCTGCTTCGACAACTTCGTGCCCGGGAATAGTGCAGGCGTGCCCGACCACGCACCTACGCACAATGCCCTACTCCATCTTGAGAGGTACAAACACACTAGCAGCGAGTTAAAATTTTACTTTTAAATTGCCTTTGAACATTATCTTTTTTTTTACATTGGTTGCTATATGAAAGTTTAATGTGTACAGGATTATCCTGAAATAATGCAAGCGCATCGAGATTATCGAAACTATTTAAAATACAACTTGGAGAACATGGCGCGCATCCTCGGACACAGCTTCCCTAACAAACATATATTGGTTGTGAGACCTTCAAGGTATGTTCACTACGAAAATGTATAGCTTAAATTTTAAATCCGACTCGGAGGACCATTTTTAAAAGTGTATAACAAATTTTAGAAGTCGTTTGTATGTATCTGACAGGATAGAGTACAAAAGTTTCAGCTGCTTCGACAACTTCGTGCCCGGGAATAGTGCAGGCGTGCCCGACCACGCACCTACGCACAATGCCCTACTCCATCTTGAGAGGTACAAACACACTAGCAGCGAGTTAAAATTTTACTTTTAAATTGCCTTTTGATATTTTTATATGAGAGAGGTGGTGTTCATCGATTCCTATGGACATCTAATACCAGAGGAAATGCAGTTGGTTTTTGTTAAAGGTTACTGCAAGGTGTGAGCAGCAGACTCCAGTCCCTGTCGACTGCTGAGCTGCTGGAGGCGGCCAGCGCGCTGCCAGACGACGTAGACATTGACGAGTTGCCACTCAACGTATGTCTACCTGTCTACTGTTAAGAAGAATATCAGTACGGCGCTGGAGGATTGGCGCAACTCTAGATTATTGGCATGCAAATACCGTCACTATTTGACAGCTGTCAATGTCTTTTTGACGTCTTGGAATAGCGCGCCATCTTAGCGGGATTAGTAACTCTGAGTGTTTAAATTAATTACGTTAATACAATTAAAATCATATATAAAATTTCTAAGTGTATACATCAATGGAACTAGACGGTCGGATGGCAACTGATTTATTGGTCTAAGGTCTAAGGTTCGAATCCTGCATATGCCAGAAATATACCTATGTGTTTTTAGATTATCGAATTTTATATGTATGTACATTTACCCGACATTCTTATTGAAGGAAAACTAATGCACGTATTTGGGAAGAAATTCAAAGGTATGTGTGATGTCAAGAAGTGGGCCATAATAATTGACTATGGCCTAGTCACCTCTTTAGGGTAAGCGCAGAGCCCTTCAGTGTCGTAGTGAGCTACTGACGAAATAATGAATAGGAAACAGTTTTTAATTAATTTATGTAACCTAATAGTACATAATATTTTTTATGTTTATATATGTGGGTAGTTGCAGAAACCGTCGCAGCGCGCGGCGGCCGCGGGCTCCGCCTCGCAGGAGCCGTGAGTAGGTTTAGTTCCAATCGATGTTGTCATATTATTTTATACTAACAACCTTTTAATACTCGTAAAGTATTGCATTTATAATTTATTTATTCGTTGTCTAGAAAGTTAAAGACACTTTCTATTCAACAGATTTTTTTTTGATATCGCTTGTTTTTATTTCTAATCCATATTTATAATTTCAACGTTATATTAAAAAAACTTATAAGAACATGGAGGTTATGTTCTTCCAGAATATGGTCCACATATGTGTAAAATTAAATCTAGATCCGTTCAGTCGTGGGATTGCGCAGTAACAAACATCCATCCATCCAAACTGTCGCATAATAGTGTTTTTATTTTTTATTTTTATAGTATAAGTGAGGTAAGCATAAGATTCGAAGTGAAAATCTCTGTACAATGAAACGACCTGGTACCAGGTCTCCGCTGTGGTGGCGCGAGGGTCTGCGGCTGGAGCAGTGTCATCTGACGCTGGTGGGGTTCAGCAAGGGCTGTGTGGTGCTGAACCAGTTCATCTATGAGTTCCACTACGCGAACACCCTCACGCCTGGAGATGATCACATGAAGAGGTAGGAATAATGTTTAATTTTTAAGTCTATAGGTTATAGGAGATAGAGTGAGTTACAATCAGAGAATTTGGCGGTGTTTCATCTTAGTTACAGTCGATTGAATGATTTGTACGCATTTTTATGTCGCGGAATAACAGAATAAAGATTTTGAAATGTGTACGAAAAAACATCGGTTGTTTATACAACTAATTTCTACCTAATTTATTTGTAAGAGGCGGCGTTTTCCTCGTTGCAATGAACGGCAAATATATACATACTAGCTGTTCGCGTGCGGATTCATCCGCGTGAAATTATATAATAAAAACTTTATTTTATTGTTCACATTTGTCAAATTATTAATTGCAAATGTCAAAATGACATGACATGATGTCAAACCATGGCAACCTTGCTCCCTTGATGTTGGCAGCAACTTATGGTCTCTTTCCCACATTAGCGTTTTTATCCAAAATATTTACCCCTAAGTTTAACGGCGTGAAAATATATAGCCTAAAGCATGACGTAAGTGTAGGGCTTTTTATTAAAAAAGAATTATTCAAAAATATGCTGTAATTGCTGACATCTTAGGCAACAAAGTAGTGTGTGTTTACGCTTTATTATAATAGTATAGATAATAAAATTGGAATGTCGGTTTGTAATTTGTAATATCAAAAGAAAAATTCCAGATTTCGGGAAGATGATGTATTTGCGTTGCTGATAAAAATCACATTAATTTTTTTTGTCTGTCTGTCTGTTTGTCCGCAAGCCGTGTTTGTTCCGGGTAATCTCCAAAACGGCTGGTCCAATTTCGACCGGACTTTCACTTAAGGGTAGCTGACATAGACGGGCATATTACAGGCTACTTTTATCTTAATATTGCGTAGACGAATTCGCGGGCAATTATATAAATGGAACACCGCGGATATTCGCAACTGTACATTACATTGTCTCGTTGCATTACAAGCCAATTTTGTAATTAAATCACTATGCACTGGTTTTTCGTGACTGTAGGTAATTAAAAGTAAAAAAAGTGTAATATTGTTTAGACTGATGTCCCGCATCGAGGCGATGTACTGGCTGGACGGCGGCCACGCGGGCGGCAAGAACACCTGGCTCACCGCGCGCAGCCTGCTGGAGACCCTCACTAGGCTCAGTTACTGTCAACTATACACGAATTCAATTTAAATAAAAAAAAAACCACTTTAAGACAAAAAAAACTCCGACTTTTAGTAAGCTTTAGAAAAAAAACTCAAAAACTATTATACTAATCCTATTTACGTGATTATTTTTTTGTTTGATGCAGAATAGCTGCCATTTAGTTCTTACTATTCCAAAATTAAAAACTATCTAGTAGTTTTTGAGTTTTTCTTAAAAAAGCGTCCCAGAAGTCGGACATTTTGTCTTGAAGTCGGTTTTCGTTTAAACTTTGTTATGTTATTTATTCTTAAATTGGTAAACAAGAGATACTAATTATTTACTAAGAGAAACACAGTAATAGTAAATAGATTTTTCACTGAGGTCTTCTTAATTACTGTAATTAAGGTAGTAAATTGCTAGAAACTATTCGTGCTGCAGACATCAAGATCTTCGTGCACGTGAGTCCGTACCAGGTGGAGGATGAGGAGCGTCCCTGGATCGGCCGCGAGGAGCGCGCCTTCACCGCGCTGCTCACCAAGCTGGGTGCACAGGTACGTGAACATAGGCGACATACCCGTCTCTAGAATACTGTTGGGTTTTATGAAGTGCCCATAGTCTAACGGTTTGTGTTAATAATCTAACGGTCATAGGTTCGAATCCCGGCATTCGACTATTGTCGTGGGCTATAAACTAGCACATGCTTTTTCTATCTGGGAAAAAAAACTTTGAATTTAATGATAGATTATTACAATCAGTACAAAGGTGACAAGTTGCTTAGTAGTTTTTTAGTTGATACTAAAAAATCTTCAGTTCAGTAGTTTTTAAGGTAATCCTAACTAATCATTTAATTTAGTAGTTTTTGAGTTTTTCTTAAAAAAGCGTCCCAGAAGTCGGACATTTTGTCTTGAAGTCGGTTTTCGTTTAAACTTTGTTATGTTATTTATTCTTAAATTGGTAAACAAGAGATACTAATTATTTACTAAGAGAAACACAGTAATAGTAAATAGATTTTTCACTGAGGTCTTCTTAATTACTGTAATTAAGGTAGTAAATTGCTAGAAACTATTCGTGCTGCAGACATCAAGATCTTCGTGCACGTGAGTCCGTACCAGGTGGAGGATGAGGAGCGTCCCTGGATCGGCCGCGAGGAGCGCGCCTTCACCGCGCTGCTCACCAAGCTGGGTGCACAGGTACGTGAACATAGGCGACATACCCGTCTCTAGAATACTGTTGGGTTTTATGAAGTGCCCATAGTCTAGCGGTTTGTGTTAATAATCTAACGGTCATAGGTTCGAATCCCGGCATTCGACTTTTGTCGTGAGCTATAAACTAGCACATGCTTTTTCTATCTGGGAAAAAAACTTTGAATTTAATGATAGATTATTACAATCAGTACAAAGGTGACAAGTTGCTTAGTAGTTTTTTAGTTGATACTAAAAAATCTTCAGTTCAGTAGTTTTTAAGGTAATCCTAACTAATCATTTAATTTAGTAGTTTTTTGAGTTAATCTTTAAAAAAAGTGTAAAAGTTCAATAGTGTTGGAGTTTATCCTTAGTAGTTTTTGAGTTTATACTAAAAAGTGTACCTATTGTGCAGATAAAGCGTTACTTGCACTCGCAGCCGGGCGCGCCGCACTCGCTGCACATGCACTTCGAAGTGCTCACAGCGTTCGCGACACACGCGCGGGATGACGTCACTACACTGCAGTGACACACATGAGGTGTCATAACAAAACCCCCCACAATGGGCGCAGTTTACAAATATTTGCCATAATTTCTTGTTTTTTTGCCATTTCAGTTTGACATTAGCGTTGACATCGATTGTATCTCACTGACGCCAGTTTATGTTCATAATGCCAGTCCAGTTATTAAGTTTGTTCAACTGTACTGGCCAAGTGAGAATCAATGTCTGATGTACTTTAGATAAAGTAAGCAAACAATGTTAGCGCTGGTATACAACTGGTTTGTAAACACTCACTGGCGCCAGTGGACCCATACAACTCCAGGCCAGCGTTACTATCCAATTTAAACCAGATATAAATGTAGGAGACACACTCAGTCTCACGTACTCGCTTGTTTCAAACGAAATTAGACGAAAACTATCTTTTATTTGTATCCAAAACATACGAAATTGACAACTTACATTATTGTAAAAGTGTAAATATTTTTTTTAATGTATATTATTTTATTATGAAAATGATCTCAATTGTTTTTAAGAATATTCGGTACATAATAAAGTCTATTTTCGATCAATGTTTCTTTTCATTATTGTACACAAGCCTTTTTATCATAAGCAAAAAGGTATCGACGGAGTCGCGGGCGACAGCTCACTAAACGTCGCCACTGAAGGGCTCGGAGCCTACCCAAGTAAAGTGTGACTACGCCATAGTCAACCAAGCTGGCCCACTGCGGGTTGACTTCACACATATCTTTGAATTACTTCGCTGATATATGCAGGCATCACGGTGTTTTACTTTAACGTAAGAACGTCGGGTAATTTATGTATATAAAATCGAAAATCTCATTGGTACACGACGGACTTCGAACCCAACACTAGATTACATGTCAAGTGCTTAAACCCCTGTACTACCGACGACATAATATAAAGAACATTATTAGGTAACTAGCTGTTCCCCTGCGACTTCATCCGCATAAACTTACGAAAATGTTATTTTATTGTTTACATGTGTCAAATAATCAATTGTAAATGTCAAAATACCAATTACCTTACTATGGCAATTTTGCTTTCTTGATGTTGGCAGCAACTTATGGTCTCTTTCCCACATTAGAGTTTTTATCCAAAATATTAACCCCCTATGTTTAATGGCGTGAAAATATATAGCCTAATGCATGACGTAAGTGTAGGGATTTTTATTACAAAAATAATTATTCAAAAATATGCTGTAATTGCTGACATCTTAGGCAACAAAGAAGTGTGTGTTTACTTTATTATAATAGTATAGAAGTATAGATAGATAGTATAGAAGTATAGACAAGTTGAAATAAAACTATAAATTTACTCATTAAAGCAGTTTATTGAGTAGATTAATTAACTTACAAAGCCAGTGGACACGACCCCAAATTGTTACACTATTGTGTATTTTTACTATAAAGACAGACATAGTAGTAGACATATAAAAGTTTTATATTTTACAGATGTTAATTTGGAACGGTTTAAAAATACGATATTTCATACTGCCTAGAAGAAAACTTAAACCTATATTAAAATCGTAACTCACAGTAAACAAGTTCAGAGTAAAAATATGATTTTTTTAACACATATTTAGAAGTTACAATAAAATAATCTTTATTAACCGAAAGCTACTCAAAATTTAGAAGAAAATTGAGAGACATTTAAAAATCAGTTTTGCCGCTTATAAACTATAAACACTAAAACACACTATTTGGTGACGAGATCTATGTATTACGAGTTATTATGAAAATCCAGTAAATAGTACATTCACAATTAGCAAACAAACCTAAAACTATCCTAGCCCACGAGTATATAGGTAAATATGAAAACATGGAATGTGTTCTTATTTAATCACAAATCACTTTTTAACCGACTTTACATTTAAAAACAATATCTTAAATTACTGTAACATTGCTCTTTTAAATTTTAAATTTATTTTGAAAGCAAATAGTATGTAAATATCCAATAACTGGTAGTATAAACTCATTTTAGACTGCTAAAGAGTTTTTCAAATCATCTGAATTTAAAAAAATCATACCCACATCTAAAAGTACTGCATAATTAACTATCACACTAAAATGTATTAGACATTTGCCGATTTCTCCTACTGAAGGTCACTTAGTGCTCAATTAGCTACTGTGAGGGTGATAAGAGCACATTCACATGTTCTGGAAGCGTCCGTCCTTGTCTAACATCAGTATGTTGGGATTCTCCTTCTCAAACTCCGTGGGCTTCCTGTCTCTCTGCTCGTCTGTCCACTCGCCCTCCCCCACGCCCCACTCCCCCACCTTCTCTCCTATCACATCTACTTCTGCCCTCGCTCGGATCTTCTCAATCTGGAATGTTCTTTCAGTAAGTGTCGGACACAACATGTCCCATCAAATTACCAGTTTTTCATATATCGTCAGTTAAATAGAAAAATTGTAGTATTCAAAATGTACATTTTTACAAGACAATCATTTAAATATTTTAATCATCCATATAAAAATATTGTTAACAGTAGGCTCTTTTTAGTTATCTAATTTTCCGTTAATTTCAAAAATATCATTTTTCTATATAATCGACGATATGGCAAACGAGATAGGACAACGAGTCACTTAAATTCGCTGAAACAGCGAAGTGATCGCTGACCAGACATCCACAAGCCTTCCTTTCCAAATCCTTTATTCAATGGAGAGAGGGACAAACATTTTCCCCTTCAATACGTCCCCACCTTCACTTTCCCTCTCCATTCTTTGTAAGAAATCATGATTCCTTATAGTTAGATGGTCAAACAAGAAGTCTAACAAAGTTTCGGTTTCCATGCAACCATTTCTAATACCAAAAATGCTTCAAGATTGAATCGTTTGAATAATTCAGGTCACAGACTTCTATTTTAAAAGATAAAATGTGTAAACGTGCGGTAATGTTACTTTATATGTGCGAGCGGACCTGTTACCTCCGAGTCATGTTTGGCGAACTTGTCGAACATGTTCGCGTACAACTGCTTCTCCTTCTGCTTCTGTTTCTGCAGCGCCGCGCGACACACTAGTATCTGATTGCCGGCCGCCTACACACAAATAAAATATACACTACTTAATCTACAGTACAAATTATTTCTGTACTAGCTTTCGCCCGCGACTTCGTCCGCGTGAAATTAAAAAAAAAATGTGAGTAGCCTATGTGTTCTTCCAGACTATCCTCTACATCTATACCAAATATCGTAGAAATCCGTTCAGCCGTTTAGGCTACAAACTCTAACAAACATCCATCCATCAATCCATCTAAACTTTCGCATTTATAATATTAGTATGAAGAATGAAGTATGATAGTATGATTTCCATAATCTATACTAATATTATAAAGAGGAAAGATTTGTATTTTTGTATGTATTGAAATAACTCAAAAACTACTGGGCCGATTTTAAAAATTCTTTCACTGTTAGAAGGGTAATTTAACTGTGAGTGACATTGGCTATATTTTTTAATATCACGCGGGCGAAGTCGCGAGCAACAGCTAGTAGTTTATATAGAAATACGTAAATCTAATTAATGTGTAGAGAAATTTTTACTCTGTAAGAAAACAACTAGTCTTAATGTAGAAAAAGTATAATAATATTTTAGCTATTGGCTTGAGTATGAAGTATTGCCAATATAATACCTTCTTAACACATAGAACACTAAATACAAATCTATACTAATATTATAAAGAGGAAAGAGTTATATTTTTGTATCTAACCAATAAACCCCTAAACTACTGGATTGATTTCAAAAGTTCCTTCAACATCAAATAGCTACAGTATCGCTGGGTACCATTTTTAATTCTGAGTGGCTAAAACCGCGGGTCATTTAATAAAGAATAAATTGTGGTAATGTATGGAATACTGTAAAATTATATTAAAAATTAAGTTTTTGTGATATTCTAACATACATACCTTATTCTGAGGCTCAGCACTAACAACCTTCTGGAAATCTTCCATAGCTAGCTCCGCTTCTCCCAAGCCGAGGAGAGCTTGGCCTCGTCTGAATAGACCCTTGACATTCTCAGGGTCGAACTTCAGGGCCTTCGTGGCAAAGTCCCTCGCCTCAAAATGATGCCCAGGAGTCGCCTTCAGGTACACCAGGGAAAGGTTCAGATACACTGACAGTAGCAGATCCTTAGCTTGAGTTTTGTTCTCTTCATTCTCCGATGTGTCTTCAATCATATCTATATGTAGAATATTTAGAAATTACTTGGAATACATAAAAAGTGTTTTATAATCTATTCAAAAACCTAGGTAATGTACTACTTTTTTTATTATACAAAATGTACAATCAGGGAATCTGGTTGTGTTCCACCTTAAAAGAAATTTGAATGTTTCATACAATTTTAGATAGGAACAATAACCAATAGGGCCCAGCTTTTAAATGTGTCTGTATGAAAAAAGGTGAGTCTACCACTTACTAATTGTTTTGTTTTATACCTTCATTTAGTAAGTCACTGCTAATCAAAATTAGATTATTTATAAGAAAAAACAGAATTTGTCTTGCAAAAATGGTACACTGTGGATGTCCGTAACTATACATTACAAATACAAAATATAGAAATCAAACAAATTATACCTTCAAGTAAGCTTGTAACCCTCTTGTACATTTTGATAGCCAGCTGGAATTTACTGTTCTTAAAGTATCCAGTGCCCTTCTCTTTGAATATCTTTGCTTGCTCCAGTTTCTCCGCCCCATCCATAGCCCACGATTCTTTGGCTTTCTCAAAGTTAACTAATTTCACTATATACTCCAGTGTAGAGTCCGGTGGGACTCCTAGAGAGGCATTACCTTCGGTTTTGTACCCATACTTGGGTGCAATAGTCAATCTGGACTTTTCACCTTTCTGGAACTTCTCTAAGGCCCTTTCAATACCTTCACATATATTGTTCTCTGTACCCTCACCGAGGGGGAAGCTTAATGTTCTTGTATCGAAAACTTTACCATCAGCTTGTAAATGCCCCTCAAGTTCAACTAAAAGAGACAACAGATTAGAGATATCAAGAAAGTAATAAGACAATGTGGATGCTTATAAGGCAAAGGACGACCGAAGAAAGTATGGATGGATTGTGCAAAAGAGGATATCAACAAAAAGGGAGTGAATTCAGATATGAGAAGTATGAAAGAGAAGTACATACCATGTACCTTAGGTGACAAAAAAAAGGGTTTACTAATATCTTATATCTATGCATTAAAATGATTTGGTACATACCTGTAACCAATGCCCCATCATTAGGATAATCCAGTCCAGAGCCTTGCTCGAGGATGTGCCGGAGGATTCCCTTCTTCTTGCCGGGACTGAGGTCTTCCACTTTCCAATCAATCATTTCAACCTATGGAATTAAAAAGATTTTAAATGTATAACCAAATTCAATGAAATGAGAAATTATGTTTTCATATTACTGGCTGATAATAATATTTATGGTCTATGGTTTAATTTAGAATGTTACAGTATTTAAATTAATCATACAAACATGATTACATTTATAATATACTAGCTGTTGCTCGCGACTTGGCCCGCGTGAAATTAAAAAAAAAATATGTTAGCCATATAGCCCATGTTACT
Organism: Papilio protenor; assembly: GCA_029286645.1. Classification (NCBI taxonomy): domain Eukaryota; kingdom Metazoa; phylum Arthropoda; class Insecta; order Lepidoptera; family Papilionidae; genus Papilio; species Papilio protenor. Next base: position 8,133,452 of record JAGSMZ010000004.1, on the reverse strand, counting down.
CACAGATAAATTACCTTTCTAATGGTGAAAGAATTTTTAAAATCGGCCCAGTAGTTTTTGAGTTATTTCAATACATACAAAAATACAAAAATACAAATAATATTAGTATAGATATAGATAAATTATAACACGGCTAAACTCACGTGGCAACCTTTGGTGTAACGAATAAAGCTGGTAACCACTCACCCTGAAGATGGACCCCCGACTGGTCTGAAACTGGTCAGTGCCTACAGCGTTGGCATGTGAGTTTAGCCATGTTATTATATAATTTATATAGTATAATGTCTCACAAAAGTTTTAATAAGTTAAATGACTAGTTTTGTTAAAATGGTTCATTTCTATTGAATTTACCATCATACTAATCACACTAATATTAAAAATGCGAAAGTTTAGATGGATGGATGGATGTTTGTTAGAGTTTGTAGCTTAAACGGCTGAACGGATTTCAATGAAATTTAGCGTAGACATAGAGGATAGTCTGGAAGAACACATAGGATATTCACTTTTTTTTTTTAAGCGAAAGCTAGTAACTTATAAATGTGGGATTAATTTTGAACATTTTAGTTCTAAAACAAAATAATATTTATTTTATTTGTACATTCTTCTCACAACATAATTCCAGGCAAATAGCATACCTCAAACTGCAAAGTAGAATTGGGTGGTATTTTAGGGGGGCTTCCCGCAGCACCATATGCATATTCCGGGGCACAGGTCAGCACACACACTTCCCCTTTCTTCATTGTTGCCACACCAATATCCCATGCTTTGATCACTTCACCTGAAACAAGTTTATTTATGTATTTTTATGATTATTTAGCTTACAATATAAAACATATTATTATTCACACATATATAAATTCACAATGTGACACTGTCAACTGCTTGTTGCCTTTTTTTTATTATTATTATGGCTTTTTACAGTTTTTTTAAAATGCCTTTTAACTCTTTTATCAATAGTATATAACCTTTTATATTAGAACCTTTTATCCATCCAGCTATAGAAACAATGGAATTTGTTGCCTTGGTGTTTATAGTGATTCACACACTAAAACATTTATATAGAAATCTCAGTATAATTGATATCCACACACAAAATATAATTTAACCTCCTCCTTAAAGTTGGTTAAAAATGAATTAATATTGATTAAAAGTTTTTATTCTAAATTCATAAATAATGGGTTATTAGAGTGGGAATGTGGTTATATGTTATCAACTAATGATAAGACATGGGAACTTGTTTTAAATTCCAACAATTTTGTGGTTATATTTTATTTAATTGATAACTTTATTTAAATTTCATGAAATAACCTCATGAACTTTTGAATAAAATTAATTCAAAGCTAACTTTCCCAAGGTCGGTTTTTAATTAGCCTGCGACATTGATAAATTGCTAGGGTATTAGATTTTACTAAGTTTACAAATTAGCTTTGTAGATGGGATAATGTGACAACTGTAAATCTTTCGTTCCACTTTTCGTTTTTTTTTTTTTATTATTATAGCTTTTTACAGTTTTTTTAAAATGCCTTTTATCTCTTTATCAATAGTATATAACCTTTTACATTAGAACCTTTTATCCATCCAGCTATAGAAACAATGGAATTTGTTGCCTTGGTGTTTATAGTGATTCACACATTAAAATATTTATATAGAAATCTCAGTATAATTGATATCCACACACAAAATATAATTGAACCTCCTCCTTAAAGTTGGTTAAAAATGAATTAATATTGATTAAAAGTTTTTATTCTAAATTCATAAATAAGGGGTAATTAGAGTGGGAATGTGGTTATATGTTATCAACTAATGATAAGACATGGGAACTTGTTTTAAATTCCAACAATTTTGTGGTTATATTTTATTTAATTGATAACTTTATTTAAATTTCATGAAATAACCTCATGAACTTTTGAATAAAATTAATTCAAAGCTAACTTTCCCAAGGTCGGTTTTTAATTAGCCTGCGACATTGATAAATTGCTAGGGTATTAGATTTTACTAAGTTTACAAATTAGCTTTGTAGATGGGATAATGTGACAACTGTAAATCTTTCGTTCCACTTTTCGTTTTTTTTTTTTTATTATTATTATAGCTTTTTACAGTTTTTTTAAAATGCCTTTTATCTCTTTATCAATAGTATATAACCTTTTATATTAGAACCTTTTATCCATCCAGCTATAGAAACAATGGAATTTGTTGCCTTGGTGTTTATAGTGATTCACACATTAAAATATTTATATAGAAATCTCAGTATAATTGATATCCACACACAAAATATAATTGAACCTCCTCCTTAAAGTTGGTTAAAAATGAATTAATATTGATTAAAAGTTTTTATTCTAAATTCATAAATAATGGGTTATTAGAGTGGGAATGTGGTTATATGTTATCAACTAATGATAAGACATGGGAACTTGTTTTAAATTCCAACAATTTTGTGGTTATATTTTATCAACTAATGATAAGACATGGGAACTTGTTTTAAATTCCAACAATTTTGTGGTTATATTTTATCAACTAATGATAAGACATGGGAACTTGTTTTAAATTCCAACAATTTTGTGGTTATATTTTATTTAATTGATAACTTTATTTAAATTTCATGAAATAACCTCATGAACTTTTGAATAAAATTAATTCAAAGCTAACTTTCCCAAGGTCGGTTTTTAATTAGCCTGCGACATTGATAAATTGCAAGGGTATTAGATTTTACTAAGTTTACAAATTAGCTTTGTAGATGGGATAATGTGACAACTGTAAATCTTTCGTTCCACTTTTCGTTTTTTGTTTCTCAATGTAATGGGGAGTTTCCACTGTCGATATGCTTGTATAAAACATTAATATCCCTCACATTTTCAAAAACGAATTACACTCTCTTTAAAAAAAAATGAGACATGTATGTATATACCGTTAATTGAATCCTTCACATTTTACAGAAACGCACGTGTAAACATAATTCTAAGGTACTTTTAGCAGTCCCACAAACTTGAAATTTTGAATATAAATACAGGTCAACGTATAATTAAAAGGAAAAAATGTAAAATACCGGAATCTGGGTGGATGGATAGAAATTGTTACCTGAAAATTTTTGAAGGAAGGAAAAGGTTTTATCGTAAATTCTAATGTGTCTATTAGGAATGAAGCCAGGTATACAAAATTATTATTTGACAGTTACCCTAGACAATTAGTATTTCACAAAAAATTATTTTTGTTTTCATTATACTTAAAATATTACTTGGCGATGCCTTGTAAATAAAACAAATAAATGTAATTTTGGTGATTATTTTATTTATTTGCTTCCCTTTGGGTAATTTAGGTTCAATGAAAAATTACATTACGAATAATTTTACATTGAACCTAAATGCAAAGTTATTTGAAATATGAGATTGTATTAAGAAGGGCCACCCAATCACCCACATTTAATCGATATCGATATCGAGGTATCGATTATAAGAGCCCTTCACTAATGATTTTTGTTAGGTTGGTGCACATGTTTTTTCATTGTGTCGGAAAAATTGAAATTAAATATTTTTATCCTGGTAACTTTTTGCCACGAGAAGTGAGTTTGGCAGGTGTCAGACCGAATTCATTCTTTGTTCTAAGTCCCGACTCTTACTTATATGCTCTTTGGACAATGACAAGTAAAACAACGACCAGAAAGTACAAACCACAGATATATAAATCATTACTTTGGAATTTTCTAGACGTTATAATGGACTTATCATGTTCAAATGTTATAATATTTAAACGGAATATACAAATTTAATTAAATTAGTTTTTATTTTATTTTAATTCAACCTATAGTTAAAACAAAGAACTTCTACGAAAAATAAGAATCAGTAATAATTTTTTCCAATAATTTATATTCCTTATTGAAGCAAACCAAGCAATATAAATAAAAAACGAAAATAACATTCAAGATTTATTAAACATATTTCAGTCTTGAGGAAATACTTATTTTACACTAGAAGAGGCATAAGGTTTAAACAATTTTTTTACTTAACTGTACTTAAGTTATTGACATGTAAAAACTCTAAAACATAGTTATTAATTGTGATAATAAGATTGTTTTTAGACAGAAAGAGTTTACCTTTGTTTTACTGTTATGTAATGTAACACATATTTTCAATTAATTGGTATATGTAGTAAAACATTGTCTTTTTATATTTAAAAGGAAAATATACACATATACTTATAAGTTGGTGTTAAATATAGTAAAAGCAAATAAAGTATGAACAAAACTTTATAATTTAAAAAGTATACAAGCACAAATAGTCATTCAGACTTTGTTGGTAAATCCCTTCAATATTATCATTTACAATACAAAATAACATTTTGAAATTAACTCTTGACTTGATGTCAAGGTTGAAAGAAACAGCCCATCTATAGTTTAAATATCTATGTACATATGTTTAACAGATTTAAAATCGAAATATTTATCTTATATAAGCTTAAATGCCTCTAAAACTGTACAAATATTTCTCATAGAAACTAACAGTAATCATTTATCAAGACATAACCGGTAATCAATTAATGACATGTGTTAGGACATTCAGAGACATAAAATCTGTAATGCTTTATAAATGCTTGGCTTAGAAGTTTCTGATTAGGCTCATGAAGCCATTCATCTGAGCCATCACAACAATCACAAATCCCATCATTTACTTTACTTGAAGGTACTGTATTCAGTGTAACTGGTTTCTTTTTATATTGGTATTGGCAATAAAAGGTACCATTTGGACATGCACTGGTGCTTGGCTCATCTGTACCATCTTCGCAATCGCAATAATCATCATTTACTTGTTCAAATGGTATTCGTGTTTTTGATACTCTGCATTCAAATTCATTTTTACTATCAGGCCTGTATAACTGTATATGTAAATAGTAAACTCCTCGTATAAGACCATTTTCATTTATATATTTGTCGTCTTCAGATCTTATGTGTACGACATCTTTTATTTTTTGATGATCTAAAAGTGGAATGATCCGGTTTCCGTTTCCTGTCTCAGATGTGATTGTTAAAAAGAAGTACAACTGATAAAGAATAAAAGAAAACACCACACACAAAGATACTATGATAACATTTTTCTTCTTTTTGTAACCCATTGTCTTTAACTGATACAGGTAGTTCGAGTTTTTGGTAAATTATTAAACAGTTTATAAAAGCTCATTGCATTGAAAGTGCATTCGGTACATTTAATTGGTAAATCTAATTAAACAAACTAAATACATAAACCAACATTTTATGCAACTGTCATTTGTCACTGTCAATCTGTCAATTATCAAACGTATTTGTCACGTGACTAGACCACAGACCATGCCACTCATTACAGATAAAGAAATTCAGCGAAGCACTATTTTTGTTTTCCATAGCTATGAAAAAGCGGAAGACCGCATTTTGTGGAAGGCATTGGGGAAGGCCTATGTCCAGCAGTGGGCAGATAAAGGCTGGTTATGACTTACAAAATATTAAAAAAAAACTAAACTCTCAGCTACATTTCCGTTAAAAATATTTGAGGGAGGTCATGTAAAACCTACTCATTTTAGTTGGTGCCTATTTTCGAGTCTTGAAAATTATAATTTAACCAAAAATATAAAAATCCCTGCCTAAGAGTGCTTTAGTAGGTTTCTCTATTACATCATTTGGTAATATACGCCAAGAAATTATTTCTATATTGTTCAGCAATAAGGCGAGGTTAAATATAATATCAGGTGTACAATGTAGTTACACTTCCTAAAAACCTTGAAGAGAAGCGTGTTCCTTACTATACAACCAACTATAAATGACACCAAATAAATAATATTTCTTTGTGATATCTATACAAAACAAAGATGTTATTTTTAAATGTTTATCTATCTCTGTTTTGCGGTTAATCTCTAAAATTACCGGACTGCACTGATTTAGATGATTTTTTTACTGGAAGGTAGCTATTACATGCGTCTATGGGGGGCTAACTTAGGCTAGTTTTTTTAATTCCACGCTGACGAAGTCGCGGGCAACTGCTAGTACATAATACAGGCAAGGCAATCGTTTTTATCAAACACGTGTTACGTGTGTATACTATCTAGTGAAAGATTATTGTTTATATATCGAGGTTTTTACTAGTCATACCAAAATAACGTTTTAATATTTACCTTTGATTTGAAATACGATTTTGTGATTAAAAAAAAAACTGTTACAGATATACATGCTTTGTTGACTTAAATTAAGCTTCCCATTATTACTTGTATAATGTTTGATTAAATATTTTCTTACTTCTAAAATATTAATGTTATTCGGAAATCAGATTTTTTGTTGTATTAAAAGTAAAATACACTAAAACCATCAATACAACCAAAAAAAATAGTTAGCCTAAGTCTGCATTAACTAGTTAAACCTCCTAGTAAAGTCCCGTTAAAATCGGTCCAATCGAACAGACAAAAATAAAAAAAAACATTTTTCTTTGCGAAAACTATTTTTTTATTGAATATTAGATATATATTTAGAATTAAGATCATCATATGATTACTTAACATACATTTAAAAAATCTATCACTTATTATTGCGCAATTTGAAAATTGTTTTTAATTATCAGAATGACAAGCTTTTATCCAAAACATGGTAGTTACGTCAAAAATTATCTTTTCATTAATTTACTAGTAGTACCTTTTCAAATTTCGTAAATTCATGACCATCACTTATGCAAGTCATTCATTTTTTGTATTTAATTTAATTTTCTTTTGTCATCTTTCCCCCCTCTCTTTCTCCCCCAGAATTCACCACAATTAACGATCCTGTGCCACCTGCGTCCCGTAACATTGCTCAGATTCGGTCTATTTTGTAAGAGGCCAACCTATGCTGCGTCGATCTGTTTGTAGCCACATTCTAGTTTGGACTTTTGTTTTAAATTTTGCGTAATTGCTATACCAATTTTGGATAAAACTTTCAACTTTGATTTCTTATTTTGAGTCATAGTAACTATTATACAATTTGAGTTTTCCTTTTGTATAAATTTTGCCAACGATTTCTTATGCTCGATTCCAGACTATCTCTATGCCAAATTAAATGTATGACCTTGGAAAGTTGACTATTGCAAGTTTTGTCAACGCAGTACAAATCAACTATTGACCGATCGTTGATGAATACGTAATCAACTTCCAATATTATCTTTAATCGTCGTATAGATAATGAAAATAACATCGAATATATTTTAGTTTACTAAATCGGTGGTGTTCGAGTTTGTCGTGAGGAAAAAAAATTATGCTCAATAAATTTAAGACCGTTAAAAATTTTACAGTCAACTTTAATAGATATTTCAAAAATAAAATCTCAAACGTTCCTAAGTTAAAAAAGTAGTTTAGTTAATAAAAAAAATGTATAACGGTAATAAAAATGAAAACAATGGTAAAGTTGCATTCGAAACTGCACTCGATTTGGCGGGTGAGTAAAATATTAATAACTATAGCGGTTGCTCGAGACTTCGTCCGCACAGAATTAAAGAAGTCGGAATAAAAAGTATGCCCTATGTTACTTGGCGAAAATGTAGGTTTCTAATAGTGAAAAAATATGTTTTAAATCGACCTAGTAGTTAGTAAGTTTCGTTTTTTGTTCAGACTTCTATCAACGTAGAGTCGGGCTTTATTTCTTTTAATTTTAATTATGAAATTAATACATCATTGCCAGGATTCGGTTTATACAACTATAACCTGACGGCGCTGACTGGGTTCATCATCATCGCGTACGCATGTATTGCATTTGGCACCACTATCATCATCCCCGCGAGCGCCTGCGAGCTTGGGACTACCAGCGCGCAGCAAGGACTCATCGCTGCTGGACCTTTAGTTGGTACGTAGAATCCATAGTATCAAAATTTAACGTATTAGGTACGATTCATTGAAATTTAAGGATAGAAACAGTTGAATTCTACATAAACAATGTTTTAAACATCTAATTATTAAAACTCTAACTGCCGAAGTCATAGAAAACTCACTCCACCTCAGCGGATAGTTTAGCCAGGCGCTTAATCAGTATGAACATGAATGGAAATGACTATTATACCGATTTTTTAAATATGATTTTGGCTTGACAGCCCTACTCTATCAAACTTTCCGCACTTCGACACCTCAGAGAGACGATTTATTAAGTAAATATAGTACCTGGTTAGTAATTCCTATTCAACAACATCTTTGACAGTTTAAATCACTGCCCCAGGTATAATCTTGGGAGGCGTGTTCGGCGGCTACCTCGGCGATAAGTTCGGTCGTCGGCGCATGTTGTTCGTGTCGCTGCTCTCCGCATCCGTCGTCAACGCATTGGCCAGTATATCTGTAGACTGGATCATGTTGTTGATACTACAGTCTATCGCCTCTTTTTGGTAAGTTAAATTGTTAAGTTCTCATTGCTTATACAGGTAAGTTTTACTATGCAGTTGAATACAGGTGTGTAGCAGGCTTAATGAACTTGATATGCTTTCTGCCTTCGCATGGCTAGCACATCTATCAGCTTAGGCGACGCTGGAAGGCTAGCCCCTGTATTGATCTATCAATTTATCAGTTAAAAAACCCGGTAGATTAGAATTTTTAAAACCATGACATTATTATTGTCTAATCAGCAAATATTTTTCATAGTAATCTCACCTTTATAAATATTCTCATCGTTATAAATTTTAATAAATACCAGAAGCGATAATAGTATTTTGATAAGAATGTTATTGTCATAAAAATGTGCTGTTTGCACAATACATTTATAATTTTAAATTATATGACTTTCAATATTATGACTTTTACCTAAAAGAAAATAGATAATTTCAATGATTTTTACGAAAAAATAGATTTAATTAACACTTGATTATGATCAATTCTTTTTAAAGTTGACTGTTTTTCCGGCACAGTGCTGCCGGCAAGTACTCGTTGTCAATGACGATGCTCAGCGAGAGTGTGCCGATGGCCAAGCGGAACCTGGTCGTGTTACTAGTCACTAGCATATTCTTGCTGGCACAGGGAATTATGGCAGGTAACAAAATCATACTTAACACTTAATCGTTTTTCGAAACACACTCAAAAATATATCTGGGCATGACTATATACTTGAAAAGAGTATTAATTCAATTCTTCCATAATTCTTCTTTTCAAATTAATAATGACAATTCAATTAGCTCTTACATTTCAGTTATCGCTATCCCTATCATCCCTCTATCCTTCTCTATCTACCTTTCGAACCTGGGGATATACTGGAACTCCTGGCGCACGCTGCTCCTGGTGTACTCCGCACCTGGTCTCGTGGCTGCGGCCTGGATGCTGACGATAAAGGAGAGCCCCAAGTACATATACGCTCAAGGAAAGGAACAGGAGGCCATCGACATCATTAAGAGCATTCATAGGTTGAATAAGGGAAGATCTGCAGGAGAATTACAAGTAAGGGGTAATTTAAACCACGGCTTTTTATCCAAAAATATTACAGGTTTAAACGAAACTGTAGGCAGAACAGCCCTGTTTGTGAGCTCTTCTAGTCGTAATGATCCAATCTGAGTTATCATAATGTTTGATTTGTCTAATATTCATGCGAGCTTGAACTTCGCTCTTTTATATTTAAAGTTCGTTCTGTTTTAGATCTCAGGTCTGATATATGACGCCCAGCAGTCGTCAGGTCCGTCCTCACCAAAAGAGCAGATTGTGCCACTGTTCAAAATGCCACTGCTCAAGTATACCATCATAATGACAATACTCTTCGTATTCCAACAGTGAGTACATTTGAAACATCCAAAATCATTCACCAACATAAATGGGTAGTGATTGATAATATTAAATACAGAGTGGGCGCATTCGCGGTATGGCTGCCGTCCATTGCCAACCAATTCGTGCAGATCGTACAGACTGGTGAGGGCACTGACCAAAGTCTCTGCTCTATACTTAGCAACAGTATAGATGCCCCGGCTGATGTGAGTATATAGTTTTAAAATACAAGATTACGTTGACAAATTCCATACAAGTCTTGATTTGTTCTATGAGATCATATGATATTCCGTTATTTGCAGCCAGACGCAGTGCCGTGCTCTCTCAACGTGATCTCCCTCCTGCTGGTGCTACTGGTAGGCGGGCTGCAGTCTGTGGCCAACGGACTCCTCAGCTTGGTAATTTTGCATACAAAATCATAGAGTAAAGTAAACAGCTTTAAAGATTCACATTTCTATCTTCAAAACTGAAAATCTGAAGCAGACATCCTTAATTTTTAAAAGAATATCACAGACGAGAGATGTTAGTAGCTTTTTCTGCAATATTGATATACTTTAATGAGCAGTATTTCTGAATTGAACTTCAACACTATTGTGTTTTATAATGTGTTCTGCAGATATTGAACCGCGTGGGTCGTCGCAATATGGCGATGGTGGTGGCGGTAGTGTGCGGGCTGGGAGGCATCGTCACCAACCTCATCCCCAACGCCTACGCCAGCGCCGCCTTCTTCATACTCTTCATGCTGGGGATCCTCATCCTAGGACTGTACACTGCCATCGCTGTCGCACTCTTCCCCACCAGTCTCAGGTTAGCTGAATAATGTGTATATTTATGTCCATCCTCATATTCCTACGATTAAAGTAATGAATATAATCGATTTGAAGGATATCCTTGCAATACATGTTCATATTTTACTGGACGCGACGAAATGTCGAATGATAAATCGTTTTCGAAGACAAAAACTTTTTTGAAAAAGTACATAACCACTCTATGTCTCTATTTTCATATCCTCATTGAAAATACTTTGTTCGGCCTTAGGGCTCTCGCAGTGGCGCTGACGATGACGGGCGGCAGACTTGGCACCTTCGCCTCTGTGCAGATCCTCAACCTGCTGCTAGAGGTCAACTGCGAGGCAGGATTTTATCTCTTCTGCTCGATATTCGCCTGTATGTATATTTTTTATCTCTAAATTTGAACTGTTTTCTAAATTTTAATGCGAAAGGTTGACAGTTAGTTTAATAATAGCGAAATACTAAAAATTAACACCAAAATAATAAACATCTATTTTGTAACTTTCAGCTTCAGCGATCGTAGCAGCATTCCTACCCAATGACAAGAATTTACAAACAACACAGACGAAGAAAGAAGACACCTCATAGATTTTAAGTAAAATTAAGCTTGTTTTGTAAATAAATTCTATATTATGTATATCAATTTATTATGATTTTTATTTTTAAAACAATCTTAGTTAGGGTACGTACTGGTATGTACATTATTACTCGAGACTGGAAAGTGGGGAGTGGGGATTCGAAAAAAAACACGAAACATCACCACGACGCACACCAATGGTAAAATAAGACAACACGTGTTTTCACTTCAATTTTTCCCTTAGGATGGCGATGCACAACCCTGATAAAAATATTCTCTAAGCTTTTACAAAGGCTACTCGGGACTAGGTCATGTTACTTTTTAAGAATTATTTTGTTTGATAATCGAAACAAAAAATTAAAACTTCCCACCCTACGTTTTATTTATTTTCCCAAAGTTTGGGAATCACTGCGTCAGGGTGACCCGGAAGTTTTCGAATTTGCAAGCCAAATTATTGCGCTACAATTGTTAAACAAACTTGTCTATGAAACAATAATGGTTTTATTTTTGTCTATAAAGTGCATAACATATCTGTGGTCCGTAAGTTCTCTTCAGGCTAGCGAAACTTCGAACAAAAAATATTTTGTATGGCTTAACGGACTTTTTGATGGCAAACTTAACAAAATTTAATGTCATGACATTAAATTTTGTCAAGTTGTCATTATGAGCATGCTTTCTCACTCTATCGTCAAGAGTTCCTTTTCTACCACAAGTGTCATTTCAGTTGAAGGTCTTTGTCAAAGTCCGTCAAAATCTATCTTACGGACAAACTAATTATATAATACTAATTATGTATAATTTTTAGATGAATTTGTGAATAGTTCGTTAAACTGTTAAGTTTTTTAAATTTTATATACAATGTCGATCATGAAACGATTTATAAAATGTGAAATTTGTAGTGTACGGTCCTTTAATAAAATAGGACAAAAAAGAGATTTTACGGCGCAATTCCCATTGGATGAGAACCGGTAATCATTTATTAATAATTTAATTATTAAAAAACGTAAATGTAAAGCTATCATGGTAGTTTTAATTAGTTGTATAAAGTTAAATTTGAAAAAATTATTTTGTGCTAGTGATGTATCTAGTTTACAGTTGTCATTGTAATTTTATTATCGATATTTTTTGTTTCTCAATGTAATGGGAGTTTCCACTGTCGATATGCTTGTATAAAACATTAATATCCCTCACATTTTCAAAAACGAATTACACTCTCTTTAAAAAAAAAGAGACATGTATGTATACACCGTTAATTGAATCCTTCACATTTTACAGAAACGCACGTGTAAACATAATTCTAAGGTACTTTTAGCAGTCCCACAAACTTGAAATTTTGAATATAAATACAGGTCAACGTATAATTAAAAGGAAAAAAATGTAAAATACCGGAATCTGGGTGGATGGATAGAAATTGTTACCTGAAATTTTTTAAGGAAGGAAAAGGTTTTATCGTAGATTCTAATGTGTCTATTAGGAATGAAGCTAGGTATACAAAATTATTATTTGACAGTTACCCTAGACAATTATTATTTCACAAAAATTTCTTTTTGTTTTCATTATACTTAAAATATTACTTGGCGATGCCTTGTAAATAAAACAAATAAAAGTAATTTTGGTGATTATTTTATTTATTTGCTTCCCTTTGGGTAATTTAGGTTCAATGTCAGTAAATGAAAAATTACATTACGAATAATTTTACATTGAGCCTAAATGCAAAGTTATTTGAAATATGAGATTGTATTAAGAAGGGCCACCCAATCACCCCACATTTAATCGATATCGAGGTATCCATTATAAGAGCCCTTCACTAATGATTTTTTGTTAGGTTGGTGCACATGTTTTTTCATTGTGTCGGCAAATTGAAATTAAATATTTTTATCCTGGTAACTTTTTGCCACGAGAAGTGAGTTTGGCAAGTGTCAGACCGAATTCATTCTTTGTTCTAAGTCCCGACTCTTACTTATATGCTCTTTGGTTCTCTTATTTGTCAATTGTCAACATTGTCAATGTCAAATTCTTAGTGCTTTTCTATGCGCCTCTATCTTATTTATAACATTTAAAGCGCCATAATAATCATTTTGTTGATTATAGAACGACATTTTCCAATGTAGGTCATATTTAAGTTATCCATAATGAGTTCCCAATCCAGGGATTTGGCATCCTGTTCGTCAATCTCCGAAAATAACGATGAAAACACTAACAACAATGATGATCTTGAGGTATCGTTATATCTATTTATTTATATTTAATTTAGTCATAAATCACTAATGATTTTTGTTAGGTTGGTGCACATGTTTTTTCATTGTGTCGGCAAAATTGAAATTAAATATTTTTATCCTGGTAACTTTTTGCCACGAGAAGTGAGTTTGGCAAGTGTCAGACCGAATTCATTCTTTGTTCTAAGTCCCGACTCTTACTTATATGCTCTTTGGTTCTCTTATTTGTCAATTGTCAACATTGTCAATGTCAAATTCTTAGTGGTTTTCTATGCGCCTCTATCTTATTTATAACATTTTAAAGCGCCATAATAATTATTTGGTTGATTATAGAACGACATTTTCCAATGTAGGTCATATTTAAGTTATCCATAATGAGTTCCCAATCCAGGGATTTGGCATCCTGTTCGTCAATCTCCGAAAATAACGATGAAAACACTAACAACAATGATGATCTTGAGGTATCTTTATATCTATTTATTTATATTTAGTTTAGTTATAAATCACAATTTTTTTAAAATAATATAGTCTTTACTTTAGTCTTAGAACATAGTATATTTATTGTCTTATAAATACAATCTTACTTTAGTTATTAAAGTTATTTTAGTTGTTTATTATGTAAACACTTTATTTCCAGGTTGATAATTCTAGATGCGTTCTCCTTAAGATAGCCACAATGTATGCGGAGCAATTAATGAGTGATTTGATCCTTGATGTTGGAGGAGTGGCATATCCAGTGCACAGACTCATTCTGTGTGCTAGCAGTGAAGTGTTCCAGGTATAGTTCCAATAAGAATGTTATAGTCAAAGATATTGTTAGATATGAAATATGTCAGACTAGCTTTCGTCCGTGACTCCGCCCGCGTGAAATAAAAAACCAAAAGTGACGAGCCTATGTGTTTTGTCAGACTATCCTCTACGTCTATGCCAAATTTCATCGAGATCCATTCAGCAGTTTAGGCTACATACTCTAACAAATATCCATCCATCTAAACTTTCTCATTTATAATATTTGTAAGATTAAGAAACCCAAATCTTACTTGAAAATTCATGCCAAATACAGATACATAGTACAAATTTTTTCTGAAACAAACTATTTTTTAATTTGGGAGCTATTACTACACAATATTTTGTTAAAATGTTTAAAAGCAAATTATATTAATGCAAAATGAATCTATTATTTGTTCATAATTTTGTTTCTCTACAATTAGGTAATGCTGATGAATAGAGAATGGAGTGAGTGTAAAAAGACACGCATTGTGCTCCAAGAGAATCCTGTTGCGGCAGCAGTCTTCCCACAGTTTCTTAAGTATGAGTAACTCTTATATATTTTTGCATAATATGGGTGCTTTAAAGAGATATTATAAAGCTAGCGTGTTCCATTCTTCGACTACATCAACACTTACCATCAAGTGTGATTGTGGTCTAAAAAAAAGTTTATACTTTAATTAAAAAAAAAACAAAAGTGAGTAGCCTATGTGTTCTTCCAGACTATCCTCTACATCTGTACCAAATTTCATCGAAATCCGTTCAGCCGTTTAAGCTACAAACTCTAACAAACATCCATCCATCTAAACTTTATGTTACTTTATAATATTTGTAAGATTAAGAAACCCAAATCTTACTTGAAAATTCATGCCAAATACAGATACATAGTACAATTTTTTTTCAGAAACAAACTATTTTTTAATTTGGGAGCTTTTACTACACAATATTTTGTTAAAATGTTATTATAATAATGCAAAATGGATCTATTATTTGTTCATAATTTTGTTCCTCTATGATTAGGTAATGCTGATGAATAGAGAATGGAGTGAGTGTAAAAAGACACGCATTGTGCTCCAGGAGAATCCTGTTGCGGCAGCAGTCTTCCCACAGTTTCTTAAGTATGAGTAACTCTTATATATTTTTGCATAATATGGGTGCTTTAAAGAGATATTATAAAGCTAGCGTGTTCCATTCTTCGACTACATCAACACTTAGCATCAAGTGTGATTGTGGTCTAAAAAAAAGTTTATACTTTAATTAAAAAAAATTGTAAGTATTGTCTCAGCTGAGTATACAAGTGGGAGCGCGGACCAATTGATAGAGACCCACAATCGGCATTAGCTTTTAAGTTGGAATGTTATCACATAAAATTATTGTCTACTAGCTTTAGCTCGCGACTCTATCCGTGTGGAATTTAAAAAAAACAAAGTGAGTAGCCTATGTGTTCTTCCAGACTATCCTCTACATCTGTACCAAATTTCATCGAAATCCGTTCAGCCATTTAAGCTACAAACTGTAACAAACATCCATCCATTTAAACTTTCACATTTATAATATTAGAGATAAGATAACCATTTTTACATTTTCAGGTATTTCTACACTGGTCAAATTAAAATATCACACCAAACAGTTCTTCCAGTACTATCTCTTGCTGATAAATATAATGTTTCGGTAAGTAACATTTTATATATCATAATTTTTTTATTTATAAAAGTCATATATTATTACGACCTGGCAGTCCATCACACAAGTTACCACCTTAGTTTGGACAGTCCCCTGACTACAGGGGAAAAATCATTAAAGTTTTTGTTTTCATATATGGGTAATATTTTCAGGATCTGATGACATTATGCCTGGAGTACATGGGGCAGCATGTAGCTCAGGCAGCACAGCGTGGACAGCTCATTGCTTGGATGCAGTACACAATGGCCTGCGGACATAATAAAGTGGCTAAAGTGAGTACTAAGGTATATGTTACTTTAGGCTAACAGCAATAACTTATTGATACCTGATTAATTTCTCAATATTAGTAATAATAAAATATAACCTATTTTACACACAAATAAATTACCTTTCTAATGGTGAAAGAATTTTTAAAATTGGCCCAGTAATTTTTGCATGAATCGAATAATACAAAAATAGAAAAATCCAAATCTTCCCTCTTTAACCCCTTTGCCGCAGTAACCGACTGACTAAATGTGACTAGGTATGGTGTAAAACAAGGTTGTAAATAAGTTTGTTGTATGTAGGCATGTCAGAACTTCTTCAAGTGGAACCTGGAGTGGAGCTGGCTGGACAGCGAGCTGGATGAGCTGGAGGGGGAGACGCTGGCGCAGCTGCTGCAGCAGAACGACCTCGTCGTGCACAACGAGATGAGCGTCTACAAGTTAGTATAATAAAAGAAATGTTAATATCATTACTTGTGTAGTAGTAGTACAAATTAGTAATAGTGTAGCATTTTTTTAATGTTGTGTTACTTATTTCGTTGACAAATATAACTAAAATCTGTAATTTGCAGACATAGCATATTCTTGTTTAAATTAAATCTTATGTTCTTATCATATATAAATGCGAAAGTTTAGGTGGATGGATGGATGGATGTTTGTTAGAGTTACTAGCCTAAACGGCTGAATGGATTTCGATGAAATTTGGTATGGATGTAGAGGATAGTTTGGAAGAACACATAGGCTACTCAGTTTTGTTTTTTTTTATAATTCCACGCGGACGGAGTTGCGGGCGAAAGCTAGTGCTGAAATAAAACCCTTTTTAAGGTAATGTGTTTCTCTTTCTAAGGTAACCTGTAGCTCCTTTGCATAATTCTCCCCATGGTTCATAAGTACAGTCAGCTGCGTTGTTAAGTAAGTAATATGTGTAGGTTTGTGGAGCGGTGGCTGACCCGCCAGCGCGAGTCGTACAACATACCGGTGGGTGGGGGTGTGGGGGGTGTGGAGCGCACGCCCAGCGACTGCACCACCAACACCAGCGACAGCAGCGACTACTCCGAGGTCAGGATGCAGTGGGACGCGCTCGTCGCGAACGCATTCTCACATGTCAGGTAATGTATGGAAGATTGTATAGTTCTATGGTTCTTATGATTTCTATATGACAGGTTATATTCCTATGTGACAGGTTAATATATTCCTATATGACAGGTTATATTCCTATGGGACAGGTTGCTGTTTCTATATGACAGGTTATATTCCTATGGGACAGGTTGCTATGTTTCTATATGACAGGTTATATTCCTATGGGACAGGTTGCTGTTTCTATATGACAGGTTATATTCCTATGGGACAGGTTGCTATGTTTCTATATGACAGGTTATATTCCTATGGGACAGGTTGCTGTTTCTATATGACAGGTTATATTCCTATGGGACAGGTTGCTATGTTTCTATATGACAGGTTATATTCCTATGTGACAGGTTATATTCCTATGGGACAGGTTGCTATGTTTCTATATGACAGGTTATATTCCTATGGGACAGGTTGCTATGTTTCTATATGACAGGTTATATTCCTATGTGACAGGTTATATTCCTATGGGACAGGTTGCTGTTTCTATATGACAGGTTATATTCCTATGGGACAGGTTGCTGTTTCTATATGACAGGTTATATTCCTATGGGACAGGTTGCTATGTTTCTATATGACAGGTTATATTCCTATGTGACAGGTTATATTCCTATGGGACAGGTTGCTATGTTTCTATATGACAGGTTATGTTCCTATGTGACAGGTTTCCAATGATGTGCCCCAACCAGCTGGCGACGCTGCTGCTGTCGCCGCTAACGCAGCAGCACAAGGACTTCTTCATGGAGCGTATGGCTGTCGCTATGAGTTACCAGTCCGGTCAGTGCGCTATACCTAAATTCAGCAAATAGCAAGAGCCATGTTATGTGTAGTTTGATGCAATATGAAGAATAATGTTCGGTTCACACATGGCTAGTACGGTTGCATTGCGCGAGCATTTATTGGCGCCAGTTACACTATGCCAGTTGATCGCCAGTCCAGTTAGGGAGCTCCACTGACCTTGAATATGCAGGTTGTAGATATGTGTGCAGGTCAGTACGAGCGCGTGTGGGAGGTGCAGCGCAGCGGGGGCGGGCGCGCGCTCTTCACGCCGCGCCTCTACACCGAGGACACGTGGGGCTCCGTGCTGGCCGTCGACAACTTCCACTCGCTGCCCTGCTACCACATGCGCACCTTCATCTTCTCCACGCGCCCCGCGCTCGCGGACCACCCCCAGCCCCACACCCTCCCGCAGCACGACCGCCTCATGGAGTGGACGGTGGACCTCTACCCCAAGGGCGTCTGGTTCAGGAAGAGCATGCTTATCGCGTGGTCCGGAACTTATGATGTGAGTTTTTTATTAATATTTTATTTTCAATGTAATTAATTAATTGACGCCTAGGAAGGGGAAATATTATGTTTGTGTTAGTCTCCTCCGTCGATTAAGGGTAGGCAACGCATGTGTGGCAAACAAGCAAGCGATCACCTGAATCCGCCAAATGGCAAAGCGACCGAAGCCCATAGACATCCGCAATTGCAGATGCTTTGCCTACCCTTAATCGACAGAGGAGGAGACGTACACAAAGGGGATATTTCCCTTTCCTATGCGTCTCCTCCACCGTCTAATCCACTTTTCCTTCCCATCCTCTCCTCTTAAGAAAAGGGTGGAAAGAGAAAGGGACTAAAATTAGGCCTTCGGCACCACACTCATCAGACTGTACGCGGAATTGCTCCCACTTCACGCTTTCCTTCTGTGCGATTGTGGTATTGCGGTGGGCGAGTCGACTTATTCGTGCGAAGATGTTGAAGCGGGCTCTACCACTGTCAAAAAACTTTGGTGTCGCAGGTGCCGGAGGCGGTGCTGCGCACGGTGCGCATCGCCATCACCTGCCTCAGCGTGTCGCCGCACGACGCGCACCGCGCCGCACACGCCGCACACGTCGACAATGACGTCAGAGTCAAAGTACGTACTAATATAATAAAACTTTAACATAAGTATGTTAAAGTTAACTAAAGTTAGTATGCAGGATGACAACAATCATAGCATATTTTTCAATAATTATTTTTTTAATAAAATACCCTATATTTAACACGCTATAGACTATATATTTTCACGCTGTGCAATTTAGTGACTGAGTAGATTTGAAAATTGTGTCATGCGAGAAAAGGACAAAAACTACAAGCCAATAGCAGCAAAGAAGCAAGATCGCTGGTAACGGTAATAGTTAGCCAATGGCAAAAACCTTCGTTTTCATATATGCATTTGAATTTTGTCATTTTTATTTGCGGATGAAGCCTTACGGGAACTGCTAAAATATGAATGGTTTGCAATATTTTATAGATCGGTATCCTGGTATGGGGTAGACAGAATGGAGTCGCGCACATCTCAGACGTGGCGGTGCGCGTGCATCGCTTCTCCGCACAGAACAGGTATCCGGCTCGAAGGACCAAAAAGTACAATTAATAGACAAAATAACAAATAAATCCTAATTTCATAGGGTACTGAATATCGACGATGCGCTGGACTTCGACGAGCTGAACACGCCGCTGTACACGCCCGCACAGCCTGCCTCGCCCGGCAACAAGCAAGGGTTAGTAATCTTAAATATTATATTTCTTTCTTAAAACTGGTTCTAAACGTCGTAAATTAATTTTAAATAGCCTATAACCATCTTTAATAATTAAACTATTAATTACATAATGACTTGTTCATATTTGATACTCAGTTTTTGAGATTTGAGAGCACAAACTTTTAAATTTTTATTTTGTAGGCGTTGTCCGAAGTGCGTGGAGAACAATGCAAGTGCGGAACCTTCTCACCTGATGGGGCCTAACAAGGACCAACTCAGGGTGAGTGTAACAACTTAGGTATCCTTCTGATTTTCTTGAATATAAGGAACTTATTAAGGGTCCGTTCACACAGAGCGGGGTCATTTTTTTTACCGAAAATAAAATTGAGCTTTACTGTTTTGTCTTAATATTTGTTCTTGATAATATGTATCACGCAAAATTAAACCTTCTTACGATAGTGTAAAGCTTAATTTTATTAGACACCCCGGTCTGTGTGAAGTTCAAATGCGAAACTCATTTATATTTATCTATCTATACTAATATTATAAAGAGGAGGAATGATTTGTATTTTTGTATCATCATCATCACCAGCTCACTATACGTCCCCACCGAGGGGCTCGGAGCCTACCCTAAAGTTAGGGTGATTAGGCCTGTTAGGCATATTTTTGTATGCATAGAAATAACTCAAAAACTACTGGGCCGATTACAAAAATTCTTTCACCATTAAAAAGCTACGTTATCAGTGAGTAACATTGGCTATTTTTCTTAATTACAAGCGGGCGAAATCGCGAGCAACAGCTAGTATTTTATATATTTAAATTAAATTTTGCATAAGAGTATTTCTTGTAATCTCCAGGTGCAGGTAGTGATATTGCCGCTGACGGACTACTGCTACGTGAGCCCGGCGGAGGTGGCCGGCGCTGACCGCCTCAAGCCCTGACCCCGCACTGAATAACTCTTCATTATTGACCTTTAAACATTTTTAGAACTGAAAATTTCGAGGCAAAATTATGAGTCATTCTATGCCACTGTTCGTATGATACTCGCTAGAAGAGTTAGTGGCATTATGAATCTGTCGATCGCTGTTTTACCCCATGTTGTCAAATAACCCATGTGGTCAATGACCCAGTGGGTTATGAACCATATGGTCAAATGACCCAGTGGGTTATGAACCATACAGTCAAATGGCCCAGTGGGTAATGTATGAATCAAGTGTTTAAATGACCCATGTAGTGGGTGGATATAACCCATGTGGTCAATGTCCCAGTGGGTTATGAATTGTGTTTTAAATATGTGGTCAAATGACCCAGTATGTTATGACCAATGTGGTAAAATGACCTAGTTAAGTTTTTGTTTATAATTACCATTAAAGAATGAAGAATATGTGTATTATTTTATATCTGAGCCGGTGAGGTGCTGCTATTGGAAGGTTCTGTCAGAAAATATGTAAAACCGACATATAAAATGGCATTAAAACATGAAAGCTACAGTACGAAAAGGGTATTATGATACTGTCATTGAAAGGGGGCGACGAGGTATCTTTTAGTCCAATTTATGCCCACCGGGTCAGATATCCTTGTAGGTCTATATCTTCCTTAGTTGCAGTTAAAATATAATGTAACTCTTTGTTGCTGTTGTAAATAAGAAATGTTTTAAATACTGACCTTTTATTTATTTGATTGTTTTTTAATACGTTTCCTACTGCGACACTTTAGTTTTAATTTTGGAGTCTAGCAGTAAACGTGTTCAAATTCAGTCAAGGCTTATCGGGAAAAGGCAATACTGTAGTCTTTGCGCCCCCACTGTTGATACATGTATAAAAACATTGTTTTTCGATGCAAATGAGATGTTTCAATACATGTAGGGTAGTGAAAACGTACTGTTTACAATGTTGTTAAATCAGTTGTGTCGTGTTTGATTGTGATTTTGAATTATTAAAAAGTATTATATTAATCGTGGTTTTATTTATTAGGGAAATAAAATTGCATTTCAATAAAAATCAGATTTATTAAATTTCATTTAACTTAGGCTTGTAACGTCAATTACATAAAGTTCATGGATGTAACCCTGAAGTAAGCAAATAACTTTTTACTTTTCTCTCAATAAATATTAAATTTTTTAATCTAAAAGTAATGCCGCAAACTAATTTAATAACAGCAAAAAACAAGGTCGACAAAAATTAGTACAATAAAAATTAATTCCATATTTCTACAATATAATTTTGAAGAAAATAAAATAAAACTGCTATGAGTTATTTTTGAAATAGGTAGTACGTCTGCCCTCTCTATCCGTCTCTTTCACTCTTATTGCGTATTTGCTAACTTCAGACATCCGCCATTTTTATTCAAATGACGTCACACAGCCTTAAAAATACATCGAATGTTCTTTACAAAAGCGGATCACATAAAAGCATTTTTTTTCTTATAATGTATAGGAAAATGCACAAAAGCACAGCAAAGCGGCAGTTCTATATTACTTACAAGCTAGGGAAATAAAACTTACAAAAGTATAAAAAAAAATTAAGTACTATAATGGAATATTTTTTTAACATTTTGCATATTTTTGTATACTTTAAAATCTCTTGTTGGTAGGATGGAAACTGGATAGCTTTTAACTTTTAATATCCGGCGATAAGGAAAAAAAATGTACTTTTTTTTTCCAAAATTTTTTTTTGTCGGTGTCCAGTTTAATGAATAGTGAATATTATTGTCCGAAACATTTTAGTTTAGATTATTATACTGTGTTCAGTGTTGTGTACTCTGTACTATATGTTCAGTGTTGTGTACTCTGTACTATATGTTCAGTGTTGTGTACTCTGTACTATATGTTCAGTGTTGTGTACTCTGTACTATATGTTCAGTGTTGTGTACTCTGTACTATATGTTCAGTGTTGTGTACTCTGTACTATATGTTCAGTGTTGTGTACTCTGTACTATATGTTCAGTGTTGTGTACTCTGTACTATATGTTCAGTGTTGTGTACTCTGTACTATATGTTCAGTGTTGTGTACTCTGTACTATATGTTCAGTGTTGTGTACTCTGTACTATATGTTCAGTGTTGTGTACTCTGTACTATATGTTCAGTGTTGTGTACTCTGTACTATATGTTCAGTGTTGTGTACTCTGTACTATATGTTCAGTGTTGTGTACTCTGTACTATATGTTCAGTGTTGTGTACTCTGTACTATATGTTCAGTGTTGTGTACTCTGTACTATATGTTCAGTGTTGTGTACTCTGTACTATATGTTCAGTGTTGTGTACTCTGTACTATATGTTCAGTGTTGTGTACTCTGTACTATATGTTCAGTGTTGTGTACTCTGTACTATATGTTCAGTGTTGTGTACTCTGTACTATATGTTCAGTGTTGTGTACTCTGTACTATATGTTCAGTGTTGTGTACTCTGTACTATATGTTCAGTGTTGTGTGTTTAGTGTTGTGTACTCTGTACTATATGTTCAGTGTTGTGTACTCTGTACTATATGTTCAGTGTTGTGTGTTTAGTGTTGTGTACTCTGTATATGTGTTCAGTGTTGTGTACTTTGTACTGTGTGTTCAGTGTTGTGTACTTTGTACTGTGTGTTCAGTGTTGTGTGTTTAGTGTTGTGTTCTCTGTACTGTGTTCAGTGGTATGTGTTTAGTGTTGTGTACTTTGTACTGTGTGTTCAGTGCTGTATGTTTAGTGTTGTGTTCTCTGTATATGTGTTCAGTGTTGTGTACTTTGTACTGTATGTTCAGTGTCGTGTACTCTGTACTATATGTTCAGTGTTGTGTGTTTAGTGTTGTGTACTCTGTACTATATGTTCAGTGTTATGTGTTTAGTGTTGTGTACTCTGTACTATATGTTTAGTGTTGTGTACTTTGTACTGTGTTCAGTGTTGTGTACTTTGTACTGTGTGTTCAGTGTTGTGTGTTTAGTGTTGTGTACTCTGTACTATATGTTCAGTGTTGTGTACTTTGTACTGTGTTCAGTGTTGGGTACTTTGTACTGTGTGTTCAGTGTTGTGTGTTTAGTGTTGTGTTCTCTGTACTGTGTTCAGTGGTATGTGTTTAGTGTTGTGTACTCTGTACTATATGTTCAGTGTTGTGTACTTTGTACTGTATGTTCAGTGTCGTGTACTGTGTACTATATGTTCAGTGTTGTGTACTTTGTACTGTGTGTTCAGTGTTGTGTACTCTGTACTATATGTTCAGTGTTGTGTACTCTGTACTATATGTTCAGTGTTGTGTACTCTGTACTATATGTTCAGTGTTGTGTACTCTGTACTATATGTTCAGTGTTGTGTACTCTGTACTATATGTTCAGTGTTGTGTACTCTGTACTATATGTTCAGTGTTGTGTGTTTAGTGTTGTGTACTTTGTACTGTATGTTCAGTGTTGTGTACTTTGTACTGTGTGTTCAGTGTTGTGTGTTTAGTGTTGTGTTCTCTGTACTGTGTTCAGTGGTATGTGTTTAGTGTTGTGTACTCTGTACTATATGTTCAGTGTTGTGTACTTTGTACTGTATGTTCAGTGTCGTGTACTCTGTACTATATGTTCAGTGTTGTGTACTTTGTATTGTGTGTTCAGTGCTGTGTGCGCTGTGACCTGTGTGAGCGCGTGCGCGGTGGGCGCGGGGTGCCGCGGGCGCAGCAGGGCGGCGAGGCGCGCGCCGGCGAGGCAGAGCTGCCTGTTGAGCAGCAGCTCGGCGGCGGCGGCGGGCTCCAGCGGCGTGTGCGGGATGTCGTGCCGCCGGCAGATGTCCGCCCACGCGCTTAAGTGAGTGTCGTTGGCTTGCTCCACTACTGCGCTTATGTCACTCTGCAACACAACACAATACATATAGTGAAGCAATTAGACCCTGTAAGGGTCAATAATTATACATAACTCATCATTTGAATCTCCGTCAACTGATTAAAATGGTACAGTTCTTTGTAAACTGTTGCAAGAAACTAACCAATAAGGTACTAGTATTATTCAAATATTGGGCAATTATTTCCCAACTTGACATTATGGTATTTTTTTTTACTTATTTATTGGTAAAAAATAACAAAAATATGTAAACAGTAATTTCTGAGTTATTTCAATACATACAAAAATACAAATCTTTCCTCTTTAAGTACTAGTATAGAAAAAAGTTTTTTTTTTAAATCTACGGTACCAATTATCTCAACAACAAAAAAAACTTGTTCGATTAATGGTTAAAGCACATAACAGATCGCAAAATTAACACAACTGAAGTGCTAAATGGATTAATATCTACATACCTTAGCGAGGGTGGATATCGCCGTGCCGTAGTAATCATGTTTGATTTTAAATATCTCGGAGACGAGTTTGGCGAGGCTGCCCTGCGTGCTGTCGGCCTCGTCCACCACGTGGTACACCTGGCCCTGCGCCTCCGGGGCGAGGGCCAGCGCCCAGGCGGCGCGGCACACGTCCTCCACGTGCACCGTGTTCATCTTCAGCTCCGCCGTCCACAGGAGTTTCATCGTCTGCCCGAGGTGCTTGTAGATTGCACCTATCAGTAGCCTGGGAGCTGGGAATTTAACATTGAATTAGAATACTAGCTTTTGTCCGCGACTTATCCTGCACGGAATTAAAAAATAATAGATGTGTTCTTTCAGATTATGCTCTACATCTCTACTAAATTATATATAGAAATATGTTAAGTATTGGAGATATGTAGTGACAAAAATCCATCATATATATTAGTATAAAGTATGATTAATTGTTCCCATTGACATTTGGTTGGTCATGGTTAAATGTAATGTAAAACAATATTGTTAATGGTTATAACAATAACCAACAACAAAAGATTCACGGCCGAATATTGAAACGACATTATATAACATTTTTAAGGATAAAGACCAAGCTTAAACTTCAAATTGTATTAATATTTAGACATCTAAAATTATAAGAGGCGTTTACGAAGCGAAATTCCAACATTCGTTTCAGAATTCGTCCGTCAGTGACTCTGGATTTATTGATTTACTAACTCAAACTCCTCCTATCGCCGATGCCGTACACGATGGCGGGGCGCAGCACCGTATAGCTCAGCTCGGGCTCCAGACTGCGCAGCTCCTGTTCCACCTTGCTCTTCATACGACCCTCAACCGTCCACGGCTCTATGGGACAATCTTCTTTCTGTGGCTGCAATAAAGACAACGACAAATAATCGCGTTGTTCCGCTTCGTCTTAATGCATACGAAAAGTTCAAACGACTTTAGCGTTTAAGGTGGAACACCGTCAGATTCCTCGGCTGTACATTTTGTATCTTTCGCGCAGATTTTTTTTAGGTAATAATTTTTATTTTTACTATTTCTACTTAGTTACTGCTTTTTTTCATAACCAGCAGTCATATTTCAATCGACATTAATTTGACTAAAAATTCAAATATCAAATATTCCAAATCAAATCATAATCTTGTGATTAGTGAGCTTTCGTAAGCTTTTAATCCAAAGAAGCCATACAGCATTAATTAGACTAAATGTTCCCAAAATTGTAACTTGTAGGACTTCATAAATCCGATTAAACAAGGAAACAATATTATAGTTATATTTTCCATATCCTCCAATACCACAGAGCAGCAGCATAACAGAGTATAGAAGCTACTAAGTTTTTTTTCAATTTCCCATGCAGTACCACAGAGTAGTATAGCAAAACCAGTGTAACAACGTAACAGTATTAGAACTTACCTTATCGCTACTATACATATGCCCACTGGAGATCTCAACTAGTCTGCCGACCTTCATCTTGGCACACTGGCGAGCCACATTGCAGCTCAACGTGAAGATTCCCTCCGAGTAGACTGCCTCCGTCTGCCCCATGCGCGTCTCCCCTGCGCAGTTCACCACCACATCCCACGGTTCCCCATCCGTGTGGAGAGCTGTCGCGCATGATGCTGGAAAAGGCACATTTAATAATAAAGGTTATGAAAATGTATTGGTATAAAACTCCATAATAAACGGAAAAAAAACTAAAATAACCATAAAACCTCATCTCAATGAGCACGATATTTTAAAAACTGGTTATCGTAGGAAACTGCATCTGGCCTGCCTTCTATTTGATGTCTGATTCTTAAATCTCAATCACCTAGATACCTTTTTTGTAAGCTTGAGTGTTCAAAGGGCCCGGAACGAAAACAAAGATTTATGCAACTATGCACAAAGCGACATAAGTCTGCCGCGTTCCGGGGTAGTTTTCGTTACGCTGCCACCAAGTGTTGGAATAATATCCCGCCACCTATCAAGAATGCGCTAACTAAGTTAACATTTAAAAGAAAACTAAAATTACTTTTATTATCTTTTCAAAAACGTTAATCTTATTTAATTGCAGCGAACATTTTTATTTGTACTACATGCCTAAATTCTTATCTATTGTCGTAAAAAGAAGTTTTTTTTTTTTTTTTTTTTTTTTTTTTTTTTTTTTTTTTTTTTTTTTTTTTTTTTTTTTTTTTTTTTTTTTTTTTTTTTTTTTTTTTTTTTTTTTTTTTTTTTTTTTTTTTTTTTTTTTTTTTTTTTTTTTTTTTTTTTTTTTTTTTTTTTTTTTTTTTTTTATTATTATTATTTTGTAATCGTATGTACGTAAATTTATAATTTTTGCCTATCCACCGCTGCTATTGACATGCGGATGATCTCAGGGTTCTCGCGGAAGATCAGCGCTGGGTACCTCATTGAGTAGCACCCAGCATTCTAAGCTGAGCTTGGACCCAATCCGGTCAGCATCACAATTATTTATAATCTTTTATTTATTTAATTTCATTTTTTTTCCCTACTTAGTTATTACGTCATGTTTTTTTTTCTGTTATTATTTCTGATTGTGTTGTGTTGCTTAGGATTAAATGTCATTTTATTTTTATATTTTTTATTTTTAAAAACTTGATTGTATGTTGTTTTATAATAGATTATTCTTTTTTCTTAGCGAATGGATAAATTCATTATGATGTTCTTTATATTTTCCACGACAGGTTAGTTAAGAACAATAGAGCTCTCCCCTATCCCTACACAAAAGGCTTTGTGATATCGCTTGGTCAGCACTTCATTGAGTGGCTCGAGATTGATTGCAGATCTCCATCGGGACAAGGGCAAGTTGATGAGATTGTACTAACTAAAGTTCAGAGTACATTCTAGGACAAAACTTTTACTTTACTTTGATTTTTTTTTGTATAAAATAGTCTTTGACCTCCCCATATATCGAGTTACATTTTAACAATCTTTGACAAATCATCATTAAAATAAGTAAATAAAATAAAATAAAAATAGGTTATTAATTTTCCCCTTGGGCAGGGGACTGGTGTCCAAGCTAGGGCGGTGCCCTGTGTAATGGATCACCAGGCCCCCGTCCCACAGAGTGAATCTTACAATAGCAAACTTAAAAATAAACAGATAAGTAGTACTTATAATATTAAAAATGAAGAAGAAATTAGAGCTATATGTTAGGTGTTGCTGTGTAAATTACAATTGCATAGTTAATAAATATTATTATACCCATAGTAATATCATACAAATCATAGAACAAGCAGACAATAAAGCTTTGTAATTAAATGAAGGATATGAATCGGGTGTTGGAGGGTAGTTAGTATGCACTGAAGGTAGCCGTGCACAATGGCCCAACTCACACAAGACATGTATGCATTCAAATTCTGTTATTTATTAATGCATGAAATATTTGAATGCTAGTTCGTATCGCATCGCTTATCTTATTCTAAGGATATGTCTAATTGTGATATTTACAAAACTGTTAAAAATCAGTGTTTTTAAAAATTTAAACATAAATTAAGTATTAATATAAAATGTATAGTCCATATGTATGTATGTATAACTCTTAAATTATACAGCAAATAGTAATTATTGTCATCTTCATGGTATTGATACAATAACAGGAAACTGTAAAATTAATTATCTATACATATAATAAAATTGGTGTGTCTGTTTGTAATATCAATAGAATAATTCCAGATTTCGGGAAGATGATGTATTTGCGTTGTTGATAACATTTAAACATTTTTTGACTGTCTGTCTGTCTGTCCCCAAGCCGCGTTTGTTCCGGGCAAACTCCGAAACGGCTGGGCCGATTTCGACCGGACTTTCACTGAAGGGTAGCTGACAGATGGGCTACTTTCTAAATATTGCGTGAACGAAGTAGCGGGCAACAGCTAGTTTAGAATATAATTAATGGAATGTCACATGACCTACCATTTGTGATAGAAACCCAGTCAAGGATATAAGTCAATATTTACATAACAGCTGCCATATATTTTATCTCGTTTTTTCGTATATATCAGTGGTGATAAAACATGCATTGTTATATCCTAAATTGATTAAACTCTAGAAATTTCGATGGATCATGCAGAATGTGTTTTAGTGTTTATCTAACAACCTTATATTTCAATAGTGTCCAGTGTGATGTACACTAAATTAAAAAGAAATTGCATTAATCCTGTACTTATTTTAAGTCCAAAAATATGACAACTAAAAAAAAACGTTTTTTCCACAAAAAATTCCGTCGAATTAAGGGTAGACGTAATAATTTGGTATTAGAGTACAGATAATTAATTGCATTTGTGAGTCTTCCAATCCTAAACGGAAGTCACGCGATGTAAGCAAAACGAGTCGGCGCGTGTTATTCTTGCGTTAAATTGCATTTATCAGTTTAACATAATGCCTCATTAATTTCATTAATCAACTTTTTTTGCGTCTGGTAACTTCCGGCTTAAACTTATCAGTTTTAGTTTAAATATACATAACAAGCTATGTATCTATACTAATATTATAAAGAGGAAAACTTTGTATTTTTGTATTGAAATAACTCAAAAACTACTGGGCGGATTTTAAAAATTCTTTCACCATTAAAGCTATGTTATCAGTGTGTAACATAAGCTATATTTTATTATTACTAATGTTTCGGAACTATTAATAAACAGCGTGTTTCTGGACGCCGGCGTTAAAAATTCACTCCTAAACTTTAATTTTTTCAGCTTATGCTGCCTAAACCGTTAGAGGTATATAAAAATGATGTATGAAAGAATTGTAGATCTCAAAAAGTTCTACAGAAAAGTCCACGATAGCATATATCTATCTTTAACGGTTTTCATCTTTAACAATAATCACAGATAAAAAATAAACCTTAATTAAATAAAATTTCATAGTATAATACACTGCCTAAGTTATCTAAATGGTAATGGGATAATAATATAAAGCACTTAGCTATGTATCACTGACCAATTTTTTTTCACAGATACATTTAAAAGCTGTGTCCTATTGGATATTGTTCATCATCAACTCAATACTTCCAATCAACTGTGGTTTTTTAAATTTAACACCTCCAGATTCCCCAACTGTATGCTTGACGAGATCATCATCATCCGTCATCATCAATCATTGTCATCCCAGCTTGACGATAAATATGAAATTTGGCATAACATGGCGCAATGGACCACATTAGATAGAGAATGAATAAAGAAGGAGTAAAGTGCGTTTAGGTCAAATTTTTTTTATTCTTAGGTAGTCTATAAAAATTATATAAGAAGAATACATAAATGGTGTATGTTGTATATGAGGAAATGAATCATACTACTTGATAACTTATCTTGTGTCAATGACATGAAAATGTGTAGCAATACATAAATAAAACATTAGTTCTAAGTGACCTTTTGACCTTTAATATTTTGAAGCCTTGTGTTAGTGGAAACATAACTAATAATTGCAGGTTATGTTATTCCTTTATATAGCAAGTATGTGTACTTATTTATTATACTACTTTTATTTATATATACTAATATTATAAAGAGGATTTGTAAAATAACTCAAATACTGGACCAATTTCAAAAATTCTTTCACCATTAAAGCTATGTTATCAGTGTGTAACATAGGCTATATTTTATAATTTCACGCGGGCGAAGTTGCGAGCAATGTGTTATAATATTACAACTAGTGTTTAAGACTAATTTTCCTTGTATTATCTACTTGGCATACAGACTTTTAAGTTGTTTCCAATTTAAAATTGCTATTGTTTATGTAATATTTAGTGTTTTGTTTACAGAATTTCAGTAATTATTATTACAATGTTAAATAACTGTGCACTCAAAATGAATGTTTAAGCAAATTTGAATTAGAATGTTGACAATACGAACTTTTGAGTTTTTGTATTACATGCAATTTTTACTTACTTGGATTGATTAAATTTGCGCTTTTGTATTCAACGCGGGGGTCCTCGAAGATTTTTGTATGTGTCGGATTGAGGAAGGCCAGTTGGGGTGGAGTTTTGTCCACCACTCGCAACTCACTCACTAAGTCGTTGCTTATTAAGTATTCAACCAGATTCCGACCGATGAAGCCGCACCCTGTAGCAATCGAGACCAGAATGAGAAAAAACACTTAGGTCACCCGATGACTAACACTTTCGAAAGACCGTTATTGGGTTTAAAAAAATGTAGTACATTAAATAAACCATTAAGTTACGGATGTATGACTTCCTCATGATAATTGGCAATTACTTTAATCACAAATGCAATAAGTTTACCTCCTAAAACTACAGCTCGGGGCTTTATTTCACCGGTAGATTCAGACATTTCGCTATCGGTAGCGGTTTTACAAATGAAAATGACAATTTGACATTTAACTTGACATTGATTGAGATGACAGCAGACAGACAGTCGCGAGTTGCCATATGAAACATTTCATGGATGAATTTCGGAGTTTTGTACAGTTTTGTGTCCAAGAAAAGTGTTTGCAGTGTTTTAGTTCAATTTTTTAAGAAAACACACCATAGTTAGTATTATTTTGTTCATTTATTCATTTTAAATCGTATTGCTAAAAAATACAGAAAAAATTAGCTAATTTCAGTCTTGAACTAAGTTGAAGTTGAACAAAGTTATCCAGGCGATCGAACCCTTTATTTAATAATTAGTTTTTACTTTTAGTAAATCAGCACCGTGTTTTTGTCGCTTCATTCGGTTTCTTTACGTGATTATCAGAGTCCGCTTTCATTGTTGCATCTGCCGGAAGTAAAAAAGTTACTGCCAATCCAGCTGAAAAGCGAAACACAAATTATTAATTAAGTATGATATGTGCAATGTCTATTAAAATTTTAATGAGTAAAGCAATCTTACATATAACTAAAACGACGTATCCACTTATCATGGGTGTACAATGATCTGCAAGGAGCGATGCAATTAGCTGTACACTAATGAAGCCGAATCCTCTTGCGACTACTACAGACAAACATGTAGCCATTCCCCTGTAAAGAAATGTTTATCTAAGAAAGAAACTTTTATAACTTATTTTCGAGTTTATCTTATTTTATTTTACAAGGGTTGTATTACAGTGTTAAATAATTGGTTTCATGTTTTCATACATCTCTGTACCGAATTCAAATGCAATTTCGACTTAATAGAACTTAGTTTTTGAGGTAATATATCACACTAACCTTAAGTAAGTTGGATTTAACTCAACTAAGTATGTATTGACAGTACCCAAGATAAGAGATACGTAGTTGAAAAAATAAAATAGGGTAATACTAAGTAGCGGAAGTGTCACGAAAATGAGCGCCAAACCACTGAGTACGGATACAGTGAATACGATCATTGTTATTTTCTTTTTTCCAACGCTGCCGACCACAAATGAAAGTATAATATTGAGGCTGCCAGACACTGCAGAATAACAAGCTACTGCGTACAAGGTTAGTGGCTGAACGGCATTGTTGCAGTCTGCTGACGCCTGAAAAATAAACGTAAATCTTACTAATATTATAAATGCGAAAGTTTAGGTGGATGGTTGGATGGATGTTTGTTAGAGTTTGTAGCCTTTGACAGAATGGATCTCGATGAAATTTGGCATAGACATATGTAGAGGATAGCGTGGAAAAACACATAGGTTACTAGATTTTGATTCATTTATTTCCACGCGGACGGAGTCGCGGGCGAAAGCTAGTAAGTTTATGAATGTTGTTTGTTGTTGATGTTGTTTATGCATTTGAACGCTTATATTATAATGATAAAGTAATATCTGCATTGTATAAATTCATTCTTTTGTGAATATTTGTCTCGAATCACGTTTTCGTGTTCAGGGATAGTGTTATAGTATCCTTGCACAATATATATTTGCATATGCAAATGCATGGATATCCATGAAGTTACGTATAATCAGAATAACATACAGAATAAATGAAAAGCGCGTTCTCGCTCTCAATGTTACACTCACAACCGTTGATTGGTTAGTGAAACCCTAAGTGTAGAATTCTCATATTAAATCTATACATAGAGAGATTGTTTAACGACTTTACAACAGAAAACAATTAAATTTATTTTGATATATACCGTGACGTTAGACGAGGCAGTGCTGGCGACGTCGCAAAACGTTTTTCCTGAGTTGTCTTCACCGTTGAAGTATGCATTTGTCATTGTAGGCACCCACATAGTATAGCCCGTCGACCTATATCACAACAGGATAAATAAAATTTAAAATAGTGAGGGCCTGTCCCACCACTGGCTGATAGAGGCTCAGATAGCTTAAAAATGACGTCACTATCAGATAAGGTACCAAAATCCGATACTTCCATCACATATTTTACACGTTGTATTGTTATCAGACAATTTACAATTTGATGGGACAGGCCCTAAGACTGAGAAACAACAGAAAAAAATCAATACCTATACTAGAACCTCCCTCATTCTATATATTACAGCTATAATATGTAATGATTTCTCGTCTATAAAATAACTTACGTCATATAAGCACTCAGTAGCAAATAGTAGAGTTTTAACGAATTCTTTAGCAGCGGAGGTTTGAAGAGTGGTGCTGTTTGGTTCCACATCTTACGCACGAACGATACATCATTAGGAATATTGACTGTCGACTCTTCTAAGAACACTTCTTTGACCTGTGAAAACAATAATATTGATCAATCAAAACTAATGATAGAAAAAATCCAGAACTAGGAACAAAAGCATACTTACAGAGTAATCGTTTTTTCCAACAAAATTATAATTGTAAATTTTCGTCAGTCCAACAAGAGCATCTTCCTTTTTGCCTGAACTGAGCAGGAACTTAGGGCTTTCGTGTAAGAAGACCATGCCTACCACGCCAAGGATGCCGGGCAGACTGATGATTAGCATGAGCAGTCGCCAGGGTCGGTAACGCAGGGACAGTAAAGGGATGTGAATGTCGAAGGACAGCTCGAAAACTGGCAATGCTACCACTGTATAAAAGGAACATAAAAATCAACGGTAATGTTACATTTATGTAGGAAACTTAATTCTGATCATGATGGGCTTCTTATTTCCATTCTACGATTTGCTGTTACTTGACTGAGAATAACTATAGATGGTTTTCCACTAAAAATAACTATAGCTACTAGTCTTATCGAATCGAAAGCAATGAAGTAAGTTCTCACAGCATATGACGAGCTGGACGTACATAGTGGCACTGGCCATCAGGAAGAGGAACCGGCTGCGATGTCGCGCAGGCGTCGTCTCTCCCAGCAGCACGAACGCAGCGGCGTTCGCTGATGACGTGCTGTACATTGCGATTTAAACTAACTCATTTCCTGATACATCAACACACAGCGTCAAAGACTATAGACTCTGCATAGATATTTCTGATAGAGTAAGGGCCTGTCCCACCACTGGCTGACAGAGGCTCAGATAGCTTAAAAATGACGTCACTGTCAGATAAGGTAACAAAATCCGATATTTCCATCACATATTTTACACGTTGGATTGTTATCAGACAATTTACAATTTGGTGCTACAGGCCCTAAGTCATTCAAGCGTAAAAATACAAAAAATAAACAAAACCACTTACAAGCCAGCTGATAGAAATTTGAGTACAGCTAAAGACGCGTACGTTGGCGCCACACTCGCTCCTAAATTCAGAACAGCGCCTATCGGCATCGCTATGAGCAGGGTTCTACGTCTACCGAGTGTATCGGCGCACAGACCCCATGCATATGACGATAGCATCACTCCTAAAGCATAATAGAGACAATTGTTTAACAAGTATTATATAAACCCTCCAAATATAGAGAAAAACTATTCAGTGAGCCGATTGCTCCCAGGATTCGGAAATAAACATTTGCCGTATTAGGTAAGATTTGTGGTTCTTAACCGTTCTAGAGGTGACAAGAAGTTTGAAAAACTTTTAGATTTGTCCAATAGCATTCTTCTCTTTTTATTGGGAGTTTTAATATAAATTAAATTTAGAATAAAACCCAGTATTTTCATTGTAAAATTGATCGTTCATTCGAATACTGACCGATCAAAGGCACAGCTGATAGCAGGCCTTGCTGTGTGATTGTGAGCGCCATATCGCAGGCGACCGCCGGCAGCGCCACAGAGAACCCGAAGATATCTAGGTACATCGCCAGGATGAGCAGGTTGCACGAACACAGCATCCAGTAATTATATCTCCCGAAACCTTTACAATAACAGATATATTCTTATAAATATAAATTATTTAACAAATATTAAATTAAAAATAAAAAACGTATACCTGCTATATTTAAAGCATCATCGTAGCTACATTTTTCGGTTACACTTTTCATTTGTTCATTATTTTCGGCCAGCATTTTAAAAATAAAACAACTTCCGAAAGTGCTGGCAGTTAAAACGTTACGTTCGAAGTTTAAATCTTCAACTCGACTAACAAGAGAATTCCGAAAGCAACTATTTAATTACACAATAAAACCTCTTAAGAGGTTGTGAATGAATTGTCATTTAGAGACAAATAATTACGTGTTACATTTTCCCATTTAAATTGTTATTGTTAATTATTCTAACGTGTAGTGTTGTTGAGTACTTAGTGTCATAGATTAAACAAGCCATTGATAGTGTAACATACAAATCATACTTGCTGCATTTCATTCTTAAGAGTCAAATAAAGAAATAAACATCGATATCTTTTATTTGGTAGCCGGGTTATTTATCCCTCTGTGAGAACTCTATTGCCCTAAATATTTATGGTTACTATTCAAGAGAATGACTACATAAGAGACCAGGTTTCAACCACGCCCTTTGCCAAGATTTTTTTAATTACCGTACTTTCTAGTCTTTGTACTTTCCAGCGAAGTGGCGGATATTCCAATACACTCATGTAAGTGTTGATAAGGCATATGAAAACTATTCTATTATTTGCTTATTGTTTTTGATAATGTGAAACTGGTTGGGAAAGTTAAAATTGGAACGTTCAATTACTGATGATATAGAAACGTGATAATTAAATATAGGGTAGATCAGATAGTTACGGTCCACTTTGCAGATTGAGTCACAAAATTCTTCGTAATTATCATTATTGAAGAGTAAAATAGATGAAAGCATGTTTTTATTAAACGAAAATATTTTGTTTACACGAACATAAACATTTTAGACAGAGTATTTTATCAGATATAAAAATATTAGTCAATTAAAATTAAACCCCTAAAAGCACAGTTTCGGTCCACCCGAGACAGTTATGGACCACCTCTGGGGTACAGTTACGGTCCACCTTTATATGACTATATTAGTTATAAAATGATTATTATTTGTCATTTGTCTTGCCTTTTTGAACAGTAAAATTTATTTATGTAAAATCAGAAACTAATCAAAATAATTTGAATTACCATTTTAATATAAAGAACACACAAAAAAGTCCTATTAGTATTATCAAGGATATTAATTTTACGGGTGTCTAGAATAGAATGCAAATCGAAATATTCGTGTAAATTGCTGAAATTTTATTGTTTCAATCATACACCTTTTTTCAATAATAATTTGGATAGCTGTTTTAAATATAGTTATTTCTTAACTTTCAGGAAATAGCATTTTTTCTGCGTCCTTTTCTAATAATGTTCTTTGGAAAATTAATGTAGTATCAAAAAGTGAGATCACGTAGAAAAAGTAAACTTTCTGTTAGATGCTTTTATTTTTTTTATATTTTGATTATGTTCGTAGGATCACTAACTATAAGACTATCTTACTAAAAACGAGTTTTATTTTCCTTCCTTCTAGTCTACATAAGACTTTTACAATTTTTAAGTAACAAAGCAATGAAAGTTCAATAAACAATCTATTTAAGATTTGTTTCGATATTTTTTTTCGGAAATTTGATAAAATAAATTACCCATCCCTTTAAGAAACAGGGAACAATATGAAGTTTGGGTGGACCGAAACTGTACCTCGGCCTAGGACCATAACTGTAAAGTGCTATGGCCATAACTGCACTCCCATACAAGCTTTAAGACAGTAGTAGTCCACTATATTTTAAGCCTTACGAAAATAATAATCGTTGTAATATCCACATAAATAGATACTAGAACATCTCTTCTATTAGACAAAATGATAAGAAAGCACATTAAAATTGAATAAGTAAACAAACTTCAATATTTAAAAAAAGCTGTCCTTAACAAAAGTGATAAGAAATTAACAATTTCTATCAGCTTCGCGCCTGATATATTTAGATCACCCGTGGCTTTTCAAATTTATATTTTCTATTACTAATTTAGATATCAAATTTGAGAATATTAGTTGTAGCATATGTTTCTTGTGGTTTACTTTCAATTAATTTCCATAAGAGCTCCAAAACATACGTTTTTGTCTTAAGTGGACCGTAACTCCTCCCTGGTCGGAAACTGTCTGATCTACCCTACATTTTTTTGTACAATTGTATAATTTAAATTTTTTATACTTTCTTTTTCAGGAGAGATTTCGAATCTCATACTCGGAAAAGGCGAGCTTTTACCCGCCCTCCATTTTCCTGTGAAACTCGATTATCTCTTTTCGTTGCTGCTCTCCTGGTAGTTTTCTGTAAATGGCGGCCCTGTATCGGTTGCTTAGCAACCCTGAAATTGCCTTGTTGCTGCAAAATTTTTTTTTTTTTTTGGAATAAAAATATTTTTAACTTTAAAATAATGTATCTTTAATACGACCATTAAAGGGTATGTAAAATGTTATTAAACTCGGTTTTACCTTATTTTCGGGAGGGAAAATTTTAACGGGAAGATAAAAATGCTCAACCATGAAAATCTTCGCAGCTTTCAGCTATTCACGAAGCTTTCAACATTCCAAAGCTTTTCCTTCAAGTTGTTTACGACAAAAATTTTCACGATGTCTGAATTATCAGGGCAACATATACACAAAGAAGTTGCTAAGATCATTATAACGAGAAAATATGTGAAGAAATGGAGAAGGCCAAAGAAAATCGTTTAAAACTTTGCTTTTGTAGTAAAAAGTGTACATATATTTTACATTATTTATGTATGTAATTCACAATGACGGCCTTATAACCACTAACCTCTCATAATACTGCTTTTACCGAAGTACATTTAATAAAAGCAAAAGAACATTTAGATACCGTATCCATTTTTAACTTTCACAGCTCTACAGACTAGATAAGGGGTGCGAAATCAATATTTTGACGCATGCGTTTCTCCTATCATAGCGCAACGCATCTACAATTCTATGCTATCCTAGTACTCCCGCCCACAGATACGAAACTTTTCTGCCCACCATCAGATATTGCTCCAAGTTCCGGGGAATAACGAATGGTTACTCTAGTCACTTTAGTGGAAAGAAGATGAGAGAAGGAGTTATGAAAACTTTGTGATGGTTTTTAGCAGTTTAATCACAGCGCCATCTTTTGACTAAAAAATGTGATGAAGTTGAACTTTATAAACTTACAAATGAGCTTTTTCAGGAAAAATCTCTTATTTCATAGCGATAATTCATAATTTTTCGTCATCGTAAGGAAGGAAATCTGTGTCCCTTTAAGTTTTATAGTCCTGTTATAAAGAAATTGTAAAAATAACAATCAGAAAAATTTAAATATAACATTTATTTACAAATCAAGCCTAATTTAACTTAATATCTATGAGGAGTCTTCTTTCTTCGTCTGGTTTGTTTGTAAATTCTTGTCATTGGGTAGGAATGCTGCAACGATCGCTGAAGCTGAAAGTTACAAAAAATACATATTGAATATATTTATATTTTAATCGTCTATTCACTTTTACTGATTACCAGTAAATCAATGAAAACAAGCTTCAACGAGAGTTTTTTTTCTTCGAATTTCAAACATATCAAAAGAAAAACAAAATATACATACATGCGAATATCGAGCTGAATAGATAGAATCCCGCATCGCAGTTGACTTCCAGCAGTAGGTTGAGGATCTGCACGGATGCGAAGTTGCCTATCCTGCCGCCCGTCATCGTTAGCGCGACTGCCAGAGCCCTATAACACGCAAATAATGCTGACGATCCGAACACTTCAACTTTTTTTTGAATATACCATAAGGTGACAAACGAGCAAGCGGCCACATGAATACGCCAAAATGGGAAAGCAACCGTTGCCATAGACATCTGCAATTGCAGATGCGTTGCTTACCCTTAATCGACAAAGTAGGAGACGCACATAAAGAGGATACTCCTATTGCCCCTTCCTAAATGTCTCCTCGATCGTCAAATCCACTTTCCCATTCCATCCTTTCCTTACAAGGAAAGGGTGGAATGGGAAAGTGACCAAAAATTAGGCATCCGGCACGCACACTCATCAGACGAAACACGGAATTGCACCCACTTCACACCTATCTTCTGTGTGGTCGTATATTGCACCGGACGAGTCGACCAATTCATGCGAAGATGTTAAAGCGGACTCTTACCACAACTTTCAGAAGTGAAGTCTAACATACATAAAAACTTGTTCAACTGACCTTAAGTTGGTAGGGAATAGGGCGACAGCGATGGCTGTGTACAGTCCGACGATGAGGATGCCAAGCATGAAGACAATGAAGAATGCGGCGCTGCCGAACGCGTTGGGGATGAGGTTGGTAATGATGCCCGCCAGCCCGCACACTAGCGCCACCGCCATCGCCATGTTACGACGACCCACGCGGTTTACTATCTGCATTCCACAAGATAAATACATCGTCAATGATAAAAAAAAATTAAAACACTGCTGAAGGTATCAGGTCTCTCTCTGTATTAATACTTCTATTTGAAATTATCAATGTTTGCTCCACGTTTTCTGTTTGAAGATATTAGTAGTTCACCGTCTGCTCAGTACCGTCAGTTAACGCGTGACGTCATAAGACCATCGACAAAACTTCTACGTAAG
The DNA here is from genome assembly GCA_029286645.1 of Papilio protenor. NCBI lineage: Eukaryota > Metazoa > Arthropoda > Insecta > Lepidoptera > Papilionidae > Papilio > Papilio protenor. Next base: position 8,093,750 of record JAGSMZ010000004.1, on the reverse strand, counting down.
AGTAATAGACTTGTGAATCTTTAAAGGTAACCATTAAACGAAGTTAAATAGGATTGTATTCAACTCAATACATGCAATTGATATTTTATTATGTAATTGATTGTTAATAAATATAATTACCAAACCGAGGAGTCCGTTCACAATGGACTTTAGAGCGCCCACCAGTAGTACAAACAGTAGAGAGGTCACGTTAAGCGAGCACGGTACTGCATCTGGCTATATACAGAATCATTAAATTAACATAAAACCATAGTGCCGAATTAGATATTTATGTGTACCTACTTTGTTTAGGGTAGAATACTTTAGATGTCAAAGAGCGTCGGTGGCTCAGTGGTTTACACTTGACTTGTAATCTACAGGTCTTGGGTTCGAATCCCGCCATGTACCAATGTGATTTTCGATTTTTCATATGTACATAATTTACCCGATGTTCTTACGGTGAAGGAAAACATCATGATGAAACCTGCACATATCGGTGAAGAAATTCAAAGATATGTGTGAAGTCAGCCAACCCGCACTTGGCTAGCGTGGTTGACTATGGCCTAGTCACCCTAACTTAGGGTAGGCTCCGAGCCCCTCGGTGGGGACGTGTAGTGAGCTGGTGATGATGACTTTAGATGTCATTACGAACTTTAGATCAACAACATTTGAACTTAATGAGTTATAAATAATATTGCATAGTAACAAAAGTTCGTGTTGGAATATTGACAAATTACTAAGGGAGGGGCTTACTCTGGCGTACTTGTGAACATGTTGATGTGTTCTTTACAATCTCTAGATTACAATGATAACATAATTTATTTTCATACAATATTGAAGTTATCAGCAATATCTAAAAATGTTGAATCACAATTATTTAAAACTAGCTGTTCGCGTGCGGATTCATCCGCGTGAAATTATAAAAACTTTATTTTATTGTTTACATTAGTCAAATTATCAATAGCAAATACCAAAATGACATGACATGACAAAACATCTTTCTTTCTTGATGTTGGCAGCAACTTATGATCTCTTTCCCACATAAGGATTCTTTTCCAAAATATTTACCCCCTAAGTTTAATGGCGTGAAAATATATAGCCTAAAGCATGATGTAAGTGTAGGGCTTTTTATTAAAAAAAGAATTATTCAAAAATATGCTGTAATTGCTGACATCTTAGGCAACAAAGAAGTGTGTGTTTACGCTTTATTATAATAGTATAGATAGATAATAGTATAATAGTATAGATAGTATAGATAGATAATAGTATAATAGTATAGATAGTATAGATATGCGCCCAAAATTTGGTGTCTTTTCGCTAACAAAGGACATCGTTTTTTTGGCTCACAAAGGATTTAGGCCCTCCGCTAACTCCGGTTCACTAAAAACTAAAACAACAAACTTACATCAGGTAGGGTGTCTATGTTCGTACTTAGTATAGAGCAGAGACTCTGGTCAGTGCCCTCACCAGTCTCCACGATCTGTACAAACTGGTTGGCTATCGTCGGCAGCCATATCCCGAATGCACCCACTCTGTATTTAACATTCAAAATTATATTGTTTTACATAACAAAAAACAGCATTACAATTTATATCATGCCATTATCATTGTCTGCATATTCCGATATTTTAAAACCACTTATCGTATAAATAATTGTGACTAAAAGACTTTTATGATACTATAAACCTGTTATTAAAATTTTCAATTTAGTCTTTCTCGATCTTTCCTTTCTAATTCGCGATTTTATATAGAAGAATTCGACTCCTTAAGGCGATGTTAATGGTAATGGTGATGTAAATCTCCATCCGATCTTAGACGTATTAGTTCTTGATCTTAATCTGTTTTTTTTTTTTAATATAAAATTAGGTGGCAAACGATCAAGCGGCCACCTGAATCCACCGAAATGGAGAGCGACCGCTGCCCATAAACATCCGCAATTGCAGATGCGTTGCCTACCCTTAATTGAGTTTTAAAGTTATGTAGTGAAAATGAAAACTCACTGCTGGAATACGAAGAGTATTGTCATTATAATAGTATACTTCAGCAAGGGCATTTTGAAGAGCGGCACAATCTGCTCTTTTGTTGACGATGGACCATACGACTGCTGATCTTCGTACATTAGACCTGATATCTGGAACAATATTAATTCTACATCATACTTCTTACTAATATTTAAATGCGAAAGTTTAGATGTACGTTTGTTAGATTTTATAGCCTAAACGGCTGAACGGATCTGGATGAAATTTGGCATAGATGTAGAACATAGTCTGGAAGAACACATAGGCTTTAAACACATACTTTTGTTTTTTTAATTCCACGAGGACGGATTCGCGGGCAAAAGTTAGTATGTAAATAAAGAAGACGCGGAGCCGGGGACGCACAGGGAGGGAATCCCCTTTATGTATCTTTCTTCTGTCAATTAAAGTTAATCAACGCATTTGCAAACGTATGTCTATGGGCAGCGGTCGCTTCAGTATATCGGCAAATCTAAGTGGCCGTTTGCTTGTTTGCTAACGTATAACTAATAAAAAAGACGTCAATCATTCCTCACTCAAACTTCATAGTTACTGGCTCAGTGTTAGTGGCTAGCCCCCGATTTTATTGTCTGTCAATTTTAAGTAATTAGTGTAAACAGAGGCTGGTAATTTCGATAGCCAATAAAGTTTAGAATCCTAGTAAAGGTGTGAATAAATTACCCCTTACATGTAAATCTTCTGCAGATTTTCCTTTATTCATCCTATGCATGCTTTTAATGATATCGATGGCTTCTTGTTCCTTTCCCTGAGTGTATATGTACTTGGGGCTCTCCTTTACAGTGAGCAGCCAGATTGCAGCTAAGAGGCCAGGTACGGAGTACACCAGGACGAGCAAGCGCCAGGAGTTCCAGTATATCCCCAAGCTCGGAAGATAGATGGAGAAGGGTAGAGGAATGATAGGGATGGCCATAACTGAAATTAAGAAGAATAGATCTAAGTGTACATTCAATTAGGTTTACTAGATTTTTTTAAGGTTATGTACTCTAATCTTTTTTAGAAAATAGGGTAGACGAAAATATCTCTATATGTTAATTAGGAAACATTTTAGATGGCGCATAACAAAATGTGAGGTCATAGTTCTGAACCCCGAACCCACTAATTCGTTTTGTTGTTAATTCTTAAAAATAATATTATATACTCGTAGTTAGTTAAATTAGTTTACAAAATAAGCAACCATTTCTTTTAAAATGTAATAAAATGATTATGATAATACCATACCTGCCATAATTCCCTGAGCCATCAGGAATATACTAGTGACTAGTAACACGACCAGGTTCCGCTTGGCCATCGGCACACTCTCACTGAGCATCGTCATTGACAACGAGTACATGCCGGCAGCACTGCGAAGGAACAAGGTTTTACTATCATAGTATTGTAGACTAAATAAATATGATGTAAATAGTCAAGTATACCGTTGTGTGCTATATTAACTATAGTTTGTCTAAATAAGATTAGTTTCAATTTGTATGAAGGCAAATGCCGTACTTAATAGACAGGTATCGCAGTGACGAAACAAACACGCATAGCGAACAATTATGAACTATCGATATTCGGTTTAAATAATTATCGAACTCAACTAAAATTATTATTTTCTTATTAGCTAATTTAGAGGACAATTCTAGTATTTTATTGTAGAGAATTTAGCGATGACAGAAATAATAGCGAAATCCAATTCGATTAAGTACGTACGGCTGTACTAGTAATAAACATATATTTACTCTCAATAATTGCAATGGTCATTTTTAATTTAAGAAAACAGTGTTTTTTTTAATTCATAAGTTATAACTATGAATTTATCGATTCCAACTTCTATAAGAATATAAATCGAAAATCGATAAGATTCATGACTGATTTTACACAACCCATCCCTACTAAATTTGAAATGAATTGTCAAACTAATCTATCTTATTTAGACACACTATATAGGAATTGTAAAGTATTATAGTATTTCGAAGTAGTTTGTATAGCTATCTATTTTGCCTTTTCTCGATTCTCTAGAGTCCAGAGCGACAAGGGGTTTAAGATTAGCTGATTCGTGTTAGTAATGCCTCTCCTCGTATCTCTTGACGCCACGCTATACTAAAATTGTGTTCTGCAACACAAATCGGGCGAAATCCCGAGCCCGCAAAATGTTTGAACGCGGAAATACAACTTACCAAAAAGAGGCGATAGACTGTAATATCAATAACATGATCCAGTCTACGGAAATACTGGCCAATGCGTTGACGACGGACGCGGAGAGCAGCGACACGAACAGCATCCGCCGACGACCGAACTTGTCGCCCAGGTAGCCGCCGATTACGCCCCCCAGGATTATACCTGGATATTAATTTATAATTGGCAACTTTTAAATGAATCTTTAAAAAAGTTTACAATTGTAATTGTATTTTATACGTCTCGGGCCTAAATTATTAAAAAATTAAAGGCTTTAAGTACCGAACCGCAAGAAGAAGTCTGTAGAGTTTATAGATGTTGATTTAAAAAAAAAAACAAAGAACAAAAGCATTGCATCCAGGATTGTATTATCTGTGATTTACACCTATAATCCCGATGACAATGCAATATTGTGTCATTTTATATCCAAGATGGCGGCGGCCGCAAAATGGCGGATAACATATATCAAACGTGGCTCGACTATATATTTCAATGCCGGTTCTAGTTCTTACGTCGTCTTCTTTTTTACCATGTCTGGGGAAGGATGTGGTTAAGAGTGCTGCGTTAGAGTAATTTGCAGATCTGTGGCGCCCTTTCTATAGGCGCTGTGGGCGGTTGCCATCCGCGCCCTACTCTAATGTTAGCACTGCTTTATAACATCTATTGCCATTACGGCAACATCTGTTTTGCTCTATAATCTACATACCAACTAAAGGTCCCGCAGCAATGAAACCCTGCTGCGCGTTTGTGGTGTTCAGCTCGCAGGCGCTCGCCGGGATGATCATGGTTGTGCCAAAGGAAATGCAAGCGTAGGCTATGATGATGAAGCCAGTCAGTGCCGTCAGATTATAGCTGTACAGACCGAAACCTGCCACAGATAAAACAGTTATAATAGCACATACGTATTTATTGTATACCTGCGAAAACAATTCATCAACACCAGCACACTATACGTCCCACTGACGGGATGGAGCCTACCCTAAGTTAGAGTGACTAGGCCTTAGTCAACCACGCTGGCCCACTGCAGGACTTCACAAATATCTTTGAATTTCTTCGTCCATATCTGCAGGTTGTATCACGATGTTTTCCTTCACCGTAAGAATGTCCAGTATTTGACAATATAAACTATATGTAAATATTAAATATGTAAATACTTTTATTTCACTTACCCGCCAAATCGAGAGCACTTTCGAAAGAAACTTTACCATCATTTTGATTTTTATAACCGTTATACATTTTATTATTTAAATTATATTTGTTTAACGTAGAAACGGTTAAATTTTATGGTTAAAAATTATGTTATAGTTGACACTATTTTCTCTATCAGTCTTATAAAAGTTATTGAGCATATTTTTTTACGACAAACTCAAGCGCCGTCATTCATTTAATTAACTAAATAATATGCGATGTTTTCTTTATCTAAACAACGAATAAAGATAATAAAGGATATTCATCAAATAAATATTATATTTATCACTGAATCCAAAGTCGATGTGTGCTGCTTTGACAACAATTTTATCTAATGGTCTAAATTCCAAGGTCCAAGTTATGAATGATCAAAATCTTAATCTACCTTCTTATCTTATCATACATATTATATTTAAATATCTATCTTCTATCTATACATAAAGTGTACGGATTGACTGATATGTCTATCAACGCAAAGCCGAAATTTCGAAACCCAGAAACTTGAAATTTTCCATACAGATTTGTGATACACTACGATGGTGAAAGAAACGCTACGCTAAGAAAAAAATTTACGAAATTCTTAGGGTCTAAAGATTGGGTGAAAGTTTTTATGAAGAAATGTTCCTAGAGCAGATTTACTTGAAAATTGACATAAACGCTTTTCAGGATAAATAACATCCAATTACCGAATTACGTGTTACATGCTTTTTCAAATTTGCCCTGTAAATAGTGGGTGAAAGTTGGTTTCGTACTTGAAAACTACGCGAACGAAGTCTCGGGAAACAGCTAGTAATGTATAATTAATCACATATATGTGATAATACGATAGAATTTGCTTATTTTGAAGGTTACTTACACCTGATATTACTTCCTTAATTGATTTTAATCTTATTAAAAATTTCGTGGAACATCAAAGAAATCACGAATTAACTCACGTGAACTTTTGTGTATGTATCGACTAGACCTGTTACTGGTCCTTCTGCAAACGCGAGTACATCCCGATATACGATATACAGCTCAAGCTGAAAATGGACATCGACGGGTCTAAAATCGGTACACGGAAATACACTTGAGAATGGGCGTCACCAGGGGGAGAGGACCGCCCCTAAAGAGGCGAAAATTAAAAAATAAATATAAATTAATTCAAAATATTAAGACACGTGTTGAACGTTAAGAACTCAAAAATGTGTCAGTGTTTTAGAAATAAAAAAAAATTCTACTCTCTGGGGAGCGAGCCCTTGTCCCCCCTGCCATCTGCCTGTCTCCCCCTAGATCATCGGCTGACGATGCCCATGTATGCGAGATTGTTTTTTTAATTTCACTAATATTATAAACGCGATAGTTTAGATGGATGGGTGGATGTTTGTTAGAGTTTGTAGCCTAAACGGCTGAACGGATCTCGATGAAAGGCATGGATGTAGAGATTTGTCTGGAAGAACACATAGGTTACTTAATTTTGTTTTTTTTTTTAAATTCCGCGCGGACGGAGTCCCGGGCGAAAACTAGTAATTAAATAAATAATATTAGCAGATTTTTTGTTAATTTACTAATATTTCTTGTACCATTTTAACTAAGATGTAGATTTACGACGATAGTCAAGGCTGGATTCCACGTCTCGATAATCGAAGTTAAGCTATTGGTGCCACGTAATTAGTTAAGCCGTGATTTATAATTTGTAATTCTTGACTATTCAAAAGCAGCTTGTCATTGAAAATGATTCACATCGTTATCATATCGCGATGAAGCGTTAAAATGTTAATTTGATCGGGATTCGAATTAAAGGAATGTACAATAAATATATCAAACAGATCATTTTATTGCTACATGATTTACAAAGCTTTTTACTTATATACAAAAATATATACAACTATGTTTCTAAATATCTAGTTTATTTACAACTTTAAACTTACGATATACAATGAGAATTTTAAAACATACTCTTGCGTGTGTGATGAATAAAACATTTAAAATATCGTATTTTTATAAATTCTTGACACTCTTTTTAATAATATTTTTTAAACAGTCTCAGAGTAACTAATCTAAATATAATCTAGATATATTTTATCGAGTACTGTTGAATTATGAAACTCAGGTACGCAAAATAGATGTAGGATATCTAAACTGGTAAGCATAACAAAGAGAATATTGGAGAATATAATCACCATGTTTTATAAGTCATATTAAACTATGACAGCTCCTTAATGCCACCCTGTTAATGTCAAAAAAGTGTCATAAGATCTTACTGGAGCACTGACCTCGATAAATGGATAGGCTGCGGCATTTTGTTTCTATTTTAAGTAGACATTTGAAATTAAAAAGAAAACAAATAAACACTACAAAATTACATTATAAAAGGAGTTCAAACAAATTAATTCATAACTTAAAAGCTAAGTGATAGTAATATTAAGTTTTACGAGCACTATTTACAATCAGTTCGTAACGTTTTTTCTTTTACGAGAATTATCTAAACTTGCTCTTCAAGATTCACTTCTTGTTTTTGAGACCAAATAAAAAGGAAAGCGAACATAAGTAAATTAATAATAATTGGTAAATTATATTAAACTATGTTTTTCTATATCTATACTAATATAATAAAGCGTAAATAATAATGACACACTTCTTTGTTATGTAAAATTTAAATACATTAAATATCGATATTAAAATTCGTAGAAATACATTGTGAAGAATATTCAGTCTCTATATTATTTACAAGACTTTTAGTTTCATCTGTCTGTCCGTATGTCTGTTACGGAATCTAGCCCCATCTGCATTAATTTGTAAACACCAATTTTTCCATAGCAATCGTTCATTCCGCAGGTTTCTTGTCTCTCGGTAAGTACCAGGAAAAAGCTATCGCAGCTGTGAAAAAAAAGGAAAAATAACTAAGGTTACGAAAGGTTCAAAGTAAACAAAAATAGAAATAATCATAGTACAGTTATCTTAACAAGTTGCTATCATATCATATTTTATTTGCGAAAAGTAAGAATGGAATATCTATCTCCAAAACAACTGAACAGATCGATAAAAATTGGCATAGATGTAGAACAAAGTCTGAAAGGACCAATAGGCTACTTTTCCGAACGGAAGAAGTCGCGGGAAAAAGCTAGGCCAAAAATAAGAGTCAAAATGTCATGATCGATAAAACGCTCCAATTAGACCCATAAGACTTTTAAATTGGTATTTCACGAAAATCATAAGAAATAAAGAATTATTACATCATTCATTTATTTCGTAAGACTTATCATGTTATTAAATAATCACAAAATGGGATACTTACTTAGTAACAGGAGAGACCATCCATAGAAGGTGGCTTCACAGTTGGCGGATATGAGCGCTCCGATCGCGTTGACCCCGAGGAAGGCACTCGACCTGCCCAGCATCACTGACAAGCACGACGCCATCCCTCTGGCAAATATATACTCCTTATAATTCTAGACGTTTATTCGTCAAATTGTGCATTGAAAATTGTTTTTTCCAGAGATATTTTGAACAAAAACACTGGAGATGATGAAATTTCGCACAGTCTGAAAATACACTCAAGTTATTAAGTGTACTTATTAGGTGTTTTTATATCCGCGAAGTGTGGACAAATGTTAGTCTTACTAAGTTCCAAAGTGTCAAATAAAAAATCATATATTCAAATACAAATTACAATGCAATACGTTTCTTACCTTAAATGTGTTGGGTAGAGCTCAACAAAGTAGACGCTAAGAATCCCCATGGATAGCGCACACATCAAGAAGAAGAAGAAGAATATGCCACCAGCGATGGGAATCCTGACGAGGTTCAGAAGGACGCCAGCGACAGCGGACATGGCGAGGATCCCCATCATGGCGACTCTCTTCTTGCCACCGCAGGTCAGAGACAGGATGAGGTTGGAGGAGCTGGCTAACGCACCGTACATCATGGCGGAGAGGAGTGTTGTTTCTTGGATTGTGTCGTTGCAGGGTTCTGGGACCATCTGTAAAGACAATTTATAGTTAAATAAGTGGAGAGTAAAAATGCTATAACATAAAAGAATAAGGAAATAAAAAGTGATCTTCTACAGTCAAATAGAAAGGTTTTGTTGAGTTGTATATTACGTACAGTGTCATTGCCATCAGTCTGTCCGGTGGAGTAGCGGATGACGGTGCAGAGGTTCATGCCGTCGCCGCCGCCCGCCTCCAGCACTGAGAACAGGTTGTTCATGATGTATGGCAGCCACAGGATGAAGCCGCTGCCACTGTATGCAATAATAGGACCAATGCTAAATTAATAATAATAATGATTATGATTTTTATGATTTTTTTGTTATTCAGACTTCTGATAAAAGGCATTAGTCAGTTTCTTGTTGATCTGATAAAAAGATTAGAAATAGCGCATGACAAAATTAAATTTAACATGATCGTAATGTAATCGTATGATCACATTATGATATATCATGTGGACTTACGTCATATAAATAACAGTGACGAGGTAGAACAGCCTCAGGGTATCTTTAAGCATGGGGGGCCGGAACAGCGCCACCGTCTGCTCCCACATCGCCTTCACGAACGAGTCCTCGCGGGACACTGTGTGGTCGTCGTCTACTAGCAGTTTCGTGATCTGAAAAGGAACAAATCAATTTAACTCAAAAATATCTAAAAGAATATAAAAAAGCTCTATAATCAAGCTCAGATTACGATTTTACTGGTTTCGGTGAACTCTCCGCTACTATATGTCTTCTTTAAATTCTGAACCCTAACTTTATTTTCCGCCATCGACCCTGCTGAGTCTACCACTAGAGGGTCCACATGGACAACTTTGGGATTCCCTGCCCTATAACATAGGCAAAGAAAGTTTTCAAATACTCGAGTTATATCACAAACATTATTAAAGAAAATAGTAATTTTCACTTACAGGAAAGTTGCTGGGTGAATTTCCAGTGTTTACAGCGTATATCTTCTTCAAGACTTCGAGAGCTTGTTCGGTCTTTCCCCTAGAGACGAGAAACTTGGGGCTCTCGTGGAACAGCTGCAGCAGGCAGGCGGTAGCGGCGCAGGGTAAGGACATCACCAGGGCGAGGAGTCGCCAGGGTCGGTACGTGATGCTCAAGAAGTCGATCCAGTAAACAAACTTTAGCGGCAGGATGGGGTAGGCGAACACTGAAAACAGAAAATATTGTAGTTCTAGAGTTTTTTTAATTTTGATGTTGCTTTAATTTCAATTGATCTATAGTCTCAAGCGAGCCATCATATTGCATAAAAACTAGCAAATGCATAATTTAATCTGTGTAATGTTTATGTAAATCAGATGTTTGTATGTTTAATAATATAATTTTATGCATTATGTATTTATTGTGCGTCAGTACAGTGTAAACAGTTTTGTTTGGTAAATAAGTAGTTGTTCGTATGACGATGACGATGCACTTGGTGCATCACATCACGAAGTGTATTATAATTGTATTGTTTTAAATGCTTCTTTTCAAGTTTATGGTTGAAGTCTCTGAATATCTTGTTATAATCAGTAATAGCGTGTTATGTACGATTATACGGATGAATGTGTGTGTTTTTTTTTTCAAAGGGGTGTTATCAAAGTCCTTCAAAAGGCATACTGTGTATCACAATTATTGTATTGGCCGTTTCAATCTTATGGCGGCACGAGGTCAGCTACTCGCTGGTTAGTTCCCTCTCACTGTATTTACACCCTACCTAAAATTGTATTCTGCGCTGACTTTTGCAATGTTCCGAGCCACTAAGGTGTTTGAAAACTATAACATACCAGCGACAACCGCTTGCGAGCACATCAGGGAGCAAGTACAGAGTAGCATGGAACGACCGCGAGCACGCTCCGGGCAACTCTCTCCCAGCAGTGTGTACGCTCCCGAATTACTCGCAGAAGTGCTGCAACAGAATGATAAAATCAGACACTAATACTGAGATACTGCTTCAAGTACTGGACCAATATAGATGCAACAGAACATAGACAAGCATGTAGGAGAGAACAAGACAAAAATATTTCATTAAAAGTTAACGAGCCACCTTAAGTAGGTTCCTATCAATAATGAGTTCGATCGAAAGAGATAGCATTATGTAATTCAGGCAGGAAACACAGAAACATTCGAATACTCGAAATCATAAGGTGGATGAATCTATTATCTATTACATATAATAAAATTGGACTGTCTGTTTGTAATATCAAAAGGAAAATTCCAGATTTCGGGAAGATGATGTATTTGCGTTGCTGATAACGAAAATCGCATTTAAAAATTTTCTGTCTGTCTGTCCTCAAGCCGCGTTTTTACCGGATAATCTCAGAAACGGCTGGACCGATTTCGACCGGACTTTCACTGAAGGGTAGCTGACATAGACGGGCATATTATAGGCTACTTTTTTATCTTAATATTGTGTAAACGAAGTCGCGGGCAACAGCTAGTGTAACATATAACGTGACAGTTATTAGACAATGGACATCCATTATCAATGTACTCCTGTAGGTCATGAACGTGACTCCTTTATCTTTATAGTCGTAAACTCGTAAGCATATTTGCCCGCCGCGACTGTTTCAGCGCTTATCTAATGCATTGTCTGGGGCTATTTGCACAAGAGGCCTGTTACCTGGCAGTAAATATGCTATTTTTATCACAGCTACCGTTATTTTTCGATTACAAATAGCAGTTCTAAATATAGCTTTGCATACGCTGGATATTTGCTAGTTATTTTAGTACTGCACTATGTACTAAAGTTGTTATATGGTACATCAACTTCAAATGTTCAAGTTGTTTCGGAATGCGAATGGCGCTTTGCACAACCGGTTTATGTAACTTGCATTTTCTTATATCGATGTGACTGGTGTTTTAGACGATGTAGTTGTGAATTCAATTCAGTAAATAGTTATAATTTTTTAACTATAACTCATATGAAAAAAATGTACTTTGATCATATAAAAAATGTTTTTCACGAAATTTCGTTTAATGTAATCGTGATCCTGATACGAGATGAGTCACTAAATTATCTTTGATTATGTACTTATGTTTTTTACAATCATCCTGTATCTCTTTAATCTTTAAATCATTCGATACGTAACGTAAAGTATCAGATATGATCAATTAATTTAATTTTTGTAACGAATAAATTGCAAAAAAGGACTTGATCGATTTCATAACATCTTTTACTAGAATCTTATGTTAGGAAAACTAAATTATTCCTAACATATGATATAATTAATATTTTCATATTACTATTATCATAAATGCAAAAAATTGTATGTCTGGATGGATATTTCTTGGAAGTTATCTCCAGAACAGCTCAAAGGATCTCAATGAAATTTGTCACAGACGTAGAACAGAATCTGGCAGAACACATAGACTACTAAGTTTTTTTTAATTCATCCTTTTTAAAATCGTATGCATAAGCTAGTGTACAATAATTATCTATCCGCGAAGTGTGGACTTACAATGTAGATGATATAAGCTTGAGTACAGCCATGGTCTTCCAGTCCGGGGCGAAGCTGCTTAGAGCTGCGAAGACGAAGCCGACTGACATGGACAGCACTAGCGTCAGCCGGCGGCCTTTCGTGTCGGAGATGTAGCCCCACAGCTGTGCGCCCGTCACCACCCCTGCGATAGTAATCACTTTATAGTTTTGCACACACTCTTGTATCTGGGAATCGTAGGGTCTTTTCTATGGCTGTATTTGATTTTCCACATTAAGAGCTCACACCTTTGACTAAACTATCACACAACTGTAATCTCGCTATGATTCCTATGAGCTTATATGGAGGTGCGCACACTACTCGATTTTTAGATATGCAACTAAACAGTTGAATTAGCTGCAAAACAATCGACAATCGCACAACAAATGACGTCGGTATTTTTATATTAATGGACTTTTATAACGGAGGAATTTGCTACAATAACATCAAGTCTCACCAACAAGCGGCATTGCGGTGAGCAGCGCTCTCTGTTGCATGGTGAGCTGGAGGTCGCAGACGGCGGCGGCCACCACGAAGCTGGTGCCAAAAAGATCCATGCCCATCGCCTGTAGTGTCCAGCTGCATATCAGTAGCAGACCGAAGTTGTACCTCCCGAAACCTGCAACGGTTGTAAGGAATCAGAACTCTTTGTATTACAAAATTGAAAACCATTTTCCTATGAAGGAGCTAGATTCTACCCTAGGCTAGATATTACTAGTTCTTAGTCAACCATAGTAGGCTAATGCTGACTGTATATACACCACCTTATAATATAAAAAATATGCAACCGTTAGAATTAGATTTTGAGATAAGTGTAGGGAGTTAATAATGAATCCCAAATTTAATGAAACAAATTAAAAATTTCAATAATTTTAACTATTGTTACGTCATGAAACGACACATAACGGATACTGACCAGTGTTACGAGATATAATGTAATATGCTACACGGCGAGCATTCCCATAGTCACTACGTAGTATTCACAAAACCAGCGAACAATGAGCAACTCGATGCGAATGTTACACCTCATAGTATTATACCGCGTAACATCTGCATTACCCAGCTTAAAGTATAAGGCAAAGACTATTACTAAATTTATGTAATAACAATAAATATTAACTAACGCTGTAAAAAGCGGTATTAAGATGTTTGTACACGCAGTGATAGTAAGGTCCTTGGCAATGGACTGGAACAGATCTGACCTCAAAGATTAGATTACAGAGAATAAATATTTTAATAGTCGCATTACTTCTTTCTTTTGGACAATTATAGCAGACGAAGTGAAATCGCATTCAGCGTATGCTTTTTCCTTGCGTAAACTAGAGCGGGAGCACACCTTTGGTTTATGCACGCACAACTGTTGTGCGGTAGTCAATTGTTTCGCAGCAAATTCAATTGTTTAATTGCACAACTAAAAAACGAGTAGTGTGTGCACCTTCATATAAGCCAATAGCAATCAAAGCGAGACTAAACAGTTGTGCGATAGTTTAGTTTCAGGTGTACGCACGCTGTTACTCCTCAAAAACAATGCAAAAAACTAATATATCCTATAATCTTTGTAGGTAATTAGTCTGCTGTATAAATGATGGCCCTATTACTTAAGTTTAGTGTGAAATTAACTGCAGTTATTTACTAACCTGTTGCCGTTAAAGCCTCTTCTATATTTCCCGCGTCCAAAGACTTCGATTTCTCATTATCGAAGGATTTGTGGTTCCTTTCTTTGAGACCCATTTTGAATGTGCAATAACCTAAAAAAAATATATTTCATTTTTAAATTAATACAATTTTAAGTTGACTTGTAATTCTTAACGTAATTATTTTAGTAGTAGTATAATGGTTAAGTTACTTATTACATCTTGAATTATAAAAGTTCAAATAGATTAAAATATATATAGAGTAGGCATAGTTGACACTTCAATTGAAACATTTTTCGATCCTCCTCAAAACCACATGTCAATATAATTTAAATTAATTGCCAATAGGTGTCATTAAATAGTATATTAAATTGTTTATATTTAATTACTAGCTTTCGCCCGCGACTTCGCTCGCGTGAATATAAAAAATAGCCTATGTTACTCACAGATAAATTGCCTTTCTAACGCTGAAAGAATTTTTAAAATCGGCCCAGTAGTTTTTGAGTTATTTCAATACATACAAAAATACAAATCTTTCCTCTTTATAATATTAGTATAGATATAACAATGTTTAGTTTATTCCATAGCAAAAGATAGAGCTTATTATGATTTTGTAAAATGTATTATTATATGTCAATACAAGGACACGAGTGGAGTAAACTTGACAACTGATATACCTTTCAGAGAAAGTACCGGCGAAAAAAATGTTCACTATGCCTCGTCTTATTTCTTAAATGTCTTTGGTGCATAACCGACGTTACGCGTTGTAATGTAACCAATACACGACAAGCATTCATGCAGTCAGTCGTATGTTAGGGAAAATATCGAACAACGAACCGCTCGACGCGAATGTTACACCTCGTAACAGTACTGAGTAAAGTCGGTCAAAAATCACTTTACAGTATGATTATTAGTGGATGGCTTTTAAATAAATTTATTCTCAAGCATAAACAAAATAAGTATCATAAATACTATTTAATATTGTATTTAAAGTAAATGTAATATTTGAAATACGTGGTATTTTATCGACAAGGTTGTACCTTTAATTAAAATTATAAGTCGAGGCAGGCTTGACTAGATTTGTGTCAAGTTTGGCGAGCTAGCCACCTATTGCATACTCGAGGATTCCTAAAGAGCAAAAATATTGAAATTCATTTATATGGGAAAATTATAGTATGGTTAATAATAGATCCGACAAATTATTATATATTTAACTAGCTGTTGCTTGCGGCTTCGCCTCTATTACTCACAGTGAAAGAATTTTTAAAATTGGCCCAGTGGTTTTTGATTTATTTTAATACATATGTACATAAATACAAATCTTTCCTTTTTATAATATTAGTATCGAAGTAAAGACACTCCTAAATTAGTTGAATGTAAATTTAAACCTAATTTTGTAAGCCATACCAAGTTATTGTGTGTACCCGTACATATTACTCTATTAAAACTTTCTGTTAAGTAAAATAAAAAATAATCATTTTTTTATCACTGTAATTAACAATTAAATTAATTCTATTTTGATTTTATATCATTTTTCCTTTGACTAAAGTATCGTACAATTGTGCGATTGTTGATTGTCGATTGTTTCGCAGCCTCAACTGTTTAGTTGCACAACTAAAAATCGAGTAGAGTTCGCACCTCCATATAAGCTCATAGCAAAGCGACCAAACAGTTGTGCGCTAGTTTAGTCAAAGATGCGCCCGCTTTAACTTTGAATTAGATTGAAATAAGTGGTTAAAATGATAAAACAAATTAATTAAACTGCCTCATATTAAGATCTTTTTTGGTTTCGAACATACTTTCAACATTACACTCGTTACTAACAGTCATCGAGTTAAAATCTTCCTATAGAAATAATAAATTTCCTTTCGTTTTCATTTTTTTAATCGACTTCTATATAGGAGGTTTGTGTTTAATTGTTTTTTATGTATATCTTAATAACATGTTCAGCCTTACCTTCTAATAAGTAATTATTTCTATTTAATATGTTGAATTAAATATATTCAGATGAATCCTGTGAAGTCCCAGGCGTCGCGGTGTACGTTTCGTTTATCAATACATTTGCTTTGCGGAAAGTTTTCTCTTTTATATATCATGTGGTGTACGTCATTATCTTAAACATCGTCATGGGAGGCGGTATATTATTTACAATCATCTGATGATGTTCCGTTTACATATGTATTTGTATCTCTCGAGTGATTTCTAAAATTAGCAAAGATATACTTTAGATAAGGATGATTTAAAATGAAATTGGTCAATTGACATCAGTAATAAAGTGTGATGTGGGATCGGAGATCTTAAGAATAGACACACCTTCGACTAAACTATCGCACGACTGTTTTGCACAATTGTCGATTATCGCAGTCTATACAACTGTTTAATTGCACAACTAAACAGTAGTTTAGTCAAAGGTGAAATAAGAGGAAACGCGTTAGTGAAAATTAAATAAAACGCAGTTCATTAAAGCTTGAGGAAGTCTGGGGAAGTCGGCTCGGCATAGAATATATATTTACTTGGTTAATAGGCATTTTATAATATATGAAATTAAATGTGGAATGTAAAGAAAACCTAAAAGAAATAGAGGACGAGAAAGGGACTCTACTCTGTGTTCTTGACAAAGACGTAACGCCAAATCACATTTATGCCTAGTTGACATTAATCCAGTCCAGCGATCGATTCTAGCGACACAAACAACGTGCTTTCTAGTGAGGATATGCAGTTGTAATCCAGCGCTGGTATCGATCCCTTTACTGGAATAATGTTAACTGGATCTTAAGATTGTAGTCTTGAAATCCCACAAAATATACATATAAATAAAACTTTGTTAATTGTATGTTTTTATACAGGTTTTTTCAGCAGTGGAAACCTAGCTTATTATTTCATTGATGCAACAGCAGCTGCTTGTGACCGCCAGACATAAATAGATACTAACAATTAAGTATCTATATTTAGTTTTATCATACGTGAGATAATTTTATTTGTAGAAAATTACGAGAGCGTAGGTTGTAAAAAGATTTCCATGACGCGAAAAAAACAAAAAAACAATCTACGACTTTAGTGTTCAGTTGTTGAAATTGTTTCGTGGGTCGTAAGTTCGAAATTTAGTAGTACTTTCTATTAACAGTGTTAGACGCCAGAAACATCGTTAACGAACGTGCCGGTTGCTCCCCCCTCCCCCCTCCCCACGTTACCACGACCACACAGAAGACACGCGGCAAGGGGAAGAAATTCCGCCTTTCTTCCAATGAGTTGAGTTGTAAATTTAAAGGAGGGGGAACACAGGAAGGGGAGATTTCCAATTAGTTATTAAAACTATCTACATTTTCTAAGTAACTAAGGATTTGAAAGAAAGGACAAGGTAATTCTCCACAAAAAACTGACTGGGTCAATGTGAGAAAACAAAAGACCATCGGAATTATTCTGGATAAAGTTGGTTCGTTATTCTTTTGTTCGTTATTCAATTTATGTATCTCTAGTTCTGTGATGCTCCTTTTCCTATTCTAAATAGTTTTCCAAATGTTACAGGACAGGGATAGCGAACCAATGGCAATCATAATTCGAGCACGATCACAAAATTCATTGTGCTCTACTAAATAACGTGAATACGTCTATTAGATGAGTAGTAGATACGAGTGATTCTACACCACGGAGTGTTCCCAATAATCAGAAAGTCAAAATTATTTGATGGCACGTCGATAACATCATTAAAAATTTCTTTAGAGGCATGTTGATACGTAAAGGTTCGCCATCCCGCCCTAGGGAAACCTATCAGTACTTAAATTACTAAACCATCAACATTTCAGCTGGATAACTGCCAGCTGTCAAACAAGATTTTAATGTAACCCTTCTATGACCTTCTGCAAAAATGTATACATTCTTTAAAAGTTCCATGACGTAATAGCAAGAGCTGTTTATTCGTACATCAGTGGAAGATAAATTTGTTAGTTTAGGTGTAAAAAAACCCAAGCCGGTCGCATCTCTATCCACCTCGTGACATGTTCTAGAACATACTGGTAGACATGTACTTATTATAACTTAAAAAAAATCAACGATATTTAATATAGCTTTACCCGTGCGGCTTCATCCGCATGAAATTATAAAAACTTTATTTTATTATTTACACTTGTCAAATTCTCAATTGCAAATGTCAAAATACCAATTACCTTATTATGCCAATCTTGCTTCTTGATGTTGGCAGCTCGTATCGTATGGTCTCCTTCCCACATTAGGGTTTTTATCCAAAATATTTAATGTTTAGTTTAATGGCGTGAAAATATATAGCCTAAAGTGTGACGTAAGTGTAGGGCTTATTATTAAAAAAATAATTACTCAAAAATATGCTGTAATTGCTGAGATCTTAGGCAACAAAGAAGTGTGTGTTTACGCTTTATTATATTAGTATAGATATAGATATAGATGGCAATGCCAGAATTAATTAAAATAAAACACATGACTCTTTTTGAATCCCTTGATATGAACAGTGCGATTTTGCGGATTCCGGGACAAACTCGACTCGCAATCGAAGATTGCCATTTCACTACCCTGTTTTCTCCAATGCAAAGTAATTATATAAAAAGAAAAGTATTGGTAGCTCTATGTTTTCAAAAGATAAATGGTTACCCTAACTACGCGTACAATATTTTCAAACTAGTTATCCGTTTACACGAAACGACTTTACAGTCATATAAAGTTAAATTCATTGCCTTTGAAGTAGTTTGAAAGTCAATAAACCAACTTATTAATAAGTTTTCATAGAAAATGTATTATAAAATAAGCTTTGTAAGTTACGACTTAACTAACTAAGGTTTTAGTAAATAATTACAGTTAATAAAATTTAATGAAACCTGACTTTGATAATGGTAATTTATTACCTTGTTATTTTAATGTTTGAAAAGTTTTTTTTTTTTTTTTTTTTTTTTTTTTTTTTTTTTTTATAATATAAGGTGGCAAACGAGCAAGCAGCCACCTAAATCCACCGAAATGGAAAGCGACCGCTGCCCATAAACATCCGCAATTGCAGATGCGTTGCCTACCCTTAATCGACGGAGAAGGAGACGCACATAAAGAGGACATTTCCCTTTCCTATGCTTCTCCTCCACCGTCAAATCCACTTTTCCTTCCCATCCTTTCCTCTTAAGAAAAGGGTGGAAAGGGAAAGGGACTAAAATTAGGCCTCCGGCACCACACTCATCAGACGAAACGCGGAATGGCTTCCACTTCACGCCTGTTTTCTGTGTGGTCTTGGTATTACACCGGGCGAGCCGACCCATTCGTGCGAAGATGTTAAAGCGGGCTCTACCACTGTTAAATTTATATGTTAAATTTACAGTTCAAAAATAATTGTTAGTCCGCAATAAAATTAAACCAGAGGAACTATCACGATTGTTTGCGTGACAGTTGCGAGAAGATTCTCCTAACGATATCGACATGTAGTTATCATTTTAAATTCTAGTCATTTTTAGTCAATTTAGTCATGTAGTAATTTTATAAAGCAAAACTGTGATTTTAATTAGAAAAAGTGTAAATTAGCAATAAGAAAACTGTAAGATGTTTGAAAGAGAAAAAATTAATAAATAAAGAGTTCCCACCCGCACCCAACGTCCCTTTTCCACAAATATGTTAGGGGGAACGAGAGGGCGCCATAGCGCCGCCCAAAAAAAAAAAACGATATCGACAAATATGAGATTTTGGTGTAATTTACGTCCAGTAGGGGCGCTGCACAGATCTAATACTTTACGAAAACGATCGCACTAATTCGCAATAAGTCTAAGATCAAATTATTCACATCTTGTAGCAACCAGTTAAACCAATATTGATGTCTGATATCATTTGTTTCGTAGTCTTCCGCCCTTGTATACATTCATAGGGGTATAGTCGGTCATACTAAATGAATAGTTTGAATCGTCAGTTAAAACTGTCAGAACTGAGCATCTGTAGAGGCATTATTGTTTTTTTAAACTAACTAACTGTAAATAGTTTGTTAATTCCTTTTATCTTAACATTTTATTTTAGTCGATAATGCTTCGTTAAGCAAGTTACATGATTGCATAGTTACATCAGAACTTGTTGCAGTTTTTGCGTGAAATATGAGTTAAAAACATTCACCGTAATAAACAAGCACGCTTCTATTAGAGCGTGCGCACACCTTTGACTAAACTATAGTACAACTCTTTAATCGCGCTTTGATTGTGCTCACACTACTCGATTTTTAGATGTGCAACAAAACAGTTGAATTGGCTGCGAAACAATCGACAGTCGCACAACAGTTGTGCGATAGTTTAGTCAATAGTGTGCGCCCGCTCTTAGTGTGATAATAGACAATCGGTATATACCTATTTACTGATAAACTACTAGTTAAATAAAATCAATACCTTTGTGTCATGTTATTTGAAATACTAATTTCCTTTTTTTTTAACAATTACTAATTTACTTATTTCTAACTATGAAGTACATTACAAGTTCAAAAAGCGCGGTATTAAATAAAACTCACTAGTTAGTTATTTTATTTCAGTGAAATTGGCACTAACTAACCTACATTTTTAAGAAGTTCTCATCATATCTGTCTTTAAAATAAAATTTAATTCAAATATCGTTGCATTTTAACACTTACCTTTGAATTATTTAATAAATACTAGCTTCCGCCCGCGACTCCGTCCGCGTGGAATTAAAAAAAAATTGAGTAGTCTATGTGTTCTTCCAAACTATTCTTTTGGAATTTAAAAAAAAAACAAAAGTGAGTAGCCTATGTGTTCTTCCAGACTATTCTCTACGTTTATGCCAAATTCCATCTAGATCCATTCAGCCGTTTAGGCTACAAACTCTAACAAACATCCATCTATCGCATTTATCGTTAGTAAGATTAAAATTGTGCTAACCTCTTCTAAGCCGGTTCCAATAATAGATAAACAGACAGATAATCTGGTTTAATATAAGCAAATTCAATCTAAATAATCACAAATATTGCACTATGTCCGCACACGGCCGAATGGGACATACATCGTGGCTGCACTGCAACAAGGGTCCACTTTCACGGCCTTCGAGCGCAGTTAACTGGCTGGTATTTTGACCTGTCGTTCGAGGAAAAAACGTGATCGATTCGTACATATAAAACCTCCTTGGTCCCTCACTAAGGAGTTTTTAAACTTTTTTATCTCTTATCCAATGCTCATGTGCCTTTCGCTTTCAGTTCTTTTTTCTTTTTTTTTACGGTCGATGCACGATCTTCGGTTATTTTGTTGTCCAGATATAAAGCAAGTTAGTTAAGGTATTTAAATTATAAGGGTAGCATAAATATTATAAGAATGATAATAAAACCACTTTATTTCATAATATTGCTCAATTTTAATTAAAAACAAATATTACGACAATTTAAAACGAAACAATTGAAAAGCTATATAAGTCGTCCTTACCCTTATCTCTAAGGAACGGGGAGTATAATAATTTTTACATTATTTCATATCTTAGCGCAACTATATTCTTAAATACGCAATATCTATACTGTTACTTATAACATTATGTGTGAGTAGCCGTTGCTTGCGACTTCGCTGTGTTAAATTAAAAAATAATAAAATTAGCCTATGTCACTGATAACGTAGCTTTTTAATAGTGAAAGAATTTTTGAAATCGGCTCAGTACTTTTTGAGTTATTTCAAATTATACAGAAATAAAATTCTTACCTTATTATATTAGTATAGATATAGATATCACAATACGTAACATATCTATGAAGACTGAGTGTTGATACAGTCAGTTGACACAAGGATGAACTGGCCGGGGGGTCGTGATAGCGAATGTTTGTACCGACTATATTGTTCCAGGCTTTACACATCTCAAACAAAGACATTGTTTTTGCGGGAAAATTAAAACTAAAAATTGAGTGTAATTGTTACTAAACGGTTTTTTTGTTTTGCTCGTTGGAATGTTTTGATTTGTATCTTGTAAATTATAAACAACTATATCTCGTGTCTTTGACATCGTGTTCTAATTATCCTCTGATATTTTTTAAGATTGGACTATTGCGCAGTATTTAATAACTAGGTTTCGCCCGCGATTCCGTCCGCGCGGTATAAAAAAAAACAAAAGCAAGTAGCCTATGCGTTCTTCCAAACTATCCTCTACATCTATGCCAAATTTCATCGAGATCCCTTCAGCCGTTTAAGCATCTTTCGACTGCATCGTCAATTCCTTCAGGTGGGATCGTGGTCAAGCGCTTGCTTAACAAATATTAAAAAAAAAAGCTACAAACTCTAACAAACATCCATCCATCCATCTAAACTTTCACATTTATAATATTTATATCGCCTAGCATTTTTTTATTGTCCTATCTATACTAATCTACACTAATATTATAAAGAGGAAAGATTTGTATTTTTGTATTTTTTTATGTATTGAAATAACTCCAAAACTACTGGGCCGATATTTAAAATTCTTTCACCGTTAAAAAGGTTATTTATCGTAACATAAGCTACTTTTTTTTATTTCACGCAGGCGAAGTAACGAGCAACAGATAGTGTTAGTTAAAGAGGAAACATTTTATTGTTTGTTTGATGTGTTTCGAAACTACTGAACCGATTTCAATGTTTCTTTCACCATCACAAAGCTACGTTATTATTTTACAGGGTGTAGATAGTTCTGTTTTATAAACTTTTCGTTATTTTCTAATATCCATAAGTTTAAAAGTCGAGTAAATAGCTAAATAGAATACTTTCAACTAGTGTGGTTATAAAAGATTTTCCCCTCATTCTGTTATTATTTTCGATTTAAAAATTATATTTTGAAGTTGATCTCAATCTATCAACCAAAGAATGTTACTCGTCACATGTTCGACCTTCCCATACCAAGATATTGCGTTCATTAACATTTTTATAACAATTCCAGTAAAATACTTTGCCAACTATGAACGTAGCTGATGAATCTTATCACAAAACACACACAGCTTGCAATAACAAATACGTTATAACGTAGATTTATTTATAATATTTAGTTCAAAACACTATCTTTATAACTTTTTTATTGTACGCAGGAGATTTATTACTGTTCGAAACACTATCGAAAACATACCTCTTTCAATTGAAAACTAAGACAATGTTTCGTAATGTTGTTTCCGCAGTGTAAACTCAGAGTAAACGTCAATATCTAATCAAATATTAAACCTCCGGGTTTCCCAGCGCGGAAGCAAATGATGTTTAATCAACAAATATACAATGCTGCAATAGATGCGTTCTATTTGTTAGACAATAAATATTAAACAAACGTTTGGTTTATAAATAGTATAATTATAAATGCGTTAAGCTCTGTTAATTGTTCATTTGATAACATTGATTATTTTCTCACACAAATTATATAACACTGCGGTCTGTTTGTGTAACATTTGATTATGTTGACCAGATCACATTTCGATTGTCTAACCCGACCACACCTTTGACTAAACTATCGCACAACTGTTTAGCCTCGCTTTGATTCCTATGAGCTTATATGGAGGTGCGAACACTACTCGATTATTAGTTCTGCACACTGTTTAATGGACTGCCAAAAAATCGACAATCACACAGCAGTTGTGCGACAGTTTAGTCAAAGGTGTGCGCCAGCTCTAAGATTAACCTTTAACTTTTTAATTTGTTTCGTCGATAAAAAGTGAAACAGATTAAAAAAACATAATAACCCATGAATTATTTTTTTTAAGTTAAAATGTTCTAAAGATATGTAATAATTCTAGAGGATGTTTTAATTCATGCATAAATACTTTAAGGAAACTTTAACATGTCAGAATTATATGTTATAATTGTTGCATACGAATTGCGGTGAAGGTTATCAAATAATATTGGTCGGGATCTAAACATTTCCTATAGCAAACACTCTCTCTATATCTGTATAAAAGCGCCTGTTAAATTCGAATGCAAACTTACGACGTTGAAAATTGCTATTAAAATGACTTTAACAGGAGTTGCCCGCTTTTTAAGCATACCATTTCAAAAATAAAATAATCTAAATGAATAGTTTAATTTCGCAGTGTTCCCCCTTTATAAATGTTTAAATCCACAACTGCTTATCTTTCTTTATTGATAAAAATTGATGATGTAACTACACCCGACTATACGAGTAGAATACGTTATTACTGTTTCTTGGAAATTCCCTAACAAAACACATTATATCAGTGTTTATATATACGTTTTTGGACATATTATGTGTAATCTGCAATGCCAAAGTCCGAGCTAGTTGTGAAGGACAAAATGTTCCGTCCTTTTAACACTATTATCGTGAAAGTCCAGTATCTAAACGGCGAATTGTTTACGAGTTGATATTTCTGTCACAGAGTAAAATTATACGATAACAATTGAACTCTTACTGCCATTATTGAGTATAATTTGTATGTCCCTTATCTTATACTGTGGAAAGGGAATAATAGTGAGTTGGAAAGATTATTTTATAGATGTTACGATGTTCAATGACCATGTAAATTAGATAAAATATAAGCAGAAAGTGTGAGTTAGATGTAAGTATATTGGATGCCGTAGTAAAGTTCAATATATTTGCTATGAAAATATAATCGTAAAAAAGAAACGCCTTGGTATGAGAATGAACAGGAGATTCTTGTTTAATTTGGTAGAAAATTAATTAATCGGATTGGATCAACAAAACTAATTAATCATTTGTTTTTCCCATAGTTTATTCTATTGTTTAAATAATGCATGATTATTAGTAAAGCTACTATTGTTATAACTATTTTTGCTTTTATTATTTTGGTTTTGTGTAAGGATCTCTGAAAGTTAAACAGTGAAAGTTAAGAATGAAACGTCAATAAATGTCCACAAGACCAATTAACCGAATAATTATTATTGTAAATAAACAATATCTTCGGAGCAAATTACATGTAAACAGTTTAATATAGTATTTTTAGTTCGACTAGATAGTTCTTCGTGGACGGGAGGATATTTTGTGTATATTTTAAAGAAAATCGGGAAAAGTGTCGGTGTTAAAATATTTTTTTTATTAAGTTGGCACTTTAATTAAGTCCAATTCACGAAATTAATTCTTAAATTAACCAATCTGGAAAATCTGAAAACTTGAATTTGAATTCTAGACTTATTGTGCGAAAAACTATAAAAAATATATAATACTTGGCAGTTTTTTTAATTATGTAAGAATAAATATCTAATAATTACAATATTAAATAATGTAAAACTGTTATATTAAATACACAGTTCATATTTTTATAAGATTCAACGAATTTACGTACGTATTTTAAGCGCTTGTGACATTATATTATACGAAGGGAGAAATGGACGCTGAAAAAAGAGAACTTTCGGCGTACAATTTAAAGAAAATGGAAACTGATCTTGAAGAAGGTTTAGAAGTTGCAGGTAAGTTCTATTTATAGGTAAATTACAATATATTAAAGGTAATCTTTACAAAAAAAAATATTTGCAGGCTTTGGAAAGTATCAATACTTCCACAACACGTTAATGGTAGTAATTTTGGCAGCATCCTTGATAGAAATGATCGGATGTTCTTTTCTTCTACCTTCCGCGGCTTGTGATTTGGACTTACCTGATAATTTGAGAGGAATTATGGCGTCTATACCAAATATAGGTAACCGATTACACTTATGTATTAAGTAAAATTTACTATATAGTTCATAAATATTTTAAAGTTGAAAAAATATATTTTTGTGCTCGAAAAAATAATATTGTAATAATATTGCTATTTTAAAATTACAGGCGTTATTCTTACTGCTCCGCTGTGGGGCAGAGCGGCTGATAATTTAGGCAGGAGGCCAGTTCTGTTATTGTCAACAATGTTTGCTGGTCTATTTGGATTCGTTGCGTCTTTCATGCCTACATTATTGACATTTGCACTATGTAAATTAGCCGGCTCCTTCTTGTAAGTTATATTAAAGTGAACAATTTGTAAAATTGCTAATATAATTTAATTTTTTTTACAATTTCATTTTTTTTCACTAGCTTATCGTGCCCGTCATCCCTGTGCTATGCGTACGCGGGAGAGATGATACCTAGGAAGAAAAGAGACGTCACTTTGCTCATTTTCAATGCTTTGCTTATGCTATCGGCATCCCTAACTCCAAGTACGTAATAAGTTTATCGTTAATTTAAATTAAATCCGACGTAGATGAGAAATACAGCCGTTTACTAAACTCAATTTAGTAAACTTGCCAACTAAAGTAAACTAGCGTTAATGTTTTACATTGTTCAGTTCTAGCTTGGACTGTGTTACCAAACGACTGGCTTAGCCTAAAACCCTGGCGTCTCCTGACAATGGTGTACGCACTCCCACTTCTCCTGGCGTCGCTGGCGGTACCGTGGGTGCAGGAGAGCCCCAAGTTTCTCGTTACCAAGCACAAGTATGACGAGGCGTTGGATGTGCTGAAGTACATTTATGCAGTTAACACTGGTTGCGATAAAGAAAGTTTTGGTGTAAGTATAAAAGCACTTCCTCGCAAAACTATTTTTGACCGATTTCCCAAAATAAGGAGGTACTAAATTCGTCTATATGTTTTTTTATTTGTGTTATAGATCTGCGTGTCATTTACTTACTCGGCATAAGGCTCACATTTCTAGAATATAAAACGGAAAATAGATAAACAATCTGCACATCCTATATCCATATAATTTTATGTTTCGTTTATACTCTCTGGTTTGTATAGGTTTCTGATTTTGGTAAATGTGTTTAACATGATTTTATTAACATTTCTAGGTAACTACTTTGAAGCGATCAGTTGACGACAGCGGAAAGGAGATAGTAGAAATAATACAGAACAAAAGCTCCGTATTATCATTGTTACGTCCTCCACATCTACAATGGCTTGCACTACTCGGCTTTCTTATGTTAGGCTTGCTCTCTTTGTAAGTACACCAAAGCTACTGCGGTCAGAACCGAATTAAGTACAAGTACTTAAGTTGGTTTTACTAAGCTAACACTTTTCAACAAAAGTAATTAATTATGTCGGAAGTTTCAAAATGTCATCCCATCACACTAATATTATAAATGCGAAAGTTTAGATGGATGGATGTTTGTTAGGTTTGTAGCCTAAACGGCTGAACGGATTTCGATGAAATTTGGTATAGATGTAGAGGATAGTCTGGAAGAACACAAAGGGTACTCACTTTTGTTTTTTTTTTAATTCCACGCGGACGGAGTCGCGGGCGATAGCTAGTAAAGGTTTGAAACAAGAACGTAAACTTAATGTTTCAGACTGAACGGTCTTTACTTGTTCACGCCTGACACCATCAACAAACTTCTGAAACCATCAAACACCGCATACGGCACCATTTGTGAAGTTATCAATCTACATGTTAATACGGTATGTAATCATATTTATACAAAAGTTAGTTTTAAAAATGTTGAGCGTTTACTTTTTCAGTTTTGTATTTAATTCTATAAATATTTTATTATTAAGAAAATAATAAAAAGCTAGTCTAAGAAATAAGTCTGAATTATAACTTTCGTTAACGAAATTATTTGTTGAGCTTGAGCCCTTATTCGTCCCTTTGTATTATTGATTTTTTTCTTATAAATAATTTAACATTCGATCATCATCAGACCAGCACCAGATGCAACGCGACGATATCCCGCGGAACTTTCGAGATCATGGTGTGCGCGACGCTGGTGTACGGCGCGCTGGTTCTGCTGCTCAGCCTCACTCCTGTCTCCAAGAAGGCTCAGCTGGTCATCATGTTCCTGCTCGTTGGTGCAGCCTGCATTAATGCTGAGTTGACTACTAATAGGTATTTCTATTTCTCTATTAACATATTTATTGTTGTTTCACTAATTATAAATGCGTAAGTTTTGATGGATGGATGAACGTTTGTTAGAGTTTGTAGTCTAAACTGCTGAACAAATCTCGATTAAATTTGGCATAGATGTAGAACATAGTCTGGAACAACACATAAACTATATTTTTTAATTTCATGCGGATGGAGTCGCGGCGAAACTTAGTTGTAAATAAGTAATATTTTTCTTGGGGTTATAAAACTGTATTTAAATCGAACACAGAGGTTTTAAACCATGTTTTGCTTCTGAATTGTTACCTATTTAGAAACTTTATATTTTCAACAGACTTAATTAATACTTTTTTCATCCAACTATTTCATCAGTGATGTTTAATTTCGTTCGTCAGGTTGGTAGCTGGCATATCAATGTCCGCGCTGCAGGTGACCGCGCTCGGTCTGGGCCCGCTCACCGCCTACGCTGTCCATCTCTTTCCTACCAATTTAAGGTATGAGAACCGAATAAAATACACTTGGTTACTTTGTAAAATAACTCGGAATATTTTCACAATTTTTATGTAAATCTCATTAAATAACAGTTGACATGTAAACTTGTTTGTGATAACATACTGTTTACTGTTGATTGTCATATATCACAAGTAATATTAAACAAATATTAACTAATGTTTGCTATATGTGGGGAAACCCTAGTCGCAGAGATGGCTGTAATCTATGCGTATTAGCCATTTCGACAAAACACGATAAGTGAAACAAAATATATCGTCTTCGGATCTAAGTATCATTTGAATACCGTACCGTTAGACTGCCAGGTCAAGCTGGGAACCGAGAGCGTAGAACGTGTGTACGAAGCCAGGAATTTAGGATTAGACCTTGAGCCGGACTTGCGTTACGAGAAGTATATCTCAGGAGTTGTCAAAAACAGCTTCTATAGATTAAAAGTTCTATACAAAGTTCGGCAATACCTAAATGAACGACTTCGCATCCAATTAACTGAATCCTTGATATTGTCTAAACTAAATTACGCCGATACAGTGTACGGCCCTTGTCTATACGCTAAGACCCAGAAAGTAATTCAGAGGGTACAAAATGCATGCGCTCGTTTTTGTTTTTCCATACCTCCAAGAGGTCACATCACGCCGTTTTTGAATGAGCACAATATTCTGAAAGTCGAATACCGCAGGAAACTGCACTTGGCGTGTCTACTTTTTCAAGTCATAAGATCGCAGGCTCCGAAATATCTTTTTTCGAAATTAAAGTGGTCAAAAGGTAGATGCGCTGAGCGAAAGCAACGGTTCTTGCAACTCAGCACGCAACGGCACAAATCCACAACGTTCAGAGGTAGCTTCCGCTATGCTGCTACCCGGTGCTGGAACACATCCCGCCACCTGTTAAGAGCGCGCGGACTAAATTGACATTTAAAAATAGACTGAGATCCTTTTTTATGGAAGCTCAAAAAGCTACATAATAATTTTAATTATTTTATTTAATTATTATTACTTTTTTTTTTTTTTATTATTAACTTTTTTTTTTTTTTCCCCTTCATTTATTTTTCTATTACTATGCATAGTGGTATCAATAAATATACCTTGGTTATCGTGGATTTCTAGCGAAACATACCCTGCTTATCAAATTTATAATGTAACAGATGGTGTAAAATTTCTTCTCAATTACCAACTGCTGTTAGTGACGTGCGAAAAACGCAAAGGCATTTGCAGAATATCAGCGTTTATTACCCCCAGGGGTAGTAAACACATAGCTGAGCAAAGGCCCTATCTGTTCTGCATTGCAACACTTACAGAGTTCAGCCCTCATTTTGTTTATTTATTTATTTTGACGTGATTTACTTGTTTTTGCATGTTTTTACTTTTAGTTATAATTGGTATAATTTTAAATTTGTTATTTTCCGTGTGTTTTAAATTTTTGTAAGTGCTGTAGTGTTCTGAATAGATTAAATGATTATTATTATTATTGTTTTTTTAAGTTATTTTGTCACCATCTGGCTGGATTTTATAAATAAATAAAATAAAATAAACATATTTTTATATATATACTTATATAATAATAAAACATACTTAAATAATAAATAATAAATAATAAATAATACCAGCCAGACGGGATTGCCTCGGCAGGGGTGACCAGACGGCCGAGGGTTAGGGTGAAAGGGAGAGAAACCGGCGGACAATTCGGGCGGTGTCCAGAAGCACCGCTTTCTGCATCTGAGCTGAGAGCACACCGTCCCGGAGTCCCAGTCGCCTCAGATACCCGGATAGGCTGACTGGGATTAGCCCATTTGCAGAAACGACTACCGGGATAATCTCAGTCGACAAACCACCCCACATGTCGGAAACCTCATGAGCCAAGTCCAGGTATTTCCTTTTCTTTTCTGTTTCGGCATTCACGAGGTTCTCGTCATGGGGGATGGTTATGTCGATCAAGAATATCCCTGATTGTGCCCGGTCCATCAGCACGATGTCAGGCTTATTCGCATGAATAGTCCTGTCTGTGATGATGGACCGGTCCCAGTAGAGCCTGGCGCGGTTATTTTCGAGCACGGCTTCCGGCACGTACTTGTAGTAAGGCAGTCTTACATCCAGGAGACCATACTTCAGACCGAGCTCCTGATGGACAATCCTGGCTACTAGGTTGTGTCTGTGCAGATACTCAGTGTTAGAAAGCGCCGAACAACCGGAGATAACATGCCTAAGGGATTCACCGGGACGACGACAAGCCCGACAAATGTCGGTGGTGCCATCCTTTAGGATGTATCTCCGATAGTTGTTGGTCTTAATAACCTGATCCTGTATCGCACAGACAAAACCCTCGGTTTCTCCAAAGAGATCTCCGAAACGTAGCCAGTGTAGGGATGTTTTGGTATCTACAAAAGGTCCATGAAGAGCCTTGTAGTACCTCCCGTGGAGCTCTTTATCTTTCCATATGGCCTTCCGGTCAGAGACGCTCTGTACGACCGGGTCCTGCCAGTGCTCGTTGGCTAAGGATAGAGGGGTAAGTCCTTTATCACACGCGATGACGTCCACATGGACACCATCACCCGATTTCGTCAAATAGTAACTACGGAGGCTGCACACTTCGCGGTTATGCATGGCGAGGGCACTTAGAAGACCTCGCCCACCATGCTTTCGCGGCAGGTACAGCCTCATAATCGACGATCTCGGGTGATGTATCCTGTGGGACGTCATAATTGTGCGGACTTTTCTATCCAGGGCGTTAAGTTCTGTTTGAGACCACCTAAGTATGCCAAAGGTATACATTAGGACAGGCATGACCCATCCGTTGTAAGCACGTGCTTTATTCGCGCCCGACAGAAGACTGTTAAGAACTTTTGTCAGGCGCGCAAAAAACACGTCGCGGACCGACTGTTTCATGCCACCCTCATCTACACCCACATTTTGTGACATACCCAGGTATCGGTATGTTTCAGCCTCGGAGAGGGTTCTAAAGTTCAGGGGGTTGTCTAAACCCTCCGAACTTGTGACTCTACCTCTATCCACATGAATGATCGCACATTTATCAGTCCCAAACTCCATCCTGATGGCATTACTAAATTCAGTAGTGATTTGTAGCAATTCCAGCAGTTGCGTATAATTGGGAGCAAATAACTTGAGGTCATCCATGTAGAAGAGGTGCGCCACCTTTGCTCCTCCTCTCCGAAGCTGAAATCCCCGCCCAGAATTCTCTAGCAAAGTGCTTAGGGGGTTGAGGGCGAGGCAAAACCAGATTGGACTCAAACAGTCTCCCTGGAAGATACCCCTCCGTATCCTTATCTGGTCTTCGGCGCCCGTCATTCGCTCTCCCAGAAGACAAAGGGTCGTACTCCACTGTCCCATACAATGCTCGAGGAAGTCTCTCACCGCGCAGTCGATCTTGTACAGCTCGAGGACCCTCTTAAGCCATGAATGGGGCACTGAGTCGAAAGCCTTTTTATAATCAATCCAGGCGGCGGAAAAGTTTCGACGGTTGCGCTTCACCAGTTTGCCAATAACCGCGTCATTGAGGAGTGGTTCCTTGCCCCGCGGCCACCGCCCCTACATCCATTCTGTGCATCGGAAATCACCCTATTGGCATTAAGATGCCGAGTTATTTTCGTACACAGAATGGATGTCAGTGTCTTATATATAGTAGTTAGACATGTTATGGGGCGGTATTTCGCCGGGTCAGTTGTAGTCCGGCCTTAGGAACCAAATGAGTGACTCCAGTGGTGAAGAGGTCTGGGAGCAATCTACCTTCGAGGGCTTCTTGGAACTGTCGAGCGAGCACAGCGTGACAGACAACAAATCCTTTGAGCCAATGGTGGTGCAGTCCATCGAGCCCCGGGCTTTTCCAGTTCGGGGCCCGTCGCACTGCCCCTGCCACATCTTCTGCCGTGATGATTACAGGTTCCATGGGTGTAATGTCACAACATGTGCTCTCCACAACTTGTACCCAAGAGCCCTCAGTGTGATCTACGGACTCTGACCAGATACTACGCCAAACGCCACTGCAGTGGCTTGATCTGGTCCTGAGCCCGTGTCACTGCTCGGTCCTGGCTGCTCCAGTGTATTGTAAAACCTCTTCTGGTCACTCTGGAAGAGGCGATTCTGGTTAAACCGTTTCGTCCTCTCGGTGTATCGCCGGATTCGTTTTCCCCACGCAGCAATTTTCTGCTTCAGGTCGTCTATGCGCTCCGTCAGTTTTTGGATGATGTCTGGTTGGGACAGTCGAATATCTGTCCCATCAAATGCTATCCTGACGGAGCGAACAATCCTTGGTCTATTGTTGCCTGACCTGAAGCTTATCAGTCTGCCAATGAGAGCTCTTGCTTTTGCGATACGGTTCTCAATTCTTTTTTGCCATGCTGGAATAGCATTACATCGGCCTTTGACACGTCCAGCGGCTTGGGTTTTTGCGCCTACATAACGGCCACACTGCCAGTGCTGCGCCAAAAAGAATTGAGTCCGTATCACAAAGATCCCGACTGTCTACTAGATAAGCATCCAACATGGGATTTAGGGCTATCATGACACTCCGATTTCGCTTGCTAAGAGGAATACGGGGAAGCCGCGGTCGATTCTCGAGAGGCATCTCACGAGTTTCCCTAATCGCCTCGTCCAGGGTCCTCCTCAATTGCTCTATGTCCTGGGCGGCCACTTCTTCGTCGTCCTCCTCTACTTCAGCTAGGGATTGCATTGGATCAATATTTGGAGTTTGCTCCATAGCTTGAGGTGCTGAATCACCGACTGACGCTGAGGGGTTCGACGTAGGAATGGCCTCACGTTGTAGTCGTTCAAGTTCAGTAGTATCAAATAGTTGGGATCGCAAGATATACCGAACCCGATCTGCCAGGTTCTGCTCCGTCACGGTGATCGACGGCTCCAGCTCTGCAAAGTAACAATGCATTCTTGCCCGATATGCGGTTCTGCCAGTTTCTCCTCCTTTCGCCCTATAGTACGCCCGCAATGCGTTTTTGTTCATTTTATTATTATTATTATTATTAAATGTAGTTGTACAAAATAAGATACAAATATCGCTATTTAAATAAAGAAAATTACGCAGTGTTATTTTATGTATTAGTAACTAAATTAAAAATAAATCCATCGCGTAGAAATTTGAGAGAAAAATGACGACTTATCTTACTTCTTACTAATATTATAGATGCGAAAGTTTAGATGGATGCATGTTTGTTAGAGTTTGTCACCTAAACTGCTGAACAGATCTCGATGAAAGGCACAGCTTAACAGCAAAGTCTGGAAGAAGACAGATACTATTTTTGTTTTTTTTTTTAAATTCCATTTAACTATTTTTCCTCTTTAAAAATCCTCTATTTAATGATACTTTGTAATAATTTAAGAACAAAAGTTAATGGGTCGCCTTCTTAATGGCAATAGATCCTGTTGTCGATTGCAATTAGAATCTATTTTTTTACCAGAGCTAAAAATATCAATCAAAACAGTGGATAACCTAAAATTGTTCGAAATTCATGTGTCATTCTGACTGCAGAGGTACGGCAGTAGGCGCGGTGCTCATGTTCGGTCGCCTAGGATCAGTGGTGGGCGCGAATGCAGCCGGCATCTTCCTAGCTCGCTCCTGTGCGGCTACCTTGTACGGCTTTGCTGCTATGCTATTCTGTAAGTTGCTTTTGAATTAACTTTTAGAATGTTTTATCTGTCATTTTTGTTACTATGTTGGTAGAGGTAGACCTAGAAAGAGATGGATGGATTGCGTGAAAGGTGACATGATCAAGAAGGGAGTGATGACTGAGATGACGGATGATAGAGTGCTTTGGAGGACGAAAACCCGGCGCGCCGACCCTACGGGAGTAGGATAAGGCAGGGGAGATGATGATGATGATGATGATGATGATGATGATGATGATGATGATGATGATGATGATGATGATGATGATGATGATGTTGGCAACTCACCTATATAAATACTATCGTTCCCTTTCATTGTTTTTGGAAAAAAGAGAGACTTTTGGTACAAGTGGTAAACACAGATAAGAAAACCCCACTTTTTAATTTTCTCTTTTTACCCTTGTGTTTTTTGTTTATTAACAAAAACGTTGTTCACTTTATAAATAGAAATATTGTTTTTACAGTGTGCGCGGCTTTGAGCACTCTCTTACCCAAGGATAAACAGCCAAGAAACGATAGATGAAAAAAAAAATGATTGAAGAAAAACTGGGAATTTAAAAATAAATATGCACCTTTTTACTATACAATAAAATGTAACGATTGAT
This sequence comes from Papilio protenor, assembly GCA_029286645.1. Taxonomy (NCBI): domain Eukaryota; kingdom Metazoa; phylum Arthropoda; class Insecta; order Lepidoptera; family Papilionidae; genus Papilio; species Papilio protenor. The sequence goes on along the minus strand of JAGSMZ010000004.1, from coordinate 8,058,847 downwards.
TGTTTTTTTTTCTACTTTCGTATATAAATAAAATCGTTGTTGTGACATTTTTTATTTTGTCTAATAAAAGACAAGTTTGCAATTGAATTCAGAAAATCTGATACAAATGTCGTAGGAAACTTTTTTTTTATTAACATAAATAACAATTCTAAATACATAAAATTGTAACGATTGATTGTTTTTTTTTCTACTTTCGTATATAAATAAAATCGTTGTTGTGACATTTTTTATTTTGTCTAATAAAAGACAAGTTTGCAATTGAATTCAGAAAATCTGATACAAATGTCGTAGGAAACTTTTTTTTTATTAACATAAATAACAATTCTAAATACATAAAATTAGTAATAACAATTATTGTTTAATTTAAGTGATTCATCCCATTATATAACAAAATGTAAATCTATTGAATATTTAAAACGTGTTTTTATTATGCAATATCTACAAAGTCTGACTAATAAATTGTGACAAACAGATTAATTTACAATTCAGATTATCTAGACTTTTACAATGTCGTTACAATAACGGTGAAAAAGTTTATTACAAATCTTCAAGACCAGACCTGAAATTACGCTTGGAAATTTTCACACCATATATTTTAAAATTAAAAATGATGACGTAACACTACTACTTATATCTAAGACGTAAACAATTGAAAGCCTAATACTGGGTTGCTGAAGTTTTCATTTATTTGATCTCTAGCTGTTGCTCGCGACTCCGCCTGCGTGAAATTAAAAAAAATAATACCAAATATAGCCTATGTTACATACATACAAAAATACAAAAATGCAAATATTATATATCTATATCTATACTATTATAATAAAGCGTAAACACACACTTATTTGTTGCCTAAGATGTCAGCAATTGCAGCATATTTTTGAATAATTCTTTTTTTAATAAAATGCCCTACACTTACGTCACGCTTTAGGCTATATATTTTCACGTCATTAAACTTAGGTGGTAAATATTTTGGATAAAAACCCTAATATGGGAAAGAGACCATAAGTTGGTGCCAACATCAGGGAAGCAAGATTGCCAAGGTTTGTCATGTCATGTCATTTTGACATTTGCTATTGATAATTTGACAAATGTAAACAATAAAATAAAATTTTCATAATTTTATGCGGATGAAGCCGCATGGAAACAGCTAGTTTATTATATTAGTATAGATATACATTACCTAGTGATTTGTTACTGTTAGGTCGACTTAAGTTTTAATGAAGTAAAACTCAAGTTACGTAGTTCGGAAACTCATTTGATGAAGTAATCGAACCAATAACACTAACGAACGGTTAAATGTAACTGGAAAACCAGCCATGAATATATTATTACACTATCATTATCTTAAATGTTTTATTTAGATCAGTGGTTAAGTCGTAAAGGAAATATAAGGAAAATATCCTCTCAACAATAAACACTGTTACAGATTCCGTCAGCCTTCAATAAAACAGCATTGTTTGTTAATTTTAAACCTTAGACTTAAACAATTATTAAGTAGATAGACGATAATAATTAAATTATCCTTATTCATTAAAAAACAAGATCATTTTCCTACAAATACTTTAATACTAGTAGTTACCTTTGACATGTCAAAGACAAGACCTTTGAAGCTCGAGTATTCTTCTGTGTCAAATAAAAACAAAGAATATTTTTTTAACTTTCTTGTTTGCATAATCGTTAATTGTGTAAGAATTTTGTGTGTTTGACAGACGCTTCAGCATGACATGAACATGTGTGACTGTCTTTACCTCATACCCCGTAAAAAATAAAAGAATTTTTTGGTACAATGGTGCTACCGGCTCTTTGCTTAGTTCATTTTTGTATAGTCAAAGACTAGTGTCCATATTTTCAGCAAATAAAAATGCCATTTGAACAATAAACTTGGTTACGTGTTGATTAAGATTTTTTCTTTTTATCTGCCTTTCTTAAGATTCTTTGGAGTTTAAAAAAAGATAAAGAAAGATCTCATAGAATAAGTCAATAATGTTTTAGGCTATTTATAAAATTACTCCTGTAAATTACTTTAATGATAAATCATTTTTATGATTGTTTTAAAAACAAACATCGTATAACTTTGAACACCATAAAATGTTGGTATCAAATCTTACTTCTTACTTCATACTAATATTATAAATGCGAAAGTTTAGATGGATGGATGGATGTTTGTTAGAGTTTATAGCCTAAACGGCTGAACCGATTTCGATGAAATTTGGTATAGATGTAGAGCATAGTCTGGAAAATCACATAGGTTACTCACTTTTGTTTTTTTTTATCCCACTCGGACGGAGTCGCGGGCGAAAGCTAGTATTACATAAATGGTTAAATCATTTTTAAAAATGGAAAGCAAAGGTCGTAAATATTTATCCACACGAAAGCCAATGCAAGCTATAAATTCGATTTTTTTGCTGTATCCTTAAGGTCAGTGTCCGAGGGGTACAGCACCCGAACATTTAATGACCCTGCAACTTGTCCAAGTCAGTAACTTGCCATCGGAGTTGCAAACTGTCCGGGTTTGATTCTCAGTGTGCGCGATCAATAATTTTTTATTTTTGTTGTCAGTGTAAGTATAGTTTGAAGTAAATTGTCTGTTAACAAGAGGTCATTTTTTATTTTATTTTTTATTTCTCCTAAAAAAAGGGCATAGGGAATATCAGTCAACGTACTAGATTGTCTTTTTTAGAAACAACGTGGGACTTTTATAAAATCTTTGAGACACATGTAATATCTGATAGAGTAAGTAAAAATAGAGTCGATGTCCAGAAGTTATAAATTTCTCATTGCTTCTTTTTGTTTTTTCTTATATCTTCTCGCTTTTATTTACATGTGCAATCTTTTTAAGAATGCATAAAATCATTTGCTTCTTTCTCAGAAAAAAAAAACAAGTTAACAATATGTTCGAAGAGTTTTTAAAGTCGACGATCGGGCTAATGCAATATTAGTTCGGTATCATCCCACCAAAGGGATGACGTCTTGAATTTTGAATCAAAAAATAAATTCTTAAATTATTTATGCTCTTGCTGCTATTAGAAATTAAGTCGAATTAAATCAAAACAGTATGATTAAGCATCTAGTACTAGAGCAGTGATAAGGAAACCTAGATATAATTAGTGTATCTCAGAAGAAAATGGTCAGTTGTGAAACGGTTATAGAAGGCGCGGACGCGGGAACGCCGCCATCTTTACAGATTTGTTTTTTAATCTATGACAATTAAAAAAAAACAAAAGCAAGATAGTAAACAGTGACGAGTAAACAGGTCAGTGTTTAGATTCAATTTTTAAAATGTCACGAATAAAAATTAATATTTAAAAAATAAGAAAACAATATAAAGAAATGTACCGATAAATTAAATGTGTAAAATAGCTCTTTAAATTCTTATGCAATGCAAATTATCTATATTATTTGATTTTTAGAAATTCAGTAACCACTTTCGGTTTCGCTACGCAAGTTTTTTATTATCACAGAAAAAAAACTATGATCAATACCAATTCAAGTGTACAAAAAACTGAAATAATCAATAGAACAGTTATGCAAAAGAAAGGAAAAGTATTACGAATATTGCAAAGAAATTATAGTTAACTGTTTACCGATGCTGAAAATTATGATTACTCAACAAACAATCTATTTTCCGAAACAAATTCAATTTAATCGATGTTACTTGTTTCGATTGTTTTTACACAAATTATATTGCTTCGAAATCTATTGATGACTGATGACTGAGATGACGGATGATAGAGTTATTTGGAGGACGAAAACCAGGTGCGCCGACCCTCCGCGAGTAAGATTAGGTAGGGGAGATTATTTTTTAAAATCTATTGGATTAGTGCTTATTTCCTCTAGAGGTAGACCGCCCTACTCTTCTCACCATTTGACGACCATTGCTGGGCATTGGCCTCGCCTGACATGGGCGCGCCAACATATGATATGCGATATTCAGAACATCGCCAGTTTCTCGCAGCTAGGCGCAAGTGGAATTTGGGCCTTAGACATCATCTCGTTTTTGTACAATAGGAGTTGCCATATTTATGTAGGCATCATCTTACTAATATTACAAATGCGAAAGTTTAGATGGATGGATGTTTGTTAGAGTTTGTAGTCTAAACTGCTGAATGGATCTCGATGAAATTTGGCATAGAAGTAGAGGATATTCTGGCTCAGTTATTTTGTTTTTTTTTTAATTCCACGCTGATTAATTAACTCGCTGACGAAAGCTAGTGTGTAATAAACCTGCAACATAGGAACAGGCAGAAAAAACAATCCTTTCTAGGAACTGCCATGTTGCAACATTGTTTTTTTTATTGTGAAATGATCAATAAGAAGTTAATTATTTTTAACAGTATGAGGAAATAATACTTGTAGCTTTTTTTAATGCTAATTTAATTCCAATTAATTCATTGACATTAGATTTTTGGATTGCATTCAGTGTAAACGCGGGAGGCCCCGGTTATACCAGTTTTGGCGACGAAATATTTTTTTCATTGTTTCATTGATGCATCTAAGTATAGTTTACTGTTAGAAAATGGCAACGTCATCGTTAACGCATACTAATTTTTCGATTGAATACCAAAAGAAAAATCTTTGATGTTTTTCACATGGGTTTCCAAATATCCAATAGAGAAATTAACTCTGCCCATAGACTTTAATAAATTAAAAGGTTAAGTTTATTCAGCTGTAACTTAATATTTACTTATAGTTAGTGTTTATTTTTCTTCTTATATGATCGCCAAATATATTTCTCGAGTATTATTATTGACTCACCACTCACCAGTCACCTTGTACATTACTAATATAAAAAATAACCTCACCAAAAATTACGTAAATGTATTTATTTTAAGAGAAATATGTTATAACATATTTTAAGTTAAGCCTCAGCTTAACTTCTTACAAATATTTATCACTAAACACAATATTCGCACTTATGATAAGTTCTCGAGAAACATTTACGCCGCCCCCTGGTGGCGAGATTAGTGACATCCGAGCACTCCGTTATCACAGATAATGTACGAAATGAGTGTTTACATACATAATGAGCGGAAAACCACCGTCTGCGATACTGTCTTGTTAGGAAACACTTCATGCTATGCTAAAGTGATTGATTTTAGCGGAAAATCGTGTACTTCGCCTATATATAATTTGTCTAGACAGATCATAAGCACTTAACAAATTGTATTCCGAACGAATTCATTCACAAACTAACATTAAATACTGAATGTTAGATTGTGAATGAATTACACAGACCTAATTTGAATTCAAGAACGCAATCTGTTGTTGGTGTTGCGGATGTCCATGGGCGTCGTTGACCACCTCTGTGTTCCCGCCGCTCGTTTGCCTCCTTCTCTTATAAAAAAAAATGATATGATATGAAAGCAATATTAAAATCAGATCAAAACCTTAAAAAAGTTTTTGGATTTTCTTCGTTTACCGCGAGAATCCGAGTTTTGCCACTCTAGTAGTATAAAGTGCTTTACAAGGGGCAGGTTCTATGCCTTGTGTAGAAATAAATGATACACAGCGGTCTGTGTTGCAAAAACTTTACCTCAAAAACAATAATTAGGTAAGTATATCTCAATCATAACTTTTGCAATAAAGTGTAACAATCTGTTGTTTAATTTTCAGGTATACAAAATGAAGTCAAAGGGAAAATACGAAAACGAGGCTAAAGCCGAACTAACTGTGACACTCGATGAGGCTATGACACTAACAGGTTTGAAGCATTTGTATATTTTCTGGTATTCAAAATATCACTATCCTAACACTAACTTGGGTAGCCTCTGAGCTCCGCAGTGGGGACATGTTTTATGCTAATACTAAAAGGTAGACGTGAATTTTGGTATGGAGGAGGGGTAGTATAAAACAACACCACATATCACTAGATGTTAGAGGTCAGAAAGTTACAAAAAATGTCATGGGATTCATAGATAAGTCCCAAATCCAGATATGCACATAATACGTAAGCATTGTGTCTCTGAACTGCGGCAGTTTGTACGATGTGCTTTTCTAAAAGAAAGTAATCAATAAAACTCTTATTTATTTGTGAAAAATCTTACTAATATTATAAATGCGAAAGTTTAGATGGATGGATGGATGTTTGTTAGAGTTTGTAATCTAAACGGCTGAACGGATCTCGATGAAATTTGGACGACGTAGGGGACAATCTTAAAGAACACAGGCTACTCGTTTTTTTTTTAATTCCACGTGGACGGAGTCGCGGGCGAAAGCTAGTCTGAATATATTTGCGATTTATTCGCTGAGTCGATAATTCAAAAGGTTTCCTTATTACTCGGTACATATTTTTATTAGGATAATGTTAAGTTTAAACGCTACTTGAGTTATTGCACTCGACAATTACGACCATGAGATGCCTCGTTAATATAGATTAGATATCATTCTTACACATGATTTACGTGATTTATTAAAATTGTGTAAGATTCTTTTTTAATCTGTTTACATTGTCATTTTATAACGTAATCAGTGAATTATTATGTTAATCATTGTTACAATTATCAAACACTAGCTTTCGCCCGCAACTTCGGTCGCGTGGAATTAAAAAAAAAACAAAAGTGAGTAACCTATGTGTTCTTCCAGACTATCCTCTACATCTATACCTTTCATCGAAATCCGTTCAGCCGTTTAGGCTACAAACTCTAATAAACATCCATCCATCTAAACGTTCACATTTATAATATCAGTATGATTGAGGTGTAACCGTGCATTCAGGTTGCCGCATGCTTTTTTCGACCATATTTATAAAAATGAATGAACAAAAACTTGTAATATTTTTTACATAGAGAAAAAACATTTTAAACACATTTCAGCAGCGGTAACTTAGGTTAATATTATTTCAAGTTTTTCTTGCCTCTAAAATTGTACATTTACATATAAGAAGGAAGATTATCATTGTGGTTATTGTTATTTGTTCAAGGGTAGCCAAGGGTAAAATGGTATAGGACTATGTAGTCATCCAGGGTAATTTAGTTAAACAATACCCCACTAACCTATATTAAATTCTAACATGTAACAAGCATCCCAATTGCATGTTATGAATAATTAGCAATAATTAAGTCTTTAGGTCGTCTTATCTCGCAGTATATAAGCCACCAGCTGCTATTTATCTAAGCTATGATATACATATGTTTACACTTCACAGGTCAAATTTAATACTACATAATTACGTTCTGTTTTGTAAACAGGTTTCAGTATATAAAGCGGATTAAACAAAATACATAATCTCTAACCAGTTTTGTAGGAAATTAGCGGAATAATGCTTTTTCCTTTTTGAAAGCTCTGAACTTCGTACGGTTCACGGACATTCTTAAATGAAACAGATAGTAGTATCTATTTCGTTGTAATCTCTTGTAGTCTATATTTTTAAACCGATTTAAATCTTACTAATATCATAACTACGAATGTTTAGATGGATGGAGCATCGATGGATGTTTGTTAGAATTTGGAGCCTATACTGCTGAACGGATCTCGATGAATTTTGGTATAGATGGAGAGGATAGTCTGGAAGAACACATAGGCTACTTACATTTTTTTATTCCGCGCGCACGGAGTCACAGGAGAAATCGAATCCTTCATAAATCAAAACAGTTGTGATATCAAAGCAAAAACACGCCAGTAAAACAGGGCAGTAGCCATCATGCCAGCTACTGTTATAATGCATTCACACATGCTAGAAAAATGTCAACGAGATCGTATGATTACCTTCAAATTTCTTAGCGTTTACTTGTAGCTTGTAGCTGGCACGTACAAGTAACCGGCATGCAGGTGTGCCAGCTTCTAGCATGTGTATTTCCGCCTTTAACTATCGAAGTCAAGGGACATTACTTAGGATTTTCTCTAAATAACCGTAGCATTAGAAATACAAGAGCATAAATTAACATGGGAAATTCCCAAGAACAATATTTGTTGATCAAGTAATGACGCTAACATCGTGTGATTGAGGTTACGTTGAGAAAATATTTACAAGAGATTATAATTACGTCAACTCTTTTAATTTTCATAATAACTACCGTTTTATGGTTATGTAAGTAACTGGAATTAGTTAGATCGATTTGGAACACAAAGAGTGCGAAAACTCACAGTTTTTTTTTTAATTTACGAGTTTCGCTATTATAACTAGTTAGACTTTTCTCAGCATATACCATAACAGTAACTCCCTTACAAAATGAATGCTTGACCTAAATAGCATAGGAAAGGAATAGCCTTTCTGCACGTCGATTAAGGATAGGCAACTGCTTTTGAGGATAATGAAAGCGGTCACTTCGCTATTTCCGCGAAATGAAGTGGTCGATATCCGTTTGCTACTTAAGATATAAAAAAAAAAACTAATAAACTAACTATAACATCTTTTCACTTGTTCACTTTCAAGATAAACTGCATAAGGGTCAGCTGGTCATCAGCCGCGTCTTGACGATCGTTAGTCGTAGGTAAAATACTTAGTTGCATAATATTGAAGCAATCATATTGATCAGACCTGACTCACGGATCGCTGACCTCCGCGAATATATTGCAAATGAAACAAAGAAACAAATGACTTCTTAGAAAGCGTGAATTTCTCCTTGTACGTCTCATAGTACAGAATTTGTATTAACAACTAGCTGTTGACCGCGACTTCGTCCATGCAATATTAAGATAAAAAGGTAGTCTATAATATGCTAGACATAGACATAGACATAGACGAGCATAGCTGACAAGCTACTCTTCAATGAAAGTCCGGTCGGAATCAGTCCAGCCGTTTCGGAGATTATCCAGAATAAACGCGGCTTGCGGACAGACAGACAGACAAAAAAGTCTAAATGCGATTTTCGTTATCAGCAATGCAAATACATCTTCCCGAAATCCCAGTTTAAATAGATATTACTCGTATATCCTAAAGTATTCTATATATACTACATTAGTCTATTTCAAGGTTACACAGAAATCTATAATCTATAAGGTAAATGTACCAATAATTGATAACCGTAATGGTTAGTACATTTGTTCAGGTTTCGGGATATACAACATATCGCACATGCTGCTGAGCGGGCTGATCCTGATGGGCGTGATCCTGCAGAACCTAGCCCTGGGTTACGTGCTGCCTGCTGCCCAGTGCGACCTACATCTCTCGCTGCAGCAGCGCGGCTGGCTGGCTGCTATACCATTCTTAGGTAATGACAGGATGAAACTACTTATAAAGTGTACTAAAGAACTGCACCGATTCACGAAAGTCATCTCACACGACTATACATAATAGATTTTCTAGTTTTCGTAATAGGACTCAAACCCTTCGGTGGCAACGAATTTGAACTGACGACATTTGAATTTCTCCACTTATGACTGTAATGTTTTGTATTCTTCTAGCTGTGATCCTGACGTCGTACTTCTGGGGCTGGCTGGCGGACACGCGCGGCCGTCGACCTGTGATGCTCTTCTCTATGGTCGTATCAGTCGTCATGTCCACACTCGCCAGCTTCGCCCCGGATATCATCTCGTTTGCTGTGCTTGAGTTTCTTTCCGCCATCTTGTAAGTAGATCGTTTATTGTTTATGAACTAAACATTTTTTAAATTTCGAACGACCAATTGATAAGCTTTTTGTTAACGGTCTATCAAACACATTTGAACAGAGTGCATGAGTTCTATGCTGCTCATCTAAGATATACGGCGTCTTTATGCAACAGATAATTTTGTCTGTCTTTGTGTTGAACTTTGAAGTAACCCTTACATATTGTCTTGCAGCATGTCAGGCTCTACTGCGGTGGTATACACATACCTCGGTGAGTTCAACAACCTGCGACACAGAGACAAGATGGTAGCCTTCGGGTCGTCCTTCGTCGGTATCGGGACTGTCGTCTTGCCAGGTAAATTGAAAATTACAGTTTTGATATTGGTATTAGGGTTTTAAACCATTATCACTTTTTGTAATCAGCATGAAACAAATTTGACGATTCAGTTCATTTGTTGAAATAATTTATACTAAGTGCTTGTGAGCTTCACATAAATGTATTACAAAATATAAAAATAACTTCTTGCAGTAGACTGAGGTCTTTTAGGGAGATCCTTATTGTAGATATAAAATGATTTAGCTACTTAACTTTTGAGTAATAATGGAACAAAGAGAGTATTTTCACTTACTTGGTTGTTTTGTAAAAATATAATGTTGTCTGTTTCAGGTATATCATGGCTTATCCTCCCTCACGACTTCGCTTTACCGATTCCCTTCCTCGGCATCGCGTACCGCTCCTGGCGGCTGCTGATCGTAGCCTGCGCGGTCCCTTACTTCATCAGCAGTATACTCCTGATCTTCGCGCCGGAGAGTCCGAAGTTCCTTTACTCCTCTGGCCAGTACGATAAGTGTCTGAAAGTGCTGAAGAGCATCTATGCTATCAATAAATGGATGCCCGCAGATAATTATCCAGTAAGTTTTAATAAAAAAACTGTTTTTATTGAATCATGTTTTATATGCAGAATATTAAACTAATGCGCGGTTCATACTTGGCCAGTACAGTTGGACAGTTGCAACAACCAGGCATAGATTGTATTTCCTCACTGGCGCTAGTTAGCGTTCACACTGTGCTATTTGATTGAAAGTTCAGTTATTGAGAGCTACTGGCCAAGTGTGAACCGCACATAAGAAACCTTTTGCAGTGTTCCACTCTTTAATTAAACTTCAACTATACAAAAGGTACAGCTTGAGGACGTTTTGAATGGCAGAATCGAATTTACGATTATGTGATCGGATTTCCAAACTCTTAAAAGGCTATATTCACTTCCCTAGTCGTTGCAGTTTTTATAAGTAACTAACAATATATGTATTTCCTATTATCCAAAAAAAATGATTTTGAATTGACTTCAAAGGTTTCTTTGTATTTCAGGTAAAAGCACTCGTAACTGATACACATTCAGGCAAATGCGAGCCCGCGCCTGTGTCCGTGTTGACGTCAATGCGGGACCAGACCGCGCCGCTGTTCCGGCCGCCGCTGCTGCCTTGGACCACACTCGCTTGCTTCGTGCAGTTCGGGATATTCGCCACGTAAGCATCTTGCTGTTGTTAATAATACAATGACTAGATGATGCTCAGCGCACCCATTGTTTTCTTTAAGCTTACGTTTTACTAATATTATAAATGCGAATGTTTAGATTGATGGATGTTAGAGTATGTGGTCTAAACTTCTGAACGGATCTCAATGTGATTTGATATAGATTGGAATTTCTAATAGGAATCTCTACTATGAAAGTCCATCTCCGAAATGTATTGTGAAATTTCACCATACAAATAATACAATTAAAGAATTTAATGTTGCCAGTACGAACGGCTTCTACGTATGGTTCCCCACGATCCTGAACTCATTGGCCAACCACGGCGCCACGGACATGAGGATCTGCGACATACTTGACGCCAGCAAGGCCTCCGTGCTCAACGAAACTGTGGTACCTAAACAAATCATATTTAACCTCTTATTAAGAGCGCGCATCTTTGACTAAACTATCGCACAACTATTTAGTCGCGCTTTGATTGCTTATATGGAGGTGCACACTACTCGATTTTTAGTTGTGCAACTAAACAGTTAATTTGGTTGCGAAACGATCGACAATCGCATAACAGTTGTGCGATAATTTAGTCAAAGGTGTGCCCCCGCTCTAATTCTATCTCCACTATACTAACACCTGTATTACAATAATATTGCCGTTCTTCTCAACAATCCATTAAAAAAGTACAGGTAGCATTACCACATTTGAAATTAACGGTTATAATGTTCCTCTATCCATAGGTAATCTGTGACGATACGATGAACACGGCTACATTCGAAAGGTCCATTTATATTGGCCTAGTATTCTGCTCCATGTACCTGATAGTGGGCTTCGTTGTGGACCTGGTGGGGAAGAAGATGATCCTCGTGTCCGTGCTGTCTGTCACCGGCGTGTGCGGCATCGGAGCGAACCTTGCAGCCAATCAGCATCTAGCTGTGGTACTGTTCGCCATCTTCCAGATGTCCGGAGCGTGCATTGGTCTCATGAATGCTGTCAATGTGGAATTATTCCCTACAAAATATAGGTTAGTGCTTTCATATCACTTTTTTTAATCTGTTGAATTAACTACTTCGAATTTAACTGATCTTAGGTTCAGATTTTTACACGTAAAACGGAACGAGTTTTTGGCAAGTACAAAAAAATACGCGCGATTTTTTTTATTTTCTAGAGCGATGGCAATCTGCCTGTCAATGATGATGGGCCGCGTCGGCTCTATGGTGGGCTCTAACCTAATCGGACTATTCCTCGAGACAAACTGCGGCGCCAGCTTCTATCTATTTGGAGGGATTATAATCGGTAATTTCCGTAGCTACATATAACGCTAAAAAAATGTATAGATGATTTTTAAACGCGTATTAATTTACAGTTTGCGCGATTCTCTGCCTTACACTACCAAACAAGAAGCGGGAAATCTCTGCAAAGAAACAGACAGAAGAACCAGCTCAAAACGAAACCCACGAACCGGTATGAACCGGTAACAACCGGATAAATGGAACCGGAATAAAAATAATACTCAAGTTTAAGACGACTGTAAGAGGCTTTGAGAAGATTGAATATGATTTTGTAATGCCATATATGAATGACGAAAATAGTTTATTTCGTGGTTTACTGTTTGATGTTTTCAACCTCCTTAGACAAATACAGGACAAGTTAGTTAAATTAAGTAGTCCAATTATAACATAATACATTCTAAGTTAAAATAAGTTTATTACTTATATTTCGATTTAACATTTTAATTTATTAAATATGCTGTAAATATTAATATTAAAGAATAATTAATTGTAAACGTGTTTGTTTTAAATAAAATTAACAAAGTATTTTCCTTAAACCGTCGCGTCTTGTTGACGATATCACTGTAACCAATTAAACTAGTTACAATTAAATGTTATTATTGAACCTTATTTCAAAATGGTTATTAATTGTAGTTAGCTATTGAACTTAATTACACACAAGTTATTTCAAACAAGCTGTCGCTCGCTGCTCCGTCCGCGCAGAATTAAAATATATATTTAAGTAGCCTATGTGTTCTTCCAGACTATAATAATCTGTGCCAAATTTCACAGAGATCCGTTCGGCCATTTACGAGATACCTTCTAACATCCATCCAAACATACAAACTTTCGCATTTATAATTAACTAGCTTTCGCCCGCGACGCCGTCCGCGTGGAATTGAAAAAAAAACAAAGTGAATAGCCTTTGTGTTCTTCCAGACTATATTCTACATCTATGCCAAATTTCATCAAAATCCGTTCAGTCGTTTAGGCTACAAACTCTAACAAACAAACATCCATCCATCCATCCATCCATCTAAACTTTCACATTTACAATATTAGTAAGATGAATAAATAACAAATAAACACAACGTGGCTTATTTCCCGGCAAGATACAAAATGGCTGAACAACTTGTTGCTCTGCGCAGAAAGCATGCGCGGCAACATAACCTCAAAAATGAAAATTCCAACTCCTGAACTGAAAATGAGCATTTGACTGATTATGAAAGCAAGTTTCCGCCCGCCCTTAGCAACGGAACTGGTAAGTTCTCGGTATCCGGGAAACCCAGGAAGAGGGCAGGAAAATTTCAGTGTTGTGGGCGGTTTGACTAGGGCAGCAGGAAAGCAAGGAGGTATACGGTAACCACGTAGCAATGGGATACCGCGCATGCGTAGATATTTTATTGATTTTTCTATCTTTGCACAGATGTATGTAATATGAAATGGAGAAGGCAGTTATAATAATATCTCACTTGAAATGTATAACCTAATTGCTTAAGCTTAAGATTTTGTTAAAAAATACATATTTGTATTATTTGACGGTAAAATATTACTCTGTTCTCAAGAAGGTTAAATAAAAGAAAAGTTAAGGTTTTAAATTTTAATCTTTATTTTTGCAACACCTTCTCCAAACTAAACTAATTTCAACATTCTTCCATTTTACTAGTATTTCACTTGAGGAATTTTTCTACACCTACGGCTGTCTGTTCTCCTTGTACAAGGCATGTCGAGAAAAGTTTTGGCGAGCTTTCCAAAGCTTTTCCGTGGAAAGCTTGCAAGGAAAACTTCGGAAAATGGAAATTTAAATAGTTTTGTGGTAACGTCCTGTTGTCAATATTTATTTTGTTACAATTTTAATTGATGCGGAATTTAACATTAGGTACCTACTGTGTTACGATAATTATTAAAAAAATGTTAAAAACTAAAAAACATTCTACGTCAAAGACTCAACATTCAACAATCAACAATTCCATCTTGCATCGACCTTCGTCCCTAAAAAAAACATTCTACGTCAAAGACTCAACATTCAACAATCAACAATTCCATCTTGCATCGACCTTCGTCCCTAAAAAAAACATAAGCAAAATGCTTTCCAAAGGCATTTGCGCACTTATTAAAACTTTGAAGAGGGTCTCTGTAACCTTGGCACACTTTATATAATGAAGATCTCAAGTATTAAGAAGAGCTATTGAGAGGTGTAAAAATATCGGCATATTGAAAATTCATAAGTTTCATCGCATACTATATCGGCGTCTGCACGGTAGATTCTTTGTAATACATTGGTTGTTGATATTCTGTCAAAACTGCTATAATACATCGATCTTGATAGACATTCATTTATAAAAGTTATTTGCAGTAACATATTTGAACCTTCCAATAGCTTATTTTAAAATAACATAACTTTCTTCTTATAAAATATACAAGCTTAAGAAAACCGACAAAAGTTACCGGTTAAATGGTTAGTGTGTACGTAGCTTTATACTAGTGACAGTGACAGTTGTCTCTGACAGCAGCAGCTGACGGACCTGTGCTTGACTTTGATTAATTTGTGACATTCTGCTTCTCTTCACCATTAACGATTTCTATTCAATGTCTTCCTACATTTTGTAATTCAGAAGACATTGACCGGAAAACGTGAATTTGTGGAAGAAACACGCGAGTGCCATCTGAGAAATAAGGTGAGTTTGCGTCCATTTTTATTAATAAAAAATATGCACCCTTGAACATTATCAATTATCTCCAATGTATTTGATGTTGATAGTAATATTTTGGTTAGTAAGTTAGTAATGTTATATAAATTGCAATGTTTATAACAATCCACATTTTCATTACGAAGTTTGATTTTGGAGTATTTAACTTACTTCATTTATATAGAATACTTATGGTATACTATTTATTATTTTCTTTAATTAAATATTAAATTAAAATTATCAAAGTATCAAAGCTACATAACATACTTTTATTAACTTGAATTTAAATGACTCTGATTTTTACTTCTATTTATTGAAACATATAAAGTTTCAACTAAGATTTATAAGCAATACTATAACAATATTTTTTGTCATTTTCCTCTACAACCAAACTAGTCAACAACTCATGATCAATATTTGCACAGTTTCTCACTCCTCCACCATTGGTAGTTTTTCTCCAATTTGGTAGTCTTTTTTTAGATAATAACCATCAATATATTGCACAAGTTATTGAATATTAATTCTTAATAGTATTTTACTGTAATGCAATATTATTACTAGTTTCTATTACGAAAACGCTTGTATGAAAACATACTGCTCTCTTTTCATTTGGCTAAGTAAATCAATAGAATCCAACAGCCCAATGGGATTTTATTTCAATTTATTGGTAAGACAATCCCATATTTTCAAAGGGAAAAAGAAATGAGAACATGTTTCCTAGGGTTTTAGAGAGTTCAAAAAGTCAATGTTATAAAACATTTTGCTTAATAATTATAGCTAAAATATAATAACTATTTGCCTCAATTTGTAGTTGTATTTACAATTTAACTACTAATCTGTTACCCTACCCAAAAAACCATTAATGAATAATCCTTTGCTAATGGCTTCGTGAAACCATACAACAAAAGTGTGTGTAGTTGAGAGTATCTGGTTACTCTGTACACGCAAATCCTATTACATAGGTGTGTCCGATTCCTTGTTCTAAGGAGGTTGTGTTTTGTGATTTATTTAAAAAAGTTAAATTACCGCTTGCAGCAAATAGCTTGGATATTTATAATCTATTGGGTGAAATAATTATTTGGCAAAGGTGAATTATTTTGTATATTTAATTCCTATTGAGTATTTATATATTCTTAAATAAATATGGTACTCAACAGTTTAGTGGCCATATAGTTGTTATAAACTTAAATTCAAATATAGGTAAATATTGTCTAATATTTTAAGTATTGTAATAGAATTACTAATGCTATGTTCTGACAAATGTGAGTAGACTTTTTATATAGTGATACAACAAGCAATAATAGAAAACTGAAATGACAATGTGAAAAAACAGTTGCATTGTTTTTTATCAGCGGCTTTGACTTAGTTTTTCAACAATCAGTATAAAAACGTAATGAATATTGTCTTTTTTATGTTTTTAATTCTATCACAAAATTCATAATGTGTTACATGCGGCCAAATAATGAAACTTATTTTTATTTCGCTTCGTAATCACCGGCTACTATCTAACAGTCGACAAAATTTCGTTGGAATTTGGAGTTTAAATATGGCCTTATCATTTAAGTTTTATATCTATTTTATATTTACCGATTTTATAGGAGAAGGATGGGCCTATAGCCCCATACCTCCCCGGCGACGCCCTTAGTACACATTATGTTAGGTTTATGAAGCTTTGATCTATGTATTAAGCTATAAAATGTGTGTTCGGCGCCAGAATAGACATTAAATTTGTCTGGCTATTTATAGCCGTCGATTTCATTAACACGGATCGTAAGGAACTTTATGTACTTGTATTAGTAAATAACGCTACATGTTACTTGCTATCAAATTTACATTTTTTTTATTATAAAAATATTAGTAGATTTTAGTTAATTTACTAATATTTCCTTTAACCATTCCAACTAAGCTCTAGGCTTGTGCTAGGATATGGTTCACGACAATAGTCGAATGGCGGGATTCGAACCCTCGACCTCACGATCGGTAGTCCGTACCCCAAACCATTAGGCTATTGGCGCTTAATTGTTTTAAATTTGTAGAAGCATTAAATTTAAATGTAAATTACGGTTTAAACCGGATATGTAACATCAGAATTCGAAGGGACCCGTATTGTTCAGTCGTAATAACGGTACTTTTTTATGTTTTAACCATTATGTATTATATTTCAATAGGGCGTTAATTCAACAAACTAGTTTAATCAACCATTAATCACCCTTCAACGTTTCAACCGTCAACAGTTTTTAATTCAACTAGTTGAAATTTACGTACATTTACATAGGAATCACTGAACATTTTACGCTGCCAATCTTCGGGTCTTTCTTTTTTGAATGTATGAATAACTATTAACAATTGGTATCAATTAGTTTTTCGAATAGTTGAAAAAAAAGCAAATTAACGGTTTCGATTCGTTAACGCCAAAACTGTCAACGTCCCATCCCTATTAAAAATGGATTTTGATTTACTACTACGAAAGTATTAAATGTATAAAATCCCTCTCCCCAGACAAGAGACCTCGCGTGTGACCATGGCGAGCGGGTCGTGGGAGGAGTTCTTTGCAGTGCACCTCCCCCCCACTGACTTCGAGGACAACCGCTCCCTCCTCAAGGAGTTCTGCGAACGACATGACAAGCATGGGAACAGGATTGCACTCGTCACGGTAAATAATTAAGTATATAAAGGCTTTTTATCGTCCTCTCATTTTTCTTCTCTTTCGCACAATTTCTGTTTACTCTGTCTTACATTTTTAAATCACGTTTAACATGAACGTAGGAATGTTGCATGTCAATAAATGTATTGCGTGACAACTCATATAAGACTTCTGCTTGTTATGTGATAATTTAATCATTATTTGACATCATCTTCTCAATGTTTGCTTTTAAATTGAAAGTCTTGATTAACTAATGTAGTAAAAGTCATATTATTCCTAAAAAAAATAACACCCTCTATTATAAACTAGATTTCGCCCGCGAATAGTCCAAGTGAAATAAAAAAAAAACAAAAGCAAGTAGCCTATATGTTCTCCCAGACTATCCTCTACTTCCGTCTCAAATATCATCGAGATCTGCTCAGCTGTTTAGGCTACAAACTGTAACAAACATCCATCCATCAATCTATCTAAACTTTCTCATTTATAATATTAGTGAGATGAGAAGAAATTAAAAATGTTAAAAGGTTACTGTCGCCATCGCAATCGCTATGAGGGTGAACAATATCTTTAGATATTATACTCATTTGTAATTTTTTTAGTAAATTTATTATTTTTTATAAACCATCAGTCGGGCGGCACAACAGTACCTCTGGAGCACAACACTGTCCGTTTCGTGGACAACTTCAGCGCGGGCACGCGGGGCTCGGCCTCCGCGGAATACTTCCTGGAGCACGGATACGCGGTCATCTTCATGCACCGCCAGAAGACGCTGGAGCCCTACACGAGGCACTTCAGCGGACAGAAGCTCCTAGATATGCTAGAATTGAACGAACGAGGACCTAACACTACTATAACTGGTAAGTGAAGTATTTATTAGTAAGTTAATTACTAAGTTTAGTGGAATACTTAAAGACTAATGAGCGATGACCTTAACATCCTCAGGAAATGGTTTATGCAAATTTAAAATCAGAACTTATCCAAAGTAATATTTGAAAGAATCAAAATAAAAAGGCGTATCTCAAGTGTCTTTTGTAATCTGTAAACGCAGATTTTTTACCTTGATCTAGTTTTTAGCATCATTATTATCTTTGACATCGAATCTAGATAAGCAAAACAATGGAACGCACTTCATGAATCTAATCTTTCTTTGATAAATAATGGCCACACACAAACTTCTCCATATAGGGGGGGAGAGATAAGGAAGGTGTGGCTCTCAAAAAGTGTTTTTTTATTGAGTGGTAAAATGTCGGTGCATCGTTAGACATCGGAGTTTCATGCCTGTTGTGGCTCAGGCCTTCTCTACCTTCATCCACCCTAAAATGAGTACCATACTAAAACAACCCACTCTATGTTACTTCTTTGACAACGGAACTACCGTCAGAAATTACTTCGTGAGGGTTTCAGCACTCATGCTTTAAGTCAAAGACATTTAAGAAATATATAGGCTAGTCATAGTGAACATTTTTTTCACCGGTACTTTCTCTGATGCCAGTTGTCAAGTTTAGTACGCCTCTAGTGTCATTGTTGACATCTAATAAAAACATGTAACAAAATTATAATAAGCTCCACCTTTTTGTTATAAAGTACTAGCTGTTGCTAGCGACTTCGCCCGCGTGAAATTAAAAAAATATAATGAAACATAGCCTAGCCTATGTTACCTACTAATAACCTAGCTTTTAAATGGTGAAAAAAATTTTGAAATCGGCCTACTAGTTTTTGAGTTATTTCAATACATACAAATATACAAATCTTTCCTCTTTATACTATTAGTATAGAAAATGACAAAAGTAAAAAAAAAGTACGCTAACCAGTGTCTAAAAATGAAATAAAAACATTATTTAATTTTGACATGTGGTTTTGAGGATCTATTAATAGATAGCGTTAGAGTTAGAAAAATGTTTCAAGTGAAGTGTCAACCACGCCTACTCTAATTAAAACTCTTTGCTTTTAGTGTATGTCTACTAGCAAGAGTGTTGAAAGCTTTGTTTTAGCTGTGTGTGTGTGTGTGTGTGAGTGGGTTTGATCGAGGTGGTTGTGCGCAGTGAAGCCGGACAGCGTGGACGTGCTGGCGCCGGTGCTGGCGCGCTACAAGGCGGCGCACGCGGCGGGCGCGCTGCTGCACGTGGCCTTCACCGCGGTGTCCGAGTACTTCTGGCTCCTGCGCGCCGCCTGCGAGTGCCTCGCGCGTCTCGGCCCGCGCGCGCTGCTCTACCTCGCCGCGGCTGTCTCCGACTTCTATATACCTAAGGATAGAGTGGTATGTAATGCTATAGATTTCTTTTAAAGATAGGCAATTCATCTATCTTTATTATCTTTTGATGCTCACAGTCGTGGCGGAAGATTTCTGTGAATACAGAACTTTTTTTTAAATAAACATATTAGTAGATTTTTGTTAATTTACTAATATTTCATTTAACCATTTCAACTAAGCGCTAGGTTTGTACTAGAATATGGTTCACGACAATAGTTGAATGGGGGGATTCGCACCCTAGACTGCAAGATCAGTAGTCCGTACCCCAAACCATTAGGCTATTTTCAAGTTTGTCACCTTTAAATGTTATGTCACCTGCCTTTATCGACTCATGGGGGGGATGAAATAAAAATAATACTTTCCCTTCTATGCGTCCCACTTCTATCAAATCCACTTATCCTTCTGACTGTCCTTCTTCCAATCATCAGACTGTATTCTAAATTACTCCAACTTCACGCCTGTCTTCAATGTAATCGTGGCATTTCAGACGAGCGCCATATTCAAGTGTTACCTGCTTCTACCACTGTTATGTTTAATCTCGTGTTCCCCAGCCGACACACAAGATGCAGTCAGAGAGCGGCGCGCCAGTAATCCAGCTGCACCTGGTGCCGAAGATGCTGGCGCCGCTGGTGAGCCTGTGGGTGCCGAGCGCGTACGTCGTCTCCTTCAAGCTGGAGACGGATGAGAACCTCCTCGTGCCGAAGGCGCGCTCCGCACTAGAGAAATACAAGCATAAGGTAACATCCAAAGAGAAATTGGAAGTATAAAACACTGATATTGATCAATCTTTAATCATAGGTAGTCTTTGTTGTAGGGGGAAAGGGGGTGGTAACTAAATCCCCCCCTCCCACCACTTTAGAGGTTAAAAGATGTAAAATAGACATAAAAATTACTTCGATAAGCTTATATTAATGGAAGCTATGATGTTTTTGCAGATGGTGGTAGCGAACCTCCTGCAGACGCGGCACCACCGCGTGGTGCTGGTGAAGCCTGACGCCAGCCAAGAGATCCTCCTCACCAGGGAGGAGGTACATGCAGGTATGACACCAAGAACTATTTTAAAAAGCTAAAGAATATACTTTTAAAAAGCCAGACTAATGCTATATTTTTTTGTCTTTCGTTCCTGAAATGATAAAATTCGAAATTCAGGAGGTCGCTGTTTAGTTACATATTTTTAAGAAAAGCCTTAATTCTGCTTACAATAACCATAAATATTAAACGCTAGCAACACTACATCTTTATGCCCAGTGTGAAATAGATTTGATCCTTTGCCATATACCAAAAAGAAAAATACAAATGCAGTGTGGATATAAAAAGCTCAAATCTTTATCCATACTAAATGTAAGAAGCCGTTATGTGCCTTTGCCTTTTTATCCAAATAAAAAAAAAACAAATAAACGGCCAGTGTGAACAGACAGTTCCAAACATCCATACTAAATGTAAGAAGCCGATGAGTGCCTTTGTCTTTTTCACAAAAAAAAAAACAAATTTCAGCGTAAACAGACAGTGCCAAACATCCATACTAAATGTAAGAAGTGTGTGCCTTTGCTCGTTTACAAATTTTAAAAAAAAAATCAGGTGTGGACATCGAGGCGTCGATAGTGAGTGAGATAGTGCGCCTTCACACGGTGCACCTTGGCGGGCCGAGCGTCCCCGCCGCGCGCTGAGTGTCGCGCGGCCGCCTGCACCGCCTCTACCTCACCGACTAGGCGGCCGCGATTTGCACCCTAACACCACCGCACACGGCTCATATTCCCTTGCATACGTACACGCGGAATATTTACAACCTTATTGTGTACGCGATACAGTCCATTTTCTTTTGGTGGTGTTCTAGACTATTGAATTTTTACTTTATTCAATATTTTAAGCTTACAGTGTTATATGATTTTCAACCTTATTGTGGTTGAATTACAGTCTGTTTTGTTCTGTGTTGGTGTTCTGGTTAGACTTATGCTATTGCGTGTTACACATTCGATTTTAAGCTTAAAGTGTACGAAATACAGTATATATTTTGTTGGTGATGTTCTAGCTCTTAAGTTGTCAGTTATTTCGACTTCAAAATGATTGCTATTTAGCTGATTAATGAATTTATTTAATACAGCTATTTTCAATTCTAAGGTGTGGTGATAAAGTCTATTTTTGTGTCGGTGTTTTAGCTTTTAAGTGCACTAGTTATCAAATTTAAACTTTATTTAGGTGGGTTTAGGTTTACTTTAGAATGTAATTTGCAATGTTATTTAAAACATATTTTTTTCGGTTATGTTAGTTTTAAGTGTGTTTAGTAATCAATTTTCAACTTTATGTGTTTACTATTTGTGTCTATTTGTTTGCATATTTTATAGATTTTTCGTATATTTATTTTGAGAATTTGCAAATCATGGATTGTATTCTTGGTGTTGTGGTATATCAGAATTAAAAATACGACTTTATACAATTGTATTCAAATGGATGTCTTATATCGTTGTATTAAGGTATATTATTGCACTTTGGTTGTTGCATTTCGAATAATGTGTTGGATGTTGTTCGACTTTGTATCTAATCTCTATAGAGATAGTGTTCATTTCAGTGTGGTGTTTTATTATAGTGAATGTTATGAGACTTTGCTTAGATATTTTTATGTGTAATTTAAAAGTCGTGTTACATTTATTGGTGCGTTTACACTGAATTTGTTACTTTTTCTTAATTATTTTATTACAAGAAACTTTTAAATAGCTTTAGTATTTAAAGACATCGAATCTTGCTACCAAATGCTTCTTAAATGTTGCCAGAATTCATTCAGAACATTAATTTTATGTTTTAAAAACAAAAATAAAATACGCGATAGAAACTCTCTTAGTACAAATCACAAAAAAAAACACATACCATTTGCTACTACCAGAATTTAGTGGAAACGCACCTTAAAGTACTTTACTTTCATATTTTCCTTAATGTTGATGTGATTTGTGTGCAAGCGACTATCGTCTTTAAATGTATAGTGTTTAGCTACGTTTTCCCTTGTACTCGTGGTTTGACTGATGTAAGCTATCCTTGTAACGTATTGTGCTCCTTATAATCGAATTCAATTGAAATTAGATATTTTACACGTCACTGACAATGTTTTTTTTGTCTATGGATTTATTTAGCTATTTTTCATTATTTAAATTGATGTTCATTTTTTTTGACGGAATTCCCAAAAGAAGGTTATCAACTCTTTTTTTTAAGGTTATATTTAGATTTTTGTTATAATTTGTCATTTCAACTGAATTCGACTATATGTGCCCTCATAGATTTATTTGTAAGTAGATTTTATATGTCTATATAAATGTTGAATAAATATATCTATATAGTATATGTTATATATTAGCGCGTATTGTCTCCAAATAGTGTTTTAGAACTTATCAATATTTATGTTAGAAATATAAAATTTTTATTTATAAGTGTGTATTTTAACTCTCTCAGTATTTATAAAAATAGTTACATATCATATGACGAGATATTTTCATTTTACAGTGATGTTACCGATTTATATTAGAGCTGTCAACTTTGACAGATGTCATTTTAATGTCAAAATTTTATCATATCCTACAGATTAAAAGGTTCTGTGTTACAAAATAATTTTGTTTTATTTACATTTTAGTAGACCTACACTGTCGAAACTACAACATCCTAAGCTAGATTTTATGTAGATCTGAAACTAGGTCCTACGATGGGGATCTAACCGAGAAGATAAAATAAGTATACTCTAATTTTAAAAAGCTTCTTTTTTTCATTTAGTGCATTAATCTTTGGCCACAGAATATCCTACCAAAATGTCATTAAAATCTGTGCTTGTGAAAATCATATATTGATTTTTAATTATTTAGAAGATAAAATGATTTGTATTTGAGAATAATCTAGAATTAACATGAAAGTTTACAATAACATAGCGATAAATCACAAAACATAATGAATAATAGGATTCGATAAAGCAGAGGTCTCCGTTATCGTTGGTAATTGGTAAATTTCCTCTCATTGTCATTATCACAGAATGACGCTTGATTCCTGGACCTAGGCCTTGGACTATAGAGTTAATAAATTCTGCCTCTTTTTTTTGGGGAATAAGGCAAAGATGACTATGTCGTTTTGACACGTCTTTATGAACCCAGATTCAAAAAAAACAACGAGGACACAAGCTAGTTTGTTCGTTTTTTAACAAAGGGGAATTCTGTGCATCAGCTCATCTGTTCATTTAAAAGTCAAATGCTCGTTTTTGGATCTTTCGTTTATTCCATGTCTATGGTCATGAACATTCTAATTATTTAGTCTGTGCCGATAATGCTGACAGTATTTTGATAACCAGATTTACGCATAAAAAAGGTTATCTTTCAGTCGATTGGGTGCGAAATAAAACAATGATATTTTGTGATAGTTTTATTTTTGAGGTCAGTCACCGATACTATCGTACGATAATGCTCATTGTGTTTTATTTTACCTACACATTTGGATCGTAAAAAACGTTACATTGAAACGACCTCTATACAGATCGTGCGATGCAAAATTATTTTAATTAAAATAAAAGCATTTATTTACGTTCTTTTTTATCTTAATGTTATACTAAAAAACATTTTATGCAATTCAACTTTTTACAAATTGTTTTACAAACCCGGGGTATTCACCTTCATTCTGCCATTTATTTACTTTGTATCTGAGTGTAATTTTTTATTTATAAAAATTAAATAAACAATTGAAGCGTTAACTAATAGATTGAAATAAACCTTTTTTCGTGTTATACTAATAACGTAGTCGCACGCCCGAAGACTTGCGTTTTGGCTCGTCCATATCATCTTTAGTGCTTCTTTTTAAGCGACTTCCAAAAAAGAGGAGTTTTAATACGTCTGTATATTTGTCACATAGCGGCCATCCGAGCGACTCTGTTGTAAACTGCAAATATTTCATAAAATACTTTCATTTTTGAATTAATTTGTAAACATCCTGTATATCAAATATATACTTTATTAAAGAAATAGTAAATTCATTAAATACACATTTTTTACTATAGCAACTTTTTTCAAGAACTGGCCATTTATTTACTTTGTATCGGAGTGTAATTTTTTTTTATAAAAATTAAATAAACAATTGAAGCGTTAACTATTACATTGAAATAAACCTTTTTTCGAGTTATACTAATAACGTAGTCGCACGCCCGAAGACTTGCGTTTTGGCTCGTCCATATCATCTTTAGTGCTTCTTTTTAAGCGACTTCCAAAAAAGAGGAGTTTTAATACGTCTGTATATTTGTCACATAGCGGCCATCCGAGCGTCTCTGTTGTAAACTGCAAATATTTCATAAAATACTTTTATTGTTGAATTAATTTGTAAACATCCTGTATATCAAATATATACTTTAAACAAATTTATTAAATACACATTTTTACTATAGCAACTTTTTTCAAGAACTGGCCATTTATTCTGTTATACTTTCTTTAACTATGCCAGTGGATGTTTTGTTTATGTAATTAATCCGTTATAAATGCTACCTAAGCAATTGCGTCAGAAACATAATTAGTTTGTGAATGTAAATTCAAAGACGATGTAAACACTTTCCAGATAAGAACATCCATTCATTTAGATAACGCATAACAATTGGTGTTTACATTAGTGAACAATAACAAATTATATCGAGGCATGTTTATAAATGTTATGCCTTTTATTGACTTCGGTTCGATATATCGCAGAATAACATTTTTTTGTATAATAACATACACGTAGTTTTTCTCAATTATCCTGTTATTTGAACCCTGAACCCCCCCCCCCCTTAGTGTCGCCCTTATATGTATAACTAGCTTTTGCTAGCAACTTCGTCGGCGTGGAATGACAAAAACGAAATCAGTGTATCCCGTGGGAACCGTAGTATTTCCGGGATAAAAAGTAGCATATGATATGCCCGTCTATGTCAGCTACCCTTCGGTAAAAGCCCGGTCGAAATCGACCCTGCCATTTCGGAGATTACCCGGCAAACGCGGCTTGCCGACAGACAGACAGAAAAAAAATGCGATTTTCATTATCAGCAACGCAAATATATCATCTTCCCGAAATCTGGAATTTTTCTTTTGATATTACAAACAGACACTCCAATTTTATTAATGTTCTATACATTTAAAATAAAGGAGTGATTCCCGTTCGGCCTTACGAATATCAAGTTCGAATATTCCATAGTTTATTCAAAGAATTAACAACCAATGCGCAATTTCAATATGATAATATCTTAATATGCATACGCAGCCCTACCAGTGTTAAGAAATTACGAGACCTTTGACGATAAAAGCATAATGTTATCGTTGCGCGCGTTCCCGCGCAAAACAATAAACTTCAAGGCAATCTGTGGCTGTAGGTACGCTGTCATAGATTATGTATCGCTGCAGGTCTTACGTCAACGCGTTGTTTACAGCACGCGATAGAGGGAAGCACGGGTCGAGACACACCCTTCATTACACGTGCCACTTAACTGTGAGATTTTACTGTTTTTAAACAATGAAAATACTGCGAAATTGTTGTGAAATACTATGTTTTCCTAAAACTTCCTCAATTATTCAACTCTTAAGTTTTTTAAGCCAAGACCTACACACTGTAAGCAAAAGGGTTACAATAAACATTTCATAATTAAATCGGATTTTCGTAATTTTCATCAAGAAAAGGAAGAACAAAATCCTTTAATCAATGCTAATATAAACGCGCAATAAATTATAACGTACGGTAAACAAACTATCGATTCAGGAATTCCTACAGTTGATCTATTTTAATTGAGGTAGCGGAAGTTTATATAAAAACTAAAATAAACAAATACTAAAATAATATTCATTGAATTTCATATAGAAACAAATATTATTTATCTTCTTATTGTTGAAAATCGGGGAAACACTATCATTATTTTTCGCTCATTTGTTTCCTAAAATTGCAACGTAAATGTGTCGAAATTGCCCAATAAATTACGCATGATAAGAAAAAGGACCAACTTGAAAATGTCATGGGAGAAGAGACTTTTCCTAATCTCGACCATAATTTGAATGGGAGAAGGAAAATAGAACTCTAAATTCAAAATATGGAAGTACTCCTTACACGTGCTTATGATGTGCGGTACACTTGGCCAGTACAGTTGGTCAGTAGCGCTCAATAACTGGACTGCCAATCAACTAACACAATGTGAACGCTAACAGCGCCAATAAGATCATACAATCTATGCCTCGCCGTCGCAAATGTCCAACTGTAACTGTACTGGCCAAGTGTGAACCGGGCATGAAAGTCCAATAAAATCTATATGAAGCATTTTTGTTCTCGCAATAAATCTTTAGTTATCACATTATGACCTCACTGCCATAAATAAAACCTCCACTGTTACACGTGCTGCGGCTTGTTTGTTGACAATTGACGATCATCCGATTGATATATCAGAGCTGATACCGCGGCCCGGGCACCCAACACATTGTAATGCTCTTATCTATTTCCTATACACATGATTCACAGATAATAAAACTAAAGAAGCGAGATTAACTTCAGTGCCTCTCGCTAGAAAATCCATCAAGGAGTTAAAAGACAGAAAATATTATAATATTTATATATACATTAGTTAATAAGCAATGTCAAATCTTATTAATCTTACTAATATTATAAATGTGCAATTTTAGACTGATGGATGGATATTTGTTAGAGTTTGTAGCCTAAAAGGCTAAACCGATTTCGATGCAATTTGGCATAGATGTAGAGGATAGTCTGGAAGAACACATAGGCTACTCACTTTTGTTTTTTTTAATACCATGCGAACGGAGTCGCGGGCGAAAGCTAGTATAAAATATTAAATTCACCGGGAACTACGATTGCATTTATTGTTTGACAATGTACAAAATATTTACTGCGGTATCAGTTCTGCGATAAATATAGCAGCACTTTTCTTAAACAATTTGGACAATGCCAAATAATATAAACAAGAGAGTGAAGGTCGATCTCAAATTCGCAGAAAAACATAAGATGAATCAGAGCCTAGTTGTTTAAATAAGTAAAGAGCTTATTTCTATAGTCTATATTATTTCTATAGTGTAAAGATGATCATTACAATGTGCATTTCCACCGAAGAAGCAGTGTCCTTAGGGGTGATTCGGCAAAAGAAACTCATGTTTATAATGAAGTCGTATGAAGTTTATAATGAAAAATAAAAAAATAACATGGCGTCCAACTATTTCATTAAATAAACAATTTGAAAATGGTTATTTTTAGTCATACATATTTAAAGAATATTCTTTCTTGCATCATATATTTATATCTCAATAATCAACCGCTATCGGAGTCACCTAATCGTATCTCGACTGGAATAAAACCAGAGACGTAGGATTTTTTTTACAGTAAACAAATTCGATTATGCTCGACCAATCATTATTCTCGGATAAAGAAACGCCTCTCCTACGAGACTTTTGATTGGTTCTACTGATCTGGTCTACTGGTCGATTATTTTTTTATCTATAATTAGTTTCTAATCTTATTGTTTCCTATAGGTTATCTGTATCGACTCCAGGGGGTACCTCAACTTGGGCTATAAATGTATATTTGGGTCATTTGGCAATATTTTAACGATAATTTTAGTTATTGTCTCATATCAAAAGAAGTTGATTTTCATTTAAAACCATAATAAAATAACTTTGGTACAAGAATCTAAAACTTGCATATATTGCAGATATTCCCAAACGTTTTTTCTTTCCAAATTTTACCGGTTACCATTTTTTAAGATTTAGAGTGTCCTCTCTGGTACAGTGTTAGTAGACTGAGATTACTAGAAAAGGGGTTCCCCTACACTATTCCTGTCTATCTAGAGTCAAACAAGATTATCCTCAAAATAAAACTTGCACTATGAAAACTAGCTGTATAAAAGGGAACAATGACCAGGGGTTAGGGTAGAGCGCGTTTCGACGCATAGGGCGCTGGATAGAAAAAAGCGCAATATGTCTGCGAATTGCGGCCTCACATAAAACCGTTTAACCACTGCCCAGGGCGATAGTAACTCCAAATCATTACTGTAAGAAACATGAAATTTGCATCATCATCATCATCAGCTCACCATACGTCCCCACCGAGGGGCTTGGAACCTACCCTAAATTAAGATGACATTTTTTTATTTATATCTTAAACTCTATAGAGGAAGTTTGAGAGTAGCCCCCGTAGTAGAGAAGTAAGGAGTAAAAGGTTAGCATGGTATGGGCATGTTATGAGGAGGGATGAATCGCATGTTACAAGGAGAACGTTAGTTATGAGTGTGGAAGGGTACATCGGTAGAGGTAGACCTAGAAAGAGATGGATGGATTGTGTAAAAGGTGACATGATCAAAAAGGGAGTGATGACTGAGATGACGTATGATAGAGTTATGTGGAGGACAAAAACCTGTTGCGCCGACCCTACGGGAGTAGGATAAGGAGATGATGATGATGATGATCTTAAACGTACTTGCAACATATTTTCTTGTGCAATACCATTATCTTGTTTTCTCTTTACATAAAAATATAGTTCTTTAGATAATGCCTAACCTGAGATAACACCTTGAATGGCATGATCAAATACAGTCACACGGATGTATGATTACAAATGTAGAATTTCATCAGAAAAGACCGCGTCTGCCTTCGACACGTGGCTGCCATTAAGCGTTCAGATACCGAAGCCTCAAATTATAATTATAAAGCAGGGTTCCGTGTAATAATATCTCCACGAATAACAAATGCCACCTCTTTCTGTGTCATCTCTTATAAAATTGTCATTCGATTCTTCGTTTCGATTAATTATTAATTGCAAATTGTTTTCATTTAGATCAATCAAATTATAACTTCAATATATCGCGACGGATCTCTAAACCGATTTATCGTTTACATTTATCTGAATGAGTAATAAATATAGTACTCGGATGTAAAATTCGTGTATTTCAAAGAACGCTGTAAGCGCGTGGTACACAGATAAGATAAGCTTTTTTTATTTTATTTTTTATTTTGTCTAAATAAATACAGTCAGCATTCCACAACGTTTCCTAATTTAGGCAAGACTTTCGAATTTCATTGTACTTAATTTACCCGACGTTATTACGGTAAAGGAAACATCGTGATGCATCCTGCACATATCAGCAAAGACATGTGTGAAGTCAAACAACGTGCAGTTGAATAAGGCTTAGTCACCCCTAACTTAGGGTGACACGTTGCCTTCAAGGGTACGCATTGGAGACGTATAGACAACTAGTGATGACGCGGCTGAAAGATTTGCTTTTTGAAGAAATTTTCTACTTATTTAGACCTAACACAAAAACAACCTAAATATAAAAATTATTACGATATCCAATTAGATTAACACTAACTTTCGCCGGCGACTCCGTCCGCGTGGAATTAAAAAAAACAAAACTGAGTAGCCTATGTGTTCTTCCAGACTATCCTCTACGTCTATGCCAAATATCATCGAGATCCGTTCAGCCATTTAGGCTACAAACTCTAACAAACATCCATCCATCCATCTAAACTTTCGCATTTATATTATAAAAAATATTAGTAAGATTACTTATTTCACTGTCAAGCTGTAAAAATATAAACTTCAGGGAAAAACCGTTTATATTGCCACATTATGCGTTTGACCAGTGCCGGCGTTAGGATAGGGCGCTATTGGGCGACCACCCAGGGCGCTGGATAGAATGGCGCGCCATGGTTCTACGATTTACACATGATCACATAAGCTGGTAAAACGGGGCGCCGAAGAATTCTCGCCCAGGACGCTAGTAGCGCGAAAACCGGTACTGCGTTTGACGAAGAATTTTAGGAATTTACAAGTAACTTATTAAGAATCAAAAGTTTAACTTGTTAATTATGGCGTTAATATAGAGATAAATTAGAGGAAAACGAAACTAGAATCGTGGAAAAACCTTATTTCATCATACGCACAACGGGGCTTTTGCGCCGAATTTCGTCTAAAAATAAAACGAATCTGTGCGATACATTATCGTGGTCCGGTAAGTGTTGCATCATCCGAGCCGAACCTTATCATCGTGTACGTAACTTAATTAAATTATTCGGTACACTTACAAGTTACGTCGTGATTAGCACGTGGACTTAAGCTTATAACCATGCGTTTTACTGCAGAGGTACAAAAACGTAGTAACCGTCGTTGTTCTCTTTGTTAAAACAGCACAATTTTTTTTTATAACAAAAGGGGCAAACGAGCGGCGAGAACACCGAGGTGGTCAACGACGCCCATGGACATCCGCAACACCAGAGGAACTACAGATGCGTTGCCGGCCTTTGAGGAAATGATAGGCTCGCTTCTAAATGGACAGACTATAAGTCGTGGTATTTTGTGCCTATTCGAATTTCGCCATTTTATAGCTGAGGTAGCGATTATGAGCGGTAGTGGGGAGCTGAACTAATAATAGAGATAATTAACTGTCAGTAACGACAACAGCAAAAGGTACAATATCCAGGAAGCAACCTATCCATTCTATAGAGATCAGTACAAAACGGAGATCTTGTCTTGAGATTCCTTTGATGAAACATTTATATAAGTTGTACATTTTAAGTAAGAATGTAACAATAAGTTATTTAATCAACATCAATTTAATAATCATTAGTCAATTTTCAAAATTTTTGTCTAGCTATTGTCCACAAGGCCGCATTTGTCCTTGTTAATCTCTGAAATGGCTGAACCGATTTTGACGGAGCTTTTACAGGAAGCTGATGTATGCGGGATAGACCGCTAGTGTTAAATAGGAAGTTATGCACATATTACAACAGCCTAGTACTTTATACGTATAATTAAGATGACATGACATTTTCATTAGAAATCGAAAAGCAACAAAATAAATTCGCGCCGTTTCTTTTATCAATAAAGATAATAAAGCTTTCGTTTAATAAATAATGTTACACTTTTTATTATCATTTTAATGAATGAAAAACCGTTGACCTCAATACTTTCTCCCTAACAACGGCTAATAATAAACAAAAAAAAACTGACGATACGACTAATTTCATTGCATCAGCAACTTTGACCAATGACATTTGTACCATAGACACGCGTCCTCATTATTTCATAAAGCTCACAACTTTTTTAATTGCTTTAATCTTTGATAATATATCTTTTAAAAAATATAAACAATAATTATTTTATTTCATGTTAAAAATTAAGTTTACCTCTATAAAAATATACAACTAAGTTAAATCTAACAGTTATTGTAATGTTTTCTCTTAATGCTTTAATAATGATATTAATTTCCTAATTAATTCCGTTCCCTGGGAGGTTAGTTAACCCAGTTAGATAAACACGGCACTCGGTCTGTCTGTGTTATTACTTGTAATCAAGGCGCTCAAATCTCATTGACCTAATTAACTGAGTTATGAGGTGAGATAGGCAATCGATAGGAGGCCGGATTCGATGCCAACGGACACACGGATGTTATAATAATTATCACGTTTTAAGTCAGATTTTCCGTTTGTCAGGGTTCGATTCCCGCTGTCATTTCCGATTTACGACTTTCTGAATTTATTCGAAGGAAAACATCGTGAATAGTGCACATATCTACGAAGATATTCAAAGACAAGTGGGTTACTATGTCGCCCTTGGAGCGGGCACACCTTTAACTAAACTATCGCGGAACTGTTGTGCGATTGTAGATTGTTTCGCAACCAATTTAACTGTGTGCGCACCTCCATATAAGCTCATAGGAATCAAAGCGAGACTAAACAGTTGTGAGATAGTTTAGTTTTAGATGTGCGCATACTTAATGTAGGTCCTGGAGTGGACTCGATCCTCGAAAGTGAGGATGCTTATAAGCTGACAATGGAGTTATATTTCGCGCGCTTTGTGCGTCATTACTATCTGTAGCTGAGTAAAAATATAAACTGATAAACTAAAAATGTGTTAAAAATGTACAAACTGGACAGAACCGGTTAAGGCCCATGTTACGATCACTGACTCGTGAAATGTACGGCTTGTGGCTTGTGGTGTATTTTATAATGAAGACTGATTTTGTTGACCTTTGTTATCGTTGTTAATTTGTAGATCCTGACTTAGACGTACACCCGAAAAAGAGTATTTACTTGTTTAATTTTTACTTTTTAAAATTAAAATCAGTTCTCTTTTGTTGTAACAGGAATCTTGTTTGAAGCCTTTAGACTAGTAATTTCAATCTGTGTCCATTTTTATCTACTCGTTGATTGGGTTATTTAAAAAGTAAAATGGTGATGAAACCTTATCAGAGATTACTCCATCGAGCTAAATAGAAGTCTAGATTGAGGTAGGTCACAATAATCCGCCGAAACATACAGATAGGCACACACTACTTAGATATAATGACTAAGCAATTAGCCTTGAACATAGATTTTTTAACGTAAATAAAATGTCCCCTGAGGCACGTGCGTTTACTTAGATAAATTTACTACAATGGATGGTATGACATTGAGACGCAGTCATCGAACCTGGAGCCGTATCTCAATTGGGCGGGTTATCATGCACGCGCCAGATAACCTCAAGTTCTTATATATAAGAGGTGCTTAACGCAATCTCCAGTACACTACCAAGCGGCAAACGATAAACAACTGACCTTTGCTAATTCTAAGCACATACATTGCTTGTATTAGTCAAAAATCCAGCTACTAAAACTTTTATAAAGAATCAAGTCTAATAATTGCTTAAACCACTAGCATTTTGAAGAAAGACGAGTAGACCTAGTAAACTATCTGTACAGCTACATTTCTTGTGAAGACGTAGACGAGTGTTGCAAGATGCGTCTACTGCATATCATCATTGTTCTACTTGCTGCCCTGACCCTGGGCCATCAGTGCGCGGCGCGGCCAAGCCATCGTCGCAATCACGTCCAGAAGCGATCCTGGTGCCTGCTGAAGCTCTGCAGCTACCAGCCAACTCCTCACCGCGTACAGAAGTTACGATAGACAGCAATAAAATGGACATTTGGATTCAATATGACGTCATAGACTTTTCGAGAGTCTATTGACTTATTCCTGGCCTACATTAGGCCGCCGCCTAACAGAAGTATCTGTACTTAATTAGAATCAAGTATTGTTTTAATTTTATTTTCTAAATTGTTAGTTCATAGTATTAGACAACTTCTTTAATTGATACTGTAGCTTTTAAACTCAGAGCAACACTTCTCGTTGTGACTCCCGATGCGCGCCAATATCCATCCTTCTAGTGACATTGACAGCTGTCAGCTAGGGACGTGACGTTTATGCCGATAATCTAGAGTTGTGCCATTTCTATAGCACGGTACTAATTGTGTTCTTAACAATAGTTACAAGTGTAAAAGTTCCTTTTAGGTTTAATTTAATTTGGTTTTAATAGAGGTAAATGTTTAGGTTGCGTAATAGTATTTTCTGATATCGTACATAGTGTACTTATTGATAATTATTTATCGTTTAATTTCGGATAAGAAATAAAATAGCATGTCGTTAAAATGTAATAACAATCTTGATAATTATTTTTTTTAATTGCGTATATCTTAGGTTACGTAATGTTACTACGTGTTTTAATTAAATGGTACCTTTTTAATAAATATGTTATAAAATACTCTGCTTTTAATTAATACACCTGTCAAATGAAAGTAAGCTACGAGCTTTTGCTACGGAGCTACGAGGTAAACATCTCACAAAAAAAAATCGAAAGCCATTACAAAAAACTATGCTACAATTTCTAAGCCAGTGTTGAAATAGTAAAGGAAAACCTGCGTGGGTTAATTGTGCGAGGTTTGCCGATAACTCCCCCTCCCACTAACAAACCGTGTCCCGCGTTCCTCTACTCAGTATCGTCGAATAACGCGTGACGTCATGTACCCATCGGCAAAGGTACTGCGCACAATAATTCAATTTTCCTCGTATGTTCTAACGCCTGTTGTCTAAATGTTTTTTATTGGAAGAATTCATTTTTGAGGAGTAAGAATCAATTTCTAAAAGTATGGTTATCTAGTACTCTAATTTTTGTACCTATCCTTAATCCTTGTAAGTATAGTTTGTGTAAGAAATCTCTTCCCTTCGATTCTCCTTTCATTTCTATTATCCATACAAATTACAATATCAAAATTACGTCAAACGTCAATGGCATAAACACTTAAGTGGCGGAACTGCCGCTTAACTTTGTCCTATACTATATAAAAAAACAAAAAAAACATTTTCTGTCTATGGTGAAATTAAAATTTTAGGCCAATATAATCGCTCTACGTATCGTATTCCGAGAATCTGACAGCCCTTAAATCTTTTCAATGTCCCATCGCTTTATCAATAATTTCCTCATTCTGATGCACAAGAGAATTGTTTGACGACACACGCAATCTGAGATATGACACAACAAGCTGAACCCTGCCTTTATGCACTATTTTATTATAAACAAACACTTTTCCAATAACACAAAAGTACTTTATACACAAAGAAAATACGACCTTAATCACTGAAAATAGAGTTTAAAATAAACTGTTATTTCATGAATGCGAAAGCTATGCATTGTATCAATATAATTATTATCGTATGATTTTAATTATTTTCTATACTTTATAACAAGGGATATTCAGCTTTAGTTTAAAGACACAAGGGTGATAATTGTATATCAATAAATAGAGCGGCTTGTCTTTTCTTATCAACGTGTGTGGGAGTCATTCGAGTCAAATGCGAAGGAAAATTGCTTTCACACAAGGACGCACATAAGATAATAAATACATTTTATAAAAATTGAATAAATATTATTAAAAAACCTAACCTAACACAAACAAGGTTATCCACCGTTGTAACTCAGATAATAAGGGTAAAAGTCGAAAAAAATCAAATTGTTATATTACAGCAATTATAAGAATGATTCTTATTCCCATTCATTAAAACAGTAACCAATTAAATATCAATACGTGTTTAATCTATACTAATGTTATAAAGAGGAAAACTTTTTTTTGTTTGATTGTAATGAATAGGCTCAAAAACTACTGGGCCGATTTTAAAAATTCTTTCACCGTTAGAAAGGTTATTTAACTGTGAGTAACATAGGCTATATTTTTTCATTTCTTTATTATTATTTTTAAATTTCACGCAAACGGAGTCGCGGGATAAGTTAGTAATAAATAATATCTTATTAATTGATTAGTGTTATATAATATTTTATTAATAAAACATTAAATATGTCGTTAAGGTAACTGCAAACTTAGATTTTAGTTTTAATACTATTCCTTGTGTCATTGATTTATTTACTTAGAGTATTTTGAGATAAAGTACACCAGAAATCTTATTTATTTTGTGTGTAACAAGCCTTATAACTTAAGCTTGCCGATTAGATTGATGACATCTTAAGTAAATTTAAACTTAATGATTTAAAATAATATAAACTAATACAGTACATATTTCAATCAAGTCACTAAGCTAGGGGTCAAGTGCGTTTACTTATCTCATTGTAAATAATGATCAAATGCAATTCTAAGTGCAAGCGCACTGCTCAGTACATTTGCACCGAACCTCTTACGTAGCGTTATTTTAGCTACGCTCTCATAATTGCGGAAAAACGTGTAAAGCCTAGGATCCAATTTCCATTAGCTAGTCACGCGCGCGTATTAACGTCAGTGGATAAAGGCACTAAAAGCGGTTATCAATAATCTTAGCATATTATCGAATTTTGTTACCTTATCTGACAGTGACGTCATCGTTTTAAGCTTTATCAGTCAATGGTGGGACAGGCCCTTACTCGTTGTTTGATAAGCGCCCGTTGTTGATGCGTTTTGGGGAAGATAATCCACTTCCCAACGACTCGGCCGTTCTTTAGGGCAGCGACCACCTCCCTAATGCATCGACTCGCCGTGCGTTGAGTTAAGTGTTGTGTTAATCCTACCACCCTTTGGTACGACCCCGTTGTCAAAAAGCTTAAGGCACACAACACCTGAAATAAAACGAACACAAAAAAGAGGACTATTAGAATAAATTTAACACATGCAACGATAAACGTTTTTACTTTTATTTCGAGAGGTTTCTTTGGACCTTTGCAAAGTCATTGATACCCTAAGTTCCTGGCAGAACTCAAGCTATTTCGTCAATTTTTTTCTTCCACTGCCGACATCCAAACCGTTGCTGCCGTCATACCCAAGCACTCTTATTGTCCGCAGCCCACAACAAACGCAGCGTATGCATGTTTAAGTTTTAACAAATATAGCTTTGAAAGACGTGACATATTGTTTCGTTTTCGTAAGCGGTTTCTACAGCTTTTAGTTTCACTAACCTTTCTATCACAAGAATCGCTAACTAGCGACATCGCTTCGCATTGTTAGAGTTAAGTTCGTTATTTTGTCGAATCGTTTGATGGAACAGAATGGTGTGCACATTGTCTAGCTTATTTCGATTCGCTAACTAAAGATCACGTGCCGTTTCCAATGACAATGTCAGCTTCATACATTTTGATATACAATGTGAGGCGAAAAGAGGACTCCGCAACCCTTTAGTTGAGGTAAATTTCAACAGTGTCGTCATTTACAAAACAAAAAAACCTTTTCAAAAATCAAGTCCCGACTAGACTTCAAACTTGTATAAAATACTCCACCTATTACAAAACTTTAAATTTAAATATCGGCATTGCATAAAATGTTGCAAAACGCCTGCACCATTTATCAGCAAGCAGTTATCAAAACAAATAGGTCAATGGGTTATAATATTTATTGTAGTCATTTATAGTCTATATTTATATTATATTATAAATATAATCAAAACGACCAGAAACACTAAAACAAATGTAACCATCATCCATAATGCTCCAACATAAGCATCAAAATTAGAAATGAATATAAAAATACAATTTTGGTTTTACATACGAGTTGTAAATTTAAAATTTACACGACTTATCTTTTCTCCATACCATAAAATACTAATTGTGTCATAATTGCACAATGCAAAGCACAAAAACGATGCTTTCTTCACCATCACTAACCTTGTATTCAATAACCTCGAGAACATGTACAACAACATTGCCATCCCTTTTACTCTCGAAAAAGAAACAAAGATAGCAACAGTGTATACATCAAATTCACGATTAAGTCAATTAAATAATAAACAACTGAATAAAACCTCTTCACAAGCAACGAATGATCATCTATCTTGGCTGCCAGTCGTAAGTAACCTGTCGTATTTCTTCATCTGTCTAGAAGCCAGCTCCACGTCCACATCAGTCAGAAAGTACGCCTCGAAGTTGGATAACGGTCGCAGCATTGAGTATAAACGTTCCGCGTATTTTCTGAACAAAACATTACTCATAAGTCACAAATATCTATAAATTACATACTCGTACTTTTGCTTTACTTAATCCAGACTAAAATTGGATTCTAATACAAAACTGGTTAATCCTGCTCGAAGGACCATAACAACATCTGAAAATTTAACAGTAATCGATACCTAGCATCAGTAGCTTTATCCTGGAGGAGTTCAGCGAGTGCTCGGAGGGCGGAGCGGCGAGCGGCTGCGGCGGAGGCAGGCCGGCCTCGCAGCAACCCTCGCCCGCCACCAGATACCGCGCAACACACTACCAGCAGCCGCGCCGCCGCGCAACGCACCAGCGGACTCTTGTGTCTACAGAGACATTAACAATCCTAGACTATTGTCCTTTAGTATATGGCTTCAATTCTTATTGTAACACTAACGGTCTTCACTAAAATTAAATGACAAGACAGATGACAAGTTCTGATATCTTTCCTTAACTTTTACCGTGAGTTCAAAGTCAGTTACTTAAAATTGTCTTACCCGACACCGTGAACACATAGTGCAGTAACGGTCTGTGTAAAGTCGACCGCGCACACTATCTCATCCAGTGCCACGTTGGCCGCGCGGCGCACCGGTCGGCTGAAGCAGCCTGTCTTCACCAGTAGCGCCGTCACTGCTTCGTAGAAGTCCTGTTACCAAGTAACAAGCGTTAAGGACAACGTTGAAGGCAATTATTTGATATTTCTTATTGTCTTTCCAAGCGTTATACCTGCCTACAACGACGGATCAGTTTTAAATTTCGAACGTGACTTTTTCTGTTTACTCTATGATTCGCCCAATTTATGCCACTTTGTTATTCTAGTTGAAACTGTTTCTTTTAGTTTAGAAAACAATAATTTTACCGGTTTTCTGGTATAGTTTGTGTTCTTGAGAATGCAAGCTAGCGTGAGGCAGGCGGTGCGCGCTACCTGCGACCGCGGTGAGTCCACGTGTACCGTCACCTGGATTGATTTAAAAATGTCATCTGTCAAATATGTTGTCTATGCACCACATGTTTAGGGCTAGATTTCGCGTAAAGTACTCATGTACCTGTCTTATAAAATCAGCTATCCTAAATTCAGTGATAACATTCCAAAATTTCTCCATCGCTTTGGGTATTTCTTCCAAAGTGTCGACAACTTCACACCTAAAAATCAAAAGTTAAAAACTTTTTGAAATACGACATAGATCTTTCGTAATCCATACTAATTTTATAAAGAGGAAGGATTTGTAGTTTTGTATTTTTGTATGTATTGAAAATTAAAAAAATACTAAACCGATTTCAAAATTTCTTTCACCATTAAAAAGCTACGTTATCAGTGAGTAACACAAGCTTTATTTTTCAATGATTTATTATATGACGTGGGCGAAGTCGCGGGCAATAGTTAGTTATTTTAATAAAATTACCATGAAGATGACTTTAGCTTCCTCATCAGTTCAGAACACAAAAGCTCGCAGCCTTTGTAAGACGTGTCATTCGACTTGGCGCATTCTGGTACAGACGTTGACAAAGGGGATATGCTACCACTGATTCTCCTGTATGAAACAAATATTCCATTATTTTAAATTAATGTTTCATTAAACATACTTATTAGTTAAGACAGGAGCTATTCGAAATGGCATATTTTTCAATACAACTTACATTCTCCTGTCAATCATCTTAAGTTCTCCTATCTTATCCTGGATACTGATGGAATCACACGTAGATTCTGGTTTGGACACGGTTATCCTCAAAGAACATGAGGAGTAGGAGCCATTGCTGTTATAAATGCTATAGATACCGGGTTCCGAATTTATTGGCGGCAATTGTATCGCTTGGTTAGGTAGACGTTCTGGAAATCATTTCTTTTTTTAGTTCTTTTTTTATTTATTTACTGAAGATCTCGCTTATTAGGTAACTGAAGAACTTACTAATTTCATTTGCTAGAGAACTTTCTCCGGCTGCCATATTATTGGACTTACATTCTGACTTTATAGTACTATAATCAGGTTTCATGTTTTTCTTCCTACCATGATGAGCAGATAGCAAGAAGCATAAATTAGTTGCTTTATTGTTTTCAATGGGAGGTAATTTAAAAGGTTCTTTTGTGTCCAAAACTGCATCGGCTTCCGATGAGAAATCATGATCCGTACTTTGCGCGTTAAATTCGACGTTAGTGTGTTTTTTCCTGTTTTCAGGTACAACGTCCAAGCAAGGAGTCATATCTATAATGCTTTCCTTATTCGCTGCGGATTCTTCCGTAAGAGGTGTTAGTACTCTGGCCCACGGACCTTTAGATTGTGTTTCGACATTATGTTTATCAGAAAAAACATCAAAACGCTTAGATACGTTAACGTATAATTCTTCTATTTCCTTACTAATTGATTTCGGTGAAACACATTCATCGTTGTCCTTACTACTGACACTGTTTTCTTTTATCCTGTTGCTGTCGTACTCCATCAGTGAATCGTCATCAATATCAGAACTAGTTGATATCGATTTGTCGACATCTTCATTACATTTATAAGAATTGTCTAACTCTTCGTTTATATCTGTTTTATTTTCTGTATCTTCCATTTCAATGTCATATTCAACTTTTTCTATACTACATTCTGGTTTGAGACATTTAGATGAATTATCTTCAAAGCTATTACTTAAAAGGGGCCAAATATCATCGCTGTTATTCATATCGCACTGAACGTCTTTATACTCTATCATATTGGAGTTATGTATCTTGTATTCGATTCTCTTACTCTCAGTAACTGAAATGTAGGACGTTTGAGTCTGGAGCGTGTTGAGATCTTGAGACTTTACAATCAGACCTTCAGACTCAGCAAGCTCGATGATAGTTTTGCTGGTCTGTGTAAATGTTTCTTGCCCCATGATTGTACATATTTGAGAAGTCATAGACACTTTGTTACTGAACTTTTGATGTGATTCGATTATTTCATTGTCTATTATTTTTATTATTTCATTTTGATCGTCTGCATTATTTTCTACGGACAGATTGTGTTTGCTCTGTTCTGAATGCAGTCGACAAGATGCTTCACTATCTTCGCTATCATCCCAGTCTATGACGTAAGTCTCTTTGCCAGATGAATTGTTTTTATCCGAACTGTAATCCGTGAAATCCGTTGAATACACGTTGGAAGTGGTTACACTTTTTGATTCAGTACTCTGTAGTTCTTCAGCGTTCAGCTGTTTTTCATCTTGCTCCTACAACGTTCGGTTTCAGTTAATTTTCAAATGAATAATAGTGAAATAGTTTATGAAAACTACACTTGTCTACCATATGGCTTTATTTCGAAATGTATCTTTGTATAATGAATAATGTATACGTAGTGAATAGTTTATATCATCTATACTTACCATTTTACGGCCAGTTGATGTCGGATGTGTAACCACTGCCGTGTATTCTTCGTGCTTACAAATATTTTAGTGCATTTCTGACAGTTTATGACATTTTACTGTCATTAAATTATTTATTATTTTTCTTCGTATTAAATGGCTGATTCGAGTGTTTCCCCTGGGCAAAGACCTTTGTGAGACACCAGTGGTTGGATCAAATCGGCATCGGCCTAGTGGAAGACACTCACTGATTCTTTATTTTTATTATAAATCAAGGGTCTGTGTGCCTACGTAAATAGATAAATCGATCGGTAATAACAATTACCTATTCTATTTTGGTTTGGAAAAGCAAAGTCTCAAGAAAACAATATTTCAATAGAATGTATGTGTATTCAATTTGACTAATATCAAAACAATGATTAAATTCACAAAAAAGACTAAGGAATAAAAATTCATCATGTAAACAATTTCATAAATCGATTAAGAAATAGGCAAAATGTTATATTATTTGATTATTTACAATAAAAAATTTACAATTCACCGTAAATTCATTTCATGGAGGTCGAAGAGGCGTTTGCAAGACTTTGTTCTTCGACTCGTGCTATGAGATTCACATCACTGTCAGCTAGACTAGTGGTCGACTGACGCGGTATGTTAACTCTGCTGTGTACCCTGTGCAGTTGGCAAGATGTTATACTGATATTATCGTCACTTTCCTCCCAGTCCGTGTCATAAGAATCCCTGCTTGAATTAACGTTTCTGTCAGAACCGCAATCAGTGAAGTCGCCAGAATACACGGATGTGGTTACACTTTTCTTTGAATCCGTATTCTTGACATTATCGCTACTTCCTTCTTCGTTGTCTGACTGAAAAATATTATTTTCACTTATTTACGAGTATATAGATACTAAAATTGAAAAGAAGACCGTAAGAAAAGTAAAGCGCCTGCGGAAATTTTCTTAGTAATGAAAAGTCCAAATAGTACGGTGAGAATTTGCACATGTTGTATTTCCGATCTTTTTTGATTTCCCATTATTCCATTTTAGTATCATAAGGCAGCAAACGAGAAAGTGGCCATCCGATGTGATAATCCACTTCATCTGATATGCGAA
This sequence comes from Papilio protenor, assembly GCA_029286645.1. Taxonomy (NCBI): domain Eukaryota; kingdom Metazoa; phylum Arthropoda; class Insecta; order Lepidoptera; family Papilionidae; genus Papilio; species Papilio protenor. The sequence continues at coordinate 8,016,316 of JAGSMZ010000004.1, read as the reverse complement.
TTTGACTCTTAAATAAAATTACAAACTTCGTCCTGCGTCCTGTGACGCCATCGGCGACCTCTTGCGGTGACCAGGTTATCAGAACTGCTCTGCAAATTACGAGAGATGTTGATAAAATGTTAAATTACATCCTTTTCATTAAACTATTTCACACTTGTTTGTATTCCATTTATACAGAAACCAACCTTGCATTACGCTTTGCTTTTCGTGTAATTTTAAGTTATAATTTTTATCATATTGAATAAAGATAGATAGATAGACAGAAGGATAGATATAAACAAGTATACTTACCATGTTTCAATCATTTTCTTTATTTCGTAAAATGTAACCACGCCCGTGCATTTTCCATATTTACGGATACAAAACACAATTATTTGACAACTCTGACACTTACTGTCAAACTCATAGTAGTTGATTTATTTTTCGATATTATATGGCGTATATTAACTCATTAGTTTAGTGTTATTTTTGAGCGCCAACCAATGATTTGCTTTCCAAATAAGCTTGAAACTTATGCAGAGATGTTAACAATAGTTAAATCGTGGGATTCGAACCTAAGACTGAAAGGTCTGTAGTCCATACATTTTCGGATAATTATAGGGCTATTGGCATAATATGTACGAATGATAAATAAAAGACAACGCTTTACGTCCTTAGAATAATTTATTGCAGACACAAACTGTCCAGTCCAGTGACCCCGCCGAACTGTTTTGGTGTACGACCCACTCTACATAAAAAAACAATACCTAACCTCATATTTACAGTAAACTACAACTTAAATTAAAATAAATAACCAATTCTTCTAATAACCGAGTAAGAGTAACTATAGCTAAGTTAAATTTATGTTATAAAAAAACAAATCATCAATTTCTTTCGTGTTGTGTTAAAATTATACGAGATCATTGTTTTGTTGTGTGTAGAAACAAAAAAATACAAAATAAAAAGAGAAAAACTAAAAATTATACTGCACGATGAACACAGCTGGTGTAGTTCACTAACAATAACATCGAAATAAACTTACAATTTACACGTAAGCACCGTCCGTGAAAAACTAACCTCAAACTCGAAGCCACCGATATGTCAAGTACTATGTCGCTCAACATCTAATGTAAAATTTAAAAAGATAATTTGAAAACATCTATAATACATATAAAATTTTTCAAAATATAAATATCATTTAAATGCGAAAATCTCAATTCATTTGGTTGCAACACTATTAAAATACTTTCTTAATATTCACGGCAGTGCTTCGTCATATTAACAATAGACCAATGTCTAATTGCACATTACGTGTTTTTATATTAATTTAGATAATGAACCAATCAAAAAATATAATTCGAGACACGAAGCTGTGACCACATGAAAATGCAAACATGACATGGCAACATATTTTTCAAAAATGGCGCGTCAATGACGTCACTGTCGAAACATTTCATTTGACAGCTGTTACAATATGGCGCTGGTTGAAGCACATTATCAGTTGAAACACAGATAAATGCTGGATACAATAACATTAGTAAAATCAAATATTCTATGTAAACTTCTGATGGATATTATGTAGCGAAATATTGATAAGTTGTGAGCAAACCGGAGGCCTAATTTTAGTCACTTTCCCTTTCCACCCTTCTCTTAAGAGGAAAGGATGGGAAGGAAAAGTGGATTTGACGATGGAGGAGACGCATGGAAAGGGGAAATGTCCTCTTTAAGTGCGTCTCCTCGGTCAATTAAGGGTAGGCAACGCATCTGCAATTGCGGATGTCTATGGGCAGCGGTCGCTTCCCATTTCGGTGGATTCAGGTGGCCGGTTGCTCGTTTGCCACCTTATATTATAAAAAAAAAAAACTTTTTGCAATAGACTGTACCAGTACTGTTACCGTGTAGTTCAACTTTCGTGTCCCGAAATATACAATGTTAACATATTCACTATATCCTATACAGATAATCAGTAAACTGTTGAAAATTTTACTCTATGTTCTCCCGACATGTTTCCAGAATAGATAATTAATCATTTTTAACAAATCTTATTCAAAATTATAATTTACAAGAAATATAAAGACAAATATGTTACAAGGATTGACAATACCTGAATATAATGCATTTAATTGAGTGTTAAACAAGTCCATAATTTAACATTGATAAAAATTTTAGAAAATCTCATTGTAATGTAGTTAGTGCCAGTGGCGATTGTTGTTTCTGTGTGTTAAATTTTACAGAAGTCTTTGCTATTCAAAACAGTCGATCAGTGTTTTTCTCTCATAGAAGAGGAAATATAAAAAAAATATAAATTACTTTATCTATTGTACATATTAAGAGAATCATAAAGTAAAATTTCCAACAGGCTACATATGTAAAAGAGCTACAGAAATACAATGTAGATTAAATAGGATACAGAATTCCACACGCCTTGATCACAGTTAAGAATACTTTAAACTTTAAAACATTACAATTATAATCATATGTATTTTGTCATAACCACAAATCTATGGCTCTTATGTAAACTACTTAAGCCACAATATTCCGATTTACATTTGTTTTTCCTTTACTTCATAAACACTTATTTCTTTGTTTTCAAAGTAACATTAGAAAGAATTTTAGATTTTCGTTGTCTATCATTAGTTCCTATTTGATACGTCGAAATTATTGGAATGGTTTACTGGCAAAATTTGCGTTTCAAACTTACGATAGTTTACATAGGAGCCATGGAAATGTACATTTGACTGTGGCAATTCATATAATTATTGATATGGCAACATATTTATATAATAAGCAAGACTTTAGTTGCAAGCAAAATTGTCTAAATTACATTTATTAAGTCACAATTCATTATTGCTTTTTAAATAACCTTCACATTAAACACTCTTTGTCAATATTGGAACATTAGACAGGGAAAATCATATTTAATCAAAAATTAAAACCTACCAATGATAGGCAAAAGTGAATTCAATTTATCTAATACTCTAACCCAAGTATAACAGTAAAATAAATTAAATTATAACTAGAAAATTAATAAAGTAAATATAAAACAATTCATGACATTCACTACACATCGTTTAAAAGAAAAAAAAAGTAGAAATAAAGCAATTATTCAGTAAAAACAGTAATCAATATCTGTACTACTAAATTTAATTAAATCTGAATTTCATCTGAATCATAGTAAAAAATGAAATTTATACTACTTAAAAAATAAAATTAATCTAATCAGTGTCATTTTAAAACTGGCAACAATTCATCATGTGTCAAACTTCGGTGCAAACAAATTCAATGTTCCAACACATCTAAACAAAAAGTCGACAGAAATGTAAAAATATTGATAAAACAAACATTGCTTGTAGCGGGGTACCAATACTGAATTTAGTTAGAATTCGACTAAATACATGAGTTATTGACAAACTTTAATATGAACCCAAAACATTAAGTAATAGTCAACTCAAAGAAATCAATCAAATATAGTAATTTCACGATTATTCGAAAATTTTTGAAGTTATTAGTTGTGGGAAAAAGGCTGATGACTACTATCACACAAAAAGAGTCCCGCGCTTGTCCGGCAACGCGTGAAGTCATACGTCATTTTCATGTTTATGATCAGACTACACCTCGATATTTTCGAAAAAAATAAGAGAGTTCATACTTTTATCTGAATGTTGTGGCAGTGAATGTAAATAATAGAGAAGAGATCTAAATATCTATTATCACTGAAAATAGAACAAGTTGTAATAAGTACAGAATATTTGCTAAACAAAAGTTTTGGGTCAAATTAAAGTTTGCCTTAATAATTTGTTAACGATAAATCACTTCCTAAACCGCTCTCAACACACTTGGTCCTGTATTTACAAGATACAATTAAATTTGAAATTTAACTAACTATATACAATTTGGTGACTTGAAAAATGCCAGGTTTTACCCAAACAGTCAATGCTTTGATAAAAAGTGTTATGCTCATAAAATAATCAGTTGAAAGTTAGACAATAGACAAATAAATGAACGGAATTCATCATTAGTTTATATAAAGGTCTTTAATATCTATTTTCCTTCAATAGAATCTAAAATCCTGAATTTAATAAAAATTACTTACTGATCTTTTTCCAACAAGTATGTCTTGTCAGCGTGACTTGTAAAATAGTAATTTGACAATAATATCATGTCAACCATCTTTAAATTAACTTTAACTTTAGTAGCAATTAGCACAACCATTATTATAACTTAACACTTTCCACCAAACACTAAGTCACCACTAAGCCTACGCCTCGGTAGCGACAGGCTCTCTAGCATGATGTATCTTAACATGCTTATTATGGTTAGATTTATTGCTTGAAGTTTTCCCACATATATTACAAGAGAACGGTCTCGCTCCACTATGTACTTTCATATGTTCCGACAAATAATAACTCCTGTGGAAGGATTTCCCGCACTCTGGCACTTTGCAAACAAACTTCTTTGCCATTTCGTGTTCTCTGACGTGACGTTGACAATTATATTTCCTAACGAACTGACAGCCGCAGTAATTACACGTGTATGGACGTAGAGATTTGTGCGAATTTATATGTGATATGTATTCCGTATATCTTATAAAGGCACCTTTACACAGATGGCATTTAAACGGCTTAGCTGACCGACTCATATGGGTCCACCGATGAAGTTTGAGATTCCACTTGGTTGTGAAGGATTTGTTGCAAATAACGCACGGGTAAGGCTTTTTACCGCTGTGTATTAATAGATGAGCGCGTAAATTCGATCTTAGGTATATCTGAAAAATGGAAAATACAATATTTAGTTCAAACAAAGTATGAGAAAGCATGAGTACGCGACTTTGACACATGACATTGTGTAAGCAACTTAGTCTAGTCATAATAACTCTAGTCATAATTTTGTCAAAATATCAATATTCGTAACCATAACACCTTAATAGCATTGACAAGATGAATGCAAACCGTACTAAAATTATAAATTAAAAGTTTAGATGGATGGATGTTTGTTAGAGTGTACTGCCGAGACAGCTGAACGAATTTTGATGAAATTTGGTATTGAATTAGAGCATTTTAGAAGAACTTATAGGATACTCTGTTTTTTAATTTACACACGGACAGAGTCTCAGACAAAAGCTACTTAAAACATATAGGTGACTCACCTGTTTGCACACAGGGCAGGGTACATTAACCTCCTTCCCCTTCACCTTGTCAGAGAGGAAGTGCGCGTTGTGCGTGCGGCGCACGTGCCGCGTCAGGGAGGAGGAGTGCACGAACTTGTCGCTGCAGTAGAGGCAGGATTTGGGCTTCGCGTCGTGCGTCTCCTTGTGCCAGAGGAGCTTCGCCCTCGAGTGGTACACCGCGCCGCAATGGCACACGAAGTCGCGCACCTTGGCTCGCTTCTGGTAATGGTGGCGGTCTCTAAATAAAAAAAAATACTGACTAACGGTCGAATATTAAAACGATAAAAATAAAAACTAAACATGTGTCGTTACAGTAAGCTAGAATGGGGTGTGTGGTACAGTACAGTAAGAGAATATGGCGGTGGTCCATCTTAAAAGCTACATTAGAATGTTATATACGCATTTCGACGATGACACGGTACAAACAATAGGATCATCTTTTTTTAAATTTGGAAATTAAAAAAAGCTCGGATCAGTGGTACTCCGCTAATTGATTTTTATTATTATCCCATTGTTTGAACAACTGATTGCTATCTAATTGGTTATTTATAAGAATCTATAATAAATATATCTATTTCTTATTGGTATTATAAGAGGCCGAGTTTGTTTTTAGTTTGTTTCATTATAGCAAGGCAATGTTTCCGTAAGTAGAACACCGCGTCTTTCCGCGACTGTACATACCTGTGCTGCGCCATGTTGGAGTATCTGCGGAAGGTGTCGTCGCAGATGGTGCACTTGACGGGCATGCGGCCCGTGTGCACGTTGCGGTGCTCCGTCAACTTCTGACGCGTCACGAAACGCTTCTCGCATAGATCGCATCTGACAACGTCAATAACAATACAACAAACGAAAAACACTAAATTATAGTTGATTTTACACATTCAATCTTACTTCTATACTAATATTATAAAGAGGAAATATTTGTATTGTATATATTCAAATAACTCAAAAACAACTTGTCTGATTTCAAAAATTCTTTCATCATTAAAAAGCTACGTTATCAAGGAATAACATAGGCACCGACTATTTTTATTTTTTTAATATCACGCGAACGAAGTCGCGAGCAACAGCTAGTATATTATAAAAACAAAAGTTTAGATGGATGGATGGAGTTTATAGCCTAAACCGCTGAACAGATCTCGATGAAATTTAGCATAGATTTAGAGCATAGTCTACTACTACTTTCAATTTTTTTTTATTCCACGCGGACGTAGTCGTACGCGAAAGCTAATTTAATACCATAGCAAATTGATAAAAGAAAAGTATGAAAAAAATACAAAAGTACTACACTCGACTTTTAGACATAAAAAAAATTAAGTACCAACTCACTTAAAATTCTTGATTCCTAGGTGAGTTTTCATGTGCAGCGCTAGACTTCCTCTTTTGAAGAAGCATTTCCCACAAGTGAGGCACTCCAATGGATGTATCTTTAGGTGGGCGGTAAAAGAAACCTCCGTTAATTGATCCACCTTGCATGTCGGACAAATATAGTCCTTCTTCTTCCTTTTAGTCTCCTGTTTCACTAGGGTTTCTATAGCGGGCTTAGCTTCAGCGATAGCATCATATACTTGCTGCATTGTTGTCGCCATTGATTCCTTCGAATCTATTGTTAGGAGATTCCCTGGAAATTATAATCAGTTTTTAGTCGTATTATTGTATTATAAATGCATAAGTTTGTATTAATGGATCTTGGATATCTATTAAACTAATAAATATTTGATTATTCTAGTAAAATTTTAATAAATCTATTATTTATAAAAAGCCTACACTCGCTTTAGGCTATATATATTCACGCTTTTAAACTAAGGGAGTAAATAATTTGGGAAATACTGACATGCGGGTATGAGACAAAAACTGCAAGCTGACATCAAGAAAGTAAGGTTGCCATGGTAACGGCAATTGGTATCCAATGTCAAAGTCCTCCATTATCATTTATGTTAAATTTTGATATTCGCAATTGAAAATTTCACAAATGTAAACAATAAAACGTAGTTTTTATAATTTCAAGCGCATAAAATCGCGAGCAACAGCTAGTAGGAAAAAAGTGTTGATTAACTTACTTTCTAAAACATTTTCATCCAGTTTCTCCTCCTTTTTAATACTCCTGGCGGTGACGAGGCGACTGTAGCTGGTCTTCCCATTGGAGCAGGTGGGTAGCGAGTGGGCAAGAGCCTTGTGTGTCCGGAGCTCCTTCAACGAGGGATACTTGATACCGCATTGAGAACATGTGTGCAGTCTACTCTTTGCAAAATGAAGCTCATCCTCACTGAAATATATGCACATATATTGCCATTAAAAACAAAAAGAAAAAAATGTAGACTCTGTTTTGTTTATGGAAAAAAAAGACAGTATTAATTTAAAATGTTAGTTGCAATGGCATGACTCTAATTTTATATTTCGTTCATATAAGTACGTCATTTTAAAATGTGAGTAACATATGACAGTGAACTTGGCATGATAAAATCACAAGGAAAATTAATTCTAAATTATTTTAGACTCTCAATGGATCAGTGTTTAGAACATATTTAAAACAATATACTAACATGTTATCCCGTTTTTCGTTTGTGTCCACATCAGAGCCGTCGGACACCCAGCTCTCCCGCGCCATCAGGTCGTAGGGCTCCGTAGGCGTAACCTCGTTGTACATCTGGAACATATAAACAAAAACTACAAACAAATTTCATGTTCTTTAACCATAACATCATAGGCTATATAGTTCTATTGTCAAACGGTTGTGTAAAAAATAATGTACTTCCTTTCTTATCTCAATGAAAGAGATTAAAATGAAAACGTACATAAAAATTGCCGTATTTCAGTAGCCACTCGCTAATTTGTCACCTTATACTATTAAAAAAAACAGCATGGTTTTGTATATGTACCAGAAATATAATATGAAAACAGTCCTCATATTGCAGAATAACATGGAACTAATTCCTTTGTTCACATTAGAAAGTGATATATAAGAGAAATTGAATAGTATCGGCAAGACATATTTGAATAACATTATTCAAAAGAATTTTAAAATAATGTCATAGTAGAAAAATTATATAATTACTCTTTATTCAAGAGATCGCAAAATACTAAATAGGTACATATTTCAAAATTAGAAAAATTGATGTGTTATATAAGCATAATAAAAAAAATTTAAATGTGCTTACCCCACTCCATGGCGATTCCATATCTCCGTTACTTTCCTGTCCACTCAGCTCTCCCCGAGGAGGCATTCTCTCATCTGCGCAAATGTTCAATGGAGTCTCCCCCTCACTTCGACTCTCACTCAGCATGTCAACTTTACTGTCCTGCTCACATCTATCAGCCATCCCAATGTTACATCCTTCACCCATCTCTGAGTAATCAGGCCCATTACTCTCAGCTATCTTGTAGCTCTCATGAATAAAATTTGGCAACACAAACTCAGATTCCTTCTGTGAAGGCTCGCCCCAAATGTACATATTATCTTTCGGCCCTTCCCTAAAACTAGATTCTTTCTGAGCCTCAAAAGATTCAACTCGATCTGGGGTAAAGTAATCTGCATAAATATTATCTCCGAAATAATTTTCATTCATCATGTTAACAAACTGTTTATTCTTTGATGAAGCCTCCAAGTCCAACAGTTCTCTGTGGTTTGACTCATTATCAAAATCTCCAGGTACCATATTACCATATGATATCACATTGATAGGTCTCAAACTCTCCAACTGTGGTATATTCTGTAATGGCCTACCTTGGTTACTAAAACCACCCTCATTGCTTGCGTTAAATTCTTCCTTTACCTTAACCTCATGCATGGCAAATTGATTACAATCATTTAAACTAGATGGTGCTATAGGTTCTATGTCCATAGACTGCTCCTCTGTGTCAGCATCAAACTCACTATGGTCATTGCCTTTTAATTTCTCAATAGACACAGTCTGTAAGATTTTAGGACTTTCCAGTTTTTCAGTATGATGTATTTTATTTATACTAAAATTTTCTGGTGTCTTACAGATAGAAGAGGAAGGTAGAGGCTCCATTTCACTCTTATTGGAGGACTCAATTGATAAATTTGTCTTTGCGTTTTTAATCTGCAGAATCTTTTTGTGTTTTTTAACATAGATATTGTTCAACCTCAGGTTATTCTTTTTTGATTCCTTATGTTGGAATTTACTCACTTCTACACTTTCATTGATAGTGTTTAGATGGCTCCTACTACTGTCAGCTTTAGGTGACAATGGCACATTATCTGTAGAATTGTCCCCATGTTCCGACAACTCACTACATGGAGAAATCGATGGTTTCTCATTACATATTAAATCAGGTACAGGACAACTATCAGAAAATTCAGTTTCAATTTTGCTACCTACAATACTAGACTTGGAAGGGGAATCTTTATATGATGGAGGATTCCCTACATTTTTTATCACAGAAAATGCATTTGACACCAAGCTATCACCACTTGCTGTGGATGGCTGTGTGCCCTCATCTGAAAAACTCTGATTATTATCTTCTAAGTCAGGTAATATCTTGTCTGGTGTTATTGAATTTTCAGGGTAATCTTGATCATTAGTTCCTGTTAAATCCATAACTGTGTTTAACATGCTTTTCTTATGTTTGACTGGTACTTCCACTTTAATATTGCTAAGGATTTTAAGACCCTTAGTGGTACCAATGGGTTCATTCTTTAGCTCAGTTTCTTCTGGTTTACTGTTATCATCCATTCCTGTTGGCCCAAGAGATGAACTTCCACTAGCATCACCCAACCTGCCAGCGGCTGGAGTGTTTATTGGACTGACTTCAATTATTAGAGTTTTATTACAATCCACATCCTCATTGTATCTTTTCTTGTGCTCATTGGATAATAGTAATGAGTTTTCAGGGTAAATTGAAGCATTGCAAGGTTTTTGGAATATTTGTTGAGGGTTTGCATACATACATGAAGTATTACCAAACTGATCAACAACTACAACATTCTGATATATAGAACTACTCTGGGTGACATTCCCCATGTTGTCATGACCTCCAAGCATATTAGGCATAGTTGAAATAAATGGTTTACCATCTAAGTTGTGAACCATTTCTCTATATATAATTTGTGAATTTTGGGTGACAACTGTAGTGCCTGGTGAGAAGGCATTGGCTCCCATCTGGTTATACTGATTGGGGATAATAGGTTGAGCACCCTTGGTGTTCAGTGTTGCATTTGGTGGTAAATTCCCAGACATTATCATGTTACTTTGAAGATTTTTCTGGACAAAAGGCGACGATGGCATCACCATATTAACACCTGGTGCTATATATTGCACTCCACTCATATTTTTGAAGAGAATATTATTAGACTTTGGCAGCAACTTAACAAACTCAGGTTTAGGCATTAACTTAACAAGGTCACTACTTTTTTTCGGTGGTATAAGTGTTGATGCAACAGATGCTTGAACCTTTGGGGCAATCTGCGGCATGTTATAAGTAAAAGCATTACCTGAACTATCAATTGTATTGTAGTCCAAACTACGAGAATATTTAATTTCACGTTCTTCATTTTGATCTGGATAATATTGGTACTGTTGGTCAAATTCTGCTACTCGGACATTGGATGCATATGTCTGCTGTGTTTTATCTAGTTTCATAGCATAAGAATTTTCAGAATACTGACCTCCATGGTTAATATGACTATTTTCAAAATTAACTTCACCAATTCTAATATCTGGAGTGACATTTCTTGATGGGTTAGAAAGTGGTGTCAATTTACTTCTACTTGGTGTTCTTCTCCAATATTTTTCGCTATCCAAGCTCTGGTGGGAGCCCATCCACCGCAAGCCGTCGTCCGCCGCAGGAGTGCGAGATCGACTCTGATAGGAACGCTCGGATTGCGACGGAGTTGAAGTACGACTCCCATAATTGGTGTTCTTACTTGACAGACTACATAAAGCCTTTATAACTTGATCCTTTGGATGTGTGTCTAAATGAGACTCCAAAGTCATTCCACTGTGTAAGTATAGAGTGCACACAGGGCACTGAACTCTCGAATCCATGTTTACACCTTCAATATCACAAATTGCCACAAAATTGACGCGAGGTCGCGTGACGTTATATCAAAAAGGAACTCGCAATTAATTCACTGTGTTGCTTAAACCGAGCCTCTTCATACACATATCTGTCCGCACGTAAGTCGCACAATCCACAATAACACATATCCTCGACGTAACTCGTCCCCTTATCGATCTGTCGGACAAAACAAATGTAAATAAATATAATATGTTCCATGTTACATCGACAAATCAATAAACTCGATCGACACACTACTAGAGGACAAAAGAAAACAAAAGTTCGAGATAAAGGCCATTCAGACATAAAAAAGTCGAATACGAAGAAGAAAGAACTGAATACATTTGTATAAGCACATTTACAGAACTTACCTATTTACTATATTTGTCATGTATAATCCATGGCATTTATAACTCTGAAATAGATATTTCCTGCATTTACGACTATGCTAATTCTAAAAATATTTCCAAATAGTCAGACATATTGTGATATTGCAGACGTCTTGATCACAGGTTCAACATCACATCACCACAGAATGCTCACGCAAGAACACACACACGACTTTAGTATTCCGATTTACGTAATTTATAGCAAGAATTTTGCAAATGTTTTGCTGTAATTGTATGTAAAAACAGTGCAGATTTATTAAATTTAGTGTTTAGCAAAATTGTAAGTTCCAGGAGCTTTCAACTTTCTAAGGAGAAAGCAAGACAGAGCTAATAAACGTAAAAATGTGCAAAAATAAACGCGCTTGGCTGATTAACTGAGTTACGTACTCTTTGAAAATTTTTTCTCTATGCATATTTCATTTTTACACTGTCATTTGTCAATGTGTCAATGTCAAGTCACTGTCATTTGTTAATTGTAATTTTGCTCCCACCAACTTCAGCTTTGAAACTAGTTAAATATTAAAAGTATACATTAATTAATAAGTAAAGTTGTACACTAAAATATATATTTTAGTAATATTGTTATTGAATATTTGTGTTCATTCTTCACTCATTACTTACAGAATAAAAAATGGACAACTACGACGACTTAAGTCCCAGTGGTAAGTTAACGAGGTTCGAATGGGATTTTGAATTATCTTTTTCTCTCGGCTAAGGTGTTAGTATAATTTATCAATATCAAGTCATAATTTCAGGAAAATGTCATAACCAAATAATAAAAATATTCGTTTTCTAAGTAAAGTAGTTTGTTGGCTTTAAGGATGTCATCCTGGATTTCTCTTAACAGTAACTGATTACAAAAAAGTTCATAAATTCTTAGCTATACTCTTCCCAACACTAGTTTATAATTCAGAATAGAAACCAGAATAAACATAAATATTCATTTCGTTATATTGGTTTCTTTTTTGTTTTTCAGAGGTAAATGATTTGTTACGAAAATGGCGTGAAAACAACGAACGTAAAAGTTCTGATGTTGTGTCACTTTGGATGAATGTATTACAAACACACAGTAACAAATATGGTAATGAAAGTAAGTACCAATGCATGAGAATGTGATCGCTTAGTATTTACTATTGGTGTCACTCAGTGTATATTTAGATGTAGACTACTAGGGACATCTATGTAAGAAATAATTCTTAGCATGCATATCACTGGGGGGGGGGTCAGTTCAGAATCGCAATTAAATATATCCTAGATCATCGGCTGGCCAAGATCACAAGGAAGTGCATTAGTTTTTCTCATGTTTTATTATCAAATTTCCACTCTGGAACAGAGAGTGATTATTTTATCTGTAATACTACCTGTAACTCTCTGCTGTGAAAATTAATGGTTTGTTCTGTTTCAGAATATGTTTTATTAGAGCAAATAATTTATGCCATGTTGGACTGTCATCTGTATGGTTTGGCTAAAGGCCTGATATACGTATTGTCTCTGGAGTTCCCGAGAAGTCTGAGGGTGATGCGGTACAAAGCTGCAGCCCTAGAGGCGGAGGAAAAGTTAGTAAATATTGTTGAAATATAATAATTTAAAACCTTATTGATTGTCAGAATTGATTGCTTTGTAGTAATCAACATTTTTCAACATTTAATAGACTTATTTGGTTGTATAGGTATGATGAAGCATTGAATGTTTTGGACGTTATTATTAATGCGGATGAGACAAACGCACCGGCCCGTAAGCGCCGCGTCGCCGTGCTTAAAGCGCAGGGCCTTATACACGAAGCTATCAAAGAACTTGCTGATTATTTGAAGAAGTAAGTCACTATTTATACTTGTTCCTTAATAAATGATAACTCAAAATTAACCATATTATAATCTAAAAGATGTATGTAATGCTTTTGCAATTCTGAATTTATGATAGTTTTTTTTTAAATTAAACAATAACTCGAGGCCAGGATGGTGTTTAAGTTGGCCGACATCTATTTAAGAGAGTAGTTAGATAACTGTTTTTTGTTGGTTTTAAACTTATGGGGCGTTATTGTCCTTTCGCGACAAAGGCCCCTGTAAAAAAAATCAATAACTCCATATGCTATAAGAAGGTTGATAATAAACAAAATGTCTTTTATTTCTATAGGTTTATGTCGGATGTGGAAGCATGGCAGGAACTGTGCGAGCTCTACCTTCAGGTGCAGGAGTACTCGCGCGCCGCCTTCTGCGCCGAGGAGCTGATCTTGCACCAGCCACACAACCACCTCATGCATCAGCGGCTCGCTGATATACGGTACACTATGGTATGTGTTACTTATGTTCTGATAAAGTTAAAACTTAATTGTTATTTATGTTATGTAATTAAAACAATTTGATTGCAGGGTGGTATTGAAAACATGGAATTGGCTAAAACATATTACTGTCAAACTTTGAAGTTGAATCCCGACAATTTGCGCGCACTACTTGGATTATTCTTGGTAAGTAGTAGGGATTTAAAACCGTAACTGTAGTTACGGTTTTAAATCCCTACCGGAAATAAATTTTAGTAGTGTACTACTAAAATTTATTTGCATGGTTAAAGTAACTACTAGTGTACTCAAGCTAGTGAACTGTGTGATTGAGAATGTATGAAAAATTCAATTATAATGTGACTTCATAATCAAATTGCATTAAAGATATTTTATTCTCATGTCACTGGCTGGCAATTATTTATTGTCTACTAGCTTTTGCTTGCGACTCCAATTAATTTAAAACAAACTTAGTGAGTAGTCTAAGACTATATTCTAAATCTACCTTTCATCTAGATCCGTTAAGCCATTTTGAAAATGTAAGAAACATCCATCCAAACTTTCACCTTTATAATATTAGTATGATGTTTTCTTTGGAACATTTAGGTGGTTTAATTGATATAAACACATCTGTACTCATGAATGTAATATTGTTTAGATAGGTTTATTTGTCATTACCTGTTGCTTGCGACTTCGTCTGCGTGTAATTAAAAATTATTTATTACGTAGCTACTTAATGTTGCAAGAATAAAATTGGTCGAGTATTTTTTGAGTTATTTCCATACATCCAAAAATTCATATTATTCCTCTTTATAATATTAGTATAGACATAGATTTCAATTGAATTTGACTATAAATAATATTTGTTTACCAGGTTGCGAACAATCTAGTGGGTCAGTACAAATCATCTGGCAGTTCAAAGCGCAAGGAGGCGTGGCGCCTGTCGCAGTGGGCGCAGTCGCGGGTGAGCGCCAAGCAACGGCAAGCGCGCGCCAAGCTGGGCCTCACAGACGTGATGCTGTCCCTTTCCCTCGCTGAATAGATTTAAGGTATTTAATGAAACAGAAGATGTCGCCAGCCAGTTGTATTCCGAAATAGTTTATAATGTATTTAACATTTTTTTATTTTATAGGCGGAAGGCAACTCACCTCTCTGCCACTCTTGGCAACGCCCATGTGTGTAACGGGCTTTTTTTGTATTGGATACTAGACGTTCGCGTGCGGATTCATCCGCATGGAATTATGAAAATTTTATTTTATTGTTTACATTTGTCAAATTATCAATAGCAAATGTCAAAATGACGAACATTACAAACCTTGGCAATCTTGCTTCCTTGATGTCGGCAGCAACTTATGGTCTCTTTCCCACATTAGGGTTTTTATCCAAATTATTTACCCCCTAAGTTCAATGGCGTGAAATATATAGCCTAAAGCGTGACGTAAGTGTAGGGCTTTTTATTAAAAAAAGAATTATTCAAAAATATGCTGTAATTGCTGACATCTTAGGCAACAAAGAAGTGTGTATTTACGCTTTATTATAATAGTATAGATGTCTATTCGTAAATGTCTATTTAAAAATTATGTTAGAATTTTAATTATTCTTAGTGTTTTTTTTTTTTCAGGTAAAATTCAAAATTCCAAAAGCTATAATAAAAATAGTATAAATTTGTATTTATAAGTATAGAGTTGATAGGTAATTCCTGTTGTTTTTATTTATCAATTATTTAAGGGATTTTTGGTCAAATGTATAACATTAATTATAATAATTGTTTTGTTGAATTTATTTAGTAAAAATTTAAATTCAGATATAACAAAAAAATTAGTGTAATTTATTTATGATTTCTGTCTGCTCCAGGTATTCTTTCATATATAAAAAACTAAATCATTAAAATGAAAAAATCGTTTATTAATTAGTGATTTATTTATATTATACATTATTTTTATGTTTATGAGCGAGCGCTCTGGCCGCGGCGTTCGCTACTATCTCTGCTGCTTTCCTCTCTTTCCTCTCCTTCCTTGATATTTCTCCGATTGTAAAATATTTCTCCCTGTAATGAATTAATATCACTTTAACAAAGAAACATTTTTCTATATCGGACAAGGGATATCACAAAAAAATTGTCAAAATCCCCAAAATTATTAAAAATAAACAAATATAGATTTTTTTATTTATGGCATGACGTCACAGACGCCATGATAATTTATCGTTTATTCGCGAGACTTCGAAATTGATTTATGAAAAAACGAAATGAATTTTTAAGAATAAACTTAAAAATATTATTCTATTTTCCCAATAAATTATCACTTTAAATATTTTTTTTTTCAAAGAGACACAGAATTAATGAAAAAGAACCTGAAATTATGTGCTGCTGAGTTGGGGTCTACCGGCATGTTGGGTACATCATCATGTACCTTCTCATAAGTGAGCAGTCTTCGTGCAGTCAGCTTTGACAGTACCTGCTCAGAGTTGCCCACTAACTGCAGACAGGGGTGACACGGCAGTTCCTCCTCTTTGTATTCATCTCTATAGTGACAATTTTATAACATTAAATACTGGCATATTGAGCTTTATGACTTTGTCGCTGAATTATTATAAACTTAGCAAGTAGTCTATGTTACATTGGTGTCAAATTTCATCAAGATCATTCAAGTTCTTTAGACTACAAACTCTAACATCCATCCATCTACCCAAACTTTCACATATATAATATTAAGTGTGAAGTATGAAAATTGTGTTTTATGTCTAAAGCTTTTGAGTTGACTATTGTTTACCTGACTAAAGGATACCAGCATACAAGCCGTCTACCAACTTCGAGATATCTTGCGGCAAAGTTCAACAGATCACTGTATATGTGCGGCAAACCATACTCCACTTTGGAAGGTATGTGGTTGATTTGATGCTCTTCAGAGAGAGTGTAGTTTTCCTTCTCAATACCAATCTTCTCGGCCGGTTCACGTACACCGTATGGTGCTAAATAAAACAAAACAGACAATGTCAAAGAACTGTAACTCACTCTAATATCTTTTTTCTGTTTTACAGCCACAATTCTTAATGAAATTGAGTTTGTTAATTTTTTGGTCAAAATGACCAATTTCTAATGTGGTTATTTTTCTCTATATAAATGTCTTTTAAGGTAGATATATTTCGCTATGGGTAAGAAATCAATAATTAGATTTAGATATCAGCATATTTAATTAATTAGGTATAGGTTGAGAATAAAAGTTTCTGGTATGATTAAATAAACTTACGATCCGTTATAATAGCGTCAAACTTTAGTCCTTCCCTCCACATGGGTAATGAGAAATCACTGATCACCACATCCAGGTAGCGAGAGTCTATACTGTACTGCTTCATGTTGCCTCTGATGCTCTCCTCTTTCGCACGGACCTATTCAATGTTTTACTTAAAATTTGCATAATGTACTAATGTAGAGCGGAGGTAAACTAAACATAGTAACCTGTAAAAACCTAAAGTTCTTGAAAGATTTTCTTGTACGTTTCAGAACCAAAATTAAAAAGTAAACCAGTAAAAATGTCGACTAATGAATAGTAGATGCCGTGGGTGACTAGACTGGGTACTGTGTGCGAATGAAATTTAGTCATGTCACATTGTGAAAAGTCAACATTTTTACCTATCATTATGAAACCTTAAATCCAATGTAATACATACATTGTTACCTTTTGTCCGACTCGCGTAGGTCGTGTCCGTCCGTGAAGCATCATGAAGTCAATGTCAGAGCCCCAGACATGCGCTTAACATAAAAATTTCATGTTTATAACATAACTGAATTAAAATAAAAAATTAATAGTGTGTGTTCTTCCAGACTCCTCTACATCTATACCAAAATTCATAGTAATCCGTTCAGACATTTAGGCTACAAACTCTAACAAACATTCCATCCCTCTAAACTTTCGCATTTATAATATTGGTAAGATTAAAGTATATCAGGAAGAGCTGCCTATTTAGTTGTTGAGCCGCAGGTCAATAGTTCAAGTCTATGTGACCTGAACATTTGGACTGGTTAAGAGCTTTACATACTACTTAGTTTACTTACCACCGAAATGTCCTGCAGCAACAAGTAGGGAACCAGAACCGACAAAGGGGTCCAGTATGATATCTCCAGATGTTATCTGTGCCTGGTTAGCCATGATCAGAGACAGCTGGGCATCCATACTGGTGTTGCCAATGAAATGACGTCGTTTTAATGAATGTTGTTGGATTAGGTCTCTTTGGCCATCTGTTACCTGTTATAAGTCATTTCTGTTTTATATTCTAAAATGTTACTTTCCGTAAAACATTTTTTTTATAAGTAATACGTAATTGTCATTATTACCTTACCATATGTGCCCATTGGCCATGTGTCTCTGGACTATGACAATGAAAAAGAAAAAACTGAGGTACATGGGATTCAAACCCAGAACCTGTAGATGACAAGTCAAATGCTTAATCCCTGAGCCACCAATGCTTACATCAATGTATTAATTCTAATGTAGAAAAGTGGATTGTAAAAAAATCAAAATATAGAGAAAAATATTACATAAATTGTTATAATGAGTAAACTTTAGTGTTTTAAGATATAATGATTGTGTTGTCAATTTAATTGTATTTATTAAATATTTTCATTATACTAATAGAAAAGTGATACATACCCATCTTCCAAAGAACACATCATAAGGCTGATCAGGCACATTGTTTGGGTCAACTCCATAGAATTCAAAATATGACAAAGTTATATCTGGATTTTTTAACTTTACAGGACCATTTAGTGGTAAATAATTGAATTTCTGGGAATATTACAAATATTATCAATTAAGGACTCTCAAAAACTTTAGAGCCATTTTAATTTAATAATAGCATAAATTTTTTGAATTGGGAACATTGATTTTAATTGAAAACAGTTACCTCAATTTTCTGAACCTTCTCATTCATTGTGAAATGTTTACAAAATGTTTCAACATCTACTTTGAATGACTTTGTAATATCACAGCATGCCTCGATCAGCTCACTTGGACAAATTTGTGAATTAGAACCATTTACATCTGGACCTTGTGTGGTTAACCATTTACCAGAAGTATTTTTTACACTCTGATTCAAATTCTCATGTAACTCTGTCTCGGTTTTAGCATGCGACCATAGTTCTATACAACTTTTAAGAAGAACCGATCTATTTGCTATTTTTTTTACATGATCTTCCGTTGGTAATTCTACAATCCAATATGGTTTCTTGATGCATGGCTCTTCGATATATTTTACTGGAATGTCTAACATGGAGATAATGCTTTGCATTTCCTACAAAGTAAATAGAACTTTCAATTATAAATCGTTTCATTTCATTTAATAATTAAGAGTTACTTATGTGAACTTACAGCATGTCGAAAGTCAATGTGTTCGTACGCAAACCACAATAAATAACGACGCCACATATTAGCATTCAGATTCTATACCATTAAAAATAATTCACCTTTTTACATTAATAAACTACAACAGCAATAATAAATAAAAACTTTAACCAAAACATAACCTTAATTCAAAACCATAGACTAACTTAAGGTTTTTGACAGCTAACAGTTGACAGAAACAAGATATTTTTTTTTTAGATTGAGGTATTTGGTAACGAGGCCTTTAAGCCAACTAGCAGGGAAATAAAAAAGATTAAATAATGACCACTGTTTTCATTGTAATAGAGAAGATCATTATTCATTTTAAGAACTAACTTTAAGCTCAACATGATAAACTTTTGAAAGGCTATGTAATTTATAAATTATTTAAAAACCTCAACGAAATATATATTTTTTAAATAACAGGCATTATAATTTTACAATTATTTAATGTTTTAGGTATTTTTTAAATTCAGTATCCAATACTGAGGTATATATTTCACTAAAACAACTTCCCACCATTATGAAAAATCTATTTTATCATCTCCATTTTTCTCTTCACCTATAGTATATCGATGTCTATCATGTATGAAATCAAGGTAAATGTCCTTAAGTGGACCAGAACATGGAACGTAGTGACCACCGGAATGTTCTGCCACAGCTGGTTTATTAAATAAATTAATCAAAGATTCACTCATTTCTGAAAAAAAAAGGTATACAAGAAGCATTAAATGTTTCTTATATAAATTAGTAAATTAGTATATACTATTAATAAGAATAATTATTGTACCTTTGGGTATAATAGAGTCACTTTCTCCATATACATGTAGTGATGGTAAATTAATATCTTCATCATAAAAGCCTTTATGTACTAAACTTCCTGATCTGAATCCAGATACAAATATTGCAAAATTAAATGAATAAGGTAGATCTAAAAATAAGAAAAAGTATTGAATGACATTGTAAATTAATATTAAGATAAATCTTTGAAATAAATTTCAATTCATGGCTTTCCATGTTATGAGTATTAAGAGAAATCATAAAAAAAATCATGATTGTAGTGTTTTGTGGTCAAATGTATACTAACATCCTTTCTGTTGCATTGCAGCTAGTAAGCCCACCAGACAAGCTCCTTGTGAAAAACCCATAAAACCGTCAAAGGGTCCATATTCTGACACTATGCTCTCTACCAAATGTAATGTATCCTCAAATCCGATGGCTGGCCCACCTAAACATTTACCACTGAATGAATTGTCTTCAGCATTGAACCACCATGATCTGCGATCTATAAAAATAAATAAAACATATAAAATTGATGTTATAATTATATTTTGTCAAACCTTCCACTGTAATCTTAACTAAAAACTTCAAGTTACACCACGTCACAAATTTAATTTAATAAAGATTACCTTCATCCCCATCCTCTTCGTTTACAACTTTATGGGGAGCAGAGAAAAAAACCAACTGCGCGTACTTTGATAGCGTCTTTCTAAAAGAGCCTAATTTCCCCCTGAACACCTCACCGTTCTGACGATAACCGTGGAAAGTCAGAATCTTCAGTTTCGGTTTATCGTTCTGATTTGTGTCTTGTTTATCGTTTGTTGGTGGGGAGTCGACCGTTGAGTTCGGGTCCGACATCTTGCGATATATTATATTACTATATAGCCATTTAACTTGGCGAGTTAATTTACATACGCGGTGGGTTACAATGATTATTTCTATTTGCTATATAAGCTAAGTTTTAGGAAAACCCTGATTATAACCATACCAAACAACGGCATAAAATTACTGTTTAGGTGACAGTGACAGATGGTGACAGCTGACAGCAGATGTTAAGTTGAACCTCGGAATCGCGGAGCCAACGATTTTAAAAGGTGCGTAAATATTGAAAAAATACTAATTACATTACCATTGAAGAAGAAGAAGAAGTCTAAACTTATTTTTTTTATGTTAAGTGTATTGATAATATTAATAACAATTGAATTAGAATTCTATTTAATAAAATCTTTCAAAATGAACCGTAGTTGGTTTGGCAAGGAACGAACAATCTTTGTCATAATGTCAATGTCATCGTGCCATGCTGATGTTTTACGCGCCAAACTTTTCAGATGTTTTGTTTGGTTTACTTAGTCGGTTTTAATTTAAAGTTTAGGCTGTAAAACTTTTTTCGTATTGTTGATTGGTGTGGTATTAAGTTTGTGTTATTTATAAATTAACAAATAGCAATGGAGGACGGAGATTTCGATCAACGCTTGAGAGATTTGCAGAGAGAATATCTTGAGTTTTTAGACGATGAAGTAAGTTTGAAAAAATACTTTAAAAGTGTTGTGAATGTCAATAGTATTTCATGCGTAGGTTCTTTATTTCAGGAAGACCAAGGGCTGTATATGGAAAAAGTAAAAGAAATGATTTCGGCCAGCAAAAAACGACTGGTTGTAAATATTAATGATTTGAGAAGAAAGAATCCAGCTCGTGCCAAAAATCTGTTAGAAAGTGCTTTTGAGGAGCAGATAGCATTTCAAAAGGCACTCAAGGAATATGTGTCATCAATTGATCCTACATTTGCTAAAGAAATGGAAGAATTTTTTGTTGCATTTTCTGGTAGCTTTGGAACTAAACATGTCACACCAAGAAGTTTAACTTCACGGTTAGTAAATAAATAAATAACTAAATCTAATTGCCTTTACCTTCTATACTAATTGGCTAACTTGCCACTTATCTAATTCATTTTTATGCAACACCAGCAAATAAACCTATTTTTTACACAGATTTTTAGGAAACTTAATCTGTGTGGAGGGCATAGTGACGAGGGTGTCCCTGGTGCGACCCAAGGTAGTGAGGAGTGTGCACTACTGTCCCACCACTAAGAAAGTAATGGAGAGGAAGTACACTGATCTTACTTCCTTTGAGGCTTTTCCTACATCGGCTGTGTATCCAACTAAGGTACCTTCAACAACAGTTTTCTTTAAACTCTTGAAACTAATATTTTCCTATTGAATTATATCAAAGGACAATCTCACTAATATTATAAACTAGCTTTCGCCCGCGACTCCGTCCGCATGGAATTGAAAAAAACAAAAGTGAATAGCCTATGTATTCTTCCAGACTATCTTCTACATCTATGCCAAATTCCATCGAAATCCGTTCAGCCGTTTAGGCTACAAACTCTAACAAACATCCATCTATCCATCCATCCATCCATCCATCTAAACTTTCACATTTATAATATTAGTAGGATTAGTAGGATTAGTAGGATGTACAAAGATATCTCCAGAACAGCTTAACAGATCTTAATTAATTTTCCTCAAATGTTGAAACCTAGTATAAAAGAACAGACAGGATAGAATGATTTTTTAATTCCATGCAAATAAAGTATCTGGCAAAAGCTAGTAAAACCACAAAACTACTAGTCCAAAGAAATATGTATCAAAATTACATATTTTTTAGACTAATATAAAAACTTAATTGTTAGCATAGTGAAATAAACTACCATCAGATCTAGATATAAATGAAATTTAAATAAGTTTTGAATAATTTTTAGGATGATGAAGGTAATCCATTAGAGACAGAATATGGTTTATCTCGGTACAAGGATCATCAGACACTAACAGTGCAAGAGATGCCGGAGAGAGCACCTGCAGGTCAGCTGCCCCGCAGTGTGGATGTCATCTGTGATGATGATCTTGTCGATAAATGCAAACCTGGAGACAGGGTGCAGGTTGTGGGAAACTATAGATGTTTGCCATCTAAACAGGGTAGCTTTACTGCAGGAACCTTCAGGTAAGCTAGAAAACATTGATTTCTGTATATTTTGTTCAAGTTATAAGTAGTAGTAGGGACTACGATTTCAGGAACTTCACGGCTAACACATATTTTCGTGGTTCAAATTATAAACAATCATGGCATACTATTTGTTTTTACTCTTGAAATGACAGCTTGCATAGCATGTTTTGTTATGGCTTTCTATAGAAATTATATTACTTATTTATACTATAATTGCAAAAGTTTGGATGGATGGATGTTTGCCAGAGGTTGTAGCCTAAATTGCTGAACGGATCTTGATGAAATTTGGCATAGAAGTAGAGAATAGTCTGAAAGAACACAAGCTACTACCATGTGTTTTTGTTTTTAATTCCATGTGACCGAAATAACGGGCGAAAGGCTAGTGTATAAATAAAAATGTATGTAAAAATGATAATTTCAGGACAATTTTATTAGCTAATAATGTAACGGAAATAAATAAAGAAGCAGACTTATCGATCACTATGGAGGACATCAAACTATGCAAGCGTTTAGCTAAACAAAAAAATGTGGACATGTTTGAAATGTTAAGCAAGTCCCTCGCACCATCTATTCACGGACATGATTACATTAAGAAGGCTATTCTCTGCCTATTACTTGGTGGGATGGAGAAGATACTGCCTAATGGCACAAGACTTAGAGGGTAAGTCATAGATAAAAATTGCAAATTTATAAAGAATTCTTTTTTCTAGGGAATAAACTTAATTTTAAATACAAGAATAGTAATTTTGAATTTTCATTCCTAAAAGAGTAAGTTAGACCTCAATGCTTAATTTTAGACTAGACTGGACTTTAGAAATTATAGGGCAAGAGGATTTGAAAGAAGAGAGAACATATAGGAAGAGGAAATATTTTAAATCAATAGAAAAATATTGGATACTTCTCACATTAACACTATAAACACAGTTTTTTTTGTTTCCATTGCAGTGACATAAATATCCTGTTAATCGGAGACCCATCAGTGGCAAAGTCCCAATTACTCCGCTACGTGCTGCTGACAGCCCCTCGTGCGGTCACCACCACGGGCAGGGGCTCATCCGGTGTCGGTCTCACTGCTGCCGTGACCACTGACCCTGATACTGGGGATAGAAGGTAACTTCTAGAAATAATTAAAAGGTCATATAAAGGTCATAGATGATGTTATGAGAAAGAGATGAGAACATAGACAAGAAGATAGTAGTATTTAAAAAAAACATTCTACACCTCTTACACTGTTTTGACTGGTCTTGTAACTTAAGGTTAATTTGTAATATTTGATGATATATAATATAAAAAGGTAAAATGGATGGGTATTGGAAGGTATCTCCAAGGGCTCAATGGTTCGTGATGAAAAGGCAATGATGTAGAGTCTACAAAGTTTTGTTTTTAATTCCTTGCAACCAAAGCCGTTGGCATTATCTATACTAGTATTATAAAAAGGAAAACGTTGTATTTTTGTATGTACTGAAATAACTCAAAAACTACTGGACCGATTTCAAAAATTCTTTCACATTTAAAAAGCTATGTTTTCAGTGAGTAACATAGGCTATATTATATGCGGGCGAAGACGCGAGCAACAGCTATCTAGTAATATAATAATTCCAGATTAGAAGCTGGTGCGATGGTACTAGCGGACCGCGGCGTGGTGTGTATCGACGAGTTCGACAAAATGTCGGACATCGACCGCACTGCGATACACGAGGTGATGGAGCAGGGGCGAGTCACCATCGCTAAAGCGGGGGTGCACGCCTCCCTCAACGCACGCTGCTCCGTCCTCGCCGCTGCCAACCCCGTTTACGGCAGGGTAATATCTAATCTATATGTACAGTTGGTGAAATACGCGGTGTTACATTTACAGCAAAATTGCCTTGATGACCGTAATGAAACAAACTGCGCTTCTTACAAGTCAATTAGGTAGCACTTTCTTGCGCAAATAATTGGATAATAAAATTAGCCGTGTACCACTAATCAACCATATTTCGTATAGACACATTAAAAAACTACTTCATCTTGGTTATTGGTCCCTGTCGTCATTTTATTGCGTTCAATATGATTGTAAATTTAAAGGAAAACACCGCCAGATTCTCAGACTGTAGATGAAAAATATATTAACAAAACTATTAAATAGGACCTTTATCGATAATTTTTTAGTGTTTGTCATGTTGTCTGTGACCTGTGACTGTGTGCGATAATCTCAGAAACACTTGAACCTATTTGTATTCAGTTTTCACTAATCTATACTAATATAATAAAGAGGAAATATTTGTTTGATTGTAATGAATAGGCTCAAAAACTACTGGGTGGATTTTAAAAATTCTTTCACCGTTAGAAATGTAATTTATCTGTGAGTAACATTGGCTATTTTTTTGACGGAGTCGCGGGCGAAAGCTAGTCTATTATAATAAGCTTCAGTTAACATTTAGCGTTTTTTTATTTCTATTAGAGTAGAAATAAAAATTGTACCATTGTTTTTAACGTGTTCCAGTATGACCAATATAAAACACCAATGGAGAACATTGGTCTACAAGACTCGTTGCTGTCTCGTTTCGACCTGCTGTTCGTGATGCTGGACATCGCTGATGCTGACCACGATAACCTCATCTCAGAACACGTACTTCGTATGCATAGATACAGGTATACATAATAATATTATAAGGAAAGATTTGTATTTTTGTATGTATAGAAATAACCGAAAAAATACTACAACGATTTCAAGAAGTCGTTATTTTTGTGTGTATTGAAATAAATTAAAAACAACTGGACCAATTTCAAAAATTCTTTCAACATTAAAAAGCTACGATATCACTGTGTAAGATATCATCACACTAATATAAATGTGAAAGTTTGGATGGATGGATGGATGTTAGTTTGTAGCCTAAACGGCTGAATCGATCTCGATGAAATATAGGAAGAGAGAGAGAGAAATAGAGGCGGAGAGGAAGTAGAGGATAGTCTTGAATAGCACATACCAAACAGGGATTTCATTTCTTTATGGTTGGATTACTAGTTTCTAATTAACACAGAAAACATTAAAATATTTTAATCGTTATCTAACGATACAAATTTCCAGAAACCCAAAAGAACAAGACGGGGAAGTGCTCCCGATGGGATCTACAGTGGAAATGCTCTCTACTGAAAATCCTGATACTGATGAAATTGAAGTGAGTTTAATATTTTCTAATTATCTTTCATGTATAGATGGCGCTAGTATCAAATCAACACAGTAACGCCATCTAGTAGCTGCATTATACTTTAACTGGCTATTATAAGCATAATCGTTGCTATAGTGTGTCTAAATAAGATAGATTAGTTTGATAAATGACGTATATGAAGTATCGAATTCATTATGTATGAAGGCAAATTTCGTACTTAATAGACAGGTATCGTAGTGACGAAACAAACACGCATAGCGAACAATTATGAACTATCGATATTTGTTTTAAATAATTATAGAACTCAACTAAAATTATTATTTTCTTATTAACTAATTTAGAGGACAATTCTAGTATTGATTATAGTGTAGAGAATTTAACGATGACAGAAATATTAGCGAAATCCAATTCGATTACGTACGGCTATAGTTGTAATAAACACTTATTTACTCTCATTATTTGTTATAGTCATTATTAATTTGAGAAAACAGTGTTTTTTTTATTTCATAAGTTATAACTATAAATCTATCGATTCTAACTTCTACAAGAATAAAAATCGAAAATCGAAAAGATTCATGCTTGATTTTACACAACCCATCCCTACTAAATTGTCACATGAATTGACATGAATTGACATGAATTGTCAAACTAATCTAAATTAATTAGACACACTATAGTTGATGATCTAAGCTAAATCTAGCTCTAGGTGGAGCAGATAACATTAATACTGTTTTTTTTATTTATTTATTTAATTCTTGTTGCATAAATGTTACTATAAGTATACTGAAACTACGCTACTACTAGATTTGCGCAAAGGCAGTCTTGCTATTAACCATTACAGGCAGTGGGACAGAGGCTAGACAAAAATATTTAGATTTTTTCAAGTTTTTAAATCTGTTTTACATTTGATTCTTTCTGGTTTCTGTAAATAGTGATAGAGAGGATTTGCCTCCTCACAAAATTTAGAAATTAAACTATGTCACTTTTTATACTAGTTTCAATCTATTTTATCTATCTAGCTGTTGCTCGCGACTTCGTCGGTGTGCAATTAAAAAATATACCTTATGTTACTGTAATGTATAGGTGGTAATGAAACGGCGGTTGGTTTGGGACTGATTTATTATAAATCATTTGACGGTAGGTTATACAAACCTACCTACATTTATCACAATATATTACAGTTACTTAGATAAACTACCTTATAACGGTGAGGGTTTTTAACTGCCCAGTAGTTTTTACATGAATCGAATACATACAGAAATCCAATAATACAATATCCTCTTTATAATTAGTTATCTATGATATAGAATACAAAAGATGCGATGTACGAGAAGTACGACCCGCTGCTGCACGGGAGCAGCCGCAGCGCCAAGGAGCAGGTGCTGAGCACTCGCTTCATGCGCAAGTACATCCAGATCGCGCGCATGCTGCGCCCCAAGCTGACACAGCGCGCCTGCGACCTCATCGCTGACGAGTACGCGCGTCTCCGCAGCCAGGACTGCATGGAGTCTGATGTCGCCAGGGTATCATACATTTTTTTATATCGTAAGGTCGCAAACGCACAAGCGGCCACCTGAATCCGCCAAACCGGCGACGCGACCGCTGCCCATAGACATTCGCAATAGCAAATGCGTTGCCAACCTTGAGCGACGGAGGAAAAGACATAAGAGGATGTTTCCCCTTCCTATGCGTCTGCTTTACCGTCAAATCCACGTTCCCTTTCCATCATTTTCTTATAAGATAAAGGGTGGAAAGGAAAAGGGACTAAAGTTAGGTATAGGGTTAAAGTACATTATAAATGCAAAAGTATGGATGGATGGATGGATGTTTGTTGGAGATTGTAGCTTAAACGGCTGAACGGGTCTCGATGAAATTTGGCATAGACGTAGAGGATAGTCTGGAAGAACACCTAGGCTACTCACTTTCGTTTTTTCTAATTCCACGCGGATGGAGTCGCGGGTGAAAGCTAGTATATTATAAACTAGCTTTGATGAGGTCTTCTACCTCCACAAAACCGTTGATCCGTCCGTTAAGAATCACCCTGTATATACAATTACCAATCCACAGAAAGTTATCCAATAGAATATATGATATGTTTATTATTGTGCTCAGACGCAGCCGGTGACGGCGCGCTCGCTGGAGACGCTGATCCGGCTGGCGACGGCGCACGCCAAGTGCCGACTCAGCTTCCACGTGGCGGAGCACGACGCGCAAGCCGCCATCGACCTGCTACACTACGCCTACTTCAAGAAGGTCCCACACCACATTTACCACTTGATTAACTACTGCCCCCCCCCCCCCTCCACTGACCTCTATAAATAGACAAGCTTTATCTACTACTTCGTGGCGTAGGATGTCAGCAATTACAGCATATTTTTGAATGATCCTTTCTTTAATTAAAAGCCCTACACTTAAGAAATGCTTTAGGCTATATATTTTCTCGCTATTAAACTTAGGGGGTAAATAAATTAGAAAAAACCTCATGTGGGAAAGGGGCCATAAACTACAAGCTGCCAATAATGATAACGGTAATTTTGACATTTGCAGTTTAGAATTTGACAAATGTAGACAATAAAATATAGTTTTTATAATTTCAACCATACATTTGTGACTTTTTCATCAGCGATATTCTCATCCGAATGTTACTTAGTCTATGACAACTTCACTTATTTCAACCAGCTCTCCATATCAGTTATTATTATTAAATCTCAATTACCCTTTAACGTTCTTTATTTTGTTATTTTACAATTTGTATTATAATACGAAATTATATTTCTTTAGGTCTTAACGAAAGAGAAGCGTCGTAAACGGCGCGCATCCTCCGAGGAGGAGGGCGAAGCGCCCGAGGGCGAGCGCCCCAAGCAGCCCCGCGCCAAGAGAACGAGAAAGGTCAGTACTATACATACATTAACAAGCGTAGCCAGCCCTGTCTGTACATAAAATCCTCAGTCAATAATACTTGCCTAATTGCTTTTTATTATCTACTAGTTTTCGCCCGCGACTCTGTCCGCGTAGAATAAAAAAAATCCAAAGTGAGTTGCCTATGTGTTCTTCCAGACTATCCTCTACATCTATACCAAATTTCATCGGAATCCGTTCGCCCGTTTAGGCTACAAACTCTAACAAACATCCATCTAAACATTCACATTTATAATATTAGTATGATTTATTTGTTAGAGGCGGAGTTTGTTTTTGCAAGAAACAAGGCAATTTCTTGTAAATGGGACACTGCGGATTTCCGCAACTGTACATACCCTTTATTGGTATTAAAATTGGTTAAATTTGTATTATTCTTATCTATATTGGAGTTATTAAATTTTAACGTTAACCAGGATAAAGGTGAGGGCGAAGACCCTTACGAGTTCTCGTCTGACGAGGAGGCGGAGCCCGTCCTGCGCGCGGCGCACCGCACGCAGCCTGACACGCAGCCTGCCTCTGCTGACACCACTATTGATGAACAAAGGTTGGTTATACAACAAAGTATTAAATATCATACTTGAGAGAATAAAAACAAAAACGCTTCAGTACTAATATTCAAATTTATTTCGGCGTACCAAATTATAGCTTACTAGCTATCGACCGCGACTCCGTCCGCGTGGATTATATAATAGTAAAAAAATCTATGTTATGTTAGCGATAATGTAGCCATTGATTGGTAAAAGTATTTTTAAAATTGGCCCAGTAGTTTTTGAGTTAAATGCGTAAAAGTATAAATCTTTCTATTTTATAATATTAGTATAGATTAAAAAAACAATTTTGTATGCCTCGATACAAAAAAAAAACAGAAATTTAGATAAATACTGAAACTTTAGATGGATGGTTTATCATATAAAATTGGACTTCATTTACTTTAAAATAAAAAAATCCTCTAATTTCCAGATTAACACAATTCAAGTCAGCACTGCAGCAGTTGTTCCGCGAGGAGCGCGCCAACTCGCTGCCACTGGACAGAGTGACTCGCCACGTGAACGACAAGTACTCGCACGAGCCGTACTCGCCGGGCGAGCTGCTCGCCGCGCTGCAGCGCATGACGCACGACAACCACGTCATGATGGCGGACGATATCGTGTTCTTAATATAGATACAACACCTACGTAATGTACAGTCAGCTGAAAATACTTGTATACAATAAACTTCAGAAACTATAAATAATGACCATAGGCCTCACCTCTCTTCTAAAATATAAATATATGCAGTTTCAACAAATATAGATTTAAGAATCCGTATGTATGATACAAACAAATATTTTTTGAAACAAAAACCCTAAAAGAGTTAGTAAAGTTTCGTAAATACATATTTATGTAGCTGACTGTACATAGAATCTGCTGTAGCTGCTGTAGCTGACTGTAGGTAGAATCTAAATTCTTAGTCTTAAGTCAGAACTCCGGATTATAAAACAGGAGAAATCAGTTAAGAACCTAAGTAAAAATTGTTGCCTAACCCAAAATACAGAATTAGGTGAATTTAGAAACCTAAATAGGAATTATATTAAGCCTAGGTTTATGATTATTTGTAAGAGGTGGAGTTTGTTTTTGCAAGAAACAAGACAATTTCTTGTAAATGGGACACTGCGGATTTCCGCAACTGTACATACCCTTTATTGGTATTAATGTTGGTTAAATTTGTATTATTCTTATCTATATTGGAGTTATTAAATTTTAACGTTAACCAGGATAAAGGTGAGGGCGAAGACCCTTACGAGTTCTCGTCTGACGAGGAGGCGGAGCCCGTCCTGCGCGCGGCGCACCGCACGCAGCCCGACACGCAGCCTGCCTCTGCTGACACCACTATTGATGAACAAAGGTCGGTTATACAACAAAGTATTAAATATCATACTTGAGAGAATAAAAACAAATACGCTTCAGTACTAATATTTAAATTTATTTCGGCGTACCAAATTATAGCTTACTAGCTATCGACCGCGACTCCGTCCGCGTGGATTATATAATAGTAAAAAAATCTATGTTATGTTAGCGATAATGTAGCCATTGATTGGTAAAAGTATTTTTAAAATTGGCCCAGTAGTTTTTGAGTTAAATGCGTAAAAGTATAAATGTTTCCTTTTTATAATATTAGTATAGATAAAAAAAACAATTTTGTATGCCTCGATACAAAAAAAAAACAGAAATTTAGATAAATAGCGAAATTTTAGATGGATGGTTTATCATTTAAAATTGGACTTCATTCACTTTGAAATAAAAGAAATCCTTTAATTTCCAGATTAACACAATTCAAGTCAGCACTGCAGCAGTTGTTCCGCGAGGAGCGCGCCAACTCGCTGCCACTGGACAGAGTGACTCGCCACGTGAACGACAAGTACTCGCACGAGCCCTACTCGCCGGGCGAGCTGCTCGCCGCGCTGCAGCGCATGACGCACGACAACCACGTCATGATGGCGGACGATATCGTGTTCTTAATATAGATACAACACCTACGTAATGTACAGTCAGCTGAAAATACTTGTATACAATAAACTTCAGAAACTATAAATAATGACCATAGGCCTCACCTCTCTTCTAAAATATAAATATATGCAGTTTCAACAAATATAGATTTATGAATCCGTATGTATGATACAAATAAATATTTTTTGAAACAAAAACCCTAAAAGAGTTAGTAAAGTTTCGTAAATACATATTTATGTAGCTGACTGTACATAGGTAGAATCTAAATTCTTAGTCTTAAGTCAGAACTCCGGATTATAAAACAGGAGAATTCAGCTAAGAACCTAAGTAAAAATTGTTGCCTAACCCAAAATACAGAATTAGGTGAATTTAGAAACCTAAATAGGAATTATATTAAGCCTAGGTTTATGATCATTTGTAGTTTTAAGTACTATTTGTTCTGTGTGAATCAATGAATAATATCGAAATATCGTATAATCTGTATTTATGTAATAACACTGAATAAATCCTTACAATATATTAGAATGTAGTCATCTCAGTTTAAAACCTAAATCTTTGTGGATAGTTTTATGTTTTTTTTTTTTTAATTAAACCAGTAAATAAGTCATTGTTAAACTAATATTTAAGTGGAATTCAAATTACTTAATTGTAGTAACTAATTCGAATTTCATATTTTATAATTTCTTGTCACATATTTTTATTCTAATCTACATTAATAATCAAAATATTTTAAATAGTTAAATCATTCATTTTTCTAATTTTATAGTAATCGAATGTTTTGATGAATAATAATTAGCCCACCAATTTAATAATCAAAACAGTCAACTATTATTGTATTATTTCGATTATTTTCATATGCTGTTAATTTTTTCTTCTGCCGAAGGATTTGCAAAATTGTTATCTAAAAATGTCTATTTCTTGCTTAGAAGTAAGAACTCAAATAAAAAATAATTTTGTATTTGAATTGTACAAATTAAATAAAGCGATTTATAAAAAATTGTTGCCTAACCCAAAATACAGAATTAGGTGAATTTAGAAACCTAAATAGGAATTATATTAAGCCTAGGTTTATGATTATTTGTAGTTTTAGGTATTATTTTTTCTGTGTGAATCAATGAATAATATCGAAATATCGTATAATCTGTATTTATGTAATAAAACTGAATAAATCCCTATGATATATTAGAATGTAGTCATCTCAGTTTAAAACCTAAATCTTTGTGGATAGTTTTTTTTTTTTTTATTAAACCAGTAAATAAGTCATTGTTAAAGTAATATTATAATTAAGTGGAATTCAAATTACTTAATTGAAGTGACTAATTCGAATTTCATATTTTATAATTTCTTGTCTCATATTTTTATTCTAATCTACATTAATAATCAAAATATTTTAAATATGTTTTATGATTTATTAATATTCTCGTATAATATGGATGTTTGTCACCATCACATTTTAAATAGTTAAATCATTCATTTTTATAATTTTATAGTAATCGAATGTTTTGATGAATAATAATTAGCCCACCAATTTAATAATCAAAACAGTCAACTATTATTGTATTATTTCGATTATTTTCATATGCTGTTAATTTTTTTTTCTGCCGAAGGATTTGCAAAATTGTTATCCAAAAATGTCTATTTCTTGCTTAGAAGTAAGAACTCAAATAAAAAATAATTTTGTATTTGAATTGTACAAACTAAATAAAGCGATTTATAAAAAATTTTTGTTTTTTTTTTTATAAAAAGCCTCAATCTCAAAATTTCCAAAGGAAATGCTTTTTTAATTGTTTAACACCGCTTTTCCTTTCTAAATATCTCGCATTGCTATTTTAACCTTATCTAAACTGTGACATTTACCAACGCAATATTGGTGTTCTCTGTACACCATTTCAATCATTCGCCTCATTCAATAATTTTTTTGAAAAGCAGAAACATGGGATAAAATAAAATTACAGATTTGTATGGTTATTATTTATTAAATCACTTAACAATTATTTCCTATTCTTTCCTTTGCCTTTCGTTTTCTTTTCCCTGCCTTTCCCTTTATTAAATTTGTTAATTTTTCCACCAAATACCTTACCATGTCTTGGTTTTCCTGAATCTTCGTTCTTGTTGAACCTTTTCCCATCTCTATTCCTCTTGAAATTTCCCTTACCTTCTTCATTCTTGTCGAATCTTCTTTTACCGTGTTGTGATTTCTGATTGTCATCGTTCTTATGGTATTTCTTCTTTAATTTCTTGTCTAATCTCATTTTCTTAAAACCTCTCGCCGGTTTGTCGGTTTTTCGTTTCCTTGATTGATTTTGACTGAACAGATCTGAAACAGATGTTACAAAAACATTAATCTACAAACTTAAATTTTGTTCAAAGAATCAAAACTAAATGCTAAAAATGATTAGACCTCATTTTCACTATGCGATTAGTCGCGCAACTTGTTTCTCCAGTAAAGCTAGTGGAAAAGGGGTTTTATAAACATATAGTTCGGTTTTAGTCATAGTGAGGTACCTTGTTCGGGCTCAGCGCCGACCTCCTCCCTGTAGTAGTCGGCGTCGTCCTCTGCCTCCCCGCCCTCGCCCTCCTCGCCCTCTGCGCCCGCCGCGCCCTCCGCCGCCGCCAGCTCCATCAACCTGACAAATTAAGTCGTATAAAAATAAACATATTTCATATAGAAACGATAATATTGAATTTCCAAAATGCTAAATTTGGTTTAAAAATCTAAATATTCGCATAACCATCAACAACCAACATGATTTCACTACAGCTAAAATATTGAAAAATACCTCTGATTCTCAGTAAGTTCTTTCTTCTTTTTGATACCTTCTAAAGCTTTCTGCTTTAATTCTTCTTTCTCGTGCTGTTTACGTTTCACGTTTTCGTCTTGCTGCGCTTTGCGTTTCTCTTTGAGACGTCTGAAAAAAACCCGCAATAAATCAGCATTAATAAATGATAATTGTAGTTTAATAACTTTAAGTAAAAGAGACAAACCTCTTTTCTTCTCTCTTCTTCTTGATTAAAGCTTTCTCTTCTTCCGTCTTCTCTATAAGCTCATGGTACAGAACTTCTCCATCCATCAGACCATCTTCAACCTGGAATATGAAAATAAGACATATTGTTGTTTCCCTTTCAATGAAATAAGAAATTTATAGTCATGGAATTAAAATCCCTGCCCATTTATGATTGAAATATAGTACCGTATCGTATTTTATCTAACTTAGTGGCCAAAAGTGAAACTAAATTGTGTCGGCTAACTAGCGTCGTCCTGGCAATATGTCACCAGATCCTTTTAAGTACATTTTTTATGCTATTTTCTATTTTACATTTATTTTCTGATAAACCGTTAACAGTATCTCTCAACGAGATAGATATCCTTGTTGGATAATAATTGCATTGTAAATATTAATACATTTCACTGAGATGGGTAGGTAATAAACATCCTCGCCTGTACCTTGATAAGCTGCATAGTGATCCTAGGTCCTAACTCCACCAGTCGTATAGCGGACTTGGAGTCAGCGGCGGCTCCGCGCGACGCCAGGCTCTGCGGCAGCGTCACCTGCGCGTTCGCGTCATCCTCGAACTCACTTTCTGACATTAACGCTGCTCTGGAACGAAAAACATTATTCAATACTAGCTGTCGCCCGCGACTCCGTCTGCGTACAATAAAAAAAGTAAATAGCCTATGTATTCTTCCAGACTATCCTCTACATCTATACAACATTTCATCTAAATCCGTTCAGCTGTTTAGGCTACAAACTCTAACAAACATCCATCCATCTAAACTTTCGCATTTATAATATTAGTATGAAGTATGACTAGTTTTAGCACTAATTAAAGAAAAACAAAGTGTTTCTGTGTTCTTGCAAACTATGTTCTACATCTGACTAACATCAAGATCTGATTTCGTTTGACGTATCTATGATTTTGAAAGTTTAATCTTTAGGAAACCTTCTACTACCAAAAGTAAGAAACTACCTCTCTTTACTAATTACTTTTTGTACGAATGTTGGTTTCATTTAAAATTCATCTGTTGAATCATAACTGTTAGTAATGACAATATTTTTATATTGATTTATGTAGTTACACAAAGTAAAATTACTTGTCAAAGAATTCGGACATATCCTTGCATCTGTTTAAATTGGGTATTTTTCCTTGCACCATCTGAAATATAAGTAAAAATTTTGATGTAAAAACATTAGTTTCTCGTGTTAGAAATGTATAAAAGACATTTTTATGTGTTTTATTATATTATCAGTAGTTTAGTAGTAGTTTTTGACAGACTTCCCTAAAGGAGGTACTCAATTTGTTTGTATGTATTTTTTTTAGTTTCAGAGTTAAGAAACAGCAATATACTTAACTAATATGTAATACGATATTTTTACCTTTTTAGTACCCTTATTAAGTCCGACTGGTATCGCGCGTATGACGTAATGCCTCATGTCAATTAGTTTTGTAGTCGGATTGTAGTTCATGAGAACACAGCGCCTGATATTTTTAAGTTTCACCTGAAAAGTCATAAATAAATTAATCATATTAATATTATGAATGTTAAAGTTTGGATGGATGGATGTTACTATATCTATCAAATTAATGGGGGCAAAAGCTAGTAAAGTAATATAAAGATAATGAAATAAAAATTATATTTACATTCTTGATGTATAATTTTACACAACAAGATAGCAATTATTTTTAAATCTCTTTGATTAATGTGACTATTCCTATTTCAGTATTGTCAGACAAAATAAAAAGAGACAACAATACATCTTTGAATAGATGTTGGTAGGAACTTACTGTGGTTATATTAATTGTTGGAAACATATTCTGGAACATGGTGGCCATCAGTTTCATATGGTTGCCTTCTCCGGAGAAACTATTGAGGACTATAAGAGGGGCGCTTTTGAATGCTCTTGACATTACATACTGCTTGCGTAGAGATGAGACAACATCTCGGGCCAAACTATACTGTAGGAAAAGGACTTTATTATGAATATGACATAAATTGCAATGTTATTTTAGCTTTGGCTGTTTAATGTAAGTGATGCATGAAAAACTAGTGTCACATTTGTTGAAAAAGTAATTTTATGATAGAAAATATATTCATATAAAATATCATCATAGAAAAATTCTGATGGTTTAGGGCAGTGATTAATTTAGTGCGGCTCCAGATTTGCATGTGGCATCTGAATTACTCAACTATCCAAATAGATGCAAGCACATTGTTAGTGTTAATAAATAATTTTAAGGATGAAATTATGTTTTATTTAGTGTATTATTTGTTTAGTGCAAAAACAAGTTTACTAAACATCTCTCCCAATTTTTTTTTCAAATTGTTGTCAAATGTTTGTTGACCATTGATTTAGGGAAACATAAATTTACTGTTGTTATTCTTACATTATGTAATCTGAATGTAAGTGTAGGTCCACGAGGTAGCCGTGCCAGCCGCATGTACGTCCCCAGCTCTGTCTCCGTGAACGC
Organism: Papilio protenor; assembly: GCA_029286645.1. Lineage (NCBI taxonomy): Eukaryota > Metazoa > Arthropoda > Insecta > Lepidoptera > Papilionidae > Papilio > Papilio protenor. The sequence goes on along the minus strand of JAGSMZ010000004.1, from coordinate 7,979,301 downwards.
CATCATGTGAGACACATGCAAGTAGCCCGACACTGACAAGAAGTCTTTGATTGTATTCTTCTTTCTTTCCTGAAAATAAATTTAATAATTTAAACTTTCATTCTCAAAATGATCTGTATTTATTACTTTGTTGTATTTTGTTTTTAAAAGATAATATGCTAAGGAAGGTTAAATAAAATTAGCAGATACACATAATAATGTTTTTTTTCTATGTTAAACTTATACTATAATATGCAAATAATTCATACAAACCTTTAACTGTGACGCGGTAAATGGTTCCATTATTTTTCTAAAATCCTTAGTCAATTCCATAACGTGTTTTGAACATTTTCCTCTATGTATAACGAATGAGTGAGGCGCCTTTACTAAATGGTCAGGTTCTAGAGCCTCTTTAGTTGCAGTGTTTCTTTTCACACATTTACCTTTGCGTTTCCCCATTGTTTCATTAAATAAAACGATCTAACGGCAGCTTTATTTCATGTGTACACAATTGTAAACAAAAAATATTTTCAGGTTAGAAATAACATGCCAAATAGCACGCCTCCTTTTGACGTTTACTGACAAATGACAGTGACAGCTAGACAGTAACGTTCCTATACAGGTAAATAATTCATATCAGTAATGCTAATAAATGAATAAAACAAAGTCTTGCGAGCAAAAATTAACCAAAGGAATTAAGTAACGTTTTAAACTGTTAACGTGAAACTAACAATATTTAATTCTGCAGTTGTCTTCTTTTCCCAAGAGACTATGCGACTATTGTTCATGTCCAGAACGGCACATAACTATAGTTGAATATTGATATGTTGAAAACTATGATTTTAATGTTTCTACGACATATCCGTTGGTTATGTTAACTTGAGTTAAGCACAATGAATGCATTGGGACTCAAAATTGTTGCATTACCTCAACAATTAAACATTTGAAATAAAAACACAACAAAACAAATCAAAACAGCTTTATTTCCTGCTGGTTCTCTTAAAATTTCCCATACTTGCTCATAAATACTACATTACATATCCTTCAACTGTCAAAATGCCGACAATGGTTTTGTTCGTATTTATTAAAAAAAAAAACAATTGCCATATAAAATTTCAGATGAGTACTTTGACTGAACCGCTTACAAAAACCAACACCAACCAACTGCTATTGCTACACCAGTCCATGGACGTTATAGCATTTTGAAGAATTTAAGAGAAAGTTTGAACAATTACACGGTATAAATATACCCAATATTCTATACGATATTTTCTAATATTGGGCTCATCCACCATGTACTTTGGCAGAAAGAAAATTATCTACAACGAGAAAAGCTACTTAAAAAAAAAACAAATGTCAGTGAGAGTGGTAACGCGCGAAAGTTTTAATAATTTTCCTATCTTAGAGTGCAACATTGTTTCATACTATTTATGTATTAAATTTCGAACTGTACTTTTAAGAGATTGTTCAAATTTGCTAGCTATTTAATAGAACCGACATTATATAACATTTAATGTATTGGGTTTGCATTGACGCCGTGTTAAGACCGTAAGAGTCGATTGTTGACTATTTCTTGTCGACATAAAATTTTATTTTTCATGTCAAGAGTACAAAGTCGATGTATAACTAATGACACATTTTAATACTTTCGTTTATTATTTACATTTATATTTGTTGTTAGCAGAGTTTTAGACAGAAAATATAACTTTAAAATTTATAAGCCAATGTACATTTACAAACAATTAGTAGATGGGAGATATTTTAAACAATAGCATCTTTCACACAAAGTTATCCATTCTTCATAGTATTAACAGGACTAGCACCGTTTTAGTTACGTCACGACACACTTACGATACACAACATCAAAACTCAAGAGTTTCCACTGCCGATAAACTGGTATTAAAGCAACCATCTCATAAAAAAATGCTCGTTTTAATCACACTTTCTGACAGTGAAAACCCACAGTTACGTTTCGACACACGTTAGTTAGACTTTCAATGCAAAACCCAAAAAGGAAATAAAAAATAGAGCATACTTTACAAAACGTGCTATCGAAAAAACATAAAATCTAATTGAAAAGTGACCTGTTTTCTACAATACAAAAAAAAAGTTTATTTTTGGGGTATCTTCGATTATTTGAAAGATATAAAAAGCCCCTATATTACCCTATTAAATTAGCTATAAACTATAGTTCATTCTATACTATAATCAGTTAAGTACACTGACCTTTATACATGGACAGGCTAAAGGCCATGGTATTTTGTATCTATTTGGTTTTCGCCATTTTGGCGCTGACAGTAGCGATAGTATTCGAATTAATAATAGAGATAGAATTAACTGTCGTTTACATCAATAGGCGCTTAAGTCGGAACAAATCAAAAGCTGGCATTTCCACGCTACCTGTCCATATTTAGAGGTCAGTGGTTAAATACCACATTAATTTTAAAATTAACAGTACTTATAGTCTGACAGTACAAATATCTCGCAATATCATTACCTCCCAGAGATATCCTTTCGTTGATATTTAAAAAAAATGAGAAAAAGTTTATCAGCCTTGTGCCGAAATAATTGGCACGTTAAAAAAAACAATAACAGCACGGAAAAGTAACGGCATTATAAAGTGAATGTAACATTGGATATCAATTATCTATTTGTTTATGATTGGAATACGAAATTTCTGTATAATCAGTAAAGTATTACTTTTTAATATTAATTCGGAATAAGACCGGTTTCCGCGAGACGTAATTTTTGGGGTTGCCATGTTTGCGTAAGAGACTTACACTTAAAAAAAATGCCCTAGCGATTTAATTAGTATTATTTATTAATATTTTACATTAAGCTTCAAATAATATTTACTGATTATACAAAAAATTCCTTTAATATAATAAAAAAAACAATATTTTATTTTAATGGCAATAAACATAGAAAATAGAAATAAAAGCTTGAAGCTATGGTACAAATTATAATTATTAGTAGAGACGTTAGCGTCAGTTTTAAGTGCAAATACAAAACATACGAGATTTTCATACATTTATCGTTCGACATTCAATCTTTAGTTTTTCGGACAGATTTAATGTGATTCTTCTAAAAGCCATTGAATGAAAAATGTGGCAACATTGAAAAAAACTTTTTCAAAATGGCGAACGTCGATGACAGTTCATTTTATAATTGATAGAACGGAAAATAATTTTCCTGCAGTGTTGTAGACTTTTATAAGAATTATATTTATTTCGTGCTTTGAAATATTTTTAGTATATAACATCTATTCATTACTTTACTATGCCTCCTTGGGGAAAAAAATCATTACATAGTAGAGGTTACCTACATTATTGCGATTGAGACGATATCTCAGTTAATTTACGGTCAAACCCAAAAATCTTTGCTTACATATGAAATGCAAAGATTTTTATTACTTGGTATGGGAGACAATACAAAAACAATCGCCTCCTAACCGAAAGATCAAATTAGTCTTACGTGTTATACTGAATCGATATTTGTTAGATGAGCAAAAAATGCAAATAGATTATTGGGTTAGACCGTCCTTTAAGTCTCGTAATTTTGCTATTTATATTGAAATATCTATATTATCCATATTGCTGAATATACTTCCAATATCTAATCGTAATACGCTATTTAAATTTATCACATTTAACCGCGATAATGTTACCTGTTAAAAATTCTGTAATACACTAAAAAAAGCACAACATACGTCCAAGCTTCACAAAAATACTAAAAACTGTGTAGAATAGTGTTAAAATGGAACACAAATTAATTGATAAAACATTAACAAAATATGTTGATGTATCGAATGAGCGCGTCGCGTGCGCCCGCGCCGGGGCTTCGCAAACCTTACAGTATAGTCGATACCGAGATGTTAGTGTCGTAGTCCAGAAGTTGCCGAGCTGTTTAGTGTTGATCCATCTATAACAAACCAATACATTACTAAATATATACTTACAATAAAAACTATCCATAGATCTATAAACTATAGATACCTAATCTAGAATAAATTGCCATTTGTAGCGGCAAATTAAATTAGTGTTGTCATTAACAATATAAAATGACATTTGGAAAATTTACTTTATCTATAGATTATATATCTATGAACATAACCTATATTTTGTTTACGACGATTGATACAAAAATAAATACAAACAAGAACAGTTAGTAAAAATAGTTTTTTATTATTTTTTTTTAGAGATTCAGTTTTAGTTTTTGAGTTTATACAGAACAAAGATTTTTTTATCAGAATTTTGTAGAATAAGAGAGACACGGAAATTTAGTAGTTAGTTTGTTTAACATTAGAATAGATATATAAAAAAAAGTATTTTTAATTCAACATTCCAATTATTAAGGCAGTTCATGATCGAAATTTTTTTTAAAACATTTTTGTATGTTATTTTTATTATAACGTTATAATTAAAAATGCAACTATAATTATAAGATAATGGTTAGTTTACCATTAATTAATCAACTTAATTGAGTTATTAATTGAGCAACACGGTAAGAGAAACCGCGGAACACAATTAGTTGATGATAAAAGTATGGAAATAAATGCGTAATTTTATATACAGATGATAGATGGAACCTCTCTACAATGACATGTCATGATTGGTCATTGTCGCCGTAACTCCATACCATAGACAAAATTAAAACTATAAGCATTACAAATCCACTGCACAAGGTCGCAGATTTAGGCCAGATCTGGAATTGAATTAATATACATATGTTATTTTGAGGTTATGTTTCGCATGCCACGGTGAAGTTTAGTTTTGTTAGTATGAAATGTTTTTATTTTAATTTGAGACTAGATTCGTTAAGATGATTGTTATTTTGTTAGTTTAAGCCAATTTATTTACAAGCGTAGAAAACAATTTGTTTATTATGTAATGTGATTTTTTTAAATGTATTGTTTCCCTATTTGTCATTTTTGTTTTTTTATTATATTTTAGTTTTTATGGATACAATATACATGTGCACTTCCTGATTAAAATGGTTTAGTTTTTACAAGTTGTATAATAGAGATGTCAATAACTTTTTTTCTCCTATTGTTAATTTGTTGAACAATACCTGTTCTTGACCGTTAGTCTCCTGTGACTTCATTACGTCAGGTAGATCCGGCGGTGCTGAGTACGGGGTCAGATCCAATGCTTCGAATTCGCCGTTTTCTTTCCTGTAATATAAGTTTTATATATCATAAAACTACCATATCTTACTCCTTACTAACCTTACTAATATTATTAATGTGAAATTTAAGATGGATGGATATTTGTTACAGTTTGTAGTCTAAACTGCTGAGCGAATCTTGATTAGATTTGGCGTAGATGTAAAGGATAGTCTGGAAGAACACATGGGCTTACTATTTTTTTTTAATAACACGCGGACGGAATTGCGGGCGGTAGCTAGTATATTATCTTACGTAATGTGTCATTTATTACGTGATTTAGGTATAAAAAAACTTAAATCTGCACAGTAACTACTTAATCCATGTAGATTAATGTTTGTTATTAAATAAAACATTATCAATGTGAAAGATATGAATAGGATACAAAATATCTATTGAACTGGCAACTAGCAGTGATAACAAAGGTCATTAAAAAAACAACCATGGAGTTTACAATCAATTATCTATCTCTTTCCATCTTGTGTATTTTTCATCTTTTTTGTCAAACTGGAAATATTTTCCTTCATACTATTATAAAATCCTTATCCAAGTCACATTTAATGATTTTATAGTGAAACTTCACATCATTACCATAGCTAAATGTATAACCACTGGCGGATCCAGGGCGAGGGGGGTCATGACCCCCCCCTGAGCTGGTTGGTCAATAGCTTGACAAAATATATTTACATATTTTGTCAAGCTCTTGACTTGACCATGACTATGTGACCAAAGCTGGATCCGCCCTTGTGTACAACAGTCTATAGACATCGACAACAAAGTTTAAATGATGTATATGGTAGCAACCACAGACTAGACCTTCCACAATAGGAACTAAAATTGACAGGAGTGACCTGGATATGGGCAGCACAAGATTAACATTTATGGGTCAAGGCAGAGGCCTACATAACAGACAGTGGACAACTTTGAGCATTGCATATGTTTTTGCAGATGTCTAAGAGCAGTGGCTGCTTTTCCAGCAAATTCAGGTGGCCACTTGCTCACTTGCCACTGTAATTATTAGTGTAGTAAAGCATAATCCTGTTCAAACCTTAATGCCAGTCCGATGGGTGCGGGTGATTGAGCTTTAGCCGTGGCCGATGTAAGTCCATATTCAGCAAGAGTCTTCTCATCCTCCATCAGCTGACTGTCCTTGTTGAACAACATCTGACTCGGTGGAGGCACCTTTAGAATGCCTGGAATGTTATTTATCTCTGATAAGTTTGAAATAACTCAAGTATAAATTAGTGCCATTTAGTTATGTTGGAGTTAATTAATTCTGTAACAAATGTAACAAATGTAAGGACATTTTTAATCTTGGTCAAAGTACAGTTTGTTTCCTATAAGTGTTATCTTAAGTTTTTTTTGTTTAAAATAATGAGAAGACAACCTGTTAAACAATAATAGTATAATGCTTGCTTGCATTTTTGTTTATTGTCTCAAATACATACAAATAAATTCAAAGTAAAAATGTTATTGTTATACTTAGGCAAGTACTATTTTTTGACAAATAATGATGATATCATAGTAAAAATTATCATTTAAGTTGGTCACAACAAACATATGCAACAAAGTCGCTTATTCTACATGTCCGACATTGTCTAAAACCTAAAAATAGCATAATCTGATATCATACATTACTCACTCACCTTCTATCATTTTCTTCAACTCCAGAACAGTCGTAGTATCTTTGGCGTCTGTAAAGATGGTTAACTTTTTTCGCCGAATCATTAAAAAGACATCCTGAAAACAAATTGCACATTTGAGGTTACATGTCTCGGTTATTTTAACTGTACAAATTGCGAAACCAGATTTCACTTATTGAACACACATCTGCAATAAGAACAACGTACCATATTGAAATTATTCTAAATTATAGCCTACTTATTATTTTAAATATAAAAAAGCTTCAAGGCGTACGAAATGGAATTAAATATTAAATGACAACTAACGGATGTAGATTATAGATACAAAATATGAAAATAGGTATACCATCATTTCTAATTTTGGTTGTGAGTACGATTTTCTTATCAAAAATTGGAAATAGCTTTGAAGTACTCAGTTGTTTATTTTACTATTATCGTAAAACAATCCTAGGAGAATTAATTTCTGTATGCTTTAAATAATTTCAACGTTGTATTTCAGAATGTCAGTCGGGTTACATACTCTTTGGGTCGGTTCGGGTCAGCGTTTGGCGTCGTTAGTGTGTTCGAAAACCATGTACTGTTTTTGCATACATTTTTATGATTCTCTAGTAAAAATAATTAAACGTATAATTACATTTACAATAAGAGTTGGATGCTTAATTTAGATTTTCTATGTTTTTTCAGTCATTAATTGTTTTTCCGTGGAGTATTTCAAAAATCTTTATTCTGTTTCAATCTGTATCAAGGGAAGTGTCAAAAAAGCATGAATCCCGAACGAAGTTTTAATTTTGAAGAAAAATTGTATAAAATTTATTTTTGTTATGCTTAGCCTACCAAATATTCGTAAATTATGCCGTAGTAATTTACATTTTTACTTGCATTTCTATAAAATGTAAAAACAAGTAAATAAAGATTGACTTCAATAGTAACCTCTAAGGCACTACATGTATTCCGAGATGAATCCTAAAATTTGTGTTATTTGTCGAAATTCACAACCTGTTAACCAGACGGACAATCGTTTAGTAACTGAAAATTGTGGTCATGTAAAATGTATGAATTGTCTGTTGCTTGAAAAATCTGGTTGCGTCGCCTGTTTGAGGGAGGGAAGTGATCAAGAATCTGGAGAAACTCCGACAGAATCTAAAGAGTTGATTAAAAAGAAAAAACCGGAGACATCACACGTTAGAATTGTAACAGGTACTGAATTAATAAAAATAAGTGTTTGTAATAACATAATAGAGCAAACATAGCTCTCACTTATCGTGTATTTTTGTACATTTCTGTACATTATAACTACAATTTTATAGAAAATTCGTACCAACCTTTTATAAGCTTATAACATAAACTTTCTTCAAACTTCAAACTAAAGAGACTTAGTTGTATTAAACTAAAATTTATATAGAGTTAGAAAAATCAAAAATTACAGTCTAGCAGCAGTTGTAAAATACAAACGATGTGTGTACATCTGTTATAGCTGAATTACAAAAATATGGAACATTTTTTTTTCATTATTTCCAGTTGAAAATGAGAAATTCTATGAATGTACAGTATGCGAGAAGAGATTTCATGCCCGCAGCCAAGTTGCCTACCATGCTTACTGTAATGGACAGAGAAAACCCTACCAATGTCCGGAGTGCAACAAGGTTTGTGTTTACCTGTATCATATAAAACATAAAGAGGGACCAATTCCCTTATCACAGTCACTTTTTTGTAGCTCTGATTATTTAAATTTAATTACTTTTTACATCTGACTTTGCCAGTGTTGAATTTAAAAAAGTAGCCTATAATATTCCCACAAGCTACCAGTCAAAATCAGTCAAGACCTTTATGAAATTACTCAAAAGGATTTTTTTTTATTGTTAAAGAAACAAATAGGGTATTTTTCTTGTCGATATTACAGCTAGTGTTCTAGTACCAACATTGCAACAAGTAAATCAACTATATTTATGATAAAATTTGTTAGATTTATTAATTGAACATCAAGTTAGATGAAAGAGTGACAACTTCCACAAAGCAAATAAAATAAAAATTACACAAACTTGAGTAAAAAATCGTTCAAAATGAAACACTAACATATTTCAGAGCTTTGCGACCCACTCCCACTTCAAGTATCATATGCGTGTACACCGCAATGAACGGACATACGCCTGCGATGTGTGCGGTGACAGTTTCTTCCAGATGTCTAAGCTGCAACGTCACAAACTGAAGCACACAAGTAAGTTATATCTTATTTTAATCTACAGATTAACAGAGGCAAATCATCCTAAAACATATCTATACAAATCCATATCTTTATTTCTATACTAATATTATAAAGAGGAAAGATTTGTATTTTTTTTTCATATTGAAATACTTCAAAAATTGCTGGGCCTTTTTCAAAAATTCTTTCACCATCAAAAAGCTATGTTATCAGTGAGTAATGTAAGCTATGTTTTTTATTATTGTTTAATTTCTCGCGAACGAAGTCGCGAGCAACAGCTAGTTAATTATAAATAAAGGTTTAACTCACATGTACTTTAGTGTATGTGGGCCTATTAGAAGTCCAGGTTTTTGGGGTATTATTTATGTCTCCCAAAGACATGGGGAGTGGATTAGTATGGTCCCATAAAAAGTTTAATAAGTGAAATAAAAAAAACATTTTTGGATAGCGCAAATTTAGATCTGGTTAAATATTGATTTTTCACATTTAAACACCTTTATTGAACTAATTATTACTATGTCAGTATAGAAATATATAATTTTAATTTTACTGTAATAAAAATTGAGTTTGTTCTTTTTTATTTCAGAAGAGAAAAAGTATGCATGTTCAGTATGTAACAAAGGTTTCAACAATTTAACATCACTGCGCAAGCACAGCCTCACGCACACGGAGGAGCGCCCCTACCAGTGCAGCGCGTGCGGACGACGCTTCAGAGACGGCTCCAATTATAGGAAACATGTCGCCAAACATGACAGTATGTTTTTAGAACTTCAGTGAATGAGCAAACAAAATATCTCTGTAAACTATGTATTCTGTGGTGTTCCTTAGTGTAGATTTAGTGAGACAAATTTACTTAGTGTTACTAAGTCTCACTTAGTGGCTTTTGGGTTTGTTTGTCCAAGTCATTTATACGCTAAATCGAAGCTTTGTTTTGTATAAATATGACTAAGAATGATCCACTGCTTGCCTCCATTTCATAAAAAAAAATATAACTATTAAATATTTTTCCATATTATAACTAAGAAAAGTAAGGAACACATTGAAACAGGACATTTTTAATCATACTCCGCCAAGTCTGTTCCCGCCTTTCGTTTGCCCCCTTCTCTTATAAAAAAAATCTACTTTGTTCTCGTGTACGTGTACGTCGTATACGTGTACGTTGTGTAAGTGTACGTTGTGTACGTGTACGCTGTGTACGTGTACGTCGTGTACGTACAATTTCGTAATGGGAAAAGGACTAAAATTAGACTGTACGTGGTATTACTTCCATTTCTCGCCTGTCTTTTGTGTAGCCGTACTATTGCACCGGAAGAGAGACACATTTGTGCGAAGATATTAACTAGAGTTAGAAGAGTTAGAACTAGTGGTAGAACCACTTTTAATGTATTAAAATTTTATATTATTCAGTGAAGAAGTGTGGTTGCGAGGGCTGCCGGCGGTCGGGTGCGTGCAGCGCGCAGCCGGCGGGGGCGGGGGCGCGCGCTCTGCGGTCACACCAGTGCCCGCGCTGTCCGCAGGCATTCCACTCCGGCAAGGACATGCGCAGGCACGCCGCCGTGCACTCCGGTATACATACATGCATTCACAATCATCATCATCAACCTAAGGTTGTACTGCTAAAAGTAGGCCTCCTAGCCAGATCAGCCACAAAGCCAGATCCTGTGGCTCACGCATCTAGTCCACTCCTGTAACTTTGACCAGATTGGTCAATCCTATCATGCCTAACTAAATCGAAACTAAAAAATTGTGTTTGGCAATAAGTGCCTTTAAATAGTCGATTTCTAGGACTAAGCACTTTCTAGCGTTAAAATAATTTTAAACATGCCATAAAATAGTTTTTGTATATACTTTTTACGGTCATATGTCCAACTCAGTCACTAAGTGTAATATAATAAAAAGCGTTTTATATTTCTTTTATAGATTCGAAGCCATTTCGCTGCAAAGTGTGCAACAGACGCTTCAGAAGGAAGGACAATCTGGAGCGTCATATTAGAAACACCCACCCCGAGTACGTGCCCGCCACAGCCGTAGAGTGCGACGAGGGCGCGCTCAAACAGGTCGCTAACACGAACGGAACAGAACATATAGAAACAAATGGAGCGACCGAAATAAATAAACTAGAAATACTCGAACAACTACCACTTTTGACACAAGAAGTTATAGAAAAACATATGTATATTGAAGTGGATATTGACACTAAAGAGTGTAAAATCGAAAAAAGCAATAAGGAAATCGACAAATCGTACATTCTAGAAGCTAATAATGCAAGAGAAAGTGTTATAGTTGAGAAGAGGAATGCGGATAGTGAAAAGAAACCGGCAAGTCCTGCCCCGGAGTACGGCTACGTGCATAAAATAAGGCGTGCTAATATGATGAGATCGTCCAAAGAGATCCCTCTCCCGCCGATAGATGAGCAGAAGATGATGAAATTGAAAGAGAATAGTGACTTGAATGAGTTCCATTCGAGGCCTCCCATAAAGAATGTGGAACTCTACAAAATGATTTTGACCAATGATAAACAAGTGCTGAGCCAAGTGTCGCCGGGCGCGGATGCGGAGGCGTGAAAAATAGGTATGATATTTTTTAATGTATATTTTGGATTTAAATCAATTAAACATTTCTTTATTTAGTTTTTAAAAAAGTGTATTGAACATCCATCTGTTTTGGAGATTCCCAGTGACAAATGCTGCTTTACAGACAAAAATGATTTTTCGTTATAAATAAACCAAATGCATTATGTTTGTGAAATATATTTTATATCGATATTTATTAATATGTTTAAATAATCGCCAAAAATTAGGATTGAACATCAAACTTGACATAACACAGTTGCTTAGCGGGAACGACAGTTTTGGGTTACCAGTATGCCATATATTTTAAATGGTAATTTTATTATTCCTTTTCAGATATGATTGGAACTAAAGGCTGAATGTGATTTTATGCGTGAGACGGATACAGGAATTACTGCTACGAAAAATATCAATGAAATGGTGAAAACTGAAATTTTGATTTAGTTAACTCAAAATGGATTACATATGTAAGTTTTTTATGTTTACTATATTAAATACTGTTATATGAATGTTTGGTATGTATCAATTTTCCACTAGTATGTGTGGTAATTATTACGTCATATGATTGTTGTATGAATTTGTATGAGATTTCAGGATACAGATTTATTTATGGTAATAAAACCACAATGATGTGTCTTATTGGACTTTTTAATGCAATGTTTAGTTATTAAATGTCAAATGTTTATTATCTACATTACATAAGGATCCTAAAATCAGTCATAAATATTACTAACATTGTTGCTTTTAAGAACGTCCAAGACGTATAGTTTTAAGATATATATAGCTGTGAACTTTATTATTTTTATATAAGTATATCCAGTGAGATTTAGAAACGTTGTTATTTTAAAGTTTATCTGGCTCGAAGGACCAAAATTTTAAATTGGTATATTTGATCTCAAATTCGATTTTTTTCTCTTTTATTCGAAATTTATTGTTAACTAAATTAGGCAGAAGTCGTTCGTAGAATAATAATGTTTCTGAATCTATTCGTCGGTTGATTGCATTTAATTTTGTTCCTTAAAAAGGTTACGGGCATTCTGTATTAGAAAGGAAAATTTTTATTGTATTTGAGCATAATTTGTGTTACTTATTTTTCTATTTTTATAGGTAATTTTTTAAACAACAATAATGCCCTTTAATTAAATACTTAATTCAACACAATGTTACCATGTAATAATGGCAATAATCAGAAGACTGTATTAAAAAAATAATTGCCAGAGTAGAATTTTTTTCACTCATGGTTTTAATCAATGAAATTTTGGATTTTTAAGCTTCGTCTGCCAAAAAAATGTATGTGATAAAAAAAAAGAATTTGTAAACAATTTCGCGTTGGTGAGAACTTATAGATTTATAACTACGACTGATGTTTGTGATCTCTTTCATACGTTGATCTCAAGTATATTATTTAAGGTAACGCAACATCTATTTAATTTGATAACGGTTTTTGTAACGTTCAAAATTTTAATAATCGAATGTTTGAAAATTCAACGACTATCGCAGCTTGACTTCTGTAATTTGTATACGTGTTTTTCATTTTAATAAATGCATTAAATCAACGGTATTTATCTTATTTTTATCATTATTAAATTAAATTTTTATTTTTTTGGAAATACGATTTACAAAGTTTTAACAAGAGATCTTTGTTGGGCAGCGATTATTCGCTATTTGGAGGCATTAGTTACATTATGGGCGTCGCCAACCGATGATCTGCACTAGGTATAGGGCTCCAACATTAAACTTATTTGTAGTAGGGAGGGAGGGGGGGGGGGGAGGGTATCTGCCTAAGTATTGAAGCTAACTTGATGTTTAGTGATTACCTTGTTGGTAACTTTGGTTTCGCCACTCATATTCGAATTTCAAAAATTTACGTTACTTCTCTGTGTTAGTTTTTTTTTTAAATCTTGGTGCCACTGCCGACTGCTATTTGAGCTTATCTGACATCGATGAATTGTTTTGTTAACATTCAATTTTTATAATACTTCTGTACGCCACAATTTAGTAAAAATAAATTCATTTCGAAGTTCGCTAATATGTTTCATTTTCAAACCATTGAAATACTGTTTGGACGTCCGCCAGATATTGTTTGAACATTAAAGGTAAAACTGTACAGGGATGGACTCCACTCATTATTAAAATAACATATTTAGTTTTTTAAAATATCGACGTGACTTTTAAAATGCTGTTAGTGTCTTGCAATACCAGTTCACAATAGAACTACATTAACATCAATTTAAAATTTAATCTATTCCAGTAAATGTTGAAAGATTCAGTCTTTTTTTAACTTTTTAGATATTTAGTCTATACTGTGTTATCTGCGTGGCCTATTTATTACAATTGATGATTTGAGACCGACCCTGTACACAAATCCATCACTATCCCACCATTGAGCATTGTGACGCGGAATCTGGCGGTGTTTCTGCGCGCGGTCATTGTAAAATCTATATTCTTAGATCTCACATCCGTATTTAGTTGCCATTAAATAGACGTAATAATTGGAGGGAAATTTAACAATAAAGTTTGGTTTAAAATTTATAAAATGGAGAATAGTTTTGTAAATTCAATATTAAATTTGTATAAAGAAAGAAATTGGAAATCTATGGTGTCGGAATATCATGATCATCCAGACAGAAGTAAATTATTATGGGTATTTCCTGATGAGACGAACTTTGAGTTTTTGCGAAACTGTGTTATTAATAATGGATGTGATAGTATTATAAGTGTGGGTTGTGGAAGTGGTCTTTTAGAATGGATGATATCTGAAGCCACTGGTAGGTAATTTTAATACTAAATTATGAGATTACTTAGCACCGAAAAGCTGGGACATTCTATCATACAAAACAAGTATAGTGGCTAGTGATAACTTAGGTACTGTTTTTAGGTTTACCAGTGACCGGGATCGAGGTTGACGGTGCATGGTGGCAGTGCAAATACGCACCACCTACTTTTATTCCATTAATTTTAACATCTCCTACAATAGATACCTCAACATCTTATCTATTAAAAAACGCGAAGACTAGTGCTTTGCTTTTCTGTTATTTTAATAATGGTGTTGCCTTCACTGAATATATGAAACATTACTCAGGACAGCTGCTGGTGATTATTGGCCCAGGTTATGGTAAAGGTGTACATACAGATCCTTTGCCGTTTGATGATTTTGGAGACGAATGGAGTTTATACAAATCACAGGAAGTTAGAAACAGCAAAGATTATATCGTTTTTTATAGACGACTAAAGAAGGAAAATAAATTGAATGGTATCAAATAAATGAAATTCAAACTAATTTAGTTTCATTTTTTATTGCTTCCTGAGTCCACCCCTGTTTCTTAAAGGATCGCACAATTCTAATACAAAAAGTATTTTAATAAAAACAATTTTGGTCAACTATATATAACAGTCTTTTAAAAATCATATAAAAATTTAACCGTAAATCGTAACCCTTCTATAGGGATGTTACCTTAAATTTTAAAGCCACCTATTTTGTATATATTAAATGCATTAAAAATAATATACAGGTCGTATAAATTAATTTAGATTAGTTCTTCATTAATTCTATATTTTTTACATTAATTTTAGTCATCGGTCTAACCGACGTGTTCATCATAGGATCTTTATTTCCTTGAAAATTTTGAAAATCGCTATTTACATCTGGTACAATCTCTAGATCTTTCTGATTTACGATAGGCACTTCCGTAATCATACGGTTAATTTCATTAACCGATACTTCAGGCATACTGTCTGAGGTGATATCGTTTTCTAAAAAATGAAAATCATTATGCATGAGGTACAAAGACTCTAAAGGAAAGTTCATATCGAAACGAGGAATTTTCGTATCATCGGAGTTGTCATCTATTTCTATGACGTCATTCTGATCCGATATTTCAGGTAGTACAACGTTAGAAAGATCCATATGCCCGGTGTATTGCTCCCCCATATCCATTAAATATTGATCAATCATCGATGGATTATTCGTATCGGTATTAATACCCATGTTATAAAATGAATCTGGTTTGACTTCGTTTTTAATATTTTTATGGATTTCCTCCAGAGGTGGAGATGCTTTGTACTCTCTACTCATGATTTGCGTATTAAGTCCTGTGCACATTCTTTCCAAGCATGGCGACTGTGTATTCTGTTTGATGGTACCTTCTAATTTAATGTAGCTTGGGTCGTTTGCTTGAATTTTAGGAGGAGGTGGCAACATTGTCATCGTGTTTGACATTTGCTGGTTGAATGTGAATATCTGTGGGTTATCGTTTAATTCATTGTCCACCGGTGTGGTCACGGGATCTTCTAGCATGCTCTCTTGTGGATAGGTCATTATGTTGTTAGGCGACTCGCTTAACACCGGTTCCGGCTGCAGTTGCAAAAACTGTGTTGTTATCAAATTGTTAAACGTCACCGGCAGACCGAATCTTTCATTATCCTCTAACTGTTTAAATGCCATCTTTTGTTGGGAATGAAACATATTCTCCTGATCTGGACCTTTTAATATCAAATTACTTTTAACAGATATCTTCGCTTTTTTCTTAGGAGCCCCTTCCGTATCGCTACTAATATTAATAGGGGAATGACTAGAAGAAGGAACTGGCAAGATTTGCGTCGGCTTAATAATGGGACCGATGACTTTTGTCATCGGCATAGATATTTTATCAACCGGTTTCAACATGATATTATTCCTAAGTGATAATGGAATTGGGGGTAACCGGATCGGGAAGTTGCCCATTATATTATTGCTTATCGGCGAGTGATTGGACACTAGAGAATTAACGCTGTTACTCTGTAAGAGCTTCTGTTCTATTGATACTGTAGGGTTTAAAAACTCATGTAGATTTGATTGGCTTTCATCGTAAGATATTTCTAGGATCTGTCGTTGTGGAGTATACTGATGTCTGTCCATCATCGTGTCAGAGCTTTCTGTTATCAGACAATCTGAACTGTTCTCGACCTTTCTAAAATCTGCGACCATCACGTGATTATTGTATGTGGGTGTTTGTATATCGCTGGTGGGCGTCGTGCAGTATGTCTTCGGATATTCATGTGGAATGCTCTCAGAGAGACTGTCGCAGTCGTACACTTCTATCGGTATAGTATTTACTGTGTTAGGATTGGAATCTTTATTAGGATCTGTTGTGTGACTAGTGTTGTTGGATTTCTCCTCATCACTTGGTATGGTCCAGCTAGGTTTGTTACTTTTCATATCAACAAGAAGTTGTATACCTTCTTTATCTCTATGAGTTGTGAGATGTACTACATACTTTTCTTTGCTGACAGATTTGAATGGACAGTAAGGGCAGCAGTGTACGTCACTTGAATTAACGTTGGGATGTTTGGAGATCATATGTGATGTGAATATAGTAGATTGTATGGCTGTGTATGGACAATGTTTGCATTTGTATACACCTTCTTTAGAATGCATTCTCTTATGGCGACGCATCGCATTGTGGTCTGCTGAACGGTAGTTGCATTGATTGCATGAGTATGGTTTGTCACCTGTAATTAAATAGCACATTTCGTCATTTACCTAAATAATAATCCTCATACGGTCTGGTCAGTAATAATTTTTATCTACATTTTATAAGACTGCCTTTAAAAGAAGAACGCAATTATGTCTGTGCGGAATTAAAAAAAAACTTAGTAAGTAGCCAATATGTTTCTCAAGAATATGTTCTAAATCTGTGCTAAATTTCATAAAGATCAGTTCAGCCATTCTGGGGATACCTTCTAACAAACATCCATCCATCTAGACATTCGCATTTATATTAGTAAGATGTAAATGTGGGTGTATTGATAATAATCAAAAAGTAGCAAAACATAACTAACCTGTGTGAGACCTTAAATGGAGCTTAAGTTCCCCTTTCCTAGCGGCTGTGTAGTCACAATGGGAGCACTTGAATGGCCTGAGCTTCTCATGCACTGTGGTAACATGCGCCTTTAGCTTCCTCTCATTGCTGAACTCCTTCTGACAGATATGGCACTGAGCTGGTGATGAGTCTCGCTTGTGTATCAAGTTGTGCTTTGTAAACTGATTGGAATTCTTAAATGATTTTGTACAGATTGTGCCTGTGGAATTAAGAATAAATTAAGACTACATAAAAGTTTTTTATCTTTTAAAATATGGTTGTAACCGTAAGTGTCAGTATTTTCCTTTCAATTTCACGATGTTAAACTTTGGCTGTATAATTCTAATATCTATGTTATAAAAATAAAAACCTTACATGTATAAGCCTTAACATTTCCATGACATTTCATATGAATATTATATAATCTATACTTTTTAAATGTCTTAAAACCACATATTTCACATGTAGGCAACTCCATGTCTACAGCGTGCACCTTCCATAAATGTGTATGCAAGGGATCTACCCCGGGACACACTTTAGCACACTCCGGACACTGAAGTTTACCATTCTGATGGCATTTTCTATGATAAGCCATATTATTCTCATCTTTTAAACGTACATAACAACCTCCTATCCCACATGGTTTTATTAATTTTTTATCCATATCAATTGCTTTAGTATTACCATCATAATTGTGAGAATAATTTAATATTGTTGTATCGTTAGTTACTGGTAATTGAGATTTATTATATTCATTGTCTTTTATAGTCTGTGGTGATGGTGAGTTGTCTATAACATTAGCTATACGTGGTATTGATGATATAAGGTCAGGTGGAACATTTGATACACCCACCTCAGGGACATTTACATACTGAGTTGATACATCATTGCCATACACTATGTTTATACTAGCCCCTTGAATTACATCTTTTGGATCAACTTTCTCAAAGTTAGGTGTACTCATGTTATTTAGTTCATCAATAGATATATAAGCAACACCTTTCGGCAATGATTCATTATTAGGACTAACAGAATCTGGAACTATCTCAATAATTTGTGGAATTTTAATATCAGCTAAATCCTGTTGATTTGAAGGAGGCGGATCTTCTACTTTTTTATCTTCTTTTTTTAATTTCGCATCTTTAAGCGCTATTTGCACTAGACTTTTTACCATTTTTCTAACATCTTTGATGCCCATTTTATGATGGCTGCGAAGGTGATTCCTTAAAGTTTCTTCCGCATCGAACACGCTCGTGCAACCGGGGCAGGATATCTGGATATTGTCAGCGAGGCCATTGGTTTTAGCTAAGTCTGGGTGGACAGTGAAGAGATGGAATTTTATATCATCTTCGGCCAGTGCCATGTAGGGACATGCCTCGCATTTAAAGAACACCGTCGATCCTACTGATTTTTCTTCATAAGAAAATACTTTTTCTTTTATATTAGGTAGAGGAGGTTTGGTGTCATCACCACTCTGTCCATTTACGTTATTCATGTTCTTTATGAAGCATTTGGAATTCATTGCCTGTATCAATTTATATTTACATTGTTTAAAGAAAATGCTACGACATTTGCACACAATAAAGGTTATGAATACATTAAAATAAGCAACTTTATCTTCGCCTTTTTTATTTTCATTTTTAAAGCAAATGTCAAATGTCAGTGTCTGTCATCTATCATCCTTGTTTCGTTTTAAAACTTTAAATATTTTTTGCTTATTTACTGTTTTATTATTAATACATACTACCTGTTGTTGATAATGTGTTACAAATTGATTTACATAAAGTTTATTATACTTACATGTAAGTTATTGTTATTAATACGATTTCACCCAACGTTTTATAAAACGGTTTGTTTATAAATTGTCTCGATTATTTTATCTACGTAGTTGTCAAAAAAACTTATCAAACGAATGACGTATCCTAATTTCTTGTGACGTGACGTGACTTGTTGACTCTAGCCGGTAGTGCTAAGTTTTGTTTTTACAAATAACTTTAATTAGAAATCTTAATAATGACCGTAAGTAAATATTATAGTTAATGAATTGACAAAATATCATTTAACTACAATCTTTGATACGTTTATGTTTGTTTTCTTTTAGTTGGAAATAGAGTCAATGGTACGATACACGTCGCCGATAAACCCGGGCGTGTTTCCACACCTCACTTTATTATTGCTCGGTATCGGCATTTTCTTCATGGCATGGTTCTTCGTATATGAAGTAACAAGCACCAAATCAACCAGAGATCTCTTCAAGGAACTCTTGCTGTCACTCGTCGCGTCTTTATTTTCCGGCTTCGGTGTGCTGTTTCTCTTGTTATGGGTTGGCATTTACGTGTGACAAAACATAGTTCATAAGTATGGTATATCTATTTCTCGAAAATGTTGATTCAGTTATGATCAATGAAAGTGATTTCTTGTTTAAATTAAGAAAAAATTAAATATATTATTTCATAACTAATTTTCATTTTTTATCAGTATCATGAAAAAGTGCATTAATTGGCATCAGAAATGTAGCCTGTGAACATATATATCAGGCTCAAAAGGAAAAAATCAATTTAACTATGTTTTATTGGTATATTAAATGGTTAAACTTAAAAATACATAAACTTCTTAAATTGTGAAAAACTAAGTATATTACATCTTGTGTCCATATTTTACTTAATAAAACAGTCTAAGAAAATTAATACCTCACTCTAAAGCGGTTGTTGTTTCCCAATTGGTTTATACATATACCCATGAAAAACACTAAATTCTTATTGAACAGAAATAAAAATTATACAATTGCATTATGACTATTAGCTAAGTAAAGTTGTAGCAGAGGTATCCAGTTCCACATGTCTTTCCCGCTGTCTACGAAACTCATCGTCCAGTACTACAGTCTCATGCATCCGTTGTGCTGCCAGCTCTTGCAACCGATTGTACAGCATTTGATTTGTCTTTACTATTTGTCTGGAAAATTTGATTATATTAATTGCCTTGTTAAATGTAGTTAATTTAACATGACTATTTCATTTCACTATTAGTAGACAGATTTTTCACAATTTGTGGTTATGATATGTAAATATTACCGAAAGTTGGCAGCGTCTAACCGATAGACTTGTGTGATCTCCACTGACACAACAGTAGCTACACGCTTGCTATCCGCCATAAGCAGGGCCACCTCGCCAAAGTGGTCTCCATCTTCTAGGTGGCATATCTTAATAGAACAGTGAAAAAATGAAGCAGTTTAGACTATGATAACTAACAAAGCCTAAAAACATGCAACAAATGAGAGAATTTTTTTAATAAATAATTTTAGTAACCTCAACTCCCTTCAAGGAGTACACAGCAACAGTTCCATTAGCTATAAAGTACATGCAGTCCCCGTTGTCTCCAGCACGCATCACCAGATCATTGGGCAGGTACACCTCTGGCTTGAGGCAGCCCATCACCGCGCCCACAACGCTCGCCGGTAGTCCCTCCAGCAGTGGCAGGCGGTTCACCAGCTTGTAGCACGTGTGCAGAATTATCTCGTGTCGTAATTGATCTGCTCAGTAATACAAAACATTTTTTAAAATGCTGTAAGAGTCTCTGAGCGAGCGAGAGTCGAGATTCTAGATAAATCAATTCTTTTAGTTGATTAAATTTAAAACGCGTTTTTTATCTACCCTCTACTTACGATTGATGGCGTATCTCTGAAAACGCAGGAAAATTAAATTATAAATATACCGAAAACAACCGAATTAAAATTTACCGATTTGGTACGACAAACATGTATGTAGCAACATTTCTATAATTTAATTTTAAGTGTCCGAGCATATGATACGTAAATATTTTTTTATAATTTCTGCTTACCTGGCCATTTTATCTATTAAATCGCTGAAAAAATAAATAAACAACCTGATAGACATTCGAGCGTATCGTCCTCCTTGTAGTACTGCTCCTGATATCTATACCTGTAGAACTCTCTCAGGCGTATTTTCAACGGAGCCGGGAGTTGTTTATGTTGCATATAAGCCTAAAGATAGTGAAGTAAATATAGTGTGTGTAAAACAGCTTAATAATAATTCGAATAGTAAATTTAGTGACAAAACAGACTTGTAACAGTATACAGATTAAAAGGCCTTTGCCCGAAAGAGCACGAGCTTACAAACTACAAGCTTGAATTAACGGCTAGTTTCCCGCGGTGCCAGGTTTTTAATATCTTCTGTACTTTTTCTTAGTTTTCGAACGAAAATGTGAGACGAAGGGCGAGCAAATAACGACGATCAAATTTAAAAAATACGGAAATGTGGAGAATTATTTAGGCATTATTTCGAAGGTGGCTCTGTAGCTCTCATTACCTCCATTTGACTGAGAAGTCCATGGTATCGTGTAGCAGAGTTGTAATATGTCATATATATCTTCAACAGAAAAACTGCAAAAGTAAAAAGATTTGGTTCGAATTGGAAGAAAGGAATAAACTTTTAGGGATAAAATTCCCTTCAAGCGTAAATACTTACTTAACGTATACACCATAAACATTGCTCCATAAAATACGATAAGAGAAAAGCATACAAACTCTTCAACTGTTGAGACTTTTAGCATTGATGGATCCACTCCTGGGAAACAAAAAATCATTCTCGTCACCGTTGAAAACGCATTCAAAAGCTGACCAAAAATAGACTTTGGAATATATGCGCGTAAGGAATTATCTAATGGTGAATGCTCCAACGTCCACAGACACCTGCCTCACTAGAGGAACTGTAGCTTCAAGGATGCTGGAGGAATACGCTTATTTGAAGGAGTTTAACTGCTACGTTTAAAAACAATTTATTTTTTACATTGTTGTCTAACCGACTAACGCGCTCAGAGTGATGAATAGCGCCTTGTTGTAGCGTACGCCAGGTGAGTAGGAAGATAGGTCGCCGCTTGTGCTGTTAAGGAACAACGTGTATTGCCTCGGCATCTTGCCCGTCCCTGAATTTGAATAATGTATTACAACTTCACAACGTACATTTTCTAAATGCAGTATTCTCAATATCTTGGCCACTAGTTAAAAACATATACGTTTAAAGTCAAATGCAAAGTAATTAGTACTTTGGAAAGCTTTACTTACAGTAATATCCGAGTGCGGGTAGGATGTAAATGATGCAGTTTGTCCAGTGCACTGAGATGAGGAAGAGCAGGGTGTGTCGTACTGTGCGATGCCAGATGTACGACTCTGTGAACAACTTTAAATACACAAAACAGAAATTAAAACATTTTTGAAGATACTCCCCTTTTATTACGTATGATCCACAAATTGCATGATGTAATATTGAATATGAATCATAGTCACCAGCATTATAGGTTTCAAGTTGTGAACGACGGTGGCAATCCGGAGTACGCGGAGGGTTGCCATCAGGTGACCGAAAAGGAGGTAGCGATAGCCGGTCAGCTCCATATGCAGTAGAACATACGCTAGCGGTAGACACGACACGAAGTCCACCACGAACCAGCTTCGTAAATAATGCCTATTAACAAACCATATGTACTAGTATCATAAATCTTTTGTCTGAAAGTGCCAATCTCAAGAAATCATCCGAATTAAAAAAATGTATTTGTAAGAAAACACTTCAAAATTAAATAACGGCAGTTCAAGCACAGTCCAGAATAAGTGGCGACTAACTACGGGCCCTTTCGGAGTCCTTCCTTAGGTCAAGTGACTCTAATTTTTAATAGAATTATTCAATTTTATAAACAGCATCAAGATTTATTAAAAATATTTTTTGCTATGAAAAATATGATCTAAGCCACGGCAAGTCAATGAACAATTTCTACAAATGTTTCAAGCCCATTTTTCTTGAAACATTTGTAGAAATTGGTATGTTTAGATGGCAACACATTTTCCCCAAAAATATCCGATTCCTGTTTTTTGGTTTTTGGTACTTGACAAGTAGTTGACATCAGTTGACATTGACAATTAGACGTCCATGATTTGTTTACATTTTGCAGCACTATTTCTTCGTTTAATTTTTAATGAAGTATTGTAAATGAATTAACGAACTAACTGTGTTATTATCAATGAAGTTAATTGTTGTTTTGTGATACATTGTTGTTTTATATAATAATCGACGCAGTTCTATTAGTAAAGATCATGTTATAATTTATCGGGGTATGTTCGTTTTATTGTGTGGTTTTTATTTAAACCCTAAACACACAGATTTATAAACCTTCAGACGTAGCATTCCATACAAATTTACATCAACAGTATGCCTAGGAAAAAGTCAAATCTATCATCATTTACTACGAAGGCGAAGCTAGAAAAATTAAGACGAGCAAATGAATCTCAAGAGGCTAGAGAGAAACGTCTGAAATATTGTCGTCAAAGGCAAGAAATGCGTAGGTCAATGGAAAGTAGCCCGGAAAGGGTCGAACGGTTAGAGACACATAGAGTATGCGAGTCATTGCGAAAGGCTCGAGAATCTAAGGCGTCTAGAGATCAACGTCTACAAAAAGATTGTCTTAAACACGCTATGTCGCGAAGTCTAGAATCTGAAGACGCAAAACAGACGCGATTATTTGAGCAGCGGGTTCGACACGTTAATTTGAAAGTCTTAGAATCGGACGACGATAAACAGAAGCGATTAGAAAATCAGCGTACTCAACGTGCTGAGGCGCGAGCAATGAATAAAACCATATTAGAAATCATGGATCGAAAAAAAAGAAAAGAGGAACAAATGAAGTCTATTAGTGAAAATATAAAAAACTAGCTGTCCTTCGCGTCTTCGTTCGCGTGGTATTAGAAACCATACGAACTATATAAATAACAAAAAGCTACGTATCCCTCGGGAACCGGACATTTCTCGGGGATGAACCTTATCCCATCTGTACTCCAGACTTTGTTTTATATCTGTGCCAAATTTCAATAAGATATGTTGAACCGTTGCAGAATGATCGAGTAAACATTAAAAAACTAAATTAATAAATCCCACGGAAACCGTAAATATTCCTGGGATAAAAAGTAGCCTACATATGTGTTCTTCCAGACTATGCTCTAAACCTGTGCCAAATTTCATGGAGATCCGTACAGCCATTTAGGCTACTAACGCTAACAAACACCCATCCATCCATCTAAACTTTCGCATTTATAATATTAGTAAGATATAATATAATTTATATAATATATGATATATGATTATGATTATATAATATGATTGTTACTCAGTGATAACAATTTATTGGTTAATGAGTTTTTGAAATCGGCCCAGTAGTTTTTGAGTTATTTCAATACATACAAAAATAAAAATCTTTCTTTATAATATTGGTATAGATATAAAAATATAAAAAATTAACAATGAGAGAGATGTCGATATGTCTTTCTACAAATGTTTCGACAGTGGAAACGCACAATAATACGTTGCAGCTAATAAGAAATTTTAAAGTGGGATGAAAATGGATTTAGAGCAATTTTTGGTGACTAATTACTTACGCTTAAACATTAAAGTTTATAAAAAGATCGTGTTGTTTATTAAAAATTATAGGTCAACCGTGCCTTCAGCAGCACAGAATTAAAAAAAAAAACCTATTATTCCCGCACCCAACAAACTATATTCCCATCTAAATAGGACCAGCCGTTCCGAAGGTAGAAATTTTAAAGATTTTTGTACCGAACATATTCGCGTTTACGACGAGGTGACGCCTGATCGGTCTAAATAGCGATAATCTTTTCGTAATGCAATACTCACCAAATAATTCTGCTTCGATTCAGAACAATATTCTTCTCGACATTTCGGTAACCCATTTTGAAATTAATACACATGTCGATAAAACACACAGCGTGGAGACAAAGTAATACGGAATCTACGGTATGAGGTCTCGGGCCTTCTTCCGTTTCCAGGATGTAGCAAAGTCGGACGGTCGAGCAAATCATATGGCTGATATTTATCAGGATCATAAGACTGCACCAAAATAAACTAAAAATAAAAACATAAATTCTTATATTAGTCCAAGCTTGCAGGAAATGGCGTAGCTTTTTTTTAATAATATCCATTTTTTACCTGAACTTACTATAGGGATGGATAACGTCCCTTCCTCCTTCTATAACTTGGCGGTGTTGTTCTACTATTATTTCTGCGTGGCTCCGAAAATGTTGAAATATCACTGGGTGGCTCGCAGAAACCATAAAAAATTTCCTTAGAAACAGTCCTCTTTGTGTTCTTTCTTTAGAACCTAGAATAATATATAATTTCATAAGGACATATAGACCTTAGATTTTAACGGTTTTGGCTATGCTATATAATGCTAATTAACTACTAGTTAGTGCAGTATAATTTATATTAGCAACCAAGGAAAAGGGAACTCTTAATGTTCATATGAAAGCCGCATACCCAAGTTGTCAATATTTTTTTCTACTGCTGAATTCATTTTACCAATAACTGATTGTCAGTTCTGTGTTTGGTTAACCTAAATTCTAGAGGTGGAGGAAATTGAAGTTATTGAAAAGAATATTTTTAAATCTAGCGCTGCAAAATATCTTCGCATTTTAGACTTGTCAAAGTCATTGTGACGGATTGTCTAGTTGACATTTGTCTATTTATTATCAAGAGAGTAATTGATGTCCTATTTAATATTTTAAGCAAAAATAAATACTGCTTATGATGGATTGATAACCAACATACTATAAATTAATAACCAAAACATATTTATTATTAGAGATTTTTTATAAATGGTGAGAATACTTCTTTTTACAAATCAATAAAACGCACATAGAATTCACAATATTTTGTATCAATACAGTATTTTCAATATCAGAGAAACAACTACGTATTAAAGCATATCTTATTCTTCTGCTGTTAATCAACAACATTTAAAACAAAAGCTATCTGAATAATGTCTCTTTTTTAATTTATATTACTTCAGTATGTTAAAGTAAAATTGAAAAGGCTATAACTGGTTGTACATTTCGTAGGCATC
Source organism: Papilio protenor (assembly GCA_029286645.1). Taxonomy (NCBI): domain Eukaryota; kingdom Metazoa; phylum Arthropoda; class Insecta; order Lepidoptera; family Papilionidae; genus Papilio; species Papilio protenor. The sequence continues at coordinate 7,952,986 of JAGSMZ010000004.1, read as the reverse complement.
CACTTCCAGCGATGAGCAGGAAGATTCTTCTTCCTCTCTTACCAATAAACTGTTAAAAACTCGCGATGCCTTGGAAAAATTAAGTTTAGCCAATGTCCAGGTAATTCCATTTTATTTTTATTAGTAAATTGTCTAGAGTTGTATAACCTTATTACATCGATTTTCCTCTTATAGTAATCTACAATTATGCCTTCACACAATATATTTTTTTAATTAAAGATATCATTCATATATCAAAAAGGGAGTGATGACAGAAATGACATATGATAGTTATGTGGAGGACAAAAACCTGTTGAACCGACCCTAGTCAAGTAGGATAAGGAGGAAGATGATGATGATTTATATATTAAAAATAAAACAACATGACCAATAAAAATGTACCACTGCTTGCTGTAAACTACTTGATAATGAATAATTTTTCACCATGAGTCTATTTTTGCAGGTAACAGATGGTGAAGATGAGTTAGCAGTGTTCAGACAGCAGTGGCAGCGTGAATTGGTGGCCACTCCTTCTCCTCAAAGGGAACCTCCTCAACAGCAGCCTAAATCCGAACCTGAAGAACCAATCAGCGATGAAGAGAAGGCAAGATAATCGGTTTTTTAATTACTTTTTTGTAATAATTTACTTCTTACAATCATTTCATCAATGTTTCATCATACTTCATACCTTATCTATACTTATATAATAAAGTATATGTCTTTCTTTGTAATATAGGATGTCAACAACCAAGGATATTTTTGAACATTTTTTCTTTATATAAAATCTCCTACACTTACATGCTTCAGGATACAGATTTTCACACTATTGAACTTAATGGATAAGTAAATTCGAAGAAACTGCTCTGTGAGAAAGGGACAAAAACTAAAAGGTTCAATGCAGCAAAACACAAGGTTGCCAACAGCCAGCAAAAGCTTTCATTGTCATTTCAGTGCTTGAATTTTTTTAAATGTTTAAAATAGTTAACAATATCTTTCACTATGTAATGTCTTGCTAGGCAAAGCAACTGTTTCTCCGTGGGGTGGAATTGGAGAGGTGTGGCAAATTGTACGAGGCCATCCAGCATTACAAACGCTCCATGCAGATAGTGCCAGATGTGGAGACCAGGCTCTATGAGAGCACTGAGCACCGAGCTGACACTCCTATTAGTGTGTAAAGTCTGAAATTATTGGTTTTGCTTATTATTTGCTTTCACGGTAATTTTTATTTAATGTTGTTATCCATTTGCTGGAACAATTAAATATAAAAATTATATTATATAATAGTAATCAAAAAGTATAATCAACAATCAGGTGATTGGATAGTTTTGGCATCCTTTGTCAAACCCTCTCCAATATTCAAGGAGTTTATTTGGTGTTCAGTTGGTAAATATGGTTTTTGTTACAATAATCAATATGTCTTTATAACAAATATTTTATAAGATATTTCTATTACATTTGTCTTTGTTTAACAGAGGAGCTGAAAGTGGAGGAAGTGAGAGAAGTGGAGGATGTGGATAGCGATGAAGAAATGATCGAGGGTGAAGACCTGGTGACTCGTATGCAGCGGATCCTTGCGAGGAAAGGGACACTTTGTCAACCGGAATTCACTACAAGGGTAAGAATATCATACTTCTTACCCAACTAACTCACTCCGCAGAACACACTGTCTAACTCTGTTTCACTCACTCCATCTGACTTACTTTGTCAAACTCTGTCTCTCTCACTCTGTTTAACTCACAACTGACTCCATCAAACTCATAGCTCACTCCATCGAACTCACTCCATGTAACTTAGGATGGTCATATTTTTTATGTGTATTTTACGTATATCAATATCATTGTGTTGCCTTTTAGCCAAAACGAGTGATTTTTTACTAAAATATGTTTTATCCTAAACGAATTGTTTTACTAGGGAAGTGAAAATCAATTTATAATCTTTACCTTTCATATTATCAGTTATTTGTTTTGGTTTTAAATAATCGTATTTTGTCGTGTTTGTGTCAGGGTGGTCATATATCATGGCTGCCGTACGAGGTGGTCCAACTGGTGCTGCGCTGGGCTGTCAGCTCGGACCTGGATGCTGTTACTCTGGAGAGGATATCAGCCACCTGCCGCGGTCTGTACCTCGCTGCTAGAGAACCTGACATTTGGCGGCTGTTGTGTGTGAAGTTAGTATATCATTATATTAGACTAACGATCCACGTTAGCTTCGCTTTGTGTTAATATATATCTATAACTTTTCTATAATATACAAGTCTTTTTGTTGTTGTAAAATATAGACTATGTTACTCAGTGTTAATGTAGCTTTTTAATGGCGAAATATTTTTTCCAATAGCTTAAGCAATTTTGAAGCGTATTCAATGCAATATGTGTACATAATTAAGCTTGGCATTGTCAATAGCAGTGATCAAGGTTTAAAGATCCGATCACTCGGGTCTCGGATCAATCAGTAACTCACGAATGGCAGGTCGTGAGTGATTGAGTGAACGAGACACTTGTGAATTGATGTTGTTATTCCTAAAAGAGTGATCTACGCGACCTATTGGTTCAAAAGCACTCGGATTCATCACAGTGTTTTGATCACCACATGTATAGGACATGGGGTATAGAGTGCGGAGTGCCGCGCGGGCATGGCTTCTCGTCGTGGCGACAGATGTATATAGAACGACCTCGTATACACCTGCATGGTTGTTACATCAGTAAGACCACGTATCTGCGACATGGGGAGAACTCCTACCAGGACCACTCATACCGACCTTGGTATCTCGTCGATTACTATCGATACCTCAGGTATGATATTAAAGATTATTTAAATCTTGATTTGGTATTTCAGTTATATTCTAGAGCAGTGTATCTCAAAGTGGTCCATGTATATCCCTGTGGTCCGATTTGGAAGTAAATGGATTTCCACGACTTTTTAAATGGGAGTCACACTGAAAGCTCGCCCTTTGTTAAAAAATCATCAAAATATAATAAATCCTACTACAGTATCTAAAGAAATTTCGTCGATCGATGAACCTTATCTACCCCCCCCCTCCCACTTATACACCAAAAATGGTGGTCCACCAAAAATGACAGTAAAAAAAATGGGACCCACTTGCACTATCTTTCAGATAAAAATAAATAAATCGGTCTACCAGGGGCGTAGATATGCGGTAACACACATGAAAAAAATATATAGACGAATTGAGTACCTCCTTCTTTTGGAAAGTCGGACAAATAAAAGGTCCTTCGCGAAGAGAATTAGTCAGGAAACCAGTGTTTCATTGGTTGCTAGGTTCTTCCCCGACGGCGTGGTGCTGATGTGGACGACCGCGGAGGAGCCGGCCTCCTGCGTTGGCCAGCTGAAGCACCGCGCCGCCAAGCCCAGCCTCGGTATCATGCCCGGACACTACAGGCTGGTGGGGGACAAGGTTACTATGACCTCAATACTAGCTAATTGATAGCTTCCCTTTCATAGACAAACAAATCACTTAATACTCTTAGTTATTCTATTGTCTACTTTCACTTTTTTTTTCAAATCTGTGTCTAAATTAATTTCTATATAACTTAGTACATCAACTAACTGTTGAAAAATGGTAACTTCCTAGTTTTAACACGATTATTAGTGATGGGAAACTAAATTTAAATTGGTGACTTGCAGATCAGTTTACGATTCACATATGTAATGCAGATCAGTAAACCCGCTCATATCAATTTGCATAGAATTTGCGCTTTGAACTGCGAATCACCAGAACTGTGAGCTGTCAAATTTGCAGTTGAGCTGTAGCTCAACGTTTCAAATCAGTGATCTGAACTTTTCAACCTGTCTAATAGTGACTGTTATTTGTGTAACTATATGCAGGTTGTGATAGTAATAAAGAAGGTAAGCAGCGAGAAGAAGCCGGCGCATGCTACCAACACTCGCTTCCGCTCGCGCAGGAAGGAGACACACGAACACCACGAGCAGATATTCCATCTGGTGAGTACACGAATAATAGTCGTTAACTTATACATATAATTAGGTATACATTCTTATGAAATTGATCTATGATATTCATGATATTAAAATAACATCTGTAGCTCAAATGTCAACTACAAGTCTCAATTGGAAGTCTTTCCACGTACACTCTGATGAGTGCCGGAGGACTAAATTTAGTTTCCTATAAGGATGTTAAAGGAAAGTGGATTTTGGGATACTACGAAATATTGTCTTTCTGTGCGTCCTTTATTGATTAAAGATAGGCAACGCATCTGCAATTACACATGCTATGAGTATATCGTTTCACTATTTTGGTGAATTCCAGTGGCTTGCTTGTTTGTCACTATATGCGCGGTTAACACTTGGCCAGTATAGTTGGACAGTCGCTTATATTAGGCAAAGATTGTATGGACCCACTAGCGCCATTGTTCACACTATGCCAGATCACATCTGTCCAGATATTTATCTCTGCTATCCAACTGTACTGGCCAAGTGTAAACCAGTTATATTATAAAAAGTAACTTTGTAAAAGGCAACTTAAATGAAGTGAAATGAAAAAAAAAGTAATCTATGTTACTCAGTGGTTATTGACCGACTTCCCAAAAGAAGGAGGTACTCAATTCGTCCGTATGTTTTTTTTTTATTTTTTTTATGTGTGTTACGGCATAACTCCGCCCCTGGTAGACCGATTTTGAAAATTCTTTTTTTATCCGAGAGGTAGTGCTTGCAGGTGGGTCCCATTTTTTTGTTTGATTTTTGGAGTCAAAGACTACGGCGTAGTTAAATAGTTTAGCTCAAAATTGCGTGACGAAATTTGGTGTCTTTTTTGCTTTCTATGCTTCCGTAGCCTAAACTATAAGACTTACACAAAAATCATGTATGGAAGAATTATAGCCCTTTAAATTTGCTAAATAAAAGTCCGCGATAGCATATATCTATCTCTTAAGGTTGTCGCACAATAACCGTTTGTTTCGAGAAAACCGTCAAATAAGTGCAATCGACTTTATTTAAAACGCTTTTATTCTTATTTGGTATGAATCCTTATCCAAATAAATATGTTTTCACGATAGAGTATTATATGTAGATCATAATTGCCTTTTACAGTATGTAATTCTGTGGAAGATTCTAGAAGTTATCAAAATATTAAAACCCACGGGCAACAGCGGCGCGCGGCCGCACCGAATTATGAATGAATGATCGCAACGATGTATTAGTTCTTTACTTAATTTCTTAGATAATCGATTTAGATAACTCATTATTTCTTTGAAAGCTAGTGATTATCATACTGCGATGTCTAGATTCACTAAAAATCGAGAAATAAATAAACTTTTTAATAAAAAACAAAACCGACTTCCAAACAAAATACACTAAAAACAAAATCTTCTCAAAAAAACATCACACAACACACATCACACATCACACACATCACACATGACACATCACACACACACATCACACATTACACGTCAAACGTCAAACGTCACACATCACACATCACACATGACCATCACACATCACACATCACACCTCACACATCACACAGCACACATCACACACACACATCACACATCACCATCACACATCACATATGACACATCACACATCCACACATCACACATCACAACATCACACATGACACATCACACATCACCATCACACATCACACATCACATCACACATCACACATCACACGTCACACATCACACCATCACACATCACACACATCACACTCACACGTCACACGTCACACTCACACGTCACACGTCACACGTCACCACGTCACACGTCAAACGTCAAACGTCAAACGTCACACGTCAAACGTCAAACGTCACCCATCACACATCAAACATCACACATCACACAATCACACATCACACATTACACATCACACACATCACACATCACATATGACACATCACACATCACACGTCACACGTCAACGTCAAACGTCACACGTCACACATCACACATGACCATCACACATCACCATCACACATCACACACATCACACATCACCATCACACATCACACACACACATCACACATCAAACATCAAACATCAAACATCACAGATCACACATCACACATCACACATCACACATCACACCATCACACATCACCATCACACATCAAACATCAAACATCACACATTACACATCACACATCACCATCACACATCACCACATCACACATCACCACATCACACATCACACATCACACATCACACAATCACACATCACACGTCACAACGTCACACGTCACACGTCAACGTCACACGTCACACGTCACACGTCACACATCACACAGCACACATCACACATCCACACATCACACATTCACACATCACACGTCACACGTCAAACGTCAACGTCACACGTCAAACGTCACCCATCACACATCACACAATCACACATCACCATCACACATCACACATCACATATGACACATCACACACACACATCACACCTCACACATCACACATCACACAGCACACATCACACATCACACTCACACATCACACCTCACACATCACAACATCACACATCACACACATCACACATGACACATCACACACACACATCACACCTCACACATCACACTCACACATCACACATCACCATCACACATCACACATCCACATCACACATCAAACATCACACATCACACATCACACATCACATCACACATCACCACATCACACTCACACATCACACCATCACACATCACACATCACACGTCACACGTCACACGTCACACATCACACGTCACACGTCACACATCACACTCACACATCACACGTCACACGTCAAACGTCAAACGTCAACGTCAACGTCAAACGTCACACATCACACCATCACACATCACACATCCACACATCACACATGACACATGACACATCACACATCACACATCACACATGACACTTCACACATCACACCATCACACATCACACAATCACACATCACACATCACACATCACACATCACACATCACACATCACACAATCACACATCACACACATCACACATCAACATCACACATCACAATCACACATCACACATCACATCACACATCACATATCACACATCACACATCACATCACACATCACAACATCACACATGACACATCACACATACACATCACACATCAACCTCACACATCACACTCACACATCACACTCACACATCACACTCACACATCACACATCACACGTCACACGTCCACACGTCACACGTCCACACGTCACACGTCCACACGTCACACGTCACACGTCACAACGTCACACGTCACACGTCCACACGTCACACGTCAAACGTCAAACGTCACACGTCAAACGTCACCCATCACACATCAACATCACACATGACACATCACACTCACACATCACATATGACACATCACACATCACACATCACACGTCACACATCACACACATCACACAGCACACATCACACAGCACACATCACACTCACACATCACACCTCACACATCACACACACACATCACACATGACACATGACACATGACACATCACACATCACACAGCACACATCACACGTCACACGTCACACGTCACACATCACACGTCACACATCACACGTCACACGTCACCACGTCACACGTCAACACGTCACACGTCACACGTCACACGTCAAACGTCAAACGTCAAACGTCACCCATCACACATCACACATCACACATCACACGTCACACATGTCACATGTCACATCACACATCATATCATCATCATCAACTTGCCCTTATCCCTTATGGAGGGTCGGCACAGTATGTGCTACTCTTCCATACATCTCTATCAGCCGTCATATCTGAATCCACTCCTTTCTTAAGCATATCCTCTTTCACACAATCCATCCATACTTTCTTCGGTCTTCCTCTTCCTTTGTAGCCATCTACATTCATTTTTAACACTTTTCTGGTTTATGTCCCCATCGTCTCGTCGCATAACATGTCCATACCACGCTAACCTTTTGCTTCTCAATTTCTCCACCACTGGCGCTACTTTCAAACTTCCTCTAATATACACATTCTTAACTTTATCCATTCTTGTCACACCACACATCCATCTTAACATACGCATCTCAGCCACATGCAATCTCCTTTCATCCGCAATTTTGGTGGCCCAACATTCAGATCCATACAATACGACAGGTCTAATGATGGACTTGTAGATCTGTCCCTTAAGCTTAAGAGGCATTCTTGGATCACAAGTCACACCAGTAACCTGTCGCCATTTCATCCGGCTTTTCACGTCCCGGTCAACGCCACCGTCGGACTGGACTAGAGAACCGAGGTACTTAAAATCGGAGCAGGTTGGTAGAGGCACACCATTTAAGGCGATTGGAGAGAAGCTGGTCGGACCGCCAAAATCGCAAAATAAATGTTCTGTTTTGGTCCTGCTGATTTTAAGACCAGCTCCCTCCAATTTAACTCGCCATTCTTCCAACCTGCTCTGTACCTCGCATTCATCCTCCCCGACAAGCACGATGTCATCGGCATAAAGCATACACCAGGGTGCCTCCTCCTGTATGTTTAATGTCAAAGCATCCATTACCAGGAGGAACAGATACGGGCTTAAAGCCGACCCCTGGTGTAAGCCCACCGAGACACCGAACCTGTCACTATCGCCAGCAGCGGACCGGACGTAGGTACTGGCTCGCCAGTACATAGCCTGAATAAGCTGCAGGTATTTCCCAGGCACTCCTTTCACTTTCAAAGCCCACCACAAAACATTCCTCGGAACCCTATCATATGCCTTTTCGAGGTCTACGAACACCATGTGCAGGTTCTTATGCACGCGCCTAATTTCTCGCATAATTGGCGAATGGCAAAAATGGCGTCCGTAGTCCCCCGACCCGGCGTAAATCCGAATTGGTTCCGAGATACCTCACTTTCTTCTCTCTGATTCTTGCATCTATCACTCTTTCCCAAGCTTTCATACTGTGTGACATGAGCTTTATTCCTCTATAGTTGTTACAGTCCTGCACATCCCCCTTGTTTTTATAAACTGGCACTAGTTCGCTACCGCACCACTCGTCTGGGATTATCTCTTCCTGTAACAACTTGTTGAAGAATAAAGTCAGCCACACCCATCCATCCGACTTTAGCAGCTTCCATACTTCCACTGGTATTCCATCCGGCCCAACGGCCTTACCATTCTTCATACCTTGCACTGCCTTCTTCACTTCATCCACACTAATCTCTTTCACCATACCAATATTAATTGGCATGTTATCCAACACTCCACTCCAAACATTCTCTTCGTTCATCAGTTTTTCAAAATATCCCTTCCATCGCCTTTTAATATCATCGTCATTCATCAATACCTTTCCTACATCGTCTTTTATACATCTAATATTGTTTATGTCTCTTCCACTTCTTTCTCTCTCTCTTGCTATGCGGAACAAATGTTTTTGTCCTGGCGGGCTGCCCAGAGATTCATATAATTTGTTTTGCGCCTGTGCCCGAGCAATTGCAATTGTTTTTTTTTGCACATCGCTACACTCCTTATATACTTCTCTTTTACTCTCTTTCAAATCTTTATCATTCTCATCCACGGCTTGCCATTCCTTAAATGCTTTCTTCTTTTCTTTCAAAGCTTCTCTCACATTCGCACTCCACCACCAAGTTTCCCTTTCAATTTTCCCTTTACCTTTCGACTCTCCTAGCACACTTTTCGCCACCCCTCTAATACAACTGGCCATTTCATTCCAACTATCATTTACTGTCATTCCTTTCCTTACCTATCTTTTCATTTCTATCATTTTTTTTTTTTTTTTAATCCCCACATGCTTACAAAACTCTTTTGCACATTCATCCTTCTCTAGCATACTCCATTTTATTTTGCTGGAAGATTTTTGTTTGTACTTTTTGAAATTCATTTTAATTTTGAATTCCGCTACTAGCAGTCGGTGTTGACTGTTAGATGTTCCCCGGTATAATTTTACAATTTTTGACTGAATTTAATTTCCCCCTTCTTGTAAGAATATAATCTATTTGTGTTGCCCTACCGCCACTTTTATAAGTTATCAAATGTTCGTTTGTCTTTTGGAAAAATGTATTTGTAATTGCCAAATCATATGCCATGGATGCGTCTAATAAGTATTCTCCTCGACGTTTTTTTACCCCAAACCCCCAGCCACCGTGTACTCTCTCATACCCAGTACCCATTCTACCACATGGCCCATTAAAATCACCTCCCACATATAATTCCTCATTCACAGGGATATCTATCACAACAGAGTCAAAGTCTTTCCAAAACTGATCTTTAATACTCTCATCACATCCAGACTGGGGCGCATACACACTCACACATCACACAATCACACATCACCACATCACACATCATACATCACATATCACACATCACAATCACACATCACACATTCACACATCACACATTCACACATCACACGTCACACATCACACATCATACATCACATATCACACATCACACATCCACACATCACACATTCACACATCACACCTCACACATCACCATCACACATCACACATCATACATCACATATCACACATCACACATTCACACATCACACATTCACACATCACACATTCACACATCACACATCACACATTCACACATCACACGTCACACTTCACACGTCACACATCACACATTCACACATCACACATTCACACATCACACATCACACTCACACGTCACACTTCACACGTCACACTTCACACGTCACACTTCACACGTCACACATCACACATTCACACATCACACTCACACATCACACGTCACACGTCACAACGTCACACGTCAAACGTCAAACGTCAAACGTCACACGTCACACTTCACACGTCACACTTCACACGTCACACTCACACGTCACACGTCAAACGTCAACGTCAAACGTCACCCATCACACATCAAACATGAAACATCACACATCAACATCACACATCATACATCACATATCACACATCACACATCAAACATGAAACATCACACATCACACATCAAACATGAAACATCACACATCAAACATGAAACATCACACATCAACACATCACACATCACACATCAAACATGAAACATCACACATCAACACATCACACATACACATCACACATTCACACATCACACGTCACACTTCACACGTCACACTTCACACGTCACACGTCACACTTCACACGTCACACTTCACACGTCACACTTCACACGTCACACGTCACACTTCACACGTCACACGTCACACGTCACACTTCACACGTCACACGTCACACTTCACACGTCACACTTCACACGTCACACGTCAACGTCACACGTCAAACGTCACCCATCACACATCACACGTCACACTTCACACGTCACACGTCACACTTCACACGTCACACTTCACACGTCACACATCACACGTCACACTTCACACGTCACACGTCAAACGTCAAACGTCAACGTCAAACGTCACACGTCACACATCACACAGCACACAGCACACATCACACATCACACGTCACACGTCAAACGTCAACGTCAAACGTCAAACGTCAACGTCAAACGTCACCCATCACACATCACACATTCACACATCACACATGACACATCACACATGACACATCACACATCATACATCACATATCACACATCACACATCATACATCACATATCACACATCACACGTCACACTTCACACGTCACACATCACACAATCACACATCAACATCACACATCACAACATCACACATCAACATCACACATCATACATCACATATCACACATCACACAATCACACATCACACATCACACATCACATATCACACATCACAATCACACATCACACATCACCATCACACATCACACGTCACACGTCACACTCACACGTCACACTTCACACGTCACACGTCACAACGTCACACATCACACGTCACACGTTCACACGTCACACGTCACAACGTCACACGTCACACGTCACACGTCAAACGTCAAACGTCAAACGTCAAACGTCACCCATCACACATCACACATCACACATACACATCACACATGACACATGACACATCACACCATCACACATCCACATCACACATCACCATCACACATCACACATCATCACATCACACATCACACTCACACATCACACATCACACATCATCACATCACACATCCACACATCACACCTCACACATCACACATCACACACATCACACCTCACACATCACACCTCACACATCACCATCACACATCACACTCACACATCACACTCACACATCACACATCAAACATGAAACATCACACATTACACATCACACATCAACACATCACACATGACACATCACACATCACACATCACACCATCACACATCACACGTCACCACGTCACACGTCACACGTTCACACGTCACACGTCACCACGTCACACGTCACACTTCACACGTCACACGTCACACGTCAACGTCACACGTCACACGTCAACGTCAAACGTCACACGTCAAACGTCACCATCACACATCACACATCACACATCAACATCACAGATCACACATCACACTCACACATCACAACATCACACATCCACATCACACATACACATCACACATCATCACATCACACATCACACTCACACATCACAATCACACATCAACACATCACACATCACACATGACACATGACACATGACACATGACACATGACACATCACACATCAACACATCACACGTCCACACGTCACACGTCCACACGTCACACTTCACACGTCACACGTCACACGTCAAACGTCACACGTCACACGTCAACGTCAAACGTCACACGTCAAACGTCACCATCACACATCACACATCACACATCACACATCACATATCACACATCACACTCACACATCACAACATCACACATCCACATCACACATACACATCACACATCACATCACACATCACACTCACACATCACAATCACACATCAACACATCACACATCACACATGACACATGACACATGACACATGACACATGACACATGACACATCACACATCAACACATCACACGTCCACACGTCACACGTCCACACGTCACACGTCACACTTCACACGTCACACGTCACACGTCACACGACACACGTCAAACGTCAAACGTCAACGTCAAACGTCACCCATCACACATCACACATCACACACATCACACAATCACACATCACACATCACATATGACACATCACACATCAACACATCACACATCCACATCACACATCAACATCACACATCCACACATCACACATCATCACACATCACAAATCACACATCACCATCACACATCAACACATCACACATCACACACATCACACATCACACATCACACATCACACATCACAACATCACACATCACACGTCACACGTCAACGTCACACGTCACACTCACACGTCACACGTCCACACGTCACACACGTCACACGTCAAACGTCAACGTCAAACGTCACACGTCACACATCACACATACACATCACACATCCAACATCAAACATCAAACATCAAACATCAAACATCACACATCACTCATGACACATGACACATGACACATCACACATCACACATCACACATCACACATCACACATCACACATCACACATCACACATCACACATCACACATCACACATCACACATCACCATCACACATCACACATCAACATCACACATCAAACATCACACATCACAATCACACATCACACATCACACATCCCACATCACACACACACATCACACATCACACATCAAACATGAAACATCACACATCACACATCACAACATCACACGTCACACTCACACATCACACATTCACACATCACACATACACATCACACATCCCACATCAAAATTTATTTATAAAAAAGGCTCGAAGAATTTAATTAACAACTATCGTCCTATTTCCATTCTTAATGCGCTTACGGTCTACCTCGACAAATCTCGCTATATTTTGCGATGACGTTTTGAACGGTATGGAGAGTTTTGGTCAGGTTGATGTAATCTACACGGACTTTGAAAAAGCATTCGATCGTGTAGATTACACTATCCTACTTAGCAAACTAAACGAGCTAGGAATACACGGAGATCTTCTGAGATGGGTTCAGTCTTACCTTACAAATCGCTCCCAAGCGGTCATCATCGGCGGACACAGGTCTAACTACATCGAAATCCCATCCGGAGTACCCCAGGGCTCGCACCTTGGGCCTTTATTTTATTGTGCTTACTTATATGATATAGGCAATTACTTACAAAACGCGAAGCATTTTATTATATGCTGACGACAAAAAAATCTACATGACTATAAAAAATAAAAGTGACTGCGACTCGTTACAAATGGATTTGGACTTATTATGCGACTATTACAGAAAAAACAGGATATCCGTCAATGTTAAAAAATGTAACTGTATAAGCTTTACGAAAAAGAAAAACCCTATTCTGTATCCCTATAAATTTGGTAATGTAGCTATAGAACGAATTGATGAAGTTCGCGATCTTGGTATTATATTTGATTCAAAAATGATTATGCAAAAGCATATAGAACACATTCGCAATAAGGCATAACGTAACCTCGGTTTTGTTTCGCGCGCCTGCAAACCTTAAAGTCGTTTACTACGCCTACGTCCGCAGTTCTCTCGACTATTGTTGTTCCTTGTGGTCTCCGCAGTATAAGGTACATAGCGATACTATTGAACTTGTTCAAAAGAAATTCGTGAAGATTCTCAACTTTAAATGTCACAGAGAGCACACGTCTTACCAGGAGGATTGCAAGTTCTTTAATTTATTAACATTGTACAATAGAAGGCTTCTATTAGATATGAGTCTGCTTTATGATATCTTGCACAATATAGACCATCCTACGTTACTAGGACGTATCATATTCTCTGCTCCTAAGAGACGCACTCGAAATACAGGAATGTTTTACGTTGCATATCACCGAACTAATTATGGTAAAAAAAACCATTTTAACTCGATTACCCCACCTGTACAATGAACACTTCAGCGATGTAGATATTTTTCACCTATCAAAAAGTAGCTTCAAAAATAAAATAAAATCCAATCTAATTTAAAGAAATATCAATATGTATAATTACGTGATCTTGTTTGGCGCTTTATAATTTATGTATGTACTTAGAAAAATTAACCTTAATAAATTGTTCCTTATAATGTAGTTATGCACCTGTTGGCTAATTTATCTGTTTTGTGTAAACTTGTTCTATTTTCCTATGTAATTGTGTGATTAAATTAGCCGTTGTGTATACTTATATGAATAAATAAATAAATAAATAAATAAATAGTTTTCGCCCGCGACTGGCATGGAATTAAAAAACAAAAGAAAGCAAAAATGCCCTAAATTTCGTCGCGCGATTTGAGCTAAACTATTTAACTTTTGTGTAGTCTTTGACTATAAAAATCAAACAAATGGGACCCATCTGCAAGCACTACCTCTCGGATAAAAAAAGAATTTTCCAAAATCGGTCTACCAGGGGCGGAGTTATGCCGTAACACACATAAAAAAAAAAAAAAACATACGGACGAATTGAGTACCTCCTTTCGGTACGGTCAATTTCTATGCTTCCGTAGCCTAAACTATAAGACTTACACAAAAATCATGTATGGAAGAATTATAGCCCTTTAAATTTGCTAAATAAAAGTCCGCGATAGCATATATCTATCTATTAAGGTTGTCGCACAATAACCACTTTTTTCATTAAAATTTTTAATAGTGAATGACTCTTTATAATCAGTCCATTAGTTTTTGTGTTTTATACATATAAAAAATACAAATTTCCTCTTTATAATATTAGTATTGTATTGTGGTCAGGAGTTGGAGCTGCACAAGGTGCGTTCGCGGCGCAACTGGCAGCTGTCGTGGCGGCACTACGCGGTGTCGGCGCGCCGCGACCACTGGACGCAGTTCGAGCTGGCGCCCGGCAAGTTCCCGCCCTTCGCCTTCAGCCGCGTGCGCGCCTACACCGCGGAGTCGCACGCGCCGCTCGCCGCGCACACGTACGTACCCACTAGGGGGGGGGGGGGGGCAGGCCACAGGCAACCACGCTGCACTACGGGTTGACTTTATTTATGTGGAATTAAAAAAAAAAAAGTAAGTAGCCTATGTGTTCTTCCAGACTATCCTCTACATCTAGGCCAAATTTCATCGAGATCCCTTCAGCCGTTTAGGCTACAAACTCTAACAAACATCCTTCCATCCATCCATCCATGCATCCGTCTAAACTTTCGCATTATAATATTAGTATGATTGTAATTAATTTATACAAAGTAACGACAATAAGTACCCCTTCAGGCGTTCAATATAATGAGTATAAATGCAGCGAAACAAACATTTGGGGATAACATAATGCACCTAAAACCAGATCATATTTGCAACTTTGACATTTTTTAAAAGCTCAATCTTAATTATAACATCCTTGGCCAAGGGTTACACATTAGTTTTAATGCTTAGAGTTAAAATTTCTTCACCGATATGTGCATAACGATGTTTTCCTTTACCCTAAGAAACACATGTATGTATACTATTCGTTTATTACAACTACATTAATATTAATAACTAGCTGTTTCCTTACGACTTCATCCGCATAAAATTATAAAAATTTCATTTTATTCTTTATATTTGTCAAATTATCAATAGCAAATGTCAAAATGACATGACATTACAAACCTTGGCAACCTTGCTTCTTTGGTGTTGGCTGCAACTTATGGTCTCTTTCCCACATTAATGTTTTTACTCAAAATAATTACCCCCTAAGTTTAATGGCTTGAAAATATATAGCCTAAAGCGTGACGTAAGTGTAGGGATTTTGATTAAAAAATGAAGTTTTAAAAAATATGTTGTAATTGCTGACATCTTAGGCAACAAAGAAGTGTGTGTTTACGCTTTATTATAATAGTATAGATAGTATAGAAGACAAAAAAATCTAATATACCGGCTTCCAAATGGAGGTGTTTCTCAATTCGTATGTTCAACATATTTTATGAAAAAACATTTTATATTAATGTTTCCGTTCTTTTACAGGTAAATATCTTTGATTTCGGTGGGTTAAACTCTGTTGTAAATGTCATTTGTATTTAAAACAAAGATATCTGGCCCGGTGAGAGATGCTATCATTTAGTTCTGACTAAATATATGTAAAACCTAGACATAGAAAACAAAATATAACGTGTAAGTTACAATATTTGCAAAAGGATCCTTTGGCATGATATTGAAAGGAGGGCGCTAGTGAGCTGTCAGAATTTAGTTTGACTTAAGCCCACAGGGCCAGTAAACTTTGTCTGTCTATATAAATGTCAACATGAAGAATTCAACAGATAATGTAATTATAATGTAAGTGTTAAGTGAACATAAAAAAAAACTATATTTTAGGCAATAACTTTTATGTCAATTTTTAAAGCAAATATTAGAATTTCTTCAAAAATACAAATACAAATATTTTATTGGTAACCGAAATACAAGTCATAATTTAAAAAAATAAAAATCTTTACAGATATTAAAAATGAATGAATACAAATTGTGTACATAAAACAATCATGGTAGCAAAAATTCTTCGACACTATAGAAGGCTTTTTGTATTAGCCATGACTTAAGTTTAATATGTATTGGAACAGAATTTTAATAAAAAAGCTTTTTCCGTTGTTATTATTTAGAAGATAATGTTTTTAGTTAAATGTAAATCTAAAATTTTTTTTTATAATCTGTGGTTTTTAAGTACAGATAAAGAACGCACAACAAAGCAATCTAGTACTTGCTTCATGCACTTAACCATTGTACATAATTGCAAATAAATTAAATGCGTTTTTGATAAATTGCTTTTAAAATGTAATAAGTAATCGCAGTAAAAATATAATTTGTAAAAAACATTGATACGAAAAAGTATTTTTCTACTTAATCTTTGATTCATTATAAATTATGTTTTGCTTGTAAATGTTAAATGAGAGTAATTCTCATTATGGCATGAATACTCCATTTTAATATAAATTACTGGTAAGTGAAGATTTTTGTAGGTCTGCAATAAAATAAAGAGTGAGAAAAAGCTTTACTTGTTAATTCAATACTTGTGTTTTATTTGTAACTTTAAAGCAAGTTGTGTTTGCTAAATAAGTAGACTATGTTGCTTGTCTTTATGACCTATAATTTAGAATTCCAAAGTAGATGTAAAGTTAAATTCAATGGAAATGTGTTTATTCACACATTTCACTAACTGTTCATATAATTTATTGTCTATGGATTTATTTTGGAACTTTTCAGTGTTGAAATTGTTGATACAGACTTGAAAATAAAACTGTTTAGATAAGTTGTTATTTTTAATCTGCTAAGAAACGTTACGTCACCATGCTTGCTTTTTTATCTGTATAAATATTGGGAATAAAGCATTTGTCTAGAAATTGCATTTTTATTTATTTGTGTATTATTCCATAAATAAAAATACATATAAAGCTGTTTAAATAATTTTATTTTAGTATCAATAACAGAAATTACATTTATTTTACACTTTATTATTCATAAAAATAACATTGTTGATAACTGTTTTTGCTAATTAGCATAAAAAGATAAATAAAAGCCCTAACCTAGTTTTGTATATAATTATGAGGTTTTTGAATATAGACTAGATTACGTTAAATATTACACATTGCAAAAAGAGGGCGTTTAGTTTATTTAGTTATTCTAATAATTTATATCTATAAAAATGATTAAACTCTTTTGTTATCTAAAAAAACAAACGTTTTCATTATTAAAAGTAAAGTATTTTTGCTGTTGATTTTTTTTAATTTAACTATCTATATAGTTGTCTATCAAAACTACTAACTTATGTCGTAAGACAAATATTTCGATCTTATTTTTATATATTTTTGCCGTGATAAAGTATATCTCACGAAAAGCATCACTCATTGGCACTTTCTTAACAGAGCGTGCGAGCGAGAGCACAGAACAAACGATAGAGAGGCACGATCGGCCTTAGCATTCGGTTTGTGACGTCATCACAGTAAATTATGTTCTGTAGGCAGACAACCAATGTTTCTTTTAATTATAAATTAGTGGCAGATTCAAAGATATTTTAGCTATATCTAAACGTACGTTTTTGGCTTATGTACAAGAGATTGTTAAAACATTGGTATTTAGAAATAAAAATCACTTTAAATCCACCACAAATTTAATACAAAAGCTGAACTTTATAGGTTACTAAAATGATGGCTGAATTAATAAGATGAAGTTACAAAAAGAAATGTTTATTAAAATTGAAATCTGAAGAATAATATTTTATTACGGTTCATATACATTGTACATAATACATTGTCGTTAAACATGAACCACTATACATAGTATATCTATCATGTAAACAAGATTAGTTATGTATCCAACAAAGTTTACAATCAGTCTAACGAATATGTTAGCAAAATTAGAAGACAAAAACATCTAAATGTGTTCTATAGCATCACTACAGACGAACTAGCTTCTACACATCTCCATACATAAGACGGGTACATACACATTTCATACATTTCCCACACAAGGCCATAATAAAATAAAACCATATTTACATATTGAAACGTTTATTATACACATCATCAAATATACCCGTCTAGAAATGAAACAACGACTAATGACTATAAATTTATTTGTTCATTAAGTTATATATTATTTGTTTTTTTTTTAAGTTTTATTTACAGAGGTTTTTAAGTTATGAAATGACTACGACTACGGATAGGGAGTGGCGAGCGCCTCCGCGGCCCTGAGCCCGGGGCGGCGTCAGATGAGGCGCTCGCTGAGCCAGATTCAGGAGTCGGGCGGGAGCGGCGGCGGCGGCGGCGGCGGCGGCGGGGGCAGGCTCGGCTCGGTGCTGCGGCGGCGCACCTTGCCGCGCTTCTTCAGCATCGTGGCCTGCGGAAGCGCGCGCTCAGCTACGGGCCGCCGGGGCCCGCGGACCCCGAGCCGCGCTTCGTTTTCTTCAGCATCGTCGCCTGCCGGCCACAGCACCTCAGCCACGGCGCCGCGCCGCGGGACTTACGCGCGCCCATAGCCCCCTAACTACCGCCTACTCACTCCTCCTCTACCTGGCTCTACGGCCGGACGGCCTTTGTCTTATACGCTATTTTGCATTGTCAAACAAAAACGCGGCAGTTTTAATTACGATATAACAAAAAGTGTAAAGGCCTTATATCATTTAGTTAATTAACGCTTAGTACTGAATTGACTTAAGTTTTTTTATGTTCCTTTATATTTACTATGAAATCAGAATCAAAATTATTTATAACCTAAATTGATAGTAATCGAAAACATCTTGTAGATTCAATATCTTAGATAAAGTTATACGTATTCTTTGTTTTAAATAATAGCGCGTAAGTCCCACGTTTCGGCATATAATCCTAATCGTTCAATTTCAAGAACAGACAACTCAATTTGTGTTTTTCTGCAGTGTACAGCGAATTGCAGCTGACCGCGTGACCTCTGAGCGAACACTTGCACACATATAAAGCAAAATGTTCGAGCAGCGCCGGCTCTAGGCGATGCGACCGGCGCGAGTGACGACAGAAAACGTTTTCATACATAGTATACATACATAACTATTATACATAAAGCACTATATATAAAAGCTCATAGTATATTTATAACCTCAAATACTAGAGATATACTAGGAAATAATTTTATGGAATAGCGGGGTTATATTTTAATTAAAAGGCAATTGGAATGATATGAAGCATGTAAGGGCATAAAATAATAAATATGTTCTAACATGGTGCTAAATAGTGCTGCATAAATAACGTTTTCATAACTGTTAAAACGTTATAACGAAAATGCAAAATAACCGTTCTTGAATTTGGATTCGTAGTTTCTTTTCGTTTTAACGTTAAAAAGCTATTTATGAAAATAACGAAAAAGCGCCTTGTGCCGGCGCTGCTCTGCAAGTTTAAGCGCGGGAAAAATCAT
This sequence comes from Papilio protenor, assembly GCA_029286645.1. Lineage (NCBI taxonomy): Eukaryota > Metazoa > Arthropoda > Insecta > Lepidoptera > Papilionidae > Papilio > Papilio protenor. The sequence goes on along the minus strand of JAGSMZ010000004.1, from coordinate 7,932,104 downwards.
AATATGAATAACGCTAAATTGTTGTTTAAATAAAAACAATTCAGGCAAAAATTTGAGTTGTTCGTCTTTATTTGTATTCATTAATGTTAGATATATTTCGAATTAGTATAAATTAAAGTATGAAGATATTCCTTACTCATGTGCAAATGTTAGATGAATAGCTTGAAGCCAGAGAAAATTAGAAAGAAGTCGTGTGCATAAAGTTATAGACAATATCGTTACGATAGAAAGAAAAAAGAATTTGTATGGTCGTAATATGATTGCTTATTTGTTTCTAATTTGTGAAAATAAGGTACAAGCATGACGAAAATTAATGACAATGTACAGTCAGCTTCACAAATGTGAATACATTTACAAAACTTTAGAAGCTTATATACGATTTCGGTTTCAATATTGGTCAATAGTATGAATTCAATGTCGAAAGCATACGTACATATAAGTCCATACATTTTTGAAATCTAAAGTGTATACAAGTTTCTCAAACTATTTAAAAGTACATTTATACAGCTGGCTGTACATGAATGTAAATGCATCATGCGTGTATGGGTGTTAGTGAGACAAGCGAGTGAGGGTGAGGGTGTAAGAAGGTGTACCTTGAGGGCGGACTTGAGCACGACCACCTCGCTGGGCGCCGCCACCCACGGCTCGCCGTCCACCTGCACCGGGATCTCGCTCTTCAAGTTTATCTTTATGTGTCCGCCCTGGAATATTACATGCCCAGCGTTGACGCCCACGAGTGACAAAAATAAGAGACGAAACTTTGAATGGATATATAGGAATGTATAGATGTTTGTTACTGTCTACAAAACGGAATAACTAATCTCGATGACATTTGACACAGATATAGAACATAGTCTGGAAGAGCACAAAAGTCTTAAAATACAAAATCTACAGAATAGCCCGGAATTTCTTATTTAGTTGCATTTAGTGGCTAATTAACCAGCCTGTGTGTGGAGTAAGTAATTACAACATATATGTTTAGGTTGTGGTGGTGGTGTATACTAGTTGTGTTGTGCTGGTGGTGTATACTAGTTGTGTTATTGTGCTGGTGGTGTATACTAGTTGTGTTGTTGTACTGGCGATGTATACTAGTTGTGTTGTTGTGCTGGTGGTGTATACTAGTTGTGTTGTTGTGCTGGTGGTGTATACTAGTTGTGTTGTTGTACTGGCGATGTATACTAGTTGTGTTGTTGTGCTGGTGGTGTATACTAGTTGTGTTGTTGTGCTGGTGGTGTATACTAGTTGTGTTGTTGTGCTGGTGGTGTATACTAGTTGTGTTGTTGTGCTGGTGGTGTATACTAGTTGTGTTGTTGTGCTGGTGGTGTATACTAGTTGTGTTGTTGTGCTGGTGGTGTATACTAGTTGTGTTGTTGTGCTGGTGGTGTATACTAGTGTGTTGTTGTGCTGTGGTGTATACTAGTTGTGTTGTTGTGCTGGTGGTGTATACTAGTTGTGTTGTTGTGCTGGTGGTGTATACTAGTTGTGTTGTTGTGCTGGTGGTGTATACTAGTTGTGTTGTTGTGCTGGTGGTGTATAGAAGTTGTGTAGTTGTGCTGGTGGTGTATACTAGTTGTGTTGTTGTGCTGGTGGTGTATACTAGTTGTGTTGTGTTGTGGTGTGGTGTAAACCTGCGCTATCCGCATGGCGCCGCGCAGGCCGGACTGTATCTGGCCGAGGTGCACGACGCCGGTGACGCCGACCACCTCCAGCATGCCGTCCCAGTGGTTGGGCTTGCTGAACTGGTCGTCCTTTTCCGGACCCCACGGGTTCGCGCCGGAGCCCCAGCTAGAGAACATCACAATCACAATATGAATGGAGACTTAATGTTATTTAAACAGAAACCTAGACTCACGGAATCTGACAATAAACTGCAAATGGTAATGAGACCTCCTACAAGAGAGAAAATTCTAATTCCAGTCTACTTTTCGATATTATAGCTTAGTAGTGAAAATGACAGCTTAGTATATCCCTAATAGTGTTCTGTGCGTGGTTACCTGAGTATGTTGAGTATGATAATGCCCTCGACGGCGGGCAGGTCGACGGGGCGGCCGTCCACCTCCAGCCGCACCGCCTTGTGCAGGTCCTTGCACATCTTGCGCCCCACCATCTTGCGCAGACCCATCTTCACGTACACGCCTTTGTTGCGTAATCTATACAATATGGCTTTTATGAATTCTAACAATAAATTTTAGAGAAAAGTCTTCCGCTGCTAGATATTTTGCTGCGAAAAATGTGAGTTACAAGACACTATATGACGTACGTTAACCTGAAAAAAGTAAATAAAGCTTTCCAAGTACAGTTTAAATAACCATTAAATAAAATAACTTTATTGGGCAGGGGACTAGTTTCCAAACTAGGGTGACACCCTGTGTGATGGAACACCAGGCCCCATAAATGTCTCTTAGTATGACAGTGAGACATTGAATAAGTGTCATATGTCCTGAGTATTTCCAAATGGAGCCTTTAGCGACGTTTACCTGCTGTTAAATTTGTTGGGGTTCTCCTCCCTGGCGTTGTGGAAGTCGAGGCAGAGGTCAGCGTCGATGCCGATGCCGAAGTAGTTGTTCATGACGAGGATCTGAGAGTTGTCCTCGCTCTGCGACCCTGTGGTCACAGACGCTGCAACGTGAGCGATACCTCAGACACTCAACATTCATGTACGATGTAGACAAAAACTGGTGACCATTATTACGGAACGTTAAACATTCCATCGATGATATTCGTAGAACATAACCTAGCAAGAAACAACTCTACTTTGCTTTTATCCTATAATACTAACATATTCCCATGGCAATTATTTTTTAACAATCCGACGTCTTTTAAGTTGATAAAGTTAGTGTTTTTCTTGTTATTTTTAAGTAACCTTTTTCTTAAGCACTTTTTATTTTAGTTTTTAGTGTGGAAATCATAGGCGTTCCCAAGGGGGTGGTGAGGGCAGGTCCCCCCTCGAGAATTAAAATATGTAAAATCGATATAAAAAATAATATAAAAACTACTATAAGAGCATGTTAATGGTAGCTGCCTCCCCCTTCACTTAGCTGGCGACGTTCATTCTGGGAGTGTTTATGATGGTGCAATTGGCACTGACCTGGCAGCTGCTTGGAGAGCTCCTTGGGCTCGTCCTGCTTATCCTCAGGATGGAAGACGACCGTCCACCTGTCCAGGCGGATCTCCTCCGCCTCGATGACGTCACGCAGCAGCGACAGCGGGTCCTCGCAGCCAGTGTAGCCCGAGCCCCAGCGCAGCACGCGGGCTAAATCGTTCCCTATTACAATGGAATTAGGTATATTATTGTAAAATATATTGTAAAATCCACAAATCTCGCTAATATAAATGCGAAAGTTTAGATGGATACATGTTTGTTACTACGTATCTCCAGGACGGTTTAACGGATCTCGTTGAAATTTAGTACAGATATAGAACTTAGTCTGCAAGAACAAATAGACTAATTATGCTCTGGAGAGGAATGCCGATCGAATGACATTTTCACAATTCAAAATTTTGGTTTAGAAATTTGGTTGTTTAGAGTTGTTGGACAACAGAATTCAACAGGCTGTTTTTGCGTAAATTAGATGAAATAAGTGCAGTTGTAGTTGTAGATGTGTTAGTTGTGGTTTGTGTTTGTGTATGTGTTGGTGGCGGCAGGTACCTGTGCCGAGGGGCACGATGGCGCAGGGCGGGTTGGAGCACTGCGAGTCCTGGCCGACGTTGTCGAGGCACTGCAGCACCCAGCCGATGGTGCCGTCGCCGCCGCACACCAGGATCTTGTAGTTGGGGATGTGCCGGAACACGTACAGTCTGCACACAAGAACCAACATATACATAAAACTACTCCTATATTTGTAAAGAATTAAAAAAATAACTAGCTGTTCCAAGTCGGCTTCATCATTTTAACATTCCGTGAAACTTTTAACTGCAAAAATCAAATGGTCAAATGACAACGTTTGCTATTGGCTGAAAATTTAAATAACCATGGCAACATTGCTCCTTTGGTTATCTTGTAGTTATTGTCCCTTTTTCGCAGAGCAATTTTTTCCAATTTCCTCACTCCAAGCAATAGCTTGAAAATATACCTTAAAAAGTGTCGTAAATTTTTTTTATTAAAAATAATAATTATTGTAAAACTTACTATAATTGCTGATATCTTATATAGCAAAGAAGTATGTTTACGCTTTATTATATTGTATAGATAGTTACTAATTTAATTACGAATTAGTGAATACTGACCCGGGTAGGGGTCCGCCGTTCTCAAGGTCGAACACCTGGTAAGGGTTGAGGAGCTTCCGGAAGGAGGAGATGAGCTCCAGGCCCTGGCAGCCGCCGGACTTGACGTTGACGAACACAAGCAGTGGCTTCACGCCAGCAGGAACCATTGATGGCTCTATACTAGGTAGCAGCATCACTATACACACAAATAGAAAATTACATTTCTAGACATAAGATTGAATTTCGCTTTTTTTATATCGGTAGAAAACCAAATAATAAGGTTTTGAAAAGAAGAAGAACCCAACACAGTATAGTCTCTTACAATGCTAATAAGTAACGTTTACAGCGGGCGCACACCTTTGACTAAACTATCGCACAACAGTTGTGCGATTGTCGATTGTTTCGCAGCAAATTCAACTGTTTAGTTGCACAACTATCGAGTAGTGTGCACACCTCCATATAAGCTCATAGCTCAAAGCGAGACTTAAACAGTTGTGCGATAGTTAAGTGCGCACGTTGTTAGTGCTTGGTAATATTTTTGACGCATTGTCTTTATCTCGTGTGATATCAAGAAATCAAGGGAATGACAAGAAGTTGCTCCAACAAACACGATGTAGTTTTTATATTATGATATTTTTACCTAATAAATGTTTATCTTCATATTTGGCCTCGCGCAGTGCGTACAGCGCGCGTACCGCCTTGCTGGCGTCCTCGTACGTGATCACCATTGACCCGTACTCGTAGTAGATGGGCCCGATTGATGTGAACTTGTTCTCTACACACAAGCAATTACAAACTTAATATTCATTACACTACAATTTCTTCGAATGAAAGTAAACTTGCTAAGCTATGCTATGAACACAGCGTTTTCACACAAGAAGGGGGCTGAAAGACCTGAAATTGTTAGCTAAGAAATCTTAAATTAGCCAATGTGTAAAGAAAACTCCAAAGTACAGGGTAAGACTTACCAGTGCCGAGGAACTCGACGAGTATGTTCTCGTAGTTGCGCTCGGACAGTCCCGGGGGCAGGGAGGCGACGAAGAGCGCTAGCGTGGGTCCGTGCGGGTCGCGGCGCGGCTGCAGGTAGAAGCGCGCCAGCTCCATGCGCCGCACGGACTCGCGCGCCAGCCGCACAACAATGCGCCACGGACGCTCCTCCTCCTCCAGCACGCGCTCTGATACTGGACACACGAACATACAGTTGAGGACATCATTTCTCTGTCCCTATCACTCCCGTTTCTCTTCCAGGAAAAATATCCTCCGTCATCTCAGTCGCACTCCCTTCTTGATCATGTCACCTTTCACGCAATCCATCCTTCTCTTTCTAGGTCTACCCCAACTGGTGTACTTCGACACTCATAAGTTAAATTCTTCTTGTTACATGCGATTCTTCCCTCATCATTACAGGCACATATCATGCTAATCTACTCCTTTATTTCTCTACCTTTGGTGCAACTTTTAGACTTCGAGACGTTATTGATGATTATTTGCACGTATGCAACGAGGCCAACAGCATATTTTGAGTGAGGAGTCAACCCAGCTGGCAGAAGAACCTAGGAAGTATATAGGAAGGACCAACCTCCGCGGTCGAGCAGTATCTCGGAGCAGCGGTAGTCGTGCACGGCGCGCTCGGGGTCGAGGCCGAAGCGCTCGAGTGCGGCCGCCATCAGGTCGGCGACGGCGTGCTCGCCCGAACAGGCCACCGTCACGAAGGTGTCGCCTGCGCCCGCCACGCGCCCCGGGTACACGCGCACCTCGCCCCCGCCGCTCTCCGGCTCCCTGACACCACACACCAACAAATATACTTCACAGATATCAACAAAACACCAATAGCCAGTTTCCCAGCTACATTTAACGAGTCGTTAGTGTTTTTGGTTAGATAACTTCATGAAATGCGATTCCGAACTCCGTAACTTAGGTCAACCTGACACTAATGAATCATTTGTTACTGATAATATAAATGGAAACTTCAACAACCCACCATAACTAACACAGAGTTATAAAACACAAAGATAAAAAAGCATTAATTTCACATATTTTCGTAGTCACTTACTTGAAACGTAGGAACAGAGCAGGTCTCTTGTTAGGTAGTCTCGTGACCCTCGCGAGCGGAGTTGGGTCGTTGAGAGGAGGCTCGTCGCCGGCGAGGGCGTCCGTCAGCTCAAACTGGTCAGGGTCGCGGGCCACGTGGAAGGCCCTCAGCGCCGCGGAGACCAGCTCGCGCTCGTTCCAATTGCGGCCCACTACTACGGGCCGGTACAGCCGGCGGGACCACGCAGCCTCGCCGTCGTATACTTTCACGACCTCTGTTCATGGTGACAAAGAACAGATGTTTACCTAAAGAATCCTGACAATAATTACTAATTACCTACTGATTAATTTTATTGATTTTTTAAGGCAATGACGAGTTTTCTCTTATTGTTGACGGTGAATAATTATTATTTGATATGAGCCGTATTTTAAATCGTACAAAAAACCATTGTATTTCCAACCAAGTTTGATTACCACTATTAGTTGTTCTGTTTTGCGTGTTATGTCGTTTATTACCTTCATCCCTATCATCAGGTGTCCTGTCTCGATGTTGCTTGTGGTCAGGCCGGTGGTCCTGGTCTGCGGGTGCTCCGGTCGAGCCGCCGCCGGAGCCCGAGCGGCCCTCGCAGCCCGAGCTGAACTCCTCGCTGATGCTGCGCGCTGCAACACCCCATATCGCTCACATGCGACCCCCAGTGCCCCGGGAACCCACCCCTATAACTGCTTTTTAGATCATAATTCTGATAATTTGTAATTGTAAAAGCTATTATTACTATTTTCTTTTAATTCACTTAGAATATTTAACTATCTTTCATAAATACAAGACTAGCAACTTATAATTATACGGCTTTTTATCCTACGTTTTATTACAATTTTACGAACTGTTTATTTATATTTCACTTGTTAGTATATTTTTATTTTTTTATGAAAGCAGGGAATTTAAGGCATCGTGTTTATTTTGTTTTTTTATATTTATTTACAAAGGTATATTTATAATTATTTATGTGTCGTCTCAAAACACATTGGAGCTGATATTAAGAACTTATCTTGTGCGCATTTTAAAAATTATAGCGACTTTTCAGACTGCAAATTGCTTTTAATTTTACTTTAAAAATGCGCACAGATAGTTTCTGGTAATAGCAACACAGAATGAATACGCTCAGGTATTAGGCGTTAAACCAATGTTATTTTTACCTTCTTCCGTTGGAATACTACATCATGAGTATTCTCTTGTGGCTCCGTTGACACAACGAAAAATGAATCCATAGACAGTACTCACACACTCAAACACACAACCACCCGAAATGCAACCATATTTATTCTCTATGGTTGAGGAAAATTTATATGTCGCTGTTTCCTATGAAATATGATCTGGATATGCCTTTTGGAAATTTTATCCTCAATATTAGTTACAAATATGCTTAACTAACTTTTTGCTTTTAATGGCTAAATAATCTGAGAAATTCCTCGATAATTTTAAAAAACAAAATGAAGCGAGCAAGCGTCAGCATGCACGTAATAGCAAAGAAATGTTAGGAAGAAATTAGATACTACGCATTATTAGTTTTTAGGCATAAATGTTTATTTTTATTTTTAAAATTTAATTGTAATAATTATTCATCAAATTTAATTGTAATAATTATTCATCAAATTTAATTAATGGTTTATGTCCGGTTTCACATTTATGAAGATTTTTCGTTTCTAGGTTATGCAGTGACGTTTGAATTTAGAATTACCGCCATCTGATGGTTTCCTAGATGGTACTTAAACATTTTTCTTTAAGCCACTTCTCAAATAATAGATCCCTAAAACGATTAACGACAAAGCGTAAATTGTGCGCGTTAGACCCATTCTTACATTGCGCTACACATTCTAGAACCTAAATCTGGAACATTCTATCATTAATTGGATAAAGAGGCGTAGAGAAGCATTATTAGTTAGTATCCTGTACTGTTTGGAGTAGCGTTATGTTAGAGGGCGTCGGTCTGAGGTCAGCTGAGGCGAGGTCATGCTGTGGGGGCGCGGTACCTCTGGAGTAGGGGGGCGAAGCGCCGCCGTGCGGGCTGCAGGCGGCCGGCAGCAGGCGCCGCGCCAGCCGCGCCAGTCGCGCGCCGCCCCAGCCGCCGCGGTGCTCCCGCGCTGCCCAAACACACGCTCTTACCCACCTCCACGACGTGCGACCCCACACCTAGCCTACATTGCTCCTACACCCCTACACCCCTACACCCTACAACACAACCAACCCCCTAATCCTACAAACGCTGTATTAAAGATAAAAAACCGCGTACAAGCCGATAATGTTGAAATAAGAAATTGTATAATCTTAGGGGAGATTTTAAAACTGCTACCTAGATTTCTGTGTCGGGTTGTTTTGACAAGGCGGAGAAATGAAATGGGAAATTAAGAGTGCAGATAAATTTCTATAATATAAAAATGAAGAAACTGTTTGTCATGCCCGTTGCTGTAGATATCAAAAAGTGCCGATAATAGTAAAAGTGTATTAAATGTAATTATTTAAAAGGATAGTGAGAACAGGGTAAGACTTGGTTTTTCTCGATTACCGAAATGTTAAAAGAAAAGAATAAAAAATATTTAGAAATCGGTATCAAATTCCATTAGCTTACAGGAAAAGAATTGCGCTCAACGAATTCTAATAGACTAATTGAAAACTAACCTACAATTTAAAACGTACAGACGTACTTAGTTGAAATGCGTGCTATTCAAATACGTCCTAAGCGGAAGATGGTCAAGTTGACAATGATCGTTTAGCGAGCGAAGCTGTACGAGCGAGGCGAATGTGGGGCCAAAAGCACGGGCGTGGCGTGGTGGCGACGCTTCTGCGCTGGGGCCGGGGGGGACGGGAGGGGAGGGGAGGGGACACTTACGGCAGCCGAAGTCTCGCTGCGAGGGCGGCGGCCGCACGTGCACGCCGATTATCGCCTCCATTGGCACCTCCGTCCGCGGGATGGACACCGCCGACGGGGGCAGGAATATCGGCTGGAGCATGCCGAAGTTGCATTCTTCCGGGATTAGAGCGCGGCAGCCGGCGTGACACTGTTATAGGATTTATCACAATTTGGTAAATGTCTTTCTTATATTATAAATGCGAAAGTTTAGATGGATGGATGTTTGTTAGTTTGTAGCTTAAACGACCGAACGGATCTTGATGAAATTTGGCATAGATGTAGTGGATAGTCTGGAATAACACATAGACTACTTACTTTTTTTTATTCCAACAGGCGGAGTCGCGGGAAAAAGCTAGTTATAAATATTCAACTAATTGGAAGGGCTCTGGGTCTAAATGTGGCCCAATTCTCTTAATCCTGTGCCTCAAGTGACTGAAAAGTGTGAGGTATTGTGTGAAAGGTGACATGATCAAGATGGGAGGATGGCTGAGATTACGCATGATAGAGTTATTTGAAGGACGAAAACCCGGTGCGCTGATCCTACGAGAATAGGACAAGATAGTGGAGGTGATAATTAGGAATTGTGTGTTTGTGTGTCAGTGTGTCTCACCGTGCTGCCACACCACTCGCAGCGGTAGCCAGTGAGGCACTCTGCAGACCAGCAGGCGCGGCGGCATGCGGCACACTTGGAGTTGGGGGGCAAGTTGCCCTCGCGCCAGTGGTGCACGTGCCGCGGCTCGCTGCCGGCGCAGTACGTCGCGTTCTCCTTGCAATCAGCCGCCGCGAAGTCCACGCACTCTCCGTGTACGTAGTACTCGCATACTATTGCAATAACAACTAATATTAGAATACATATATACATTATGGCTTAGTAATACTTTTAGCTTACTGAGCTAAGTACGTTATGGACGGCAACTAGCGGTTTAAAAACATTTTAGCGTTCATACGCTACGCATATATTAATTTAACAGTGAAATAAAAAGCATTAACAAAATAAAACTATAATAGATTTTTTGTTTTATTTCATTAGCTTACGAAAATTATGGAATGTTTAGGATCATAAAGTGAAAAAATAAAATTAAAATACTTGTCAGTCAAGGATCCATCGCAGTCTTGAAGTTTAAAAAAAAGAGAAATAGAAAAAGACATAGTTAATTAGACTTCTGTGTACCTATCAACGGTTTGAATTCAACAGAAAATATACTCACTCATACAATGTAAAGCTGGCAGTTCATCGAGCCGCTTGCGACACACCGTGCAGAACTTGCGTTTGTGGTGTGCCGGCTCCGACCAGCAGTGGGCCACTGGGTTCTGGGAAACGACACAAAAGTATAAACATTTATACTGCTCGAGGGACCAAGAAAAAGAGGCTCCAATATTTTCATTCGAATAACAGAAAATAAACAATCTTTTAATAAAGCAAAATGATGCGTACTTTAGTTGCCCATATAGCACATACTCGTATGTTTAGAATAAGCTCATGTTTTTAGAATAATAGATTACAGAATTCTGTTCCAATCTGTAGTTTTAACACAAAAAGAACACTCGTTTAAGATTTTGTACCGCATAAAATCGTAATAACCAATTAGTTAAATATGATGCAATTATAAAGTAAATAATATTAATACATTCGACCAACAATGTCACGGATAAAATTATCATAACTTTTCCATATTAATAAGGGACGTCCAAAAATAGCAATCTCATAAACAATGGAATATAAACTTAATTGTAAAAGGGATAGATGTGAAATTACCTTGATAAGGCTCGGCGCCACCCCACAGCACGGCGTCACCACTTGCCCCACGCATCGCTCGTGCACTATGAAGTTGCACACTAGAATAAAATAATCACATATTAATTGATTGTGTCCCTATTATATCTGCAATTTATAAAAAAGTTAATCCAGATAAAGTCTAGATATCTCCGTGGATTAACTTTCGTATCATAAATAGCATCGGGAATAAGTATACCAAACTTAATACTTGTTATGGAATACGGTTTGCTTGATGGACTGCCTCAGTTGACAGACGCTTAACTTAACTGAAGAAATACCGAAATATCAGTAATGGCCGGTTTCCCAGCTACTTAACCATTCGACAGTGTTTTTTAGTCTGATAACTTCATGAAATGCGTTTCCGAATGTAAGTTGACATTTACTCCCTTGAAACTTTGGTCAACCTAATACTGATGAATCACTAGGTAATGATAAAATAAATAACCTACCCAACAGGAAACTATAAATAATTTAAATTAATTTGAGTATTTAGTAGTTACATATTTTCAAAATATTTATTGATAGACATAAAAAAAGCAATTATTATTATTACTGGGCAATCAGACCACTAACATTCCAACAACAACGCTTTCATAGTAAACAAATTATTTAGACAAAAGCGTTGGCCTCTTTCGTACATTTCATCTAAAAGCGAGTTTCGCAAATTGTCGGAGACGCGTAAGGCGCCGGCCGTCTGGTAGCGGGTCGATACTCGCGCGCATGCGCGCTGCGTACCACGACTGACACCAAACATCTCATTTCTCTGCGGATAGTCCTGTGTACTTTAATATTTTATGTGTAAAAATAGGATTATACCAAAGTTTAATACTAAATTTAGACTCTAAGATATCCATGAAAATGTGCGTCGTGCAGTTAGAGAACTATCTGACCGTGGCATGTGTGTGGACAACTGGCCGCCGCAAGTATTAATTTTGTTTTACCAAAATAAATATTGACAAAACAATGCTGATGAATATATCAACTAAATCAGTAACATTATTGTATTTAAAACAGGAAACCTTTATTAATAACAGAAAACACAACAGACTAAACATACAAATTGATTTTACTTGTAGAATATATTTAACACTACTGTAAAATAATATTTCTTAGTACAAAAAGTTAGCCCTAATAAGTTTTAAATAAATAAAAAAAACAATAAAAAACCTATACTTCGTAAAGTCACATCAATTAATTTATGTTTAAACATTATTGGAGTTGAATTCAATGAAGATACCACATCTTACAACAGATAGACCTTACAGTCTAGCAATATTAAGATCAGAAGTATCTTCATTTTGAAATCACAAATTGACCAAAGTAAACGAATTTCCAACTAACTGGTTGTCGTTACGTGAAAAGCGTAGCCTTGTTGCGCGTTAATATCCGTTTAGAAAGCAAAACAAACGGTGTCTATTTTTACCGAACTTGTCAATAACGATCCGACGCGGAAGGGCACGGGGCGGATCAAGGGAAGGCGTTAGGTTGTATCCACACTGGAGTATGTGAATCGTGCCTAACTTAAGACTAACTATTGCCCACTGTTTCGCGCATATTCCGTTTTATTTTCGCCTGTGGATTTACTTAAACAGGAAATATTACTACTAAATGGATTTTATGTCGTTTAAATACATTTTTATAGAGTCAAGTATAGGTAAATAGGTATGACTAGCATTGCGATTGGTATAAAATATGCTCTTGTTCTTACATTTGCTACATAACTACACATAAACTTGTAAGAAAATCTAGGATTAGCACTTTCAAGCAGCGCGCTAACATTATTGCGCTCGTATCTAAAGGACGTTGTACTTGAAGTTAAAGGGCTATCGAGTACCGTCTTAAGGAGTGCTAACTTGCTTTAGAAGCTATATCGACCTACATCACGTTTTTTCTTGAATTTAATTTTAATCAACACTAAAAATCCTACGTCTCGTGTAGCAGAGTACTGAAATCACATTGGTGTGTACACACCGTTATTTATGTATATAAAACTAGCGTCAATCCGTCAGGTTATATTTAAATAACATACTCGTATAGTGGCGCGTGGCAGAGACGGCCGCAGCCCGCGCGGCTCCTACACCGGTTGCCCACACAAATGCAACGGACTGACAATTCTCTAACTGCAAGACGCACAGTTTTCTAGAGACCCTAGAGCGTAAATTTAATATGACAAATATGAAATATATTATTTTCATGATCACTAAACGAATCTGAGTGTCTAATAGTTCGGAATTCAAATTCCAGATCGATACATAATTATAGTTCTTACGCGTATGGGGAACTTAACTTTCTTACACCATTCCTAATTAGCTTATTTCTTGAATAACAAGAACGGACATTAACTAATAAAGTAAGATATTTAACTGGGTAGCAAATATAAGCTAGTCTATAGATGAATAAAAAAGATGGAATTGATAATTGTCTTTTGGCGACAAACCATCTATTAACTAGTTAAAAAACATGGTAACAGATGTAGTTTTATGTCAGTCATACTTAGTTTATTTCTGCGTTCACGAGCGTCCGTAACCTCTCCGTGTAGCGTTAATTAGGCTCTGGTGAGTCAGTCGCCCGCAAATACTACTCTATATGTAGCTTGAACGTGCGCTCGCCTTTCCTTTGCCATTAATGGTAAGTATTTATCGAATTCAAATACTTACCAAAACAGATGGTCAAATCGCAAAACGCTAAACAATAACGTTGACATTCTACTACAAAAAACATGGTAAATATTAATTATCCTGGTTGAGATAATAATATATTGGTCGTTAAAAGCGAAGTTTTAAACGTCATAGATATCCTGTTAATCGAAACGATGCTATGAGAGAAGCAATACATATGGTATTTGTTAATGGACACATTTTAATTGGAAGTTCAACTCGAGTAATGAAGTAACCCATAGCAGAATATTTATGTAAAGGAGGAAAACATGACGCATTGTCCACATACATTAAGGAACACGTGGGTGCCGGTACACGAGTAGAGACCGCCTTGATTGCTTACATTTTGCTCTACAAACTATTGTTGTAATAAGATTTAGATAATAACAAACGCCAAAACAAATCCGTTAAATGCGCAGATACATAATTTTAATAGGAATCCTGTTTAATAACAAACAAAGAATGCTACTTACTTACAAAGAATCAAGCTATATTCGGTTTACATCGAAGATAAAAAACACACGCATGTGAACTTGATCTAAATATACGATTGCAACAATCAATCTGTTAATTGCAATATAAGTGTTAGTGAGCCACGAGTTTGGCCATGAAAAGTATTCATGAAGGAATCTGGGCGTGTAAGCAACTAAAAACATTTTCGAAGAAAACACATGTTCGCGGTTATGAGTATTCTTGATATAACAGTTTGTTACACTTCAAACACACGTCATGTGACTTTAATTACAAGTGTCATACTATCGCCTTATTTCATATGTTTAATTTAAAAATTTGGTTCAAGTCTAGTACTCTACTTAGCTCACCATCGTTTGTCCATATCTTCTTTAGTCACGTATTTCTAGACACTTCAATTGAATCAAAAGAAAGCGATATCTCTACATTTATATACCTCTTAATAGTTTTAAAAAATATAGAAAAATGTCATAACCTCACATTTTTTACCTGTACATTATTAGATGTAGTAAGTGAGCTTTCAGTTTTGTTTTATTTGGCATACAGACTTTAAAGTCATCTTCTATAGCTTTTGTTTTGAAAGTAATAAAATTCGCAGTGATAAGACGAGTGTTATGAGTACGTTACGCGTAACCGAAAGGTTATGGTGGCTTGAAATAATAAAAAAACGTCCGAAAACCGTGTTATACTTTCGGTCGGCAAGGCGCGGCCTTGGTGCGGGAGGGGCGAGGGGCACGGGCGCGGCGGGAGGTCGCCATTGACGTCACGCGCGCCGGCCAATCGTACGCCTGCAACCAATTTGACTTAATCTAGGCCTACCATGCGTCCGGCTCCGTAGCGGACCGTCCGGTTTATATTAATAATTGTTTTTATTTAAATGTAATTCAACATTTAATTTATTTCTAGAAATAATTTGAAAAATGGTAGACTAAACTAATTTTGAAATTGTAATTTTAATTATAAATATTAATTTAAAAAACTAAGTACCTAACTTACTTATAAAATCCTATTTTTTTTAACTTTTTCTGCTGAGCTTTAGCAATAAAATTTTAAAGCCGAACTTTATAAATGAAGCAATAACTTGAAAGCTTGAAAAACCCATTAATGTTCGTAGAATGCGATTGCAGATTGGTTGATTTAAAAAAAATACCAAAGCTGTGAAAAATATCGTAATAATTATAAATAAGCAGAAGTTAGATTTTACATCTATAAATAGGCAAATATTGTATCTATTGATGTCAGTGACAACAAAGCGGCAGAAACGTCATTTCCTTTGTCTTTTCATTCGGCTTTTACCGATATAACAGTATTGTCAAATCTAAATTGGGCACAATTGCCGTAATTACCTATAATTTTATTGTTTCTATTTTCACATTGTAGTTAACTTCTATGTCATAACATCAATTAGATAAATATAATTTCTATAATGTTATTTGTTACTATATAAATGCCAACATTTGGATGGATGGATGTTTGTAACCATACCACGTTTCTAACTCAAAAACCGATGAAACTGAGCTAGATTACGTTATTTTTTATTTAATATAAGTATTCGCTGCTGCTGCCTCGAGGCTTAGTCATTTTTCGAAATTAAAAAAAAAACTTTTCTACTAATTGTTAATTAGTTATAATATAGCTTTTTAATCGCAAAAAGTATTTTTGAAATCGGTCGGTACAAAAATACAAATTTATCCTCTTTGCATATAGATCAACAATATGTCATACTGACAGAATGGGTTTATTGTCTTTAAAATATTAACTGAGTGAAGTCGCGTGCAATAGTTAGCTAATAAAAGTATAATTGATTTTTTCTTGTGTACACCACAGATAATACTATACAATACTAGTAAACCAAGCGAAAACTACTATAAAATAAACCTCGTAGCAGGCTTTTATAACCGATTTGAGGGGTTAACCCCGGTTTCGGTGAGGACATTTCTAAAGAACAATTTTGGCAAGTAAAGTGCTGTTTAGCATATTCACCTTCATATTAGGTACTTGTACGTAGCAACGATCGACAATAATCTCCGATCGCACGATTATTTATGAACCGGAACTTCACGCCATCTGCTCCAAAAAGTGTAAACATTAACAACAAATATAGTATGAGATCCTCTTATCTTTTAATGACAGCCGTATCGATTTATTTTTAGTTTTTAAAGTTCTAAAAACTAACATCTCAATTTTTTCTCAGTTTCAGTCACAATCTTAGTTTTAACTGAACAGTTGAAAAATTTGTGTGAATGCAACTTTAACTGTACAAGTTAGCTAAAAATTAAAATGTTGTCTACACACAGCTGTAACTGTACAGTTCGACTATTAAAACTGAACGTGTAGCTTAAGTTCAAACTTAAGCTAGAATACGGTTATCTCGATGTTCAACGTAAAACTATCGGCGTTCCATAATTAAAATATCTAAATATAAACCAACGTATTCAAATAGTTTTTAGTTTGTTAGGCCAAGGATTACTTTATAATTAGCCGGCGAGCCGGGCGCTGCGGAGTGTAATCCTTAGCTTAAAGCACGGATTGCCCTGGAACGTAAATGTACAGACAGCTGCATAAATATGTATATATTTACCAAACTTTAGAAAATTATAAAAGCCTTCGCTTTTTACGCAGCACATATTCCAAGATTTCCTACGAAAACGTAGATGCATATTTTTAAAACCGAAGTCGTGTGAGGTTTGTAAATTTTTGTAAATGGATATATATTTATGTAGCTGTCTGTACATCCGATTTGAATTATAGTTGCCTTCTAAACAATTACTAGCAGCTTTGATAAGTCATATACTCGCAATCCTGATTACAAATATTTAAACTGCATATATTCTAAGTCTGACTCCTTAAAAGTGACAGATATCGCGCTTCAATAAGAATATTTTACAATTTTTTATGACATTGGTAAAGAATACTCTAGAGCAGTACTTTAATTCCAATATAATATTACTAAAATGCTCTATTCAAATTGCTAACAGCCGAATACTAAAACGATACTTAAACTCTTCGCTTTGTAAGCAGCGCTACAATCTGACAGCTGACAGACGTCAAAAATTTAATGTTGTTGACGCTGTTAAAATGTCGTTACAATATTCGGCTGCAATCCGTAAGAATATTGATATCTTTCTAGCACCCTTTAGACATGAATACAGTAAAGTTCATATGTAGTGTTAAGAAGAAAATTAGTACCGCGCTGTAGGATAGGCGCAACACTAGATTATTGGCATAAACGTCACATCTCTATCTGACAGCTGTCAATGTCATTAGACGTATTAGTCTGCCGCGCTATTCCTGGCAAGAAGCCTGTGAAGCTCTGAGTTTTTAAGTTATTACGATTGTATCAATTAAATAAATTGTTTAAAAGTCGTAATAGAAAGTCCTTCGCGTCCCTTCTATTCCCATATTTAAACTCATGTTTATTTAACACAGCAAAAATAAAACTCTAACCATAAAGTAAAATAAACAACGCTTTGCAAAACATACTCGGGTCTTACAAAACAAACAACTAAATACAACTGGCGAGCATTGAATACGAGACTTCACATAAAGGGCGGCTAAGGAATAATTCATTGGGGCGTTAGTACCCCCTCCCGCGCCCGTGACGTCACAGCTGACACACTTCCGTGCGCTGGAGCGACCTGGATCCATGTTGGCCGGGCTGCGCCAACGTTGGTACAAACTTTTGCAGCACAAGTTAAACTCGAATATCCAATTTATTCATATAAGCTTTTGGCTCTTGTAACACCTTAATAAAAAAAATATTACTAAATTCAAAGGGGTGTATGACTGAATTTATTTTTCTACACATTTAGATAAAAACATATACGAAAGTCGTAAGTATTGTTTTTTAAATACTTCTCTTCTCTACATAAGAGATAACTTATTCAAAGTTTAGCGACTTGTGACGTCAGCAGTGACATAGTTCTGTGCGCTGGAGCGACCCGGATCAATGCTCGTTGGATCAAATACTCAAACATTATACCAATATTTCATCCAACATTTATGATAAGTTTTTACTTGTGTACTTAATGAGAAAGTTAATAATGGAACAGACATTAGTGGTGCCGACGCAAAAGATAGGCTACGAGGTGCTACGAAACGTAGACCAGAAAAAGTAGATGATTCTATGCACTTTTTCATACAATTAAGGATATTCCAGGATAAAATTGGGATTTAATGACCATATAAGGGTTATATTTGTCACCTGAATAATATCAAAGCCGTAACATTTGAAAAAAAAACTTGATGATAGTTGAAGTTTAAATATAATTTATACTATGAGGGCAGGATTTAATGCTACCAGCATCTTTAGCGAGATTTCTATCTCGCCCTTTGGGGGTGGGGGGTTAACATGGTGATGTAAGCCTAATTCCGAGACTTTTGGCGCTTATGTCCAACGGGCTGGACGGTCAACATGTACCCCCTACACAAGTTCCATAAATGACAGTTTAAAGGCCTACACATGCACAGTTAAAACCAAACTAGGCCAAACTTTAACTTAACAGTTCAACTGTTAGAAATGAGCGTATTGTAGCAGGCTTTTAGTTAAGATTGTCAGAACTGAGCGTATCTAGCGGGCTTTAAGCTATTGAATATTTTTTTTATAGTAACGCACGAATTAACAAGTAAACAAGAGAGGTTCCGTGTGTAACAGAACTACAAGTACGCATATAGTGCGTTTATTTCTGTCCGTGCGTACAGGAATACTAGAGTGTTATTTTTGATTTACTTGATATAAATAGAGGTATTGTGTGACCTACATCATCCGTGGATTTCGTCGTTTGAGCTGTACAATTGTTTAGTTTGGTTGACATGTGGTTCTTGTGTAGTTGATAGGAATTTAGGAGTTAATTTAGAGAAAAATACTACCCATCGCTGTCGCCAGTAAAATAAATGTATAGAAAATTCAAAAGACAAAACTATCGCGATTGTCGATTGTTTCGCAGCCAATTCAATTGTTTAGTTGCAGAACTCAAAATCGAGTAGTGTGCGTACCTCTAAAAGTTCATAGGAATCAAAGCGAGACTAAACAGTTGTGCGATAGTTTAGTTCCAGATGTGTGCACGCTCTGAAGTGCCTGCAGACCCTAAAGACCAACATTAGACAAATTAAAAACTATTTGTCAGTCTTCATAATCGACCTTCCTTATTATTAGATAGTAGATATTACTTAAAGATTTACACAACTTAAATTTTAAATATTTAGTTAAATCAAACATAACCTACAAATGGTAATAACGCAAGACTTCGATTTGAAAGTTTTAAAAAAGCTCGATTTTTTTCTACAAACTTTTTTACAAAATGTCCCATAATTTAAACTTCCCTCGCTATTCGGTTACATTAATATTTCAATAGACGAGGTACTCTGCACAAAAGCTGAATCTGAATAATTGATATGCAGTGCGCCAGCGCAAATATACCATTGTCCCGCGACTACGCCCGCACCTCGCTTTACAAAGGAAACCTTTCTTTACACTTTGACATTGTTACAACTTTATTAACGAACTTGTCTGCTTGCTTGATATCGTATATTTTATGGGACATTTTTTATCCCTTTTTATAGAGTTTCACACGTCCAGTCTATCTAACTAGCCGATTGGCAAACCTGTAGAACTGCCGTGTCTTGACTTATTGTTATTTATTTTTTGTTCACAAGGAATGAAAAGATGGCATGTACTGATATGGGCAACGACAGTAGAGTTCTACTTATGCTTCTACTAGCTTTCGCCCGCGACTCCGTCCGCGTGGAATTAAAAAAAAACTAAGTATCCTATGTGTTCTTCCAGATTATCCTCTACATCTATGCCAAATTTCACACAGATCCGTTAAGCAGTTTAGAATACAATCTCTAACAAACATCCATCCATCCATCTAAACTTTCGCATTTATAATATTAGTAAGATTAGGATTATCAGTCGTAATATAGTAACTTCTTACTAAACGAGTACTAACTCTACCTAAAATCGAAAGATAAATTAGTACAATAAGCTGTTCTTATTATCTCCTGATACCTTCGACAGATGTTACCGATGGCAGGGCTCGTTGACGTGCAGTGGTACCGCGAGGGGCCGCGGCGAGGCGCGAGGAGCCGTCAGAGGGCACCATTGACGCGCACCTCTCAATGGCACCATAACTAGGTCGCTGTGTGACGTCACTCCTGGCCTACATACGCCCGTATCCCGGACATTCGGTGTTTTCGATTTTCGAGTTTTGCAAGAACAAGTCGATCTAAATATAATCCTCGTACGAAGGATTACATGGTTACTTTGTTTTACTACGTAAATCATTTGTTATTTTTTTGTCCGTGCGTACAGGAATACTAGAGTGTTATTTTTGATTTACTTGATATAAATAGAGGTATTGTGTGACCTACATCATCCGTGGATTTCGTCGTTTGAGCTGTACAACTGTTTAGTTTGCATGACATGTGGCTCTTGTGTAGTTGATAGGAATTTAGGAGTTAATTTAGAGAAAAATACTGGTGTGACTAGTGTTAATAAAACAGGACCCATGGCCATCGCCAGTAAAATAAATGTACAGAAAATTCAAAAGACAAAACTATCGCGATTGTCGATTGTTTCGCAGCCAATTCAATTGTTTAGTTGCAGAACTCAAAATCGAGTAGTGTGCGTACCTCTAAAAGTTCATAGGAATCAAAGCGAGACTAAACAGTTGTGCGATAGTTTAGTTCCAGATGTGTGCACGCTCTGAAGTGCCTGCAGACCCTAAAGACCAACATTAGACAAATTAAAAACTATTTGTCAGTCTTCATAATCGACCTTCCTTATTATTAGATAGTAGATATTACTTAAAGATTTACACAACTAACATTTTCAATATTTAGTTAAATCAAACATAACCTACAAATTATAATAACGCAAGACTTCGATTTGAAAGTTTTAAAAAAGCTCGATTTTTTTCTACAAACTTTTTTACAAAATGTCCCATAATTTAAACTTCCCTCGCTATTCGGTTACATTAATATTTCAATAGACGAGGTACTCTGCACAAAAGCTGAATCTGAATAATTGATTCAGTCTCAATCGATTATTACATTCTGTGTACTTTAAGAACTCACTTTCATAAGTCGATAACTTAATCGATATTCAGCATGCGGTTTAACTATTAGAAATTCATCGGTCGATGTAAAACAAGCGTCATGCGAGACTCAATTGACGTGCAGTGGTACCGCGAGGGGCCGCGGCGAGGCGCGAGGAGCCGTCAGAGGGCACCATTGACGCGCACCTCTCAATGGCACCATAACTAGGTCGCTGTGTGACGTCACTCCTGGCCTACATACGCCCGTATCCCGGACATTCGGTGTTTTCGATTTTCGAGTTTTGCAAGAACAAGTCGATCTAAATATAATCCTCGTACGAAGGATTACATGGTTACTTTGTTTTACTACGTAAATCATTTGTTATTTTTTCGCTTTATTTTCGGCACGAGCTCTTTACGAATTAATTTGTTTTTAATTGATCTATTTGCGGATTTGAGTAGCGACGTGGATGTGTGAAATGTAATTTAAGATTTGAATAAGCAACTTGCATGTAAATCGGATTGCATGTAGCATTTGTCAACGGTACATCACTGTAAATAGTACAGCAGCAGATAACCCATCGTATCCAATAATCGATTCAGTCTCAATCGATTATTACATTCTGTGTACTCTCATCATCATCATCTCCCCTGCCTTATCCTACTCCCGTAGGGTCGGCGCACCAGGTTTTCGTCCTCCAAAGCACTCTATCATCCGTCATCTCAGTCATCACTCCCTTCTTGATCATGTCACCTTTCACGCAATCCATCCATCTCTTTCTAGGTCTACCTCTACCGGTGTACCCCTCCACATTCATAACTAACGTCCGTCTTGTTACATGCGATTCATCCCTTCTCATAACATGCCCATACCACTCTAACCTTTTACTCCTTATTTTCTCAACCACTGGGGCTACTCTCAAACTTCCTCTAATTCTGTGTACTCTAAGGACTCATTTTCATAAGTCGATAACTTAATCGATATTCAGCATGCGGTTTAACTATTAGAAATTCATCGGTCGATGTAAAACAAGCGTCATGCGAGACTCAATTGACGTGTAAAATGCCCGGTTCACACTAGGCCAGTACAGTTGGACAGTTACGCTGGCCAGGTGCAGATTGTATAGACTGACCAGCACCAGTTAGTATTTACACTATGTCAGTTGATTACCAGTCCAGTTATTGAGCGCTACTGACCAACTGTATTGACCAGGTGTGAACCATTCGTAATGCGCAGTAAGAAAAAGTATGGATTATCGTTCAACGTATGCGGTCGGAAACTTCCTTAACTTATAAAAAAATGGTCACCATAAGGATTTTTTTTAGATAAGTTACGTAATCCTTTGGAGCTGAGATGTGTGTATGGTTACTCCATGTTAAATGTTACCAATATTAAATAATAAACTTCCTTGAAATATTTTATTTCGAGGTTTTTTATTTTTGTTTAGTTGTTTGCGGTAAATAAAATGTCACAGAATTTACAGATACATTTTGACATACTAATTTATTTAATTATTTCCTGTAAATATATTATGTTTGTTAATTAGTTTATAGTTATTACCGTAACTGTATGGTATTTATACCGTAACATTAGAAGGTAATTTTCTAATGGAAATACATAATTTCTAAATGACAGTTTAGTATTTAGGTGCGGTGGAATACTCTTGGGAGTTAATAAATTATTGTATATTTTGCTCTAGTGAATTCATTTCTTTATTTAAAACGCAAGTCATAATTATTGTAGAGCATTTTTTTTTTCATGTAAAAACAAAGTATTATAGGTATATTAAAATTATAAAAAATACGATTGAATTCATCAAATAAGAATCTATTGAAATTCATATTCATTTGCAGAAATTTAAAAACTAAACCTTATTTAAAACTAAAACAACCTGCCATCTTAGTAGCGTTACTGAAATCTCTTTTGTTTTTAAAATACAATTAGTATCCGCAACCTAAGTGCTTGTTTAAGTAACTATTAAAGTTAACGATTCAAGTGTGTCAGTTAACCATCATCCAACTTTTCTATTAAGCAAGAACAAAACGCAAAGCTGTTCACACGTTATCATTGTCTCTGCCCCGCTCCGGAATCGGAAGCGGCCATTGTCTATGGTCCGCGCTGTCAACGTCAACTTGACGTGTGATACGTGGGCGGGAGTATGAATGGTATCATTTTCTACTGTCACGAAAGGAAACTTGAACAAAGTCTATTTTCTAAGCCACATTAATACAACAAACGCGGTTCGTTCCCACGCTTTTCTAGCCACGAACTCTTGCAATGTTAATAAATGTTATACGAATTATAAAGAACTGCAAATAAACTTTTAAACTTTTAACTAAATTCATACTGAATAGATAGAAATGAGAGATCACGAAGTAAGGAACGTACTTTAACATTTATGGAAAAATAGTAAATTATATTTGTTCTTTGCTACTTAACTTTTTATTTAAAACCAATAGGCATTAAAATTAAGCACACAAAGAAAGTTAACATATTAAAACATTTCAGTTTCTTGACAGTTATTAGGCTTTTCAGCGCAAGTGCTACGCGAAGAGAGTGCTACGAGCTACGATTGATTACAATAGATGTTAATAAATAAATATATAATTCATAATTTACTACAGGTATTGTAATTAAATATAATTAACGTGTTAAATGTTAACAATAAAAAAATAAAGATATTCTTTTAAACAGAAACCGCGATCGTCCTAATACACTGAGATCCAAAGGGTTAGACCTTCCCTTATAAGATAAGGGAAATCTAAACATATAATCTGGCAGGCGACGACGCAGCACAGACGACGCTGGCGCTCTCTCGTGTCGGAGGCCAAAACCCACTTTGAGTCGCTGCGCCAACGCAGTAAGTAAGTAAACATTTTTATTAAGTTAGTCGCTTCTCAAAAAGCTATTTGGGTTTAAAATTGAAAGACAGAGTGAAGAACGTATACATTAGAAAAACCACAAAAGTAACCGATGCACTTAGTTTCTCGCTTAGAATGAAATGGAGGTGAGCAGGCCACGTAGCTAGACAGGTTGACAACAGATGGACGCATAGGGTAACCAGATGGGCTGGACCGCAAGGCACCAGAGCGAGAGGGAGGCCGTGCGCGAGATGGTCAGACGAGATAGCGGCAGTGGCGAATGCGGGATGGCAGGACGTGGCGAAGGACAGAGAGCACTGGTCTAAGTTGGAGGAGGCTTTTACCCATCAGGGATCCGTACAAACATTATAAATAAATAAGTAATATGTAGATCTATAATTTTAAAAAATGTAATTGTATGGAATATATATAAAGCTAAATAAATAAATAAATAAGTAATATGTAGATCTATAATTTTAAAAAATGTAATTGTATGGAATATATATAAAGCTAAATAAATATAATAAATAGTCTCTTCTCTACTTCCTGACAGTGAGTTTCCACTGCCGAAGCTCCCGCACAGAAGATAGTTGTCAATATTTTTTCACAGATTGTCGCAACAAAGATGTAAGTATTAGGATTATGCGATTTGACAATTTATAAATAGTAAATGTCAATATTTACTTAAAAAGAACAATGAAACCTCAATTATAAGTTTACTAGCTTTCGCCCGCGACTCCGTCCGCGTGGAATTAAAACAACCATCCTCTACATCTATGAAAAATGTCATCGAGATCCGTTCAGCCGTTTATGCTACAAACTCTAACAAACATCCATCCATCTAAACTTTCGCATTTATTATACTGGTAAGATTTACTCGGAACTGGCATTGCTATTATTTAATTGTATTTTAAGTAACGTAAATTTAAGGGCCCGTCCCACCAAATCGTAAATTGTCTGATAACAATCCAACGTGTAAAATATGCGATGGAAATGTCGGATTTTGATACCTCTGACAGTGACGTAATTTTTAAGCTATCTGAGCCTCTATCAGCCAGTGGTGGGACAGGCCCTAAGAGTTTTATCTGTAGAAGTTGGCTGCACACTGTACTAATTAAACCAATTTAAACTATTAACTGTAAGAGATCATTGCTACTTTGAGTTACTCTTAAAGATACAGAATGTGCATTAATTTCAACTATCAAAAAACCGAAATATACTCGTAAGTTACTTCCTTCTAATATTATGAAAGCGAAAATTAAGATGGATGGATGGATGTTTGTTACTATATCTACAGAACGGCTGAACGGATATCGTTGAAATTTGACATATATGTAGAAATAGCTTTCGCCCGCGACTTCGTCTCCGTGGAATAAAAAAAAATAAAAGAAGGTAGCCTATGTGGTCTTTCAGACTATTCTGTAGATGTAGATCTATGCCAAATTTCATCGAGATCCGTTCAGCAGTTTAGGCTACAAACTCTAACAAACATCCATCCATCTAAACTTTCACATTTATAATATTAGTAAGAAGTAAGATATAGTCTGAAAGAGCACATAGGCTACAAATATATTTTTTTAATACCGCGCGGACGAATTATTAGATTTAGTAATCTTATAAACCAAAGAATAATGTAAAACTTGTAATAATTATTGCTTTTATTTTATTTATTAGTCTATCTTTGAATCTCAGTGTGCCAATGTAAATGTTTTCTCACGAGATCAATAAAGCAAGGCAAGAGCCATTCGATGAGATGACATTGCAAAGGCGTGGTCTCCTACAAAATGTACATAAACTCTACTACGATTTGCACATTTGTTTTATAAGTGACTATTGAATATTTGGTTTACTCGTGTTTGGAAGCACGTTTCATAAAAACCAATTAAAAGTAGTAATTAATTTACTAAAATTAAAAGTGGAAAATTATTACTATTTACTCTATTTTAGTACTTAGGTAGTTTAGCTATTATGAAATACAAAAGGGCAACAGCAATAGGCCTTTTAACAAAAAATACGGAACAATCTTTAGATCAGTCAGTTCTTGTAAAAAGCCATACAGTATATTATATGGAAAAACAATGATTTCAGAAACTTTCAGCTCCAATCATCTCGAAAGTCAAGTGGAAGGTGAAAGTGTGTGTACTGTGACATTGATATTTCAGAAATATCGATCGACTTCGCGTCAGACAAAATGAGATTAGAAAACTATTGCGAACCGATTCAGCCGCATACTACGACGATAACAAATTCAGAAGCAAAATTATTGATTTTACAGTGACCGGTGTTAATAATCACGCCTGTAATGAGGAAAACATAACGGCCCACGTCATCGCACACGCCGAGCCGGCCGCTGCAGTTAGGCCCAAGAGTTAGATGTTTTCCCCGTCGCCACCGACTTCGCATCGGCATCGGGAGACGGTGGGCGGTCCGCGGATATTATGATCACTTACCACGAACGGCGGCTCGTCTAGAGACCAGCGTGGGATCACCACGACCGAGATAGGCGGAGATGCGACCCGCCCCGCCCCGCGGAAATTACCTTGCGCGAGACCGACGACGGATCGATATGGATGAACGGTTTCATGGACAGGACGGGACGGCAAGGACTGGGGATTACTTACTCGAGGACTTCAAGTGGGTTACTTGGGGTTGGTTTCGAAGGGTCGTCGTGGTGGTTGCCGCGGGGCGGGGGGAGGGGCCACACCCGGCACGTTGCATAACGCTGGTCGTGCCGGCGGGCGGCGCTATCGATGCGCGCGTCGCGCATGCGCGGCGTACCTTCGCAGCCGTAGCCCTGGCCGATGAGCCCCCACAGCAGGTCGGAGCAGTGGTGGCAGTAGGTGGGCTTGTGGAAGGTCTTCTTGGCGAAGGAGTGGGTGCGATGGGGCGCGGGCGCGGCCTGCGCCATGGCGGGCGCACGGGCCGGGCCGGGCGGGCGCGCTACTCATGCCGCGGCGCCCAGGGGCGCGCCGCGCTCTCCGAGCGGCTGTCGCGGCCCACCATCGCGGCGCGTCTGCCGCCCGCGCCCCACGCGCCCCGCGCACGCGCCAACCGCCCCCGCACACCCCGCGCCGCACCCCGCCGCCGCCCTGCGCGACCGCTCCGCACGCGCGCACGGCGCACGCACCCACTGATCAAACTTTGTAACGGCGACCTAAACGTTGCGATCAATGTTTTGGCGTTTTCATCAGAATTACTATCGGAGTAATCAATACGTATGTTGGAGATTGTATGCTGTTGAAGCTTGTGACTTTTCTCAGTTTATAATATTTGACTTGTGT
Organism: Papilio protenor; assembly: GCA_029286645.1. Classification (NCBI taxonomy): domain Eukaryota; kingdom Metazoa; phylum Arthropoda; class Insecta; order Lepidoptera; family Papilionidae; genus Papilio; species Papilio protenor. The sequence continues at coordinate 7,904,876 of JAGSMZ010000004.1, read as the reverse complement.
AAAATACGACTATCCTTAATAAGTTCGTTATTGTCTACATTGGAATACGGATTTAGTGATATTGAGTAGGTCTGCTGTGGCTCAACTTTGGAAGTAGATTGTACGGGAATTATAGCACCGATTCCACAACTGCTAGAGAAAAAGTACTATATCTCACAATAAAAATATATTGACAAATAATCAAACGTTAAATTAAATTGAGTTTTTGTGCAATGTATAACAAATTAATGTAATTAAAAAGCAGTAATTAAATAACAACTTGCGATAGGCCGCCACAACAATTTAAGTCGCAAGACGCACGCGCGCTGCCGCCCACCAATCGAAAAAGCTCTTGTTTACAATTAGGAGGCGCAGCATCCTCGACGCGCCCGCGCCCGACCGACAGACGCCATCGCCCCAACTTACACACCGTAACACCACGACAAATTTTACATTCTTTCTAAAATAACGTTATCATTTTTTCAAAGGATTTTACTTAACTCAACCCTTAAAGGTGTCAAGTGGGGGGTTTACAGTCATACATACATGCCTTGATAGAATAATTCGAAATCAATGAAGACTTTTCATTTTCACATCTAATGGTGTTCAGTACATTCCTAACAATTTTTACTCACTATTACTATTAGGTCGCTTAAATAACTCTCCTAGAAGTAGTTGTATAGTTGAATTCGATTATCAGATAAATGTAAAATACGTAAACATGTTCTTAAAAGAGTAAATAGTTATTTTAACTATGTATGAAACTCAGTTTTTACAGTGGACAGATGAAGATATCATATAAAGTCAGAAAGAGAGAGAAGAAGAAACGTAAACTTTATAACTTCTTCTAAAACAGAAGGATCTCACCCTTACAGTTCTAAAATTAGAAAACATTTTAACAATTTGCCTAGCACCTACAATTTTAAATTGTTTAGCGAAGCATCTTCACGGAGGTAAGGCACCGCGGGGCGGGCAGAGATTATAAATAGCGAGGGTGACGATCCATCCGTGTAGGTTTTCGTGTGATTACCTGCGCCACCCCATCCCGCATGCACGGATCATTAACGAATACGAAGTGTTGCCGCAACTAGGGTTGGTTTTAGGATTACCCTGAACGAAATTTTAGAGTATAATACAAACCAAATATCTAGCGCCGTTACAGCGTCATATATGTACATAATTTACCCGACGTTCTTTCGGTGAAGGAAAACATCGTGATGCAACCTGCACATATCGGTGAAGAAATTCAAAGCAACCAACCAACTAACAACCAGCCGCACATATCCAGCGTGGTTGAGTATGGCCTAGTCACCCTAACTAAGGGTAGGCTCCGAGCTCCGCGGTGGGGACTTTTAGTGAGCTGGTGATAATGCCGGCGTCCTGGGCGCGTAAAAACGTACTGCCCCAAATATATGAACTACGTTTCCACAGTAGATTACCAAAGACGAGGTATTTGGAAATCAACATCAATAGTGTGATAATAATAACGTCAGCTTGTAGCGTAAAAAGGCGCCTGCAGTATTTTTTCGACAAATGATTGTTAAAATAAAAATGCCACTATTCTTATGTAGGCACTAATATTGTTAATTTATATATTGTAACGTCATATCTTTTAATTAGTGAGAACTATTCATACATAACTGTGTTAATATAGTCAATATGTTTAACAGGGCATGACATGACAGCGACAGTGTAAAGGTCACTGAACTGAATAACCCGAAAACTTAAAAATGGCCGACCTAGTGGGCTATTTGTTAGCCCTTTGTGTCGTGTACGTAAATAACTACATTATTTTAATTAATTAAATGTACGATACTTTCTACGTACATCGGGGAATAGAAATGTCATGTAACTAGACGATTATTTCTATTTTTGATGGAAATTAACAACCATGTGTATAACTGTTAATTAATTAAAATAACGAGACTAAAATATACTATGAGTGTACAATAACATAGCACCCCTTTAGTATGCTGCCTTTTTAACGTGATATATTTAAATGCAACGTACTGTTCATACTAGAAAATCAAAAGAAAACATAAATAACATGTCTGCAAAACATAGTAAAAATTAAAAATGAAAGTTACTCCAGTTTTATCGATGTCGCTGTTTCTTGTTCCACTTTTTTTAACACAATCGAAAGTTCCGTTCGTAAAATTAATTGTATATGGGCACGTAGCGTAGGCAATCAAGAACGAATTGTCTAGCTAGCATATCATGTTTTTGTAAACACTATTTTTTTTAAATACAATTTTACGAATAACCGGTTATCGTAGTACTGTTTTTCGTTTAAGAATTTATTTAATTCCTTAAACGAAATTCACTTACTTAAGTAACTTATTTATCAAACATTTGTTTGTTATATTATACAACAATAATAAAATTAAACATATTTACATGATAATAATAAAAGCAACGATATCGGTGTTTCTTATTATTTGCGAGTTAGAAGTAATGTTTATTTATTAGGAGATCATGGTATCATGATAATCAACAATGGTAATTTACTAGATGCCATCCTAGTCTGGTCAGCTCTAGTAATTTTTTTTTGTTTAAAGCTACGAAGTTAATCAGGCTGGATTAAAATGAAATTAAAGTCAGTCAAGAATTATTAGCTCATTTATAATGAGCGAGTATTTTGTGATGATTTCGAAATTAAAAGGTAAAGGTGGTACCCTTTATGACTGATAACAATTACTGTGTTTATCTCCAAAGTGCCGCGAATAGGCGTGTATCTTATTGTAAGTAGTATAACAACCGATATACGTAATTTTGCTATCTTTCGTAAAGATAACCGTGACCTTGGCTTCTTTATCGAAAAATAACATACGACCAATTAAAGTGATTAAGAACTTTTGGTGGAATGTATAAAAATATAAAAATGATATCGTGAAATCGGTCTTCCATGAACATCTGAAATACGGCATTTGGTCACGAAACTTTAGTGTGTGCCTCTTTCGTTTCTAAACGAACTGTTGTACGTCTACGTCCGGCTGTCAAAATATAAAAATGATCGAAGAAACGCGAAAAAAAACTTTTTTAGGTTTTGATTTTAGTACGCAAAGGGTAAGTGGTTTTAATTAAATGAATAATTTCGTTTTAAATGCAATTCTTCTCAGTTTATTTTGTTAATTATCTGCACTGTTAATTTAATAAGGCTTTGATGACTAATGCCATATTTTTATATTATTGTCCAAAACTTTTAAAAGTTCATGTTTTCAATCTGTATAATTTAATATTATAAGGTATTTATTATTTGGGAGAATACAAAACTTTTAAATCTTATTTTTTATTATAACGGAGGCCTCTTACAAAGTGAATGGTGAATAGAGACCGTGCGAAATGTATTGTTTTCGATCTCTACGGGAGCTAATTATTTTTTAAACAATAACTATAACTTTAATTATCTACAGTTAAAAGCGGTGGTGATCGGTGAAGATTATGTTGTGCAGCAAGAAGCAGACGTGGAATTTGACAATGATTTACCAGAGTTCAGGTTATTTTTCCTTTAATTAAAATATAACAATTATTATTTTATATTTGCTCCGATCCATATCTACCATACGCAATGACAACTTAATTTTAATAGTAAGTTAAAAAATAAAATATCTGTCAATATATAATTAAAATAAATTCCAATATATGTATTTATCAGGACATTTGGTGGAGTGGTGCGTGGTGAGAGGGGTGAGGTGACAGCACCAACATTGCTATGGGTCAAAGCACTGGATATGGTGATGGACCGACTGGTAGTGGCTGGTGTTGATTTCTCTTCCATTGAAGCCTTATCTGGAGCAGCACAGGTATTGAATTATAGAAATTGTTTACAGTAACATTATTTATTACTTTCCACAGTTTCTAAACTGTCACATAAATATATTGTTTTCTCACTTATTTCAAACTTAAGGATGTGTGTGCTTTGTATTTTTAAATACTCTTGCCTATTTATTAAAATATATTTACAACTTGTATAATATTTTTCTCAGGTTAATAGTTTCTAAATTTTTGTTCTTTAAACTTCAAACTTATTGTTATTAATATTTATATTTTTTCTAGCAACATGGGTCAGTATGGTGGGCTAAAGGTTCAGAATCAAAACTGAGTAGCCTGTCACCTGATGAATTCCTGCACACTCAGCTGGCGACAGCTTTTGTTGTTGATTCTCCTGTGTGGATGGATTCCAGTACTACCACTGATTGTAGAGCTCTTGAAGAGGCTGTGGGTGGGCCGGAGGTAAGAAAAAATATATTAAAAACGGCTCGCACATAGAGTTAAAAAAAATTGATTGGTTTACTCACTGTGTAAATAATAAACCTTTCTAATTGCAAAAAAAATAGTTATTAACTTTATTTGTTACATACGAAAATATTTTTTCTCTTTATAATGTTTGGTTAATTTGAATTATGTATAATAATTTCATATCTTACTAATATTAAAAATAGGAACATTTTGATGGATGGTTCTAATGAAATGTGGCACAGATGTAGATGTACAAAATAACACATAGGCTGTTTAATCATTTTTTAATTCCACTCCGAAGAGTCACAGGCAAAAACTAGTGTGCTCTAAAACATAATTATAAACATTCCAGGAGCTAGCTAAGATAACGGGATCCACAGCGTACGAGCGTTTCACAGGCTCTCAGATCCGTAAGATGTACCGCACAAGAGAGAGAGCTTATCACGCCACGGAGAGAATATCCCTGATCTCATCATTTGCATGCTCACTGTTCCTCGGCAAGATAGCACCGATTGACCTCTCTGATGGTTCTGGAATGAATCTCCTAGATATTCATACTAAGAAATGGTGTGAAAAGGCTTTGAAGGTGAGAAAATTATAGTATTGTTTGTGATTTAGATAGAAACCATAAGTAGACATGTTTTTTTGCTTTATTATATTTGTTTAAAAGTTTAATTTTACTGAGTAAAAAATTTGTCTAAAAACGAGATCTCTATTAGGCATTTTTTGTATGAATGTCATATATTTATAAGACAAAATTTGTTATTTACATCTTACTTCATATTATAAATGCGAATGTTTGGGATGGATCAATGTTTGTTAGAAGGTACCTCCAGTACATAGGATACTATTATTTTTTAATTCCGGATGGAGTCGCGGGCGATAGCTAGTTTCATTATAAATATAATTTCTAATATATCCAGGCATGTGGTGATGACACATTGGAGAGTAAACTGGGAGCTCCCGTACCAACGTGGTTAGTGTTGGGGAACATATCTCCCTACTACGTGCAGCGATATGGCTTCAAACCGGATTGCAAAGTGGTGGCATTCACCGGAGATAACTGCTCTGCGTTAGCTGGTGAGATAAAAATATCTTTTTTATTCGTAAAATCTGACATGACAAAACCAACACAAGTAGACGAAAATGCATTTTCTATAGTTTTAATGTTTTTTTGAACAATTTACAAGCAGATTTGCTTGAAATTGTTCAAATAACTAGTAAAAAAAAAATCTGCGCATCCTCTTTGTAGATTAAAGGTAGGCAAAGCATCTACAATTATGGATGTCTGACAGCAGTCGCTTCGCCATTTCAGCGAATTCATGTGGCCTCTTGCTCATTTGCCAACTTATATTAAAAAAAATGACATATGTTCTGTTTTATCTTATCTGAAGATATTTTGTTTATCAAATGATCATATAATTGACAAGTTGAAGTGATAAATCTTCTTTGATAAGATAGGATACATCGCATTAGTAACATATTCTAGGATAATATCCCTTTATCTCAAGTGTAAGAACTATTAAATTTTCCCTTTTAAATGTGTAGTTTACGAGCATATATGAATGTATATCTACATGAATTTCAGATATTGTAATAATTTATTTAAATTGACGAGTGCATCGCCAACCGATGATCTAGGCTAGGTCTAGGAGAGCTACCATAAATATGGTGTTTTTATAAGCAGGTTTATATCTATTTTATATTTTTATTGTCTTAGGGGTGGAACCTAACATCCCGCCCCGCCCCCTAGCTACGCCCATAAACTAGTGGACCAATGAGACAAAATTCGACCATAATTCATAATTGAAGACTAATTAAGTGTTAAGCCGTTTTTATTTAGTTTTCAGTTGTATTTCACAAAAATTTAAACAATTTAATTAACTTTATTCATGTTAAATGTGACATTTATCAGTATTCCTTAAAAAGGAATACATTTTACTTTACGTATTATGCAAGTAAGCCTTTATAGGGCTTCGCCTCCGTTCTGGCTGTGTGGGGCTCAGCCTGGGAACCAGCGATACTTTGCTGCTGGGTCTTTCCGCGGCGGGTGCTCCGCCCGCCGGGCACGTGCTGGTGGGGCCGACTGCGGCGGCGCCCTACATGGCGCTGCTCTGCTTCGCCAACGGCTCCCTGACGCGGCAGCACCACCGCGACCGCCTCGCTGGAGACAGCTGGGACGCCTTCAGTGAACTGCTCAGAGCCACTGTCAGAGGGAATATGGGTTATATGGGTAAGTACTGTTAAGAACAAAATTAGTACCGTGCTATAGAAATGGCACAACTCTAGATTATCGGCATAAAACGTCACGTCCCTAGCTGACAGCTGTCAATGTCACTAGAAGGATGGATATTGGCGCGCATCCTGAGTCACGACGAGAAGTGTTGCTCTGAGTTTAAAGCTACAGTATCAATTAAATTTAACAAATTATTATTAAACTAAATATATATAACTAGCTTTCGCCCGCGACTCCGTCTGCGTGGAATTAAAAAAATAACAGAAGTGAGTATGTGTTCTTCCAGACTAACCTCTACATCTATGATATACGAATCGATTTAATGATGTGATTTAATCGATACTCGTTCAGCCGTTTAGGCTACAAACTCTGACAAACATTCATCCATCCATCTAAACATTCAGATTTATATTATTAGTATGATTAAAGACATATTGCCCCTACTCGTTACACATTACCCACCCAACACCTCACATATAGTTTAATTTTTTTCTTTAATTTTTTAATTTTTTTTTTGGTTCAGTTAAATAATAATATTCTCTTGTTTTATATGTTTCATTGTTGGTCTGTGGGGCGGGGCCTGGTCATCCATCACACAGGGCGCCACCCTAGTTTGGACACCAGTCCGCTGCCCTAAGGGAAAACCAATATAGTTACTTTATTTATTTAATTTGTATGTATGTTTCTAACGTTAGGAATTACTTTGGAAGAAATGGTTACTTCAAGTGCTTTATGTTTAGAAATTTCTCATTTAAAATCGTTTGTTCGACATTTAATATTGTGTAGAACGCTGTCTACATTAATGTATTGTTTATATTGCCATACCGCTTTAATGAATGAAGTTTGAAACAAAAAATGGTTAACGATAGTGGAAGAAATTTAGTGTTTGAATATTGTAAGAAAATAGCAAATAAATTCACACTAAACGGTTTAATAACATTGAATACCTGATTGTAATTTTTCATAAGTGTGTATAACGTGAAGGTATCTACTACGAGACGGCGGAGATAGTGCCGCGCGCGGGGGCGGGGCGCTGGGTGGTGTCGGGGGCGGGCGCGGGGGCGGAGCGCCCTCCGCCGCAGTTCGAGGCGCGCGCGCTGCTCGAGGGGCAGGCGCTCGCCCGCCGCGCGCACGCCGAGGACATGGGCTTCCAACTAGGTCAGCAAAACAGACTTATTTTAATAATAATTGTTGAAAAAAACACTATAAAAATTATGTCACGTGACTCAAAAGTTTCACATATTTCGTTGACTTATGACAGGCCTTGGTTTCGATTCTCACTATCAATGTGTTTTACAATTGTTATATGTACATTTATCCGAAATTCTTATGGTGAAGGAAAATACCCTGCAAGGAAATTCAAAAATGTGTGTAGAGTCAACCTTTTTTTTTTATGGTACAAAGAGATTACTCGCAACGCAACTAAATTTCCCCATAGGTCTAAAAACAAACAAACACTTATCAAGTCTTTTAGACCTATAGTGAAAAAAGTTAGGTAACTAATGCCAACGACGACCTTATAAATGTGATTATCTTACTTCTTACTAATATTATAAATGCGAAAAAGTTTAGATGGATGGATGGATGTTTGTTAGAGTTTGTAGCCTAAACGACTGAAGGAATCTCGATGAAATTTGCATAGATGTAGAGGATAGCCTGGAAGAACACATAGGCTACTTGCTTTTGTTTTTTTTTTATTCCGCGCGGACGGAGACACGGGCGATAGCTAGTACCTTATAATTGTATAGGTATTTGTTATTGTTGTGATTGTGGTGTATATTGTCAGAGTCGTCGTCGCGTGTGGTGGCGACGGGCGGCGCCTCCGTCAACAAGGAGCTGCTGCAGATCTTCGCTGATGTTTTCAACACGCCTGTATATGTACAGGTGAGTTATTGAGTTATTAAATCACTAGCATTTCCCAATTAACTTGATCCGCATTCATTTATGTAGAACTTTATTTTATTTTTTTACATTGCGTTAAATTGAAAAAAAAAAAATAGTGCCGCGCGCGGGGGCGGGGCGCTGGGTGGTGTCGGGGGCGGGCGCGGGGGCGGAGCGCCCTCCGCCGCAGTTCGAGGCGCGCGCGCTGCTCGAGGGGCAGGCGCTCGCCCGCCGCGCGCACGCCGAGGACATGGGCTTCCAACTAGGTCAGCAAAACAGACTTATTTTAATAATAAAACATTGATTAGCTGATTTATGTTTGTCATATGTGCTGTGAAGGTATCTACTACGAGACGGCGGAGATAGTGCCGCGCGCGGGGGCGGGGCGCTGGGTGGTGTCGGGGGCGGGGCGCTGGGTGGTGTCGGGGGCGGGCGCGGGGGCGGAGCGCCCTCCGCCGCAGTTCGAGGCGCGCGCGCTGCTCGAGGGGCAGGCGCTCGCCCGCCGCGCGCACGCCGAGGACATGGGCTTCCAACTAGGTCAGCAAAACAGACTTATTTTAATAATAATTGTTGCAAAATATACTATAAAAATTATGTCACGTGACTCAAAAGTTTCACATATTTCGTTGACCTGTAATTTACAGGTACTGAATTCGACATGTACCAATATGTTTTTGATTTTAATATTTACATATCTGACATTCTTATGGTTAAGGAAAACATCCTGCAACTTACGCATATCTGCGAAGAAATTCAAAGATAAGTAATAAGTTAAGCCGCATTTAGCCAGCGTTCACTAAAGCTTAGGCTCCCCTTACTTAGAGTAAGCTCCGATTCCCTCAGGGATGTATAATGAGATAATAATAATGCTCTCAGAAAAATAAGCTTATAAATATGATATTTTTGATGTTTGTGATTGTGGTGTATATTGTCAGAGTCGTCGTCGCGTGTGGTGGCGACGGGCGGCGCCTCCGTCAACAAGGAGCTGCTGCAGATCTTCGCTGATGTTTTCAACACGCCTGTATATGTACAGGTAAGTTATTGAATTATCAAATCTTTATCGATTCTCGTGTAGTTTCATCCGCATTACATTATAAAAAGATTTTATTCTTTTAAATTCCGTTAAATTGAAAAAAGTCAAAATCCAATTTTTAAATGATTGCCATAACAACTATCGTTAGCTTCTTTGCTGTTATTAGCATGTTTTTACCTTTCTCGCATGGTGTTTTTTCCCAATTTATTCACCCCCTAAATGAAATAGCGTGGAAAATACATAGCTTATATGTCGAAAGTGTAAGACTTAATTAAAAAACGTTTTTTTTTTTAAATATGCTATGATAACAGACATCCCACATAAAAAACTATGTGATTACGTTTTATTACATTAGTATAGATTTATTCTATACTAGCTGTTGCTCGCGACTTCGCCCGCGTGTTATTAAAAAATTAGCCTATGTTACTCACAGATAAATTGCCTTTATAACAGTAAAAGAATTTTTAAAATCGGCCCAGTAGTTTTTGAGTTATTTCAATACATGCAAAAATACAAATCTTTCCTCTTTTTAATATTAGTATAGATTTATCTTGTTCTATGTTAAAAGTCTTATTTGTATGGATTAAATGTATTGTAGGAGGAGCACGCGAACGCGGCGCTGCTCGGGGCCGCGATACGCGCTGCTGAAGTGTGGAGCGAACTAACCGGAGTTAAGTTAACTGGTAAGTTATACTACTATAATTAATAAGAAATATATAGAAATTTTTAAGTTCGCAAAATGGTAATGAAAATCAGATTACACTACTATTTTATAATGCTTTTTAGAATATACTTAACTTTTTTAACATTTCTTATTAGGCTCAGAACCGACATTAACGCCCGTGGCCACCCCCTACCCCGATAGCGAGAAGATATACACCCCCATGCTGGCCCGCTACCGCACCATGATACAAGATATACCTAAACTGCAGTAAACAGTAACATATCTCATATAATATAGTCTAATTCAATAGAAATTAGAAATTTTACTCACGACTGCGCAAAATTGAAAAAATCTATGGTATTTTTTTAAATCTACTGATAGTAGGTTTTTCAATGTTATAAACAAAAAAGTAAAATTTGGCATGTAATGTGAAATTTCACATTTCAATTGATATCGACTATAAATGCTTATAAAACTCACGTAGACTTAACATATCAAAAGATTTTAAAATAATAATCCGAATATTGTGTATTGTATGCACACTGTCTATATACATGTGAAAAAGCATTGTCGTTCCTCTAAAAAAACATGTTTTTGTAAATGTTTCGTCAGTGGAAACAGATGTCTAGTTTAGTCTTCCAGTAACACATAAAACGGTTACACAATTAAGTGCAATTAGTTTACACAAGTAAAATAACTCTAAAAGTATAAAAAATCAGATGCACTTTACACTGCGGGCCTCAGCTTAAGCACCTCTGTTTAAAATAATTGTAGATTCAAATACACAATTTTAAAAAATCCAAGTTTTTTAAACATAAATATGTTTTATATCTCAAAATTGCATTCCATTTAGTATAAGGGTAACTTTTATAAGTGCAATTTTTTACTTAAAAATGTTAAGTTTGACTTAACTAATAACATCACAGGGATGATCTGAATAAAAATGTTTATTTTTTAACATAAGTAAATAATAATTAATTATTTTTTTACAAATTCCTAAATATTAATGTTAAATACTCAATTTATATTCCAGTGAAATCTAGAAATTACAGACAGATCTCTTAAAACATTCCTTTTTATGAAGATTTTTTGTACTTTTTTATTTTGTTAATTCCTTAATGGATTTTGTTGTTTTTTTTTTGTCGCATTTATCCAGTTTTTATTTTATTTTTGTTGACTTGTTTTTAAGATTTTTTAATGCGAAATAATGATTCGGCTACTTTACTTTTGTTAAAATGTACAATTTTTCTGAATTTATCAAATAAGTTAGGATTTGCGAATTTCAATTTTTTGTGATATTTGTGATAAATTAATATGATAAAAACTGGTCTCATTTCAATAGAAAATTGTGATAAAACACTTTGTTAATGTACTAAAGGACAAAATGAGAAGCATAGACAATGAGCAAATTAATTTATATTTTAATAACATCAATAAAAAATGTAATTGAAATAATGAAAGTATCATATCAATGTATTTTTCAATAATTAGAGCTGGTGCTAAATTCGCTATTTTGACGTATAATGGATATGTATTTTAAATGTTTGTACACTTTTATAAATATCGACTCACAATTATAATAAATATATTTAAAAAATCGGCAGTTTTCTTTTCATATATCCTAACAAATTGAACCCTAGCACAAATTATGACAGGTTACGAAGGTGGAAGAAAATATTCCACTTTCACAACTTACCACTTAGTTACTAAACAGAGAAAATAATTTATTTTTTCCTAACTGGTGAGAGATATCTGGTTAGGAAAAAGGAATATGGGTTTTAAATTATTCAAATGAAAAGCCATTTTTATTTTGAATTTTATATTCATATTACATAATATATGAAAATATTTAATTATATTATAATTTGCAACCTGAGGAACTATCACGAATATTTGCGTGACAGTTGCGAGAATATATTCCAACATCGACAAAACCTGCATGAGATTTGTTTTACTTTAATCCTGGTAGCATTACATACATTTAAAACAAATTTTGTCGACATTAAGAAGACGTTTTCACAAGTATTCATAGACCGCAATTCCTCAAAAATAGTTAACCAATCAAAATATATAGTTTCTTTACAAGACAGATAGATGTCAGCACTTGTATAGTAGTCCTTTCTTTGTTACGATTTCAAAAAGAGATGGCAGCATTAGTTACAATGCTATTTCTTGCGACCTCCTCGTTCCTTAACCTGCAGCTGTATCACGGCGCCAGGCGGCACGTTATAGTACGCCAGCGTATTCGTGTCCTTGAAGAATAGACCCTGGAACGAGAAAAATCTCATTAGGAACAAAGATTTTTACGACCGAAGTAAATATTCGATCTCGAGTCAATTTCGTAATTTTACATGTGAGTCTCCCGTTGATCTAGAATAGAAATAGGATGGAGAGGAGGAGACAGCTTTATATGGTTTGATTTTAAACAGTTTTTATGTCTATATTACATTCTTCGACTTTAGGGGTGCCTGTCCTCCCCTTGGCTACGCCAAGTTTGTACAGTTCAACAGGTTTCTGGTTTACTAATATTAAAAAGGATACAAATCAATAAAATCTAGCAATAACTATCAATAGTCTTATAGTATACTAGCTGTTGCTCGCGACTTCGCCCGCGTGAAATTAAAAAATATAGCATACGTTACTTTCTAATTACGTAACTCTTAAATGGTTGAAATTTGAAATCGGCCCAATAGTTTTTGAGTATTTTCAATACATACGAAAAAACAAATCTTTTCTTATAATATTAGTATAAGACTATCAATACCTCGTAGTGGAGTTTCTGTTTGGCTGTGGGCATGTTAGTAGCTCGCTGCAGCAGCACTTTCACGTCAGCCGCAGTCGCCGACAGCGCCACCGACAGCGGCAGCAGGCGACCGTCCAGCCGCCACTCGCCGCGCTCCGGCAGGGTCGGCAGGCACACCTATAGACGAAAACATTTATCTATCTATACTAATATAATGAGTAAACATACTGTTATGTAGGATGTCAGCAATCACAGTATATTTTTTCATAAAAACACACACACACTATTTAATTTATCGAGTGAATAAATTGGAAAATATGTGGAAACGAACAAAAACTGCAAGCCAATAGCAGTAAAGAATCACTATTGTCATGGTAACGGCAATTGTTAGCTAATGGTAAAGGCATTCAGCACAAGTAACCTTCATCATATGAAAAAAATCTGATTTATATTAAATTACTTTCAAATATACATATATTGGTACTATTGTATTTTTACCTGTATGGTCGCTGGTCCGGGATGTCTCGTCAGCCAGGAGGTCTCCGGCTCCAGCGCATCCTCGGTGCGCGGCCGCTTGGCGGTCGGCTCCTCCACCTCCTCGGGCGCGGGGGGCGCCACCGCCGCGTACCCGTACGGCGCACCCACCGGCGTGGAGATGAGCGGCGGCCGCGGCGCCAGGGGCGGGATCACCATCAGCGGCGGTATGGGCTGCAGCAGCACCGGCGCAGGCGCGGGCGCGGGGCGGGCGCGGCGGCGCGGGGCGGGGCCGGCGGCTGCGGGGGGCGGGGCGCCGCGCGAATTATGCTTGGGGTAGTCACTGGCTTCGGACCTATTTTTTCCTTCTCCTCGTCGGGAAGTAAACCTTTCACCTGAAAGAAATACAAAGATGGGTCTGAGTATCCTAGTTAATGAAAGATTACAGTATGTGCAGTGTGTGTGAGTGTGTGTGTGCTTACCTTGTGTATCTGCTGTATCTGGTCCTCTAGCGTGATGTGGGCGCGCGCAGCCCGCGTGGCCGCCTCCACGCTGCTCGTGTGTCCGTCCCACGTGACGCGCTCGTCGCGTCGCTTCTCCTCCTCACCTATCTTCTTACCGATCGCCGTCTCCTCGTCGCCCACACCGAAGATATCAGTACGACGTTCTGCCAACTGGAAAGCAAATATTCTTAATTAGTGTCTAAATATTTAACAGAGAAAAATGCCAAAAAGAGTGATTGGTTTAATAAGTGACCTGTTTAAGTGATGCCTCGATGGCAGCGCCGGGTGCGAGCGCCTCGTCGCGGTCGGTGCGCTCTGCAGCGGCGCGGTCGCGCTGTTCGAGCCAGCGCGGGTCGAGCAGACCGATGCGCACGTGGTCGGCCACCTTGTTGGCGGGGATCTTCTCCCCGGTGATGGGCGACACGAGCCACTCCTCGCTGGCGGGCGTGGGCTGCGGCCGCGCGCGCTTCGGGTCGTACTTCTTGACGACGACGCGGTCCGGCCGCGGCGGCAGCGGCGCCTCGTCCGGTTGCTTCGGCTCCGGCGGCCCGTCGTCGTCGGAGGAGCTGTCCTCCTCCATGTCCTGCACACGGTTGTCGTCGGGCCTCTGCTGCTGATGCGTCCTGTCCTCCATCTGCGCCAGCTCCTCGTCCGTGTCGGAGTCGGACTCGGATTCCAACTGCATCTCCGTGTCATCCTCTTCTGCACCCTGGGTTATATCTTCCCCTCTCTCTTCTGCCAAAACTCTCGCTCCCACTTCTAGAGGGGTCGTGGGCGGCGGGAAGTCGCCCGGCTCGCCTGCCGGATAGTCAACAGTCTCCACTACGACAAAGTCATGCCAGTCGATAGATGCATACGCTAGTCTTTCCTTCTCAATGCGCGCTTCGTCTGCCGCCTTGCGCCGCGCCTGGTGTGAGTGCCAGGCCGCTCGGCTGCGCGCCTGCTCCAGCACCCCGCTCCTCACTTCTGCAGTAAGTTTCGACACAAGTTCTTTTGGTGGTAACAATACTTTTGTGTACTGCTCCAGAAGCCGCGTAAAATATTGGAAGAGTGAATGCTGGGGTCTTAAAAAGTCAAACTGATGATTTCTCTCCTCTTTCTTCATGAGGTCCGTAAGGAACTGCCTGCCGTTACGTGCGACAAATTGAGCAGTTAGTTTAACGATGTCGAGTTCCAGAGCGGATATTGATGGTGGATCTGCTATGAACTCGAAATCCGGTGGGGGATCACGCGGCGGCGGGGGCTCGGCTGGGGCTGCTGCTTTGAGCAGCTCCTGTTGACGGGCTGCAGTGGCCGGGGCGAGCCCGGGACGTTGTATTGGTCCAGAAGCCGGTGCAGAAGGGTCGGGTCCTGAGGACAACAAATGAAATGTGGTACTAAAAAGTACTTGGCTCTTTTAATATTCAGTAAAAAAAATTGTTAGCATTTTCACAGACTAGCTGTTTAGTTATAGAACTCTATCAATATTTTAAATATAAAAAGAGTTAAAACAGTATAAAAAGTTGAAAAGAATGTTAAAGATATAAAATTGCAGTTTGTGTTCATTAAGTTAAAAACAAAAACTTAGATACAAACCTTTCCCTTCTCTGATCTCCTTAACTTTGTGTTGATAGTATGCATGGTAAGGGTCTCCTGAGTTCAGAAAGTTAAACTTGGGATTTCCAAGTTCATTCTGCCGGATTCGAGCTTCAAATTCTGGACCATTACGTGCCACAAAACTGGCAGTCTTGTCAACAATATCTAATCATTATGTTAAAGAAATTCTTGAACAAGAGATGTATAAAAACAATTAACATGTCATATAATTAAAAACTTATGAACTTGCCTTGCGTTTGTTATTAAGAGTCCACAACCATGTATAACTTTACGCGTTTACATTCACTGAAAGAAAGGTAAAAAGTTCAACGTTCTATATCATTTTATGCCTGATCAGTGTCAAAGTAATTGACAAAATATTAAAATACACTTAAAAACAATGAAAAGAACACTTGTAACATATTTAACGCACACAAGCTTGGCTATCATAACATCGTAAAGGTTATGTTATTCTTACGCTGCCAAAATAAATTATACTTGAAAAAGGATACTCCTTACTTCAGGGGGCGGATAAATAATACCAATTACGGGCAGCGTAGGTGCCTGTGGCTCTTCTGGTGCTACTTCTGGCGGTTGCCCTGGCGGCACCATTACGTCTATAGAAGGCATGACGCTGTATGATTTTCTTCGTTAGATCTTTTATTCTTCACTTTCAACTAGTTAATTATTTTTTCTACATTAATATGGTCTTGGATAACACTTATTTTATTACGTAGAAACCATTGTCGACAAATAAAATTACAAAATTTCACAAACAAATGGCATTTGGCAAATAGTCAAAGATTATAGAGTATAGACTAAAAATTAATAATTAATATAGTGTATAAAAATCATAGATAGAAAAAAAGATGCCACAGACTGCATATAGAAAGATCACGATAAAGAATTATTGGACAGCAGCCAGAATTTTATACCTTTAGCTTTATAGCACGAGTTCAAAGGGTCAAAGGGATTAAGGGTCAGACAAATTAAATCTGTAGATTTAGATCAAACATTTATTAAAACATGTAAAACAATTAAACCATACTTGCAGCGATTGCAAATTTAAATTCATTTTGACTTATTATGCTTATATTGTTTATATTTCTATTTTACTTATATCAAATACTTTTATGATAGAGTGAAAAAATAGTTTATGAAATATGATGCTTAGAAATACAAACGCATAAAAAAACACACATACTACACACGGTAATTTAAAAACCTCTATATAGCTTAAGAAAATAAAATTTTGGTAAATTTGAATAAATAATAAATATTCTGTACCTATTTTTTAACAAGTCTTGTCTATTTACAATTATATGTACCAATTCACTGAAACATTCAACATAAAACTAGGGATCAATATTGTCAGAAAAAGATACAGAAACACGTCTTTTGTCAATATTTGAGATGTTTGAGACGATTATTCACACTGGTAGTAAACATTGATACAAAACTACACTTATATCAAACATTGTCACTTAACACTTTCCATGCCAATATTCCGGTGAACTTGCCACTCGGCTGTGAACATGTTCCAGTTCAGTATATCCACAATATATCTGGATCAACTTCCTGTTAATAGGTGAATATGATGGATCGTATCAACCCATCTCGGACTGAATCACTGCTCTGGCCCACACCAAAGTTGAAGAAGACAGAATCAGTAGCCACTTGCTGTGCACACCGGCCCATCGGGTACCAGCCCACTTTGTTGAACACTATACCCACCTTGTATACCTGTCAGACATAAAAAAATATTAATACATGTAAAACTATTTCACCCGAATTATATTCATTAACTTGATGACTGATTGAATTACAAAATAGACAATTTTAAATAAATTATAATTAAATTAAATAATAATTAAAGGTTCATTATTAGAAATAAAATACTAGCTGAATATAAAAAACATGTAACTAATTTCACACGCATTAAAAAGTTATGTAATGAAGCTGTTTGGAGCATCTCGGGTTAGGTTTTTTTAATTCGTGGTTAAGCTACATTTATGACTGACCTTATTCCTCTGAATATACACAGGTCTGTTAAACATAATGTCCAACAGATGTCTGTATGGCACGCGGCCGGTATAGTGCGTGTACGTGAGGCGCGCGCCATCCGCGTCCAGCAAGTGCGCGTACAGCAGCTCGCAGTACCCACCAGCGCCCCCGCGCCCCCTGCACCCACCACACCCACCGCACCCGCCAGACCCCCCGCACCCACCAGACCGGAGTTATTCCCGCCCGCCTCCTCGCTAGGAGCCTGTGTTGGTACCTATTAACGAATTCTAATGAAGAAAATTATACCAAACCTATCAAAAAATATTTTTATAAGGCTGTAAACAGAGAGTTCAGAAACAGATTTTTTGTATAATAAATTAATTTAAACATAGAAGCTCATGTACAAGTTTGGAAATTAGAATGGCATATTTACAAATCAGCAAATGACATCTGAAGAAAGAAAACTTACTAATTATGTATTATATAAGAGTTTTCAATATTGTAGTCATCGGTTTTGATTGTACTATTTAATATATCATTAAAAAATATGTTATTGCATTACTTAAATGATATGGTTACATTTAAAACAGCATAAATTGTTATGTATATAAATTAAAACACATTATTACCTGAACACCTAACAAACAGATGTTCTTATCAACCATAAATGTAGCGGAGCAGTCCAGTATGCTGGTGTTCATGCAGTCTGTGTGCTGTATGAGGGGCCGCTGGCAGTAGATCTTGTTAAGGTCCAGTGCCGGCTCCGGCACGCCCAGACCAGAGTGCGATTGGTTGTTCACCATCGATGACAGACGCATTGCTGTATACATATTCGTACTTCATACTAATAATGCGAAAATTTGGATGGATGGACATTAGTTACTATGTATTTTTTTTTTTTTATATCATAAGGTGGCAAACGAGCAAGCGGCCACCCAAATCCGCCAAAATGGCGAAGCGACCGCTGCCCATAGACATTCGCAATAGCGGATGCGTTGCCTACCCTTGATTGATGGAGGAGGAGACGCACATAAAGAGGATTTTTCCCCTTCCTATGCGTCTCCTGCACCAACAAATCCACGTTCCCTTCCCATCCTTTTTTAATAAGAAAAAGAGTGGGAAGGAAAAGGGACTAAAGTCGGGCCTCCGGCACCACACTCATCAGACGAAACGCGGAAATGCTCCCACTTCACGCCTGTCTTCTGTGTATCTCCAAAATAGCTTATCATATCGAACTAATATTTGGTACAGATGTAGAACATAGTACAGAAGAACACATAACGTTCTATGCATACAAGTTAAGTCTTTTTTAAATCCACACGGACAGAGTCATGCGCAGAACATTTTTTTTTAGGAAAACAGCAAACGACCAGCTTGCCAATTAAATTGACTAAAACAGCGAAATGTCATCTGCCCATAGACAATTACAATAAATCAAAAGGTTGCATGTTTATAGAACAGTGGAGAGGATGTTCAGAAAAAGACACCATCAGGTTTAGCTGATTGTTTCACTAAAAAGTTTACTAAAGTATTAATATAGTATTAATACAGAACATTACCGTCGTGTCGCGGCGGCCGCTGGTACATGTAGCAGGGCATGGGGATGTTCCAGGCCTGCTCTACGGACACGGGGCTCGGTGTGTCCACGGTGAATGTGGGCATCTGACGACAATCACTATTACAACACACTTGTATTTGTATTTGTACATGAGTGTTAATACATAACAATTATGTACACATACATAAGGGTATGTGTCCTAGATGATTTTGCCGTTAGTGTTTTTAACAAATAATTCTGTAAAAGCCTATGGCATCTAAATTATTGTTATTTGATTACTTTACCTAAATAATTTCTTTTATTATAAATGCGAAAGTATTAATAACATTTGATACTAATTGCTATGTGTCTGAATGAGATTTGACATTGATATAGACCATAGTCTGGAAGAACATAGGCTATCACGTTTTTTTTAAATTCGCAAACGAAGTCGAGGGCAAAAGCTAGATATGTAATAAAAGAACCAAAACTGTAGACTAACTAGCACCGACACACCCAACTTAAGTCATACAAACATTCTACTCACATTACAAGAAGGTCCACCACCAATCAGCTGTTTCCTCGGCACTCTGCATGTGGAGAAACCTCGAGGCATTGGTACATCCGAGTTACTGGAGAGGATGTTCATGAGCACCGCAAACGCCTCAGACTCTGTCAGTAATGATGATCGAGCTGGACCTTCGGCAAACTGCTGAGGTGTAAGAGTCAGGAATCTTATCTTCTCTATTGCGCTGCGGATTGTCGGTTTTTCTTTGCCATCTGTAATATTGTTTAGTGTTTAATATGTGAGTAAATATATGAACACATAGAACTGCTCAACACTTTCGACCTATTATTAGCATACAATTGGTATTTAAATAGTTGGCTGGTGAAATTAAAAAAAAAAAACATATTACTACAAACTATTTACATATAGAATATGTTCGGGTTAAAATGAATTGTTATAAAGGGTGATTATTATTAACACTATTAATAATAATCACCCTTTATAACAATTACATGTTCAATGTGATTTGTTAAAACACTATACGATCTAATTTATAGTGCATACCTCTCATCTTCTTAGGCTCCTCAGGCGGGGGCACAGGGTCGGAGACTATCACAGGCTGATCAGACACTATCACAGGCTGGTCACTCTCTGCTCTGCACACCTCTGGGACTGCCTCCGGACTGTTCTCCGCACTGCTCTCCACATTCACTACCTTTGGCACTATTGTTACTTTAGTGGCACTTGGCTGTGACTAAAATTTTACCATATATTTAAAAAGGATGGGTATTAATAAACTATAATTCAACTCTTTAAGTGTAGAAGAGTAGAGGTCTGAAGTTATAAGTTTCATTGACAACTTGCTTGTAATATTTAAAATAAACATTTATTACATCTGTGGTAGTGTGGAATAAAATTAAGTTAACCATTTGCTGTCAAAACAATGATACAACCAACTGCATAATATACACAATTATAAAGCTTCAAAAACTAGTATACACTTTAGGTTCCAAAAATAAATGTAGGTGCATATGCTTTGAACTATTAATATGTGCTAAATACAAATATGAACAAACAAATACGAGTATGTGTGTTCATATTTTGAAACCATAGCACAATACAAGTTCTATTAGGACAAAACACTTGTTTATGTACTTGAGTTTTGGCAATCATAGTTGTATAAAATAAGATTTTCTTACATACTTGATCTTTAGATGTAGATGGCGCTGGACTCTTTTCAGGTTCTACCACTTCTGCGGGAGGACTGACACTTCTCTCCGTTGTCCTCTTATCTAAGGCTTTAGCATATCTTACTGCTGCATCAAATAGATCAAGCTCACTGTCCACATTCAGATGGTCCAGGGAAAATACTGTTATAACTGTGTTTAATTCCACTTCTTCAAAACTAGTGTCATTTAGAACCTCCTTTGTATTGGTGCTTATTATCTGATTAAAAGAAAATTATATTGTCATGAAAATGAAAATATACAGGCCAGCTATAGATATGTATTTGAAACCATTTGATTAATAATTTTATTATATAGCATATTTAAACTGGAAAATGAAGTGCATATTGCTAAGCTTGTTTACCTGTATACATTTTTCCATTAAAACATTTTCTTCAAAGAGTCTAGCAAACTCATACGCTCTGCAAGCATTTCTCGGATACAGATCTGACCACAGATATCTGGTACACTCTTTAACAAGATGAGGCAGCATGTACTTTTTAGCCCCATAACACAACTCACAAGCTTTGTCAAATGAACTGATATTTATATTTCCTGTGTATATATACCTAGAAAAAATTGTGATTTTGAAGTGATATATACACTATAAATGTTGTTGAAGTTATTCAAAATAAATTAAATACCGAAATTGTGACCAAAAGTTCCTAAATACTTACTCTAGTAGTGCTTTGAACGCCTCAATTTGTACATCTAAAATAGGTATAGGTTCATTCCTTTCCGCCATACCGCCGTAAAACATAGCTTCGAAGACAGGAGACGACATTGCCAAGATTAATTTGTGGCCAGATATCATTACCTGGGGCTCCGACCCCACCAAGAATGTACAATCCGACCATTGTCCGGATTGCAAAAGATATGCACCCCTTTGCTTCAATTCCGTACATTCTAATTGCCAATCAGTCATTTTCAGATTCGTTTTATATTTACAACTCAATTGACAAAGTTTCTATTTTCAGTGTACACAGTCATACACAACAAATTAGAAGAAAATACTAGAATTGTTTATTTTTTTAGTAGAGGAATTTGGAAAAGTAATCACTTGACGTAAAACCGTCATTTAACTGTCATCTGTCAAATCTTACTTTTTTTAAGGGCCACATAACTCAACCTTTCTGCCAAGTTTAAAAAAATGTAAAATAATTATGTCAAAACGTAAAATAAAATGAGCCGGTGAAATCCTCACTGAAGACAGGCGTGGAGATTTATTCATCGTTTTGACTTTTAAGGTAGTTAAGCAATTTTATATTCTCTTTGATAAGCAACGCAATCTGCAAATATGCAATACATTAGTTGTTGCAGGTTCAGGTTTTTATGATTAACGGGTGCTTAAACAATAGACCAGGACTTATTGTCAGAAGTATCGGTAAATAATTAAAACAAAATTAAAATAATATGCATGTACTGTACAACAAAAACAACCACAAATATTAAAACTCACACATAGTAAAGAATTTTTCACATCAGGTTCTATATGTGCCATTTGTACAAAATAAAGCCTCTCTTAGAATTGTTCTTGTAGAAATTCCAAAGTCAACAAACGTTAGTATCGCCAAAACTGTTACATATGTGCATATCCACAAAATTATAGCGATTATCATTAACCAAATAACTACATGGTGTCTCCATTTCTTATCTACATCTTCTACTGTGAGTCCTTTTTCTTCTAAATGTTTGGGGTCCATCTAAAATTTAAATTATAAATTAGATGCAATGAGTTTCAAATATAATCATATGTTGTTGATTTATGTATATCTATGACTAGCTGTTGCTCGCGACTTCGCCCGCGTGAAATTAAAAAATATAGCCTATGTTACTCACAGATAAATTACTTTGCTAACGGTGAAAGAATTTTTAAAATCGGCCCAGTAGTTTTTGAGTTATTTCAATACATACAAAAATACAAGCTACAAATCTTTCCTCTTTATAATATTATAGTATATAGTATAGATTAGATATAATAAGACTAATATCCTTGTACATAGTTCTGCTTTTAACGCTACTAGTGCGCCCCCTTTTTACTATGCTTTGAGGATGGAGCCTTCTCCATGGTTTAGTCTTATGTGAGACTGTGTGATTCAGTGACTTTGTGTCCAGGATCCTAGGCGGTCGCCCTACCACGCCCTACCCTAATGTACTGTTGGTACAAAAGATTAATAAAATACATACGGAAAGCACACTGTGGATTTTCTTATATACCAACGACATTGCTTATTTCATTAATTTAACAATAGCCAATGAGAGAACTGCCGGTTACAAAGATTTCTCTAGTTTGCTTACAACATAACTTAAATTTTACTTATCTAAAATAATAGGTTTCCTATTACTATTTCATATTACACTGTCATTATTTAACTGTCAATTAGCGCTTACCCAATCTCATTATCAACCAGCCATTGGTAAAAAGGCCAAAGAGGTTTTAAGCGAAGTTTTTATTGGATCACTAGAGTTTCAATAAGATTATTCGTGTGATGTGATAAGTGAAGTTCCAGAGCTCGGGTGTATCATGTTTTAGAGTATACCTAATACCCATAGGGCAATGTGGACAAACAATTGTTTAAACGCCTTTTATTTTTTTAATAGTGGTTTTCCCCGCGAGTTGCCCAGTGTTGCCACAGTTCTATATGTACTCTATTTGTAAAAAGTGGACGTATACAATAAATAAAGGTACAATTTGTTTATTAAGCATTTTTTTAGTTTTTATTTACTTATAACATTAATTTTTAAATCGGTAATATATAACAGCTATTATATGATTTCAATGTATAGTTACTTTACACATTCATTGTCTTGTAATACGATGTTGCAATATCGCTCTAATCCATACCCATTTAAACATCAAGATTACATAAAGTATTACTTATACATTTTATATTAGTTGAACTATATTATGATACATCGGTTATAGTGATAATATCTACGAATAATAATATAAATACATCAGAACATTTTAAATATTTAATTTTAATTGACACCGTTGATTGCCGACAAATCATCTCTTTGCGCGTACGTTGAACGCGGCGTTATCTTTTCCCGCTCTTCGTTGCCCGCTAAGAAAATGGCGAGATGCTCCTTGAAATAAATTATTGTTTTACTATTAAATATGTTTATTTAGTTAAAATTTAACTACCAAAACACTGTTTTAAAACATGTAATTGTTGTTTCAATAAGAATCAAACGGATATATTAAAAAAACTTACCAAATAAGTTTTAGAAGTCTCCTGCAACTGATGAAGCAAGGCTTGTACTTTGCAGCGCCAGTTACGAACCTCGGACATCGCGGAATCAACCGGTAAAGCCTAGGGATTTATATTTAAAGAAATAGAATAACTTGTACTAAATACAATACACTGCATGGATAAAATAAAGATCTTTGTCGAATAAAAAATTGTTAGAATTGAATTTACATCCTTAAATCATTCTCAAATCGAAAATGATAATCGATAGTTTTCAAATCATTTTTACGTTACCTTTAACAGCGCGTTAGCAGCGGTCGAGAGATGTTTTGATACCAGCGACATTCCTTGACGCATGTTGCTGAAATAAATGTTATTTCTTTAAATTAGCTGACACGTTTTATGAAATGTTATCGAATGGTGTGGTGACATCAACATTGGTTCTTTTATTTTGTTTCGCAATTATGGACAATAATGTATGGGATTCATGGTTGAAATAGGTTGTAACTAACTTTGGCAGATCGGTGTGTGTATAATTGACGAGATGCACGACTTTCCTGGCGGTTTCACGCGCCAGCAGAACCACCAGCTCCTCGAGGGTCGCCGGACGCGCCTGGTTCTCCGGCTCCGGGCAGCTTAGCGACGCGTACAATTGCTTCGCTTTCTTCCATGCTAGAGCGGGGTCTGTCGCTACCTATCATAAATATGGGAGGAATTAAAATAGAACTTTGGCTAGTAAATTTTGCGTTAAGAACACAGAAATATGTTTTGTATCACATACCAGTTCTGCGACGTAGACGAGCACGTGTATCTGCTCTTTGATGGCCTTGGCTTCAGCGAGAGCCTGCCTTGTCAGTCGGCGCTGCAACTTGCGCCGGAGTCTAGCTCCGCGCTGCACCGCGTGCGCCGCGCACGCGCGCCCCGACTCCTCGCACGGCCCCCCCGCCTCGCCGCCCTCACCCTCCGCGCTCGTCACTATGATCACCACTATGATCGTGTTTACAGAAACATACACTGATTTGTTGATTGGTACTTTTGGTGTGACTTTATTGGTAAGGGACAGTGTCACACGATCTAATATCACACTCATATGGAATCGCCCTAAGATTTAATAAGAAATCGCACAACTGTTGTGCGATTGTCGTTTGTTTCGCAGCTCATTCAACAGTTTAGATGCACAACAAAAATCGAGTAGTGTGCGCACCTCCATATAAGAACATAGGGAAGTATCAAGTACTCATAGGAAGCTCATAGGATCAAAGCGCGACTAAACGGTTGTGCGATGGTTTAGTCAAAGGTTTGCGCGCGCTTTAAAGAAGTTACTTTAGATGTTAAATATTGCTCATGCATGTACTAAAGTGGTATCATTTTAGTTTTTGGCTATTTAACATTGCTAGCGTTACATAACTTAATGAATTTAAAACTGACATCTTCCAAATATAGATGTTATTTCAAATATAGACTTTCAATCATCAAATAACATCATAACCAAAAATAGTTTCAGACAAAAAAATCTTAACATATCAAGCATATCAAACGTAGGATATAATGTCAAATGAGTCACATTTGACACCCAGTAACCCTGGCGATAGTATCTAACTCGAGACAGCTCGCACGGCGGTCGGTATCAACGTCCGTCCGCACAAAGTCCGGCACATGCTATTTGTCACCCCCAGACGTGATCAGATAACGATATTAAATGTTCCGGTAACATCACACATGTTTGTTTTAGACTAGAGTAATGAGATATTTGCTAGGGATTTGGATTATTGATTTGATTGGGGTAGAGAAGATTAGCTAGGGCAACGGCAGATCCAGGGGGGGTGTCATGGGGTCATGACCAAACCCTGAGCTGGTTGGTCAAGAGCTTGACAAAATATATTTAGATATTTTGTCAAGCTTGACAAAATATATTTAGATATTTTGTCAAGCTCTTGACTTGACACGATTATGTGACCTCCAACCCTGGCGCCAAAGCTGGATCCGCCCTTGAGCTAGGGACAGGGGATTATGGAAGTCTCTAGGGAAGGCCTATGTCGTAGGACAGTCTGACAAAGAAACTAGAAGTTGAAAATGACTTGTATTCATATTGTTTTTTAATTTTTCTACTTTTTATTTTTTCTGTAAATATCACACATTAGTGTTAAATCTATGTAAAAAAATGTCAGTGAATAAAGATCTATCTATGTATCTAATGAGAGATTTGAGTAATGATGTCAAAATAAAACCTGAAAGAAATAATGTCAATGAAAACCCATTGTTAAAATAACAAATGAGAGTTTCATGGTGGTGTTATGTATGCGTTGTAGGGGAAAATGAGCGATTCTTTTTAAATTGAGTGACTATTGTATCGGTGCCCAAATAATTAATTGAAACCCTAATTGACACATTTGATTGCTACACTAAATTTAGAAGCAATTAGACGGTCTGCAGACGATAGGTCAGAAATATCATAAAGGGCACAATCTTAGGTTATCACAACAGCATATTACCGCATCATTCATATTATTGGACTTTAAATAGGATTGAATTAGTTAATTAGACATTTTGATATAAACCTATAGCGCTATACAAATTAAAAGTCAGCTCATAATTTCGCATGATACCCAGCGCAGAACATAGTAGAGGTATGGAATGAATACGAAAATATTTCTTCATCCACAGAGTATCTACTAGCAGACTGATAGCCAACTCAAGCCACAATAAAGAATAGATTTGTGTACTTCATCTCATCGCTCCTCTACAACCAAGAAGGTCTTAGATCAATGGGGGCATAAAAAACCTTTGCTGTGTATCTTACTAATATTATAAATGCGAAAGTTGAGATGGATGGATGTTAGAGTCTGTAGCCTAAACGGCTGAATGGATCTTTATAAAAGGCAAAGATGTAGAGGATAGTCTGCAAGAACACACTACTACTCACTTTTGTTTTTTTAATTCCACGGGGACGGAGTCGCGGGCGATAGCTAGTAACGTATATCTCACCATCAGCTGCATCTTGGTAATCCGGTGGTAGATACTTGTCGACGTATTTATCGGCGGTGGTGAGCGCCCGCTCCAGCGCGGTGGCGGTGACGGCCGTCATCCGCGAGTCCAGCACCGCCGTGCCCAGCTGCTTCACAGAGTCAGCGCGGCGCAGCACGTACTCACGCGTCTCTGAGTACATCTGTGATAGGGAAATGGCTGTTGCAATGTCCTCGACAAAGACACGCAAAAGAACAAAGAGAAAAAGGAATAGAGGAGGTTCTTTCTTCGATTCTAGATAACGAATCTTATTTCAGCTATTGGCTATTAATATAGCTCTCTAATGAGAGTGATTTTAAATTTCTCATTTCGAGGACAAAAATTAATAAAACAATTGTTTTTTTATTTAATTGTAAAAATACTTTTTAAAAACATGAGTCGGTCTTGATCCTTACTCTAGTCTAAGGTTTAGTAAAGAGTCGATGATGAAGAAACTTGGTACTTGACTTACCATCTGAGGTGGCAGATATATAGAAGGCACTCTCTTCTCCACGACATCCAATGATTTGCAGAGAAACTTGTCAAGCTGTTGTATGGGCGTTTCCAGCAACTGCACGGCTGGCAGCGCCATCTGCACTCCAGTGGACAGCGAACGCTCGCCCACGGATAAGTACCAACGGATCAATGGATTCGAATCCTGGCAGAAAAAAATATTCAATTTTCTCGTATAAAATGGCTCAAAGAAGTAATGACAGTTGCAAGGAGTATCATAAATCGAGAACAGAGCGGGCGCACACCTTTGACTAAACTATCGCACAACAGTGTACGATTGTCGATTGTTGCGCAGCCAATTCAATTGATTAGTTGCACAACTAAAAATCGAGTAGTGTGTGCACCTCCATATAAGCTGATAGGAATCAAAGCGAGACTAAACAGTTGTGCGATAGCTTAGTTAAAGGTACACGCAAGCTCTAGACCAGAGCAAAATTAATTGTGAAGTTATAAAATGTAGATTTTACCCTGATCCTGAAGTATATTCTCTCAGCGACACCAATGCCCGACTCGACGATAGGGATGGCGGCGACGCGGGACACCACCTCCAGCTGCGGCAGGCCTGCCCGGCCCGGCTTCTGCACGCACATCACTACCCACAAAACGATTACTTGATCAAGTATTGATATATAAGAGGTAGGATATGACATAAACGAGGTTTAGGCTAAGCGCCATCTGCGCTCGGCCATCTCAAGCCCGGTGAATCTGTAAATGCCTCTTCAAGGCAAAGAGTGGCCAATCAGTCACAAAAAAAAAAAACAGTCGCGCATACATGTTTTTGAAACCGAAAACATGTACAATTTTCCTTACATATTTATGCAGTTGATTGTACATAAGTAGGTAGCTACTTAAATATTGTCATGTAAATACGTGCACTTTCGCAAACTGTATTGATTAAAGAATCTAAAGGTTATTCCAGTTATCGTGTGACACGGATGCATCGGTTATGATATTATTTGCAATACTTATTGCTTTTATATGCTATCTCTTACTGAAATAAGTATAACTAAGCAACAATTGTGCAGGTTTTAGAAAAGAAAAAAGAAAACATGAATAGAAATCATTTGAAATCATCTGTAGAAAATTGGTCCCGAAATTAGGTTTCCTTGCACCTAGGTAAGTGAAAATGAATTTTAAGCATTAACCGTGGCTAGATAAACATATGAATCTAGTTTCTTAGCGTTGGTCAAAATGTAAATTTATATAAATAATATTTTGCGTAGCAAACAAATAATTTTTCTCTAATAAACATACCCTCAGCTGGTTCTCCAAGACTATTGCTGACAGCTTTTAAATATTCCTCCGCTCTTTTATTAATCGTACCTCTTTTTCTTCTATTTAGTCCAACAGTACATCTACCGTTAAATGTTTTGCTATAAACATCTCCGTTTCCCGCCATTTTGCTCGTTAACTTTATCTTTGCTGGATATTCGAACATTGTAAATTAAAAAAAAATGTCTATGGTGCGCAATGGCGTGGTATTCGCACCTCTGGCTCCCCAATAACTGATTCTGCCACGCCAATGCAGGATGACATATTCAAAAGGTTATCAAAAAGTTTTAAATATATATTAATCAATATTTTTTGTTATATTATTGACGAAATACTTATCGAGGCAGCGCGTGTAAACAAAATATGTGTTTCGTATCCGCCTGGGTACATGTATATAAATAATAAACATGCCTTGTTTCCATGCTTCACCAATTAAAAAACCTTTCCTGTTATACGAAAATTTTTGCTATACGAGTATATAATAAGATATCCCTCACACATGTTAATATTAGCAGATTATTAGCACGTACTAGTTAATATTTCTTGTAATCATTTCAGCTAAGCTCTATGGTTTACAATAGTTGAACGGCGGGAATAGAACTTACGATCGTGTATCGGTGCATAAAATATTGGTGATATCAAGATGACGATTTTTATGCGTGAGTCTTCGCCGTATGAAAAAGGGTATGAAATTGATTTCAAAAATTAAACAAAAGTCTTCAATTGTGACCATACGAGAACATTAATGCATATCCGATGCATAGGTTGGAGATAGTGACCTATGGAATATTACATTTAAATAACTTATCAACTAGTTACTTAAGCTGGTGATAGTGTTTAGCGACTTCTTTGTAGACAGAGTGAATATATCATCATCATCATCATCACGAGGGGATCGGAGCTTACCCTATATTATATATATTCCGACAGTAAAACGCACGCTTATACAGTAGTTACTGTAAAAAACACTAACTACCCACCACGGAAGTAACGAAAATATTTGAGATACAAATAATTTCTTGACCCCGGGCTGTTTAGAGATGATCGTAATATTTACACGTACAACGCCACAATATTTATGTAAAACGCTACTAAAATTAACTATAACTAGTTACATGTTAAACCGTCGCAGATTCGAATCCAGATTTCGTTATAGAATATTAAACATACCGACGTAATATTACAAATGCGAAAGCTTAGATGAATGGGTGAATGTTTGTTAGAGTTTGTAGCCTAAACGACTGAAAGGATTTGGATGAAATTTGGTATAGATGTAGAGGATAGTCTGGAAGAATACATAGGCTACTCACTTTTGTTTTTATTTCCACGCGAATGTAGTCGAGGGCGAAAGCTAGTTATCAATACTTAACACAAAATCAATGTTTGTTTAAATTTTATAACAATAACAATTTCATATCGTTATAAATATTTACTACAATACTGGTAATGAAAATAAAGTAGTTAAAAAAATAAAAACTTACTTGTCTGGTACAAAGTTATTTTGTAAGTACGACGGAGGGCTTCCAGTGACAATCTGCTTTAGACTGAGATGTGCGCACCAAAGCGCATCCAAAGGTCGCAATACCCCCGTTACTATGGAGTAAGACGGACCTAGTGTGATGTGATATTTTCATAAAAACTATTGCTATAACTAACTGAATGTTCGATTATTCCGTAAATTACAAGTGCATGCACATTCATGCATTGCAATGTATCAGAAGCCACTGAAGTTTATAAATTTAGTTTTTAAGTATGATATTTCATTCTAAAATAGAACGGAATACTTAACGTATTTACGAATTTACGAACGGAATACTATACTCGACGGAGGAGGACACGCTATGTCCTCCTCCGTCGATTAAGGGTAGGCAACGCATCCGATATTGCGAATGTCTATGGGCAGCGGTCGCTTCGCCATTTTGGCGGATTTGGGTGGCCGCTTGCTCGTTTGCCACCTTATGATATACCTATACCTATTCGGAGGAACATAACTACCGAGTAAAATGAAAATCTCATTGTCACTGTGCTATGTCGTATATCAGCTAGTAGCAAATAAAGTTTTATTTTTCATGAAAAATGAAAATAATTAGTCCTGTTGGCTTCCATTATTTTTTAAAATTTTCATATCGCATTCATTAAGTTTAAAAGATGTCCGATTCACTCTTGTGTCAGTGATTTATCGGCAATAAATTGCCGGAGTCCGTCGTAGGAAAACAGTTGACCGTCGATAAGGAAGATAACGCCATTACTGGACCGAGTTTACTCAGACATATACAAATATACACAAATAGATATTAGGCTAGTAGTAACAAAGTGCTCAATAACATTGCCTACGATTTGACGTAATGGAGTTAGCACATTTTTACAGAGGCCATATAATATTTCTCACAATTCCCTCATTTTATTCCTAGTAACATTTCCCCTTTAGTTGCCAGTACCGATTTTTGCCCTACTAACGCCCTGGGTAAATTCTACGCCCCCTTTATAGCACGTTGGGGGAGCAGAAACAGAAGCAGGGTTATTCGACACTATAATTTAAAGACATGGTGCCCCATTCTATCCAGCGCCCTGGGCGACCTGACAGTTGCAGTCCTGTTACAAGAATTTTCTTTCCCCCCTAGTATTTAACAAGATTTACCACTACGTAATGCGTTTGTTCATAACTCGTTAGTTTGCTAATCTTTTTCAGTCACAATGTCTAGTCTAATTTCTCTAATATACTATCGAATTCGAAATTTTATAACCAGAAATGTGTATTAAAATAGGACTTAGATATTCTCTAGCTGAAGTCGCGAATTCAACAAAGCCAAGGTCGTGAAGCGATTGGGTTCGCAATGTCTATGGTATTTGTATGTCATATCGGGAATTATTCACCGATTAAATCCAATTGTGCTTGTAGATAACGATAGCATATCTATTTAAGCATTTTTATAGAACCTAGGTTACGTTTACACTAACGCATTTAAATTAAAACAAAGATTTTGTATAATGATACATATCGTATAAATATTAACTATAAATGCAAAAGTTACGATGGATGGATGGATGTTTGTTAGCGTTTGTAGCCTAAAAGACTGAAGGGATTTCGATGAAATTTTGCATAGATGTAAAGCATAGTCTGGAAGAACACATAGGCTACTTTTTATCCCGGAAATGGTTACGGTTCCCGTGGGATTCATTAATTTAGTTTTTTAATGTTTATTCGATCATTCTGTAACGGTTCAACATATCTTATTGAAATTTGGAAAAGATATAAAACAAAGTCTGGAGTACACATGGGACAAGGTTCATCCCCGAGAAATGTCCGGTTCCCGAGGGATACTTAGCTTTTTGTTATTCATATAGTTCTTATGTTTTCTAATACCACGTGGACGAAGTCGCAGGCAACAGCTAGTATAAACATAATTTTTGGTGAATTGTATATTTGATTACCAAATATGTTGCCTCGTAAATAAATCTTTAGTTTACTAGTTTCCAAAACTATTAAACGCTTGAATGTCAATTTTAAAATGTAATTAAAAAGGATTTTATTTCGCTGTATCACAACACATTACGAGTTTTTCTATAATTAAGCGTTTTGATAATAATCAATACATACGTAGCTTTACATTTCATTATAATAAATAATCTACAATCAGTAATAATCTAATCAAGTCTAACAGTAGGTGCAGAATCCAAAAGTAGTTATGTTCACAGTTTGAAAAGAGAACCCTTTTTGTCACCATATTGTTATCCATTGTTTATTTACGTGTCTTTGTTAATTAAGTGATAGTGCGTTGTTTATTACCAAGTGGATTAATCTATTTTCTCAGGTAGTTTATTTCTTTTATGCTGTACTTAACCTTTATTAAGTTTTTAAGCCTAAAAGGAAGCTGACCACTTATGTTTGTAAAGCGATGGCCATCACCCAAGGTCTGGGTTACCGTTTACAACTTTCGACATATTTCAGTGACGTCATATCTTATCAAAATGTGATTGAGAAAATAACTCGGAAAAGCCTTGTAAAATTTTAAAGGAAAATATCTGTTATTGATTACTTATTTAGCGAGTTATTATTTGTTATTTCTTAAATAATGGCTCAATGTATGTGATACTGATTAAATAACTATGATTTTACGTTGGAATGAATCTAATATTTAAAATGAAGAAAACAAACACAGTTTTGTATGTAAATTATTCAAAAAAATTGTGTAATGACACATGATTCAGTTAATTCGAGGAGTGGATAGACTATTGATTTCCATCCATAGATCTCACCCATAAGGGTATTATCTCCTTAGTTAAATCTTGTTTATTAATTTAAATAATGTTTAGTATAGCGAAGAGACTGAATATCATGCGAGATGGGCAGGAATGTACGAGTGGCTGGGACGTTGCTAACACTATTAATGCTTCTTGATGTCTCTCTCGTCTTCTGTCAACGTAAGTTTGTTATTTCTTCAAGAAATGACTTATATTTGTCTCGAATATTCCATGATTTAATGATCTTCATGTTATAAAATTTCATTTTCGCAGAAAGATGCTCGTATATGACAAGTATACCACGCGAACCGAAACCTGACGATCTGCCTGAACTCAATTTTGATGGTAAGATATCTTATCTTACTTCTTACTAATATTATAAATGCGAAAGTTTAGATGGATGGATGTTTGTTAGAGTTTGTAGCCTAAAAGACTGAAGGGATTTCGATGAAATTTTGCATAGATGTAAAGCATAGTCTGGAAGAACACATAGGCTACTTACTTTTGGTTTTTTTATACCACGCAGAGGGAGTCGCGGGCGAAAGCTAGTTCTTTATATTTCATCTCCCTTACTTTATTCTACTCCCGCAGGGTTGCCGCACCGAGTTTTCGTCCTCAAAATAACTCTTATTATTAATCTCAATCATCATTCCCTTCTTGATCATGTCACCTTTCACGCAATCCATCCATATTCTTCATATTTGTACATCGGTTTTTTTCTTAAAACTTCATTTAACATTTTGATTATGATTTAGGAGTACCATTCGGAGAGAGACCGTTCACTCCGGGCCCGGAGCGCGATGACGTGTGTATGGACGATTACTTTCCCAATACGCCTACCACTGGTACACAGATCATCTACATGGACGAAGAGATTGAAGGAGAAGTGCCCGTTGCTGTTATAAACTATAATGGTAAAACCAACACCGAATACACAAATAATAGTTGTACCTAATTATTGCGAATTACTGTACTGAGTCTTTGCGTGTTTCCTCTAGGTACTCAAGTGCCGTACATTGCGTC
This sequence comes from Papilio protenor, assembly GCA_029286645.1. NCBI lineage: Eukaryota > Metazoa > Arthropoda > Insecta > Lepidoptera > Papilionidae > Papilio > Papilio protenor. The sequence goes on along the minus strand of JAGSMZ010000004.1, from coordinate 7,871,027 downwards.
TTTCATGTCTGGTTCCTTCAATCTGCTTGGCCCTGCAATACGAAAGGAAGATGACAAATGGTTCCTATACATCACACAAAGGTATTTAAAACTGTCGCTCCTCAATTTTGTCTTCCGTCGAAATTGCTCTAAGAGCATGCACATACTTTTGACTAAACTATCACATAATTGTTGTGCGATTGTCGATTGTTTCGCAGCCAACTATTTAGTTACACGACTGAAAATCGATTATTGTGCGCACCTCCATATAAGCTCATAGACATGAAAGCGAGTTTAAACAGTTGTGCGATAGTTTAATTTCAGGTGTACGCACGCTGTAATAACTTTTTTTTCCACTTCACGGACGTTATTCGTTATCCGTTGTTCATCTCATGTTGCAGACAGGATTACGAGACGCCGGGCATGCAGCGGTACATGTTCAACGTGCGGGTCGACGGCGAGCCGCTGATCGCCGGCGTCACTCTGCAGATTGTCAACATCGATGACAACGATCCTATCATACAGGCCTTCGATGCTTGTCAAGTGCCAGTGAGTTACCTAGACCTTTCACACCACACCATTCATACCATTTACATGTTACATGCTTCAGTGACAACGATTCGAGTCGCCAAGTTCACCGAATACTAAAACGAATCTCAACACTTTGCTTTGTAAGAATCACTTAAAATCTATAGAGGTAAAATTTTTAATGGAACATTTATTTATATGGCTTAAGTGTCGCCTTGTCATTTAAATCGATACTACACATATCGATGTCGTTTCATATTTGGCCGTAAACGTGTTAAATTTGCTATCTCTGATTATACCTCTTTGTGAAGGTTGTGACAATCTTGCGTCCCAAGTAACCAGTTAAAGATCTTGTTATAAATTAAATACTTTTAAAATTTCCAGGAGTTGGGTGATCCAGGTCTAACTGAGTGTGTCTATCAAGTGACAGACGCGGATGGTGAGATCAGCACCAGGTTTATGACGTTCGAGATCGACAGTGATAGGGGAGATGAGAAGATCTTCTTCATACAAGGAGATAACATACAGAATGAGTGGTACAGGATGACGATGACTGTGGGACTTAATACCTCACTTAACTTCGAGACAAACGCCCTTCATGTGTTTAGAGTTACTGCATACGTAAGTTGTTTTATTTATATGTCCTTGCTCCTAACTGCTAACACAATTGCAACACTATTAGATGATTTGAGTTGAAGTTTTAAAGCAATTCAAATCAATATTCCAAACTATCACCGCATATTATTTCTTAATAAAAAAATTCTCGAATCCATTAATATCTGGATAATGGTTAACGTTAGTAGCAATGGATTTGATTCTAAGTACACATAAACATTTGTTTTCAGGATTCCCTTCCCAACAGTCACACTGTAACACTGATGGTGCAAGTAGTAAACGTAGAACACCGGCCTCCAAGATGGATAGAGATCTTTGCGGTCCAGCAGTTCGACGAAAAGACCGAACAGAAATTCAACGTGCTCGCGATAGATGGAGACACTGGTATCAATAGACCGATATACTACAGAATAGAGACGAAACCAGAAGGTACATACTCTTTTTGGTTATACAAATCAAATCTTTGTGAATATCACATACAAAGTTCATTATCATTTTCTATTTCTAGATACATTCTTCAACATAACAACAATAGAAGGTGGAAGAGAAGGCGCGGTCTTCCACGTGTCTCCAATAGACCGAGATGAGCTTGAGCGGGAGGTCTTTCAGCTGTCTATCATTGCATATAAAGAAAATAATGAGAGCCTGTACGTGGTATCCAATGTGGTCATCATCGTTAATGACATTAATGACCAAAGACCGGAGCCACTATTCAAAGAATACTCCATAGATATTATGGAAGAGACGCCTATGACACTGAATATAGAACATCTTGGCTTTCATGATAGAGACTTGGTGAGTAGACTTCTTATTCTGTTAGAGTTCATTTTGAGATAGTCTTCCTCATGGTTTATGGTTCAGAAGAAGGTGCAGTAAACTTATTTCCTACGTATAGGGCCAAAATGCACAATACAGCGTGCATCTCGAGAGCGTGTTTCCACCGGATGCGGCGAAGGCTTTCTACATAGCCCCAGAAGTGGGCTACCAGAAGCAGGAGTTCATCATGGGCACCCTCAACCATTCTATGCTAGACTATGAAGTGCCTGAGTATCAAAATATCACTCTTAAGGTAAGACAATATTTATTTATATTTAACTATAAAAGACAGACCAGAAAGTAATAATAGCAAAGAAGCTAGTATTGCATCAGAAATGAATTCCGATTCTAATATTCCTTTTCTCTCCATAACCGTTAAGTTATCAGATGAATGAAGCCAGACCAACGAATCAATGACAGATTCAATGTTTGTTTTCGGTCTACAGCATCTTGGTCTATGTTCTTTAACTATCTTTAAAATGCTTACAAAGTATACTTGACTGTTACTCCTTTCTTCCAATAAAAGGTGATAGCGACCGACCTTAACAGAACTGATTTCGTGGGCGTCGCCACGGTTTATATCAACCTCATCAACTGGAACGATGAAGAGCCGATCTTCAAGCAGGACACGCAGACTGTCACCTTCAATGAGACTGAGGGTAGTGGTTTTTATGTCGCCACTGTGCTTGCGAAAGACAGGGATATTGATGATAGAGTCGTGTAAGTAATTTTAAGTTAACTATTTAAATATCGACGACCATCACTTCAAATCAGACGAACTTAGTCCAAACAGTTTTTGAGATTAACATCAGAGGTATGAGGATGACAAAACGATACTGCGTTAAGTGGGTTAGTGAAAAGGTATCAGAAATTGACCAATTGACAACTTTGAGTACCAGTTTAAAAAAAAAATTGAAATCAATAGTCGTTTTAACTGGACAAGTTGATGGTAGTTATGATGTTTTTTGTTACTAGTCACTCATTGATGGGCAACACAGGACAGTTCCTTAACATCGACGACGCGACTGGAGCGATCCATGTGGCTGTCGATGATGCCTTCGATTATCATAGACAAAGCGAGCTGTTTGTACAGGTAGATGTTTTTTCGGAAAAACTAGTGTTACATACATTCCTGGATATTTCATGGAACATGTGTTATTTCTATGGACAGGTGCGAGCGGACGACACTCTAGGCGAGCCATACCACACGGCTACTTCGCAATTGATCATTCGCCTTATTGACATCAACAATACACCGCCCAGTTTACGATTGGTAAGCAAAAATTTACTTAGTTACTTGTCTAATAACATCTATAATCAACTTCTCCCCTTCCTAATCAGCTCTTTGCATTCAGCCTCGTGGTAGTCCTCGTATAGAAGAGAACGTCCCCGAAGGCACAGAGATCACCCGCGAGATACAAGCAACAGATCCGGACAGCACCGCGGAGCTGCGCTTTGAGATAGACTGGACCACTTCATACGCGACCAAGCAGGGCCGGGAAACTGATGCCAGAGAGTATCACAAGTATGATTCAGATACATTAAGAGCAGCCGCAAAATTTGACTGAACTATCGCACAACTGTTGTGCGATTGTCGATTGTTTCGCAGCAAATTAAACTGTTTAGTTGCACAACTAAAATCGAGTAGTGTGCGCACCTTCAAATATGCTCAAATCAATCAAAGTGAGACTAAACAGTTATGCGACAGTTTATTCCAAGGTGTGCGTGCGCTAACTCTCCTAATGTTTTACTACAAATTGAGTAATTAACACATCATGTCGATCGAATCCAGTCATAATCAATCAAATAGACCTATCCATCATGAACTTATTTTTTGCAAAATAAGATAGGAATTTGAGCTTTTGCAAAATAAGATAGGAATTTAAACTTTTGCAAAATAAGATAGGAATTTCATCTTTTGCAAAATAAGATAGGAATTTCAGCTTTTGCAAAATAAGATAAGATTTTTATGAATAAGAGTATCTTTCCAATAGCTGTGTAGCAATCGAGACATTATATCCTGACGAGAGTATGCGCGGAGTGGCGCGCGGCCGCGTGGTGGTGCGCGAGATCAGGCATAACGTCACCATCGACTTCGAGGAGTTCGAGGTCCTCTATTTGACCATCAGAGTGCGCGACATCAACACCGAGATTGGAGCCGATTACGATGAATGTACGTCACTAATAATGATTTTTTTTTCATCACCATATGACGTCCCCACTAAGGGGCTCGGAGTCTACCCTAAATAAGGGGTGACTAGGCCATATTCAACCACGATGGCCCAGTGCGGTTTGGTTGACTTCACACATAGCTTTGAATTTCTTCGCATTGGTGGATATGGCATATCATGATAGATATACGATGACGTCATTAACAAACTAAATATTTCAGTGACGTTCACAATAATCATAGTGGACATGAACGACAATCCGCCAGTCTGGTCTGAGAATACCCTCACACAGGAGTTCAGAGTGCGTGAGAACTCGGGCACGGGGATCGTCATCGGCTCAGTGCTGGCCACCGATATCGATGGACCACTCTACAATCAAGTTCGATACACTATTATGTATGTAAAATCCTTCCATATTTCCATCAAATCAATCATTCTTATTTTATCTTTTTTATAAGATTTAAGTTCTAAAATTCTTTAGGCCACGAAACAATACACTCGAAAACCTCGTGAAAATAGATTTCTATACGGGGCAGTTGACAGTGGATAAGCCGGGAGCCATCGACGCCGACATCCCTCCTACACAATACCTGTACTACACGATCGTGGCTAGCGATCGATGCTACGAAATTAACTCAGAGGATTGTCCCCCAGACGACACATATTGGGAAACCGAGGGCGATGTAAGTAATACCTTAGGTAATAGACCAGAATTAAAAAAGACAGAAAAGCTTATTTCTTTATGAATTTTCCAGATAAAAATCTACATTATTGACACTAACAACAAGACACCACGCGCGGAAACCGAGGAGTTTGACGTCGTTGTATACGTATATGAGAATGCCACTTCCGGCGATGACATCGTGTACCTCGTGTCAAGTGATGATGACAGAGATGGTGAGATTATAACAAAAAATAAACTGATGCCAGAAAGAGATGAATGACAAAATATTTGAATTACCCTTGGAATCCACTCTGCAGTATTACAGTTTAATCATTATTATAGAAATGTACAATACGGTGCGGTACCAGATCAATTACGGTGTAAATGTGCGCCTGCGCAGCTTCTTCTCTGTGGACCTGGACAGCGGAAGGCTGTACGTAAACTACACCACGGAGGAGACGCTCGACCGCGATGGAGACGAGCCCATGCATACAATATTCTTAAATCTTATTGACAACTTCTATTCTGAAGGAGGTATGAATAGTTACAGCCTTGTTAGTATAAAATACATTCATTCTTAGATGATGTTAATTTCAATTTTAAACTAATCAATCAATTTCAGATGGCAACAGGAACCAGAACACGACGACAGTAGAAGTGATATTACTGGACGTAAACGATAATGCCCCAGAACTGCCTGAACCTCATGAACTCTCCTGGTCCGTGCTGGAGAATCTCACAGAGGTAACTAAATCTATTGCATCAAGAAGTACGTGTACGTACGTAGATAAGATCAAATTTACTGATATGCCAAGCAGTATTTGTACGTAGAGTTGGCATTAGTATAGTATTTTCTCTACTTCATGACTATCAGGTTATTTTGCGTGAGGAAGAAGAATCACTCCAGCCAATTCAGGTCACATCTTAACTAAACCTGTTATTTAGGGCATTCGCTTAGAGCCTCACATCTACGCACCAGACCGAGATGAACCGGACACCGACAACTCACGTGTCGGATACGACATCCTCAACTTGACACTCGCCAACCGCGACCTGACCCTGCCCAGACTCTTCAACATGATACAGATACAGAATGTCACAGGCGAGCTGGAGACCGCCATGAACTTGAAGGGATACTGGGGAACGTACTCTATACATATACTGGTGAGTTGGTATTTTATTGGTCTGCTTCATCTAGCACTATCTTATTTTCAACAATAACAGCTAAAATTTGTGTTATCTCTGCAGGCGTTCGACCACGGCCATCCTCCACAAAGCTCCGAGGAGCACTACGAGCTCGTAATCAGACCATACAACTTCCACGAGCCGGTTTTCTTGTTCCCGCAACATGCTTCCACTGTTAGACTTGCTAGGGTAAGTGGTTTAAACATTACAGAAATAACAGAACACCATTATAACGTCTCTGAAACAAGTGTTTTAATACATTTTTTCTTTATTTTGATGGTTTTCAGGAACGAGCCATTGTAAACGGTATGTTGGTGATGGTGAACGGAGAATTCCTGCATCGCGTCTCAGCGACTGATGAAGACGGACTCCACGCCGGCATTGTCACCTTCTCTGTCGTCGGGGACGGTAGGTTTTAAAATTTAAATCTTCCCAATAGCCCATAACTTTCTAATTTGTTCAAAGTCTCCGTTCTTCTACCTCAGAAACGCCAAAAGAAACTTTAAAAGAAATCTTTGGACTTGATGCTCTTGAAATTTGACTAATACTTTCAATTAGAGTGATTTTAATTAAATTTCAATTAAAATTACAGCGGAGGCCGAGAACCATTTCCATGTGGTGAACGATGGCGAGAACTCAGGCACGTTGATGCTGAAGCAACTCTTCACTGAAGGCACCAGAGAGTTTCAAGTAAGGTTTTATTTACATAAATATGTTTTGCACATAGAGGGTATTTCTTAATATTTAGTATGTTTATCTATAGGTGACTGTCCGCGCTACGGATGGCGGCACAGAACCAGGTCCTCTGTCCTCAGACTCCACGTTAAATATAATATTTGTACCCACACAAGGCGAGCCAGTATTCTCTGTCAATACAGCGCATGTTACTTTCTTTGGTACGTATTCAGTAGTTAAAAGGATGTCAACCTTTCTTAAAAGTTTGTAGTTTAATGTCTTTTTTATTTTGTAGAAAAAGAGGTAGGCTTGGAAGAAAGCCAGCAACTGCCATTAGCAGAAGACCCGAAGAATTATCGCTGTACCGATGATTGCCATGTCATTTATTACAGGATTATCGGTAAGTATTTACATTAGGTGAAAATAGATGAATTTTCCTGTTAACTATTAATTAATTGTAAATGAATCTCAGCTAAAGTGCTAAATCGTTATAAAACAACCTTTTCTGCTGCGGGAACAAACCATAGCGAGATCTATTTCGATCTCAACGCCATCTAGTGAGTTGATTTGTAAACATAAAATTATTTTTTTCTAAATGAGCCATACCATAACAAGGTCTTTTCATCCTTAGATGGCAACCAGGGTGGCCACTTCCAGCTGAATGCCCAAGACAATGTCTTACGCGTTGTGCGAGAGTTGGATCGCAACAGCAGCGCAAAGCACACGCTGCTTGTGGCCGCCTCTAACTCTCCAACAGGAGGGTCTATCCTTACTGGTTCCACACTCACAGTTACTATTACAGTAAGTGAGAATCTGTAATCATCTAAATTTAACTGACCTTTATTCACGATCTCATTTAAATTCATAATGTCAGGTTAATAATTCAATTTGAAGGTAAGAGAAGCGAATCCTCGACCAATCTTCGTGCGTTCGCTTTATACTGCGGGGATTTCCACTTTGGACATCATCAATAGAGAACTACTCACTCTACAAGTAAGTCTACTTGCATATATTTTATTCCAAGGTCATTTAAAAGTTAAAGATTCATTTAATTCATAACGGTGACAATTGTGACAATCTTACTAATATTATAAATGCGAAAGTTTAGATGGGTGGGTGTTTGTTAGAGTTTGCAGCTTAAACGGCTGAACGGATTTCGATGAAATTTGGTAAAGATGTAGATGTTAGTCTGGAAGAACACATAGGCTACTTACTTTTGTTTTTTTTAATTTCACGCGGACGGAGTCGCGGGCGAAAGCTCTAATACACTACAATGTCAAAGTACCTCGACAGGCGACACATTCAGAAGGTGCCGCCATCACCTACTTGATGCTGAACGAGACGATGCAAGTAGACCCGAGTCTGGAAGCAGTGAGGGCGACAGCTTTCTTGTTGAACCCCACAACTGGCGTTTTAACACTGAACATGCAGCCAACAGTCTCCATGCATGGCATGTTCCAGTTTCAAGTCCTCGCCAGAGACACTTGTAAGAAAATTTAATCTATACCAATATAATATAGCGTAAACACACACTACTTTGTGGCGTAGGATGTCAGCAATCACAGCATGTTTTTGAATAATTCTTGCTTTAATAAAATGCTCTACACTCACGACACGCGGTTTTGTGTTTTCACGCTATTAAACTTAGGGGGTAAATAAATTGGATAAAAACCCCAAATGTGGGAAAGAGACCATAAGCTACGAGCTACCAACATCAAGGAAGCAAGTTGTCATTTATGCATTTGAATTTTGACATTTGACAAATGTAAACAGTAAAATTAAAAAAATAATAATTTCATGCGGATGAACCCCACGAGAACGGCTAGTTTCTAAATATGTTTCTTTCCAGCTGAAGCCACAGATACAACGAATGTGAAGATCTATTTGATCTCATCAATGAATCGAGTTTTCTTCATCTTTGTCAATACACTGGAGCAAATTGTGAAAAACAAAGATTTTGTAAGTCGCCTTTTCACTAGTTTCTCCAGCCAGACTTTTGATAATGACTTGATGAAATCTTTTAATTATTTACCATTAATTCCTAGACGAAATTCGTTCTTTATATATCTTTGGTGCTTCTAGATAGCGCAGACGTTCGGCATAGGGTTCAATATGACGTGCAACGTGGACCAGGTGGTGCCGGCCACTGAGAGCAGCGGCGTCGCGCGCGACGACCTCACCGAGGTGCGCGCGCATTTCATACGAGACAACGCGCCGGTCACCACTGACGTCATCGAGGAGTCAGTATACTTATTTAATCTGTACTAAGTGACAAATAGGAGTGATGTTTTGTCTCCAATCTATTCTGAGACTAACTCTTGTCTGCGACTTCGTCCGCTAAAAAGAACTTAGTGAATAGACCATGTGTTCTTCTAAACTATGATTTACGTCTGTGATTGATTTTATCAAGATCTGGTGAGCATTTTTAAAGATGACTTCTATCAAAGCATCCATCAATCTAAACATTCGCATTATATAAAAAGATGTCGAATGATCATGGAAGCTCTCGAAAGTTCTTTTATTTTGGACTCGATGGCGCTAGTGTGCAAACTTTATATATACTGTTTTATCCACAGACTGCGTAGTGACACCACACTTTTACGGACAGTGCAGACGACACTGAACACGGAGCTGCTGGTGCTGCGCGACCTGGTGACCGGAGACAGTCCCACGCTGACGCCTGCCGCTGGCCGCAACGCGGTCTACGTGCTCGCCGCACTCTGCGCTTTACTTGCTTTGATATGCTTTGTATTACTAATCACATTTGTCGTCAAGAGTCGCGCGTAAGTATTAAAGGATCCGGAGCCTACCCTAATAAGGGGTGATTGGGCCATAGTCAACCACGCTGGCCCACTGCTGGTTGACTTCACAAATATCTTTGAATTTCTTCGCCGATATGTACAGGTATCACGATGTTTTCCTTCACCGTGAGAACGTCGGGTAAATAAATTATGTACATATGAAATTCGAGAAAATCGAAAAGTCAAGTGCTCAAACTCCTACGCCACCGCGACACTCATATTAAAATAATACTTTTGACTATTTTAATTTTAAGGCTAAAACGTCGTCTAGAAGCACTGTCGATGACAAAGTACGGCTCGCAAGACTCAGGCCTAAACCGAGCAGGGCTGGCAGCTCCCGGTACTAACAAACACGCCACCGAAGGTTCAAACCCTATCTGGAATGAGGCTATCAAAGCCCCTGATTTTGACGCTATCAGGTAACATCTTTATACTCACGAGCCTTAAAGTTTAAAGTATCCTAATGAGTGGATTTTACACAAACTGTTTCAGTGATTAGCCATTGCAAACTCCGAGTGTGGCATTTACTTTTAAACGTTAAATGTTTACTTTACATAATTAATTACTTTTAGCGGAGACTCTGACGATTCAGACCTGATTGGTATCGAAAACCTGCCGCAATTCAGAGACGACTATTTCCCGCCGGAGAGCAGCTCTATACGAGATGTGGATATTGTCGACGATAACAAAGTATTAATTACAATTTGATTATCTTATATGGGCATAATGACCATATGCTTTAAATACAAGTATTAACTGGACCAAGGTCCCATATTCAAATACGATTTTTTCAACAATTTTTACAATTTACGTCTATACATAATTTTGATCGTACAAATATTTTCTGTTTCAGAGAAAGGATAGTGTTGCAAATCATAGCAACAATTTCCAGTTCAATGCAACTCCCTTCAGTCCGGAGTTTGCCAATGACTTTAAACGACTTTAAAAACTTGAGATTATGTAACATTAACTATTTTTTGTATAAGTGTGATATTAAAATTAAGTATTTAATTTTATTACTATTTTTATAATATATTAAATTCAATATATACTTATTCTTAATTTGTGTTTTATTCTACTTTCCTAAACTTTGCTATTTTTTTATACATTCAGTATTTATAATAGGCTGGGGGAAAGGAAACCTATCGATACTGCGTGAACTTTATTTTACACGATTCAGATTGTCTGATATCAGTCAAATATGCACCACACCACCTTGCACATAACATCTATCTCATAGAAGTCTTGATCTTTATTGGTGAACAACTCTGGTAATTGTTTTCACAATTTGATGCTAATTTTGTCAGGAAGTTAAAGAGATGGTATTGGTTAATGCTATGTTGGACAACATACATATCTCTTTTTGATAAATTCTGGCCATTTGGTCAACTTTTTATCAATCGCTCGTTTCAAAGGGTGCAGTTGATAACAATGGAGATACAAAGTGTGTTTAATATGAGAAGTGGCAAACTAGCAAGCGGCTACTAGAATTCGCTGAAGTAGCGAAGCCACAGCAGGCATCCAGGAATTGAACAATACAACATTAGTCTGAAGTTTTTAAATCAATTCAATACTTTGCAAGATATCGATAATTAACTAAATTAAGCCATCTATCAAAAAATAACGAATTGGCTTATTTTACTTTTTTGTCAATCCAATCCAATATGCTTCGATCAATAATAATTATATTTTATTTTCAGAATCGTTATCACATTTTGGTTTTGGCACCAATTTTTAATAGTTACCTTTGTTTTCGTTAAAACATTAAAAAAAAACAAAGTGTCAATGTCAAATTGGTGGCCATTTTTGGTTTTGGAAATGTCATGTCAGCATTCAGCAATATAGTAAAAAAGATATAATTGTTTTTACAATTGTTATAAGTTGTTTTTAAAATAAATATGTGTTAACAGTTTACGTAAAAGGTTTTATTATTCCAAACTAAAACACTTTAGTCCTTTGCACAATTGATTAATAAGATAAAATGGTGAGTAAACTTACAACTTACACGGTATCGATGTTTCGATTGTTGCAAATTGTCAAAGTATCCTTAATTTCTTAAACTACTGCTTGTTGTCTTTTAAAAAAGTGTTTCACTAATACACAAGCTAAATCTGAACGTCATGCTTGAGTCACAACACTCAAGTGTAGTGACTGTTTATTTTACTTTTAAAGTAACGCCAGTATCGGTATTTTCTTAACAAGATTCTTTCTGTTACAGATGCAATTCATGTTATTATTCAGCCGCCAAGGCAAGCTACGTTTGCAGAAGTGGTACGTAGCTCATCCGGATAAGCTAAAGAAGAAAATAACTAGAGAGCTTATCACGACAGTCCTTGCTCGTAAGCCGAAAATGTGCTCATTCCTCGAGTGGAAAGATGTCAAAGTTGTTTATAAAAGGTTGGTAATTAAAATATACATAATAATTATATTAATTATGTTAATTCTAAATTTTTTTACAGTATAGTTATTGTCAAAGTATTCAAAATTGTTACATATCTTTTGTTTCATATTCAGACAGATAAACAATAGTCCGCCCGTTTGTCATGTGCAATATGTATTTTCCCCTTACTGTCTTCTCTATCTGTACTAATGTTAAAAAGAGAAAAGGTCTGGTTTCTGGTAATCCTCTGTTTGCTGGTGATATGTAAATTTACATAATAATGTCATATTATAAATATCTCATTTCAGATATGCATCACTCTACTTCTGCTGTGCTATGGAGCAAGAGGACAATGAGCTGCTGACTCTGGAACTTATCCACAGATATGTTGAACTCCTTGACAAATACTTTGGCAGTGTGAGTTTTTTAAACTATTTGTTCATGCTAACAGAGCGTCAAAAATTTGCATGATGCTGTTCATCTGACAGTTCAAATTTGTCTACACAAGTGGAATTTACGATAGTTTTAACTGAACAACTGAACTGTTCAGTTAAAACTGATATAGCTGACTGTAGTGGGCTTAAAGTGTGAAGATGGAAAAAAATTTTTATACTGTCACTTCATGACATTATATTCTGCAGGTATGTGAATTGGACATCATCTTCAACTTTGAGAAGGCATACTTCATCTTGGATGAACTGGTCCTCGGTGGTGAGCTCCAGGAGACAAGCAAGAAGAATGTGTTAAAGGCGATCGCTGCACAGGATCTGCTGCAAGAGGTCAGTAGCCAAGATAATGAACTTGTGTAAAAATGTGGTTTTTCAAACTTTATGGCCGTTCACATTGTAGCCCTTAAACAGGAAATCAAATACTGATATAAACTGATTCGGGTAGAGGGCATATGATTTTACACATTTTTTTCTCACAGTGACACATAACTGGCATAAATTATACAGAGTGAGGCCATGAAGTTTGATTATTGTATGCTGTGAGAATCTGACAATATTGTTCAGTTCGAATAATGCATATCCTATGCATGAATGTACAGTCAGCTGCACAAATGTATATAGACTTACAAATATTAAGAAAACAAAAGCTTTCAGTTTCAAATATATGCATTAGTATATTCATTAACAGTATGTACTCAAAATCTGAAATGTAAAGGGATAAATGTACAAGTTTCTAAAGTGTTGTATACATGTTTATGCAGCTGACTGTACTTTAACTTTAGGTGCCGAGTTTAAATTATATGTAGGGATTTAGTAGATTAAAAAGGCCTTAGTAATTCATGCGGGGTAATATGGATAATGGATATTAAGGATAATTTGGATATTATAAGTATATTGTGGAAAGGATATTAAAGGTTTACAATTTGTATTTACTTAGTTATAGTAATATAACAGTTTTATGTTAGGAATCTGTAGTCATTATTGTGTTCGTATGGCAATGCCTTTAAACCAGTTTTAATTAAATTGCTATTTCCAAGGCCAGTTTATATATTAACAAATATAGATGAATATGTCTAGTCAAAATATAATGTCTTTTCAATGCGTAGATTGTAAAATATGCGGACCATATAGGATGGAGGCCTCAGTAGTGCCTTTATTGTAGAGAGATATGATTTTTGATGTATATAGTGTGCACTGCCTTTAAAATAATATAAAACTATGCACATATCAATCTCTGTTAACTCTTCAACTAGAGCTTATTATGAATTTATATTAAATTTAGATAAAAATATTTATACTAAGTTATTTATTGAAAAAAAAATCTTTAATTAGGACTCTAAAATAACACTAAAATTGTTTACATGGAACAAAATAAAGTAGAAACTAATATTATTGATAAATTTAATACATAAAATTACACTGTTGCACTCAAAATTGTTAGGTGGCCATTAAGTCCCCTTAGTATACATTTCAAACAACTCTACACTAAGGGGTTGCTTAGTAACCATTTAATATGAGTGCAGTTATACTTTCACATACTTGCTAGTTTCTTCCCAACTCTCCCCGCACCGCACCGCTAACTATCCTCTGTTTCTGTTGTGATCTGCATGCTGGGAACTGTCAGGACCTGAACGATGGATTATTGCACTGACGGACACACCAAATTATAATCTGTGGTATTAAATGCTCACTTTGACACTAATGCTTCCTAATAACTTATGCTACCATAGATTTCTAACCTATAGATGCGTCATTCGAAACGTAAAAGTGAGGTTAAAAAGGCCTCTGGCAATTTTTTGGAATGAATTTCCTTATTCATACAATACAAAATGTAATATCTAAGGTGGGTTCAAGGTTAAAAGTTAAACTTGTACAAAACCCTTCAGCTAGGTTACATATCTATGGTATTATTGCTATTGTCAAAATTCATCTTTTTTTTTCTTTTTAATGCAATGAATTAGCACTACACTAGTTTGAATCTCAGGTCTATTTGTAATATTTTTTTTTAAATCATATATCCATACATTAACGGTCATTCAAATAAATCAGAATTAACCAGTAAATTTCACTAGAAATGTTGATCACCTAGTTAAAAGAAATCATTATAATTATATACTGTTCAACCACCAATACCCTATTGGTTAAGGGTGTGGACCAATCAACCGGTTGTATGATTCCTGTCATTTGATTGGAATAGCACAAGCTTATAGCTTAGTTACAAAGGTTGTAATAAATCAGTGAATAACAAATAATCTGCTAATATTTAGAAATAAAAACTTTTTAGGTCATTTATAATTTCACCACACTTTTATATTTCCACTATTAGTATTTGGTCATACAATTAATTATAAAAAAAAAGGATTTTTACAAGTAACCATTGGCCTGCCCATGCTACTTGTGATTTATTTTGCTTAAGCTATCAACTTGCATGCCCACACTAATACTTGTTTTGCACAGCTTTTTTAATTTTTATGCGCTTCCTATATAACTATTATATACATATACAAATACATTTATCTATACAGTGCACTTAAAGCCTCACACGATTCTTATGTATGTTATTTAAGATAGTAAAATTAAATTGGAAACAATTTTATCTGATGTCGCAATATTGTTAATCATTTAGTCCTAGGCGTAACGACGTTTGATGTATTTATATTGCTTTTTATTCATGTAGCTTTGGAATTTCGGTATAATGTATTATGGACATCGATTTACCTAACTTTATAATCATTTTTAACCAGTAATTTACTATTTAGTATTTTAGTTTAGAGTTTCATCATGTAATTTAATGTTCAACTGAACACCATTCAAATTCTGTTGAAGTGATGAAATTTCTATCACACGATTTAATGATTTTACTTGTAGCGTTTTTTTTTTATAATTTATAATGAATTTAAAAATGTGCAATAGTTTAAGGTAATGCGGTGTCCTAATTTTTGTTATTGTGTGCTGTTCGTGCATTATTGTAATGGGATGTTGAAATACATTGGTTTATAACTAAAAATTTCTGTTTTCTTGCATGTGTCCGCTCCTAACCATCGCTTGCGTAGCAAGATGCGTTCCAAATTTAATTAATACCAGCCAGTTTTAATGCAATTTTAATCGCTTTTATTGTAGCTCTGTGGTATCTTGCTGCGCGGGTATTCCCCGAAAGTTCTGCGGTGTGGTTTCAAAATCTGATTCTAACACACTTTGAATGAAAAAAATAACACACTACATCTATTCTTTTATCACGAGAGTACTAATGGAACATTTTATGATCAATTCTTTGATAATTTACATTTTATTACAAAGACGTCTAATTTTCTCAATTTCAAACGAGCTTGCTAATTTCTAATGAAGATGGCGATTATCGCTGTATAGTTTGACGTATGCATTTTGTGGCGTGTGGTGTGATAGGACGAGACGGTGGACGCGGCGCTGCGCGACGTCGGGCTCCTGTAGGCCTTCGCCCCGACACGAGGAGTCCGGAACTAAGCCAAGATAATGCTAAACGAAAACTTAACAGGACTATCTTAAAGACTAATGCATGGATTTGACTTAAATGCAATTTTTATATTTGAATACTAAAATATGTATGGAGCTATAGAAAAAGACAATTTACTTCAACGTCCAGTCTCTCTCTCTCTCTGCTCTCTTCTGTCTCCGTCACTTTAGTTATCGAATTTATTTTTACTTCAATAATCTAAAAATCATCGTTACTTTACAAATACTTTCTCGCAAATTTTTGTGCAAGGTGCCTAGAATAGGAGTTAAATGTTCACAGTTCAAGTTAATCTCAAATCTGCTGCTAAAACATATATAATTAGCATTTTCATCTTAATAATATCAATTTCTCTTATAAAAAGTTTTTAGGATTCTGTCAACTCCTGGTTAAACAAATGTTAAGTTAAAGAGTGTTAAAGCTAAGTTCTACCTAATCCCCTTGGTTTAGATCACTTAGTTTAAATATCTAAGATATTTATTGCAAATTGTCCATTTCTATAGTTCTCAAAATTCTAACAGTTAGGTACATAACGAGGGTACAAGGTATCCATTTTGAAATCATTTACAATTGCAAATTTTATGCCAAAACTAGCTTTACTGAGTGAAATTAATTTTGCGTATTTTTGTCTAAAAAAATAAAATGTACAACAGTTTTTCACATAAATGATGTTTCTTGAATAATGTTGAATACCTTTCGAAGGACCATATTCATGCAACAAAAATTCGTAGAGTTACTTTTGCTCATCTACTCACATCTATGAAAAGACAATTTCGTTTTGTCTAATTTATATATTTTTATAACGTAAGTATTACTTCATAATATTAACTAAATAAAATTCTTAATGTAAACGAGAAATGATTCTTTAAGAAGCATATAGTTTAAGAGCTAATTGCTTTATCAGGGTGTATTTTTTATATGGCTACAAACATTACAGTATAATTACAAAAACAAAAAATACACATAGGACGTAGATGAAAAAACTCTCGTTTTTATCCTTTGTTACAAATGTGTAATTTTTTTAGTCACCTCATTTGAAATGAATTTTATATACTTTTGAATTTTGTTCAAACCAAAGCCGACAATGGTGCTTTCTATTAAGTTCTGTTTTCTATGTCTAATTGACTATTTATTTAGTTTTTTATTTATATACGAGAATCTTTAAGAATAAGATGAAGATTTTTGAACTATTATTTTGTTGTATTTTTTTCTTGTTAAAAATTAGCAATTTTTGTTTCGAAAAATTTATATTTTTTTGTTTCTTAAAATGTTTTATATTTTTGTTATTTTTTTTTCTAATTTTATTCGCGTGGAATCGAAGTGTTTATAATTTTTGTAGCAGAATTTATATAATAAATAATACGAATTAAAAAAATAGCGTTTTGTGATTGGTATCGATTAATTTTTTTGTTATTTTCTAATTTTTTCAAATTATATGTCTTCCTAGCTTCAAACTTTAGGGGACATATTAGGTTGGAGGTTGCTACATTTCCCTAACTTTTTGTAAAAAATAAAACGAATTCTGCAAACTGCAATAGCGTTTTTTAAATTTATAGCGATGTAATAGACGAAAACCGCTGGTTTTGAAGTTTTTTTGTGATAGAATTTTCTTAGTTTTAATCAATTTTGCATTTTTGCGACTACGCAATCTAACATTAATAAGAAATACTATATTTTATAGTGACTGTACATGTTAGCTTATTTTTATAATATATACTATAATCAATGCACTAAGCCGAAAAACGGACCCCCGACAAACTACGTTTAAGACTTTAAATCCTGTTTTTTTTTCTAAAGTGTATTAAATTTTTTAAATAAAATACATTTAGTATGCATTTCTAATAAAAGGACTTTTTATTTAAGAACTAAACTACTATCAACAACAGCTTCGAGTAGTAATTGTTTACTAATAATGTTTCTTACTAACAGACGCTTTTGACACATCTGTAAATTATGTCATTTTTCGTTAAAAAAATCTGTCATTGCAAATTAAGTAATCACCTTTTTTGCAAATCTTGATTCTAAATATGCTATTAGAATAATCACTGATCTGAGTGACTATATTCTATAATTGTGGTGAATCTGAAATTCATTATTTTAAGGGTCTGTCCCACCAAATTGTAAATTGTCACATAACAATAACGAGTAAAATATGTGATGAAAAAATCGGATTTTGTTACATTATCTGACAGTAACGTCATTTTTAAGCTATCTGAGCTTCTATCAGCCAGTGGTGGGATAGGCCCTTACTTTGTTATTATGTAAGATTAAATCTAGCCGAAAAGCGATAGCTCAGTGTAATGGCGGGCACGAGCGGCACTGGCTCAGTGATGTTCCTTGTTGCAGGAGGAGACGCCGCAGGGATTCTTCGAGGACCACGGCCTCGGGTAATCCGGACAGGAACGCATACAAGACCACGAACCCAAGACCACAGCCTTCGCATACGGACTCTATCCTATAATCTACATTGTACTTTATTACTGTATAGAAAGGTAATTCTGTTGAATTAAATTTTGTTTTGAACATTATTGATATATTTAGCTATATTAACATGTTATCTATAGTTTTTTAACTTTTTTTACTATGATGAATATGTTGTGTACTTATTAAAATAATAGAATCTTCTTTCTAAATTATAAGAATTTTTTTTGACAAACTGCCAAAGCGTCTTTTAATGATTGTTAATTCCTTAATGTAGAGTACACTAAGTTACTAAATCTGCATTAAGGGACTGTACTAATCATTAAAAACCATAAGAATGGCACAAGGTGCTAGATTGGATTTTTTCCTACAAGATTTTTTAAATGTTTTTTATTAAGGTCGCATACTTATTCAGAAATAGTCTTAAAAAATTATGTCATAATGTTGAATTTCATCCAATCAAGTAAAAAAATTGTTGATAGTTAATACAAAATATGTTCATACAGATTGTAATTTGTTTTAGAATAAAAATTACAATGTCTTGGGAGCTGCTAGCTCTTGGTCTATAAAGTAGTACTGTATGACTACTAGAGATTTTAAGTAAAGTATTAAATAAAGTTAAGAACCCTGTCCATATGATCTTTATGTAGATCATGTTACTAATGTTTAGGTATTCCAAGTATTTCTAGTTGTAGTAAATAACCACTGTGAGTCGACATAACTGATATTAAAAAACCTGGTTCTTAGTTATTCTACTACAAATGTTTCGATTTTCATTTATATTTAGCCGATGTAATGGCAACCTAGGCTAGATCATGTTGGCCACACCATTAAGTATTGCCATATTTAAAAAGTCAGTTATCGCTTTAGAAAAAGCAGAAAATTATCTATCCTTCATTTTATTGTTTTATTGTTGGCTCGCAGTGGTCCCATTTTATAGTTATGCGTAGGTTTAGCTTTTTTAGTTAAGCTTAGAGGCAGCTGTTACTTAATATTTATATTGTATTTTAAAATGTGGATATTTTGTGTACATTTTTCAACTATTTGTGCCAAATGTATTGGAGCTTTTTGCTGTCAAAAAATTAAGCAATATAAATTAAATATTTGCATTAGCGTGCTAACTATTTACGAATAGTTAATATTTATAGCGATTTATAATGCTAAAGATCTTTTTAAAAGCAATAATATTGTAAATTCATTTTGAAATTGTAGTAAACTGTTAAATATAAATCAATAATTAAATATAGACATTATAGAAGAGCTATCGATGCAATTTTTCTCCAAAATGTTATTGAAAATTGATTTTTTTACCACTGATAATAATTTGTAAGAAAACAAGAATGTTCAAAGTCAAATATTTTCTCAGATATAGTTCCCATATCTAAAATGTCATATCTTATTATTATATGTATCTTTAATGGGGCGCAAATGTTGATATTAGCTGTTTTTAAACTTTGAATAAACTATTGAAATTATGAATTTCTTTTATTTTGTAACAAATACACTTACCTTTTCACGCAAAACTAGATTTCCTTGTCACTTTCAATTTGTAAAGGTATCATAATTCATACTAATAAATGCGAAAGGTTGGATGGATGAATGTATGTTACTACGTATCTCTAAAGACTTAGGGCCTGTGCCACCAAAGTGTAAATTGTTTGATAACAATCGAACGTTCAAAATATGTGATGGAAATATCGAATTTCGTTCCCTTGTCTGACAGTGACGTCATTTTTAAGCTATCTGAGCCTCTACCAGCCAGTGGTGGGACAGGTCCTTAATGGATCTCAATAAAATTTGCACAGATGTAGTCTGGAAAAGTATATAGGCTACTTACTAAGTTTTTTAATATCCTGCAAAACTTGTGAAGGCTTTTATAAATAAAACAAATTAATCAATTCAATTCCAAAATATAATTATAAAAGACGATACAAAATAATTTATAGATTAATGTTGACACTTTAAAACATTGTTTCCAAAAGACACAGATTAAATATAAATTCAGTACATTATATAAATATGCGATTATATTTTGTTCCCTTAACCTAAACACCAGAACAACGTACATACCGGAAATAGTATGTTCTTTGTGGTGTACTTATTTACTATCTTACACATATAAACATACACAGAGTCGTTAACAGACTATCAAAGATATAGGAAACAAGACGCTGGTAGAGGTTTCTACAATCATTCTTAGTGAACACTTAACGACTCTGAGTTTGGCATTTTAGTGACATAAAATATAGAAAAAAATTATTGTTCCATGTCTTCAGGTTTAGTAGACTTGGCTTCAGGTGTGGATTTGACTTTGGTTGCGGTGGTGGGAGTGGTGGGCGTGGTAGATGTGGTGGGAGTGGTAGGCGAGGTGGGAGTGGGGTCTGATGGGCGGGGTTTACTGTCATCTTCTGTCTCTCTCTCGCGCTCCTGCTGCTCGCTGGTGACGGTGGCGAGGTGTACTGCCGCTAGCAGTGCGGTTATGTAGCGACGCACGTCTAATTCTATACCTATTGGGAGAAATTATTAATGTTAGATTTGTTGGATAAACGAATCTTTCTAGATCAATGATTTCCAATTGATGGGTAGAAACCGAAATATTCCGCAAATCATTTTCAATTTAGCAAGCAGTGATTCATCGATCGCTTTGCAATACAATCTACGATCTGTGGGATACCTGTCACAAAACATTTTCTAGAGAGTCGTTTCGACATGAACATTGCTATTGGCCAAATAAGGAACTAAAATCGATTTTTGACCTCATTTTTACATCTTAGTTCTTGTTAACAAGAATAATGAAGTGGTTAGTATGAAAAGGTGACAATTGTGATAAAGGAATCTTTCATTTTTGATGGGTGTAGCTGTACATAGTGTAGTGTTTATTTGTGTGTTACCATTAGCTCTGAGATGGTTGACGCGCGCGGCGAGGTTGGCCCAGACGCGGCGCGCCGCCACCGCGCTCAGCCTGCCCACCGTCTGCACCGTGTGCAGCGCGGGGTCGCGCTCCAACTCCACTACATCACCTGAACACATATTATTAATACTGTAGTCTTAGACTAGAGGTAGACCTAGAAAGGGATCATCACCAGCTCACTATGCGTCCCCAGTAAGGGGCTCGGAGCCTACCCTAACAAGTGGTAGCTATGCCATAGTCAACCACGCTGCACTGCGGGTTTCACACATATCTTTGAATTTCTTCGCCGATATCTGCAGGTTGCATCACGATGTTTTCCTTCACCGTAAGAATGTCGGGTAAATTATGTAATGGTCAGGTAAAGAGATGGATTGCGTGAAAGGTGACATGATCAAGAAGGGAGTGATGACTGAGATGACGGATGATAGAGTTATTTGGAGAACGAAAACCCGGCGCGTCGACCCTACGGGAGTAGGATAAGGTACGGAAGATGATGATGACTGTAGTCTTAGATTACTCCAAAACCGCTTAACGGATCTTGATGACCTTTGGCACAGATGTAGAACATAGTCTGGAAGAAGACATAAGCTACTTACTAAGATTTTTTTGTTCAGTGGCCGGCCACTTACGTTGTGTGTAAGGCAACTGACCGGTGTGGTCTGTCTGCGGCTCCACCGGCGGCAGGTACTGGTCCAGCAGCTTCATGGCGTAGCACGCGCCAGCGTCGACGCCGTGCAGCGCGCGCTGCCCGTACGCTGTACTCAGCAGCGCGTTCGCCTTCGCCCATGACAACTCTTTAAGAGAATGCACCCGCTGCTCCGCCGCCGCACGCGCAACAAACACCTACAAATATCACATATCTATACTATGACAGAAAAGATTTGTATTTTTGTATGTATTGAAACTCAAAAAATACTGGGCCGATTTAGAAAATTATTTCATTAATAAATAACTACGTTATCACTGAGTATCATAGGCTATTTATTACAAGTTTATTTCAACGCAGACGAACACGTATCAGCTAGTATTAGATATACATACAGTAAGAGGAGACAGGCAGTAAATCTTACTAATATTATAAATGCGAAAGATGAATAAAACTTTGTAGCCTAAATGTCTGAATGGATCTCGATAAAAGGCATCGGTGTAGAGCATAGTCTGGAAGAACACAGACTACTTTTGTTACTTTTAATTCCACGCAGACGAAGTCGCGGGCGAAAGCTTGTATAATAAAGTATGATAGTATAATTTTTTTTCTGTTCAAATCATGTACTCGATATTACGTAATGCAACATAATTTACACAATAAAGCAATATGTTTATTACTTTCTGAGTTAGCTACAGATTCTAAAAGTGTTTTCGTAATGGATTTATCCTCAAAATGTCATTTGAATGTCAGACTGCGTTTACGTAAACGAATCCTAATAAGGATTAATTTAATCCGATATTAAACTAGCTTTATATTGTACTTAATGTAGATAACATGAAATTAAAATAGGTAATCACGAGGTTTGTTTTTTATAATAGCAAAAGATAAAGCAATAAACTGATATATTAATAAAATATTCCTTTCCTCACTATCTTTCTAATAGATTTCAATATTTGAAACTCACTGGCTCACACAAAATTGTCTAATCTTACTAATATTATAAATGCGAAAGTTTAGATGGGTATATGTTTGTTACTACGTATCTCCAGAACTCAACGGATCTCGCTGAAATTTGGCATAGACGATGAACATTGTCAGGAAGAACACTTAGGCTATTTGTTTCTTTTTAATTCCGCTCAGAGAGTCGCGGGCCACAGCTAGTGATTACTAAATGACAATAGCGGGCAACAATCGACAATCGCAAACTATCGTGTGGTTGTCGATTGTTTCTCAGCCAATTCAACTGTTTAGTTGAACAACTAAACAACGAGGTTAGTGCGCACCTCCATATAAACTTATAGGAAAAGGACAAAGTGAGACTAAACAGTTGTGCGATAGTTTAGTTTCAGTTGTGGGACGCTCTTAGAATCAAATGCGAGTGTAATTATCAACTTGATAGCAGCATCCTTTACTAATTATTTCGTAATTTATCGAACTTTAAAAATAACTAAAAACCCGTTAGTGCCGAAGGTCTATTCATTCCGGTTCATTGTCCAAGATACGTTATCACAAACGTTATTTATCTTATCCTGGTATTGAGTAAAAACATCGTTTATCACAACTGTATCACAAACGTTCGAAAATTATTTATTTCTGGGTACCTAACACGTTTACAAAATATATTCGAAACGTCCACAATTGATTATATTTGTGCAGCACTAGCAAGTGATATCGTTATGAATACTTTCTAGCAAATTTTCGTGCTATTCCTCTGTGTTCGTATGTCGAAACACTTGCATCACATATTGCCATCCCTTTCTCCATAAAGAAAACAGAAAGGAATGTCAGTTACATTTTTTCAGTCTAGAGTTACGTCAGCAATCTCTACATTTTTTTAACCTACTCCGTTCTTTTTGCTAAATGCAACGCACTCATAATCCTGATTGATTTCTTATCTATATCCAATATAGGAAGGTAAATTGAAAAAACGATTTATTATTCGTTATCGTAAACTTTCCGTGTGTCGTCACTACGCGATACAAGAAACAAGCAAATATCCGGGAGCAAGTCATTTTTTTGTTTTATGCATATGTTTTTTTTATCAAACATTTGATATATCAACCGGCCAGTACTTCCCTTTCACTAAGAAGGTCGAAATGGCGTTGAAACTCGCTTTCATTTAACTAATGCACTTGTTTAAATTAATTAAATGCATTTACGCAGCAAACGTATTTAACAATAGCAGCGCTCGGCCGCTTAAAACATCCTGTTTACATTATTAACGTACTTTGCATAGTCATTTTCATTTGTAAAATTTGATTTAATAATTGGAAAAACAAAGGAAATAAACCCAATTACAACTAGAAGCGGAAATACAATAGGTATAGCCACACTCATCATACTAATAGCGGGCGCACACCTTTGACTAAACTATCGCACAACTGTTGTTTCGCAGCCAATTCAACTGTTTAGTTGCATAAAAATTGAATAGTGTGTGCACCTTCGTATAAGCTCATAGGAATCAAAGTGAGAAACATTCAACAAATGCAAAAGTTTAGATGGATGGATTTTTGTTAGATGGTCTCTCCAAAATGACTTAACATATCTAGATTTATATGGCACAGATGTACATAGCCTACTTATTAGTTTTTTTTTTATTTCGCGTGGTTTTCTGTTCAATATATAAAAAATACTATAAAAAATACTTTTTAATATTTCATAACTGTACGGTAGTTAGACTTTGGACCCTTACCTTATTAACATGCGGCGAGAGCTTCGCAATTACAGCTTGTTTTGTCGTTTCCACGATAACCTTGGGTTGTTCGTTGACGATGGGCACGCGACGGCCGAGCTCGTCGATGACCGCGGCCACCTTCGCATCACCAGCGGCCAGGGGGCTGGCTACATACGGGGCTGCGGTCGCCGCGGCAAGAGACACGCTGGCCTCAGCTGTTGATAACGCCCATTCTAACAGCGAATGTGCACCTAGGGAAGAAACGATACCTGTACTACTAGGAATAAACCTCAGACCCACGGAAATGACTAGTTGAAGATGGTCACAGTCTTTTTCTCAAAAGGCAGGGTATCTCTTGAAGATTCCCCTCGGATACCACAAAAGTCAATCTCTTGGTTGTTAGTACTAGCCTGTTGTTCAGACTGGACTGGTTACTTAGACTAACTTAAGCTTTATTAGATCTCAATCTCCTGTTAAGAATCTTATGATAAAGTCATAAACCGTAAAGTAAGGTTTCAGACTCAAAGTTGCGAGACATTGTAATCAATAAATGTCCAAAAAATTATTTCACTTGTTTGTTTGATGCTTTAATATCATTAAAATTAATTGACACATTTATGATTACAGGGTCAGAGGGTATAAACGTTTTTTACACTGCATTATCAATCAATATGTTCACAAAACTAAGTTACTAAGTCCAAACGCATCCGTGTTGTGATAAACAAATGAGAATTTTATATTATGTTATACTAAACTAAACCAGGATGATACACTAGTATAAAATAAACAAGGCAAAGAGAAACAAAATACAATTACAAAACCTGTTAACAAACAAACAATGCAGTTGTCATATTGCATATGCATTTATTTTGTAGGATAACAAAACAATTCATGCTTCATAAAGATTATTATGTTAGTCTATTATGATTTAAGTAGGAGACCCACTTATAATGGTTCTGTTGTACCAGAACCATTATACCAGATTATGTATTACATATATAATAGATTAACAATAAATCCCCTTAAAGTAAAGGGGAAAATTTACAAGGCCATTGTAAGACCTGTCATGATGTGTGGATCTGAATGTTGGGCAATAAAAGGGATGGATGAAAGAAGACTATGTGTGGCAGAAATGAGAATGTTAAGATGGATGTGTGGGGTAACATGAATGGATAAGGTACGAAATGAGTGTATTAGGGGAAGTTTGAGAGTAGCCCCAATGGTAGAGAAGGTAAGAAGTAAAAGGTTAGCATGGTATGGGCATGATATGAGGAGGGATGAATCGCATGTTACAAGGATAACGTTAGTTATGAGTGTGGAAGGGTACACCGGTAGAGTAGACCTAGAAAGAGATGGATGGATTGCGTGAAAAGTGATATGATCAAAAAGGGAGTGATGACTGAGATGACGTATGATAGAGTTATTTGGAGGACAAAAACCTGTTGCGTCAACCCTACGGGAGTAGGATAAGGAGGATGATGATGATGATCCAATTATGACAAAAAACGGTAATTTAATTAACCGTTATGTTATGATATGAATAAAAAATTCTTCACTGATAATATTAAATATTTTATAAACATGGTACCCTGAATATGTTTTTAAAACAAAAGAAATATGTGAATGAGGAAATTATAGAACAACATTTAAATGTTACTTGATAAACTTACATGTTTCATAATATTATAGGACTAGTTTTTTTTAGTTTGATGCAAGTTGATAATGCAAAGACAGAATTGATTTATTGAAGGTAGAATTAAATTTTCTTATTTTTTACAAACCAAACTAATTGAAGGTAGTATGGAAATATTGAGTTAAGTAGATTAGAGCTAATTTTTGTTAAAAAAAAACAATTCAGTGTATGTTACAATGTGCATAATTCAGATCAGACTATATAGAAAAATGTTTTTTTACAGTTTTACTCACTAAATGATCCCAGAACTGATAATTACAATAGAAAAAATAATTATTAGATGCAAATGGAACAACAAGGTCTAACAAATCATTCACCGTCATGACTTTCAAATTATTTGTCCTTGTTTTGAATTCTTATGAATAATATTTGCAATATATTTTTTATGCTGCAATGAAGCTGAAATTACTACATGTAAAAGTCAATAATAATTATAGTGTTTCATACTTGTAATTTGAACTTTAACATTCAAATGTACAGTTCAAACTTGGCTAGTAGTTACTCAATAGTGCTCCTAACTGGACTGGCAATCAACTGGCACTGTGTGGACACTAACTGGTACTGTGAGCCCATACATTTTATGACTGGCTGTCACAACTGTCCAACTGTACTGGCCAAGTGTGAACCATGCATAAGATTAAGTATGGCCTAAGTAAATCTTCCAATGGAATTAAGACAGTAATACCTGGACAAGCAAGAACTGGATAAGTGGAAAAACCACTATGTGCATGAGTCACTGTCCTGTCCGGAAGGTCAACCTCCATAAGACACACAGATTAGAGAGAAACCCCTATAAGTGAGAAAATGTTGTCCATTGGACTCTCGGTTGTCCAGGTTTCACTGTACATAGAACAGAATTGTCCGACCAATATAATTTATTACTATCATTATCAGAAGTTTCTAGAATGAATTTTATGCAAGATACAAAAAACTGATCAATCATGCAGAGAAATTTGGCCTCACCTGAGTTTAATGGCAAAATACTCTTATATTTGTCAAATAATTTTATTGCCCTTTCTTATGGTTACAAGTTGACATAAACTCTTTTTTTATCTTATCTTTCTAATAAATAAAGTTGTTCAATCACTCTCAAGAGGTACATGTATTCATAAAGTCACCAAAAAACTACAATTAACAAACTTAACTTACCCTTAACTCTGGTATAGAATGCCCCAACTTGCCCCACAGCTGCTCCCACCGTGGGAAATGCCATGGCTTTTTGCACTGATTGCAACTGGGCCAGTGCAGACGGTGATGTACCCACTTCCATTGCCATCTATTAAAAGCAAAAAAAAAAACTGTATGAGGGTAGAAATATAACTACATAAAATATAAGTAAAACAGGATTTTTTGCTTAAATCTAAAGACTAAGCATTTATTATAAAAATATAAGTCCAAAAACACTACAATTAATTCCCAATAAAATCTGCATATAATGGACAAACAAAACTTTTTACTGCATTAATGCATTTGCAGTTCTAAATTAAACTATGTCTACTTCCAATAACTGTAATCAACATGGTATCCGGTATAATTAGCAACTCTTTAATGATGCAATAGTGCAAGTAAATTTAATTATATTATACTCACAATTAAATTGGCTGATTTCTCTGCAGTGAAGAATGTACACAGTAGTGCTAGGCAGTGTATATTTTATTGAAAAAAGTTAATATATACGCGAGTGGCTATTGAACACTTATATCATTAGCAAATGTCTGTCGCTAACTGAAGCCGTTGTCGAACGAACCGAAAGCCGAGCAGCAAATTACGCACTCTTGTCGCTCATTCGTTTACAACAGCTAACTAAAGTTTTACCCAATGTTTGTAGAATATTTCTTGGAAATTGGACTTTGAACACTACGAAGTGAACTATCGAACCACCACGTATGAACGAAGTATGTACTTTATGTATTTTATATATTGCTGTGAATCACTGTTTCACGAAATATGAGTAAAAATAACACAAATAAGCAGCCAACATAACAATATGTGCATCTGCGCACTTATATATCCACTTGAAACAGAAATTGCATTGAATTGTACGCGTAAAAGGCAAATATTCACAAATATTTGGGATAGATGGTGGGGGATACGGGAAACATTGTTTTGTTTTTTGTTATGAACTAACATAACATACCGACCAACATTTTTGATTGGTCGCCAACGCCAACATCCGAAGCCGAACATCGATCGTCGCGCAATTTGTGGAACGAGGTCGACATAAAAACAAACATTGGACAGAAGACCGGTTTTCATTGGCTGTCTGCTTAGTCTTTCTGTAGTTGTAGTTTTGTTCAGACGTATAGTTGTAAATAAGACAAACTGATTTCAGTAAAATTAGATTAAATGGCGTGGTTAAATACCAACGTATTAGAATTTTTGGATCTTTATCGTAAAGAGCCTGTTCTGTGGGATCCTAAAAACCCTAAACATAAATCAAGATGCGACATTGCGGACGCATGGGATAGAATCCAAACTTCTTTTTCTTTGGATTGTTCAGTGGTAGAACTTAAAAGGAAAAAAGAATCGTTAATGACTTCTTTTAGAATGCATCTGAATAGAAAAAAGAAAAGGTTTGGTAACTATCAGCCTACATGGTTCGCTTTTTCATATATGGAAAGTTTCCTTGGCGGGAATTATGAATGTGATAGCACAAATAAAATGGAACACGAGGTACAATTTGAAATATTATACATTTGTTTTATTTCGTGCAGTTTTTTTTTAAATTTCTCGTTAGTTGGCGATGTTATTTTTAGTAAATAATGTAACTACTTTTTATATCTCTTGCTTACTGTAAGCTAAATGATAATTGATACTTCAAAGATTTTTCAAATTAAACCATTGTCTAATTTACCATACAAATGTAAAATTAATTGTATTTCTTTCAGCTCTTAAATAATCCTACGTACGTTCTATCGCAACAACAAATGATAACAGAAATAAATGTTGATTCAAAAAGTAATACAACTGAAAGTAATAATGCAGTGTCAAAATATTCAATGACACCACTTCCTCAAGCAAATGCTGATAAAAAACCTAAGAAAATAAGCAATTCAAACTTTGTCTTTGTTAAGAAAAATCTGAAAGAAGAAGCGCAGGATATGAAAAATGCTATTGAGATAAGGGATTTTGATGAATACGATTTGTATGGGCAACTATTGGCTAAGAAATTAAGAAAATTAGAAGAACATCAGCGAGATGTTGCCATGCACGAAATTGACAATATTATGTTTAGGGCTAAAATGCAAGGTAGCACCAGTCAAACCCAAAATTATACCACTACTCCTTCACCGGTACATCGCAAGATGAAATCACCAATTTTCATAGTGACGCAGCATACTCATGAATACGAAGATGAAAATGCGCCATATCAAGAACATATGCAGCCGCAATCACCATCGTAGCATCCTTGTGAATGTTTATCATATAATTTTTAAAGCTTTAAAGTGTAAGGTATAGTCCTAAAGGATAGTTTTTACAACCCTACCTACATATATTAATTACTAGTTAGATTAAAACGGATGAAAACTATTAGAAGTGGCAACATTTAATGTACCACAAGAAGACTGGTAAAGTCTTGGGATATAAAACGGGTTATTTAATTTCACTAATATTGTAAACGAATGTATCTGCATTTTATTATGAAAGCCATTGTTTTTGTTCGTTTTTTTTTCTCTTAAAAATCAAAGATCAAAAAGCATCATACAAATATTGAGGAGGGTATTCGGATTTATTTTCTAATGTTTGAGAACAATGTCCCATCGGGTCCAATGTTTGTTAACAAACATGACCAATACCAATTTTTGAGTTGGATCAAATATTGGAACGTCTGGTAACAAATGTTTGACCTTATTGGTTTTATTTTCTTAGGCCAGTTGGGCATTTGGCCGTAAGGTTTGTCAATATTATTTTTTAATAAAATGTTGTTAAATGTTACATTTCATTTTAAAAAGATTTTTATGTAATATACCAAAGTTTAAGCCAAGCAAATACTAATATATTTCCTATTATAAGTTTTTTAGGTGAATAGCTGATGATACATTGTAGTTATTGTGCCAAAGCTTCGTTTCATTCTCTAATGTAACTCTAATATTCTTATTTCTGCAGTGCTATGTGTCGACACAAAGCTACCTAGACCTAGAGATGTAATGTTGTCATAAAATAATATGCGTAATTGGTCCTATCCGCTGCAAGTTGGAATCCCCTTATATGACGTATAGGTACATTGTACAAAGTGTACACATTATGTACTTTGTTATTGGATTGCGCAATATGAAATAATTACGTGTTTCCCAGTTTCAACTTTCGATAAAGAAATGTACTTATTTTAATTTATTAAAACGATAATCTTTTTATTTCTGTTTGGATAATTGGATTTTTATTTATTTTAATAGTTTTGGCGACACGCAGGCCGCAGCCGTAAAAATTAAGCCAAAACAACTTGTACGATGACCTTACATTGATGATTTTTTTTAAATATCATAAGTTGACAAACGAGCAAGCGGCCACCTGAATACGCCAAAATGGCGAAGCGACCGCTTCCCATAGACATTCTCAATAGCGATTGCGTTGCCTACCCTTGATCGACGGAGAAGGAGACGCACATAAAGAGGATATTTCCCCTTCATATGCGTCTCCTGCACTATCAAATCCACCGTCCACGTACCCTTCCCATCCTTTTCGTATAAGAAAAAGGGTGGGAAGGAAAATGGACTAAAGTTGGATCTCCGGCACCACACATCAGACGAAACGCGGAATTGCTTGCACTTCACGCCTGTCTTCTGTGTGGTCGTGGTATTTTACCGGGCGAGCCAATCCATTCGTTCGAAGATGTTAAAGCGGGCTCTACACTCTACCACTGTAACCATAATCCATAATTACTGTGTCCTCCTTTTAATTTTAATGTTTTGTATGGAAGATTAGCGCTACTTATAATCGTAATTCTTTTAGAAAGTACATTAAGGTATTTTTTTTAATATTCACCTTTTTTAAAACATTTCCAAAGCCTTACAGATTCAAAATCGCGACAATGAGCTTGACAAAACTTGCACACTCTATGATAACTATTCTTGGGGTTTTACAGCTGATTTACTGATTCTGTCAAAATTCATTGTCAAGTGTCAATTCAAGTTTCAAGTCAACAATGTTTTGATTTTTTATTTGCAAATTGTTTGAAAACAGTATTAAGTTTTTATGGAATAAATAGTGAAATAAATGTTATAAATAAATGCTATTCTATTTCACTTAGTAAAAATGGCAACTATGGTCAAGGAAAAACGAAAGGATGTACGTATTACCAAACAACAAAGTCTTTGTTGCAATATACGCAATACAATAACAATATTCATGTGGTATACATAGAGATATTTACATGTTATTAAACTGTTGAAGAAATACGTAACTTTAATTTTTCATTTAATATCGAACCCATAAGTTGAATATATTTGTTATATTTAAAGTTTAACTCCGTTATACTTCCTATGTTCAAAACTAGCTTTTATTTCCAATAAACTTAACTGCAATGCTTATATTGCTTGATGTTTACCATTTATATAGTATGTAGTGGTCCTATAATATACATCTCATGTTATTTTTTTACAAGAGTCAATAATTACAATGTCAACATATTTCTAATTTGTATGAATTACATGTTTTTTTATAGAAAAAGAAAAAGCAGAAACAAAACATAAATATACCAGTAGCTGAAGAGTTGGAGTATGATAATATACAAGAGATAACTAAAGCACAAGATAAAATAGAGGAAATACATCCAGAAACAGCTGATTCAGAGGTCTCTGAAAGAATAGCAACAGTTACTTTACAGTCTGATGATAAATTTAATATACAAAAAGAAAATACAATAAATGTTCAAGATGAATATGAAGATAGAAATCAGTTAATTGCACAGCAAATAATCCCTATTAATGCAATTCAAACTGATACTGAGGAATTTTTATGTGAATCTAGTGATATCACACAAAATGAGAACACCCCTTCAGCCCCTGTGTTTGAAGATGAAGAAATAGTAAATCCACCAGCATATAATACACAATTCATAATTACTGAAGAACGTAAAATAAAATCCTTGTCTCTAGAAGAAGCTGTTAGACTTTTTGGAGGTGCAGAGATATCTGAAGTGAGATCTATATCTGAGAAAGAAGAGGCTATTGTTGAAGCGGGACCTGTGAGTGGACCAGAGCATCCACTTGTTGATTTACTATCGTCTTTTAGGTAAACAGTATTTTTTAAAACATGGGGACAAACAAGCAACCTGTTGAAATTGTCGGTCCACAAGGCCACATATGGTAGATATGTGGCCTTGTGGACCGCTCAATTCTAGTCTACCATTAATTTATAATTTTAATAATTGCAGATCAGCTTTAAATGCTATGGACCATGAAGGGACTACAATCAGTCAGGGATTTGTCCAGGAAGAAAAATTTAGATCACAATTATGGAAGATTGAAAAAATGGATGCATTTGAATCAGAATATTGTCCTTCATGTGCCAAGTCGTTAAATGTAAAGATCACATATGAAAAAGCTACACTACAAACAGAGAAGATACCGGCTGCTCGTATGAGGTTGGAAGCCTTGGCTCGGGAGGTTCAAGAGTCATATTGTCATCATCAGCACACAGCTTTAATGGCATACTATCAGGTCAGTATTAAAAAATAAAGAAATGAGACTAATTAAAATAAATAACATAGAGTTACACTGTAACTGGTTTGACATTAAAAAAAAACTAGCTTTTGCCCACAACTCCATATGCAAGAAATAAAAAAAATGTTCTTTCATATTATGCTAATCATTCATACCAAATTAAATGGAGATCCATTCAGCTGTTTAGATACATACTAACACACATCCATTCTTCCATCTAAACTTTCGCATTCATAATATTAGTAAGATTTTATTTACACATGCCTTACACATCTTTGACAAACTTCTACATATAGAAACCCACAAATGAAAAATATATAAAAATGACCAATATAATTTTATTTCCTTATTTTTGTTGTTAAAGATAGAAGAGTTGGTGTACATAACAATACAGAGTAGTGCAGGTGAAATACGTGAAGCTCTGTCCTTAGTACTACAAGCTCTGCGGCTGAGTGATGGGGCATCTGAAGTATACTCAGCTGCATTGCAGCGCTGGGCGGTCGCTCTGACAGCTAAGCTACTCTGTACCCGAGATCTTAGGAATTTGATATTTGTTATACATCATTTATTCAGGTATGTTATGTAACTTCGTAAAATATTGTATTTTTATGCATGGCTCACACCTGGCCAATATAGTTGGTTAAGTGCGTTTAATTACTAGACTGACATTCAACTGGCACAATGAAAACACTAACTGGCGCCAGTGAATCCACACAATCTATGACTGGCCGGCCCAACAGTTTAACTGTATTGGCCAAGTGTGGACCGGGCATTAACTATAGTTGTTTAATTTTTAAACTTTTTTTTTAATAATAGAAGGATTTTGTTAAAGATGTGCAGCATATTTGATAGAATAAGCAAGATTTATGTACTTTTATGGTATTAAATTGTATAGACAAACTCGTTCTGTGCGGTGGGCGTCGCGCGTGCTGCGCGTACAGGTTACGGACGCGTGCGGCGCGGCGCGGGCCATCGCGCTGCTGGAACTGATGCTGGCCAGACCCGGCGTGGAGACGGCTGTTGAGTGCAATGAAGGTACGCTGTTGCTTAGAAGTATGAAATAAACTTTAATAGTGATCTCTGAGGACATAATGTTAGGGCAAATATTTGTATATTTGACTTCTCTAGAGCTGGTGGAAGGTTGGGAGGAGGTAGGTAGGAGCGGGGAGGGGAGCGCGGTAGGGGAGGGACTGCTACGGGAGCGCGACGCCTTGGCGTTGCTGCGCGCGCTGCCGCTGCGACAGCTGTTGGCAAAGATGGCGCTTTTCAATAGATCGGTAGGTTTTTGTGATTTCATCATTCCCTTTATAAGATCATTCTTTGTGTATTGCTTAAAACTTTGACTTGTATATATTTAGGACATAGAGAGTACTAAGGAGCATGAATGGGGGGATAGTTCAGGCGGGCACGGCGTGCTGAAGGCGGCATGCGGTGCGCGCGCACTGCTGGGCGTGCTGCAGCACGCGGTGCACGCGCACGCGCACGCGCACTACGCACGCCTGCAACGGGAGCTGACGGAGCTGTGCGCGTGCGCGTTGCAACTTGTCGCTGCTCTACATCTACAATCTAGGTACAACTTAGATTTTTTCATACAAAGTTGTCATAGTGTAAATACTTGTCTACATAATTTAGTGTAATCTTGTTTAATACCTAAAGGCATGCATACCATCCCGAGGTGGCGGAGAGAGTGCAGGCAGAGTTGGAGGCGGTGTTTGTGGCTGGTCTGCTGCTGCACCAGGGTCAGGACCTGGACCGGATGCCGGCCACTCTACTCAGTGAAGCCACAGCTAGGGACTACTGCTTCGGTCTCATGGCCACTTTACATGGTGACTATTTATTTATTAATAAACTAAAAATATCAAAATAATGCTAAAATATCCTTGTCGAACTTCTTAATCTTTCTGACTGAACTAAAAGCAGTAACTCATCGGGCCGGATATGTTTTTCGCACTATAAATGTTTTTTAAACATAGACAAAGGTCCGCATCGTATCGCGTCGCTCGACGTAGAAGTGGGCGTGGTGCGCTGCGACGTGCGCGTGCGCATCCTACTGCAAGCGGCACTCGACCGCGCAGACGACCACGAGCTAGCTCGCATACTGCTGCAGTTTATATGCCAGGTTAGTACATCAAATCACTTAACAATATAACATTGAAGAATATGGTAAAGAAAGGTTAAGAGGTTAAGTTGAGTCTTGTATATTTTGATTCCAACATACGAGTAAGTTGACCATAGATTTATTTGGTGACTAGTATAAAATGATTCAGCTTAATCTGGATATGACATGACAAAACAATTGTTGAAAACTAGCTTAAACTATATTCTAGCTGTTGCTCGCGACTTCGCTCGCGTTAAAATAAAAAAATAATAGAAATACAGCCTATGTTACTCGCTGCTAGTGTATCTTTATAATGGTGAAAGAATTTTTGATATCGGCCCAATAGTTATTGCGTTATTTCAAAATACAAAAATACAATCTTTTCTCTTTATAATATTAGTAAAGAAGATAGAATGCAGGACTCAAAGTATTATTCGTTAAAATTAAATTTTTAATTGTATGGGAGAGGCGCTGGGCCACGCCCCCTGTTTCTATCGACCAATGACAGTGTACGTTGTTGATAACAGACAGCAGTGAAACGTAAGCCGCTGTGCTGCCGGCAGCCGTGCGAGGCGGCGGCGCGCGAGGCTCTGCCACGCCTGCTAGCGGCACATCCCTACCTTCACGCCATCAGTCTTCATGTACTGGCAGACTTGAACCAAGGTATAATACGATATTTAATACAAAACTTACTAAATTTTTCCATAAAATTGTCAACAAAACATTTGTTTTTTTGACGTTTGCTTGCTAAATTTCGTCGTTGGATTTTAGTTAAAGTATGGTAAATGGTATGAATCCTACTAATAAAAAATGTATGTATAGGTGAACCCGTAGATCCATCAGCAGTCAGCTACTTGTCAGTGCAAGATTGGCGTCCGAACTACGATGAGGTGCTGGGCGTGCTAGAAGACTGGTCGCTGAAGTGCCCGCATCTGATAGAACATCTACTGCTGCAGATGGAATATACACCTCATCAGTAAGATATTTTACTGACTTCTGTATGATCTGAAACATGTTTATTTCAGGCAAACGAGTAAAGTAAATTCAGGTCAATCTTTATTTTACAAAATGTTCTTAACGTAGATAAAGATCTGCCGTACTCAGTCATTAAATAGGTACTGGAGTACTCTCTTAGTATAGATATTTAATAGGAGTCTACACTAAGAGGGAGTTTTTCTAATTTCTCTAACTCAAATATTTTGACTAGAAATAATAGTATAAAATGTTCACCAGAGGTGTCTCGCTGGAGACGCAGCTGGCGATGGGGGCGTGGCTGTGCGAGCATGTGGGCGGTGCGAGCGAGTGGGCGTGGTCTGTGCTGGAGCGGCTGCGCGTGCACCGCTCGCAGTGGGCGGTGCCGCTAGACGCCCCGCCCCCACACACCGAACCTCAGGACGTGTTCTCCACTGCATTCGCACTGTTAGCTACCAGTTGGGGACATTCTGTACCTTTGGTAAGTATACTTGTACTTATTGTAAAAATAAAGATAAAAAATTGTATTATTGAAAAAATAAAATCACCTTTCGAAGATGTATTTCCGTAGCAGATAACGTTTTTTTTTATAATTTTTGCCTCCCTGTAAACTTTAAAACGGCTTGGCCGATTTCGACAAGAAGTAAGCTGATTTATGCTTGAATATTATCGACTACTTTTGTTTAAACTCGCGCTGACGAAATCCCGAGCGTTCGCTAGTTATTAATATTTATGATTTATTATTAAGATAAACAATGCATACCAATTTCAATTCTTGAGTTGAGACTCTATTAGTAATAGTTATAAAAACCGTATTATCTATATTGGGATTGGCTCCTGCAACACAGGGGAACCTAGTACAGGAGCTAAAGCTCCGATGAAATGTATAATGAGTGTGAGACAATAAAGCATTTATGTCATTTAATGTATACGAATGTTTGTAGATATGTTCCGTGGGCGTGCGCGCGCTGGTGGGCGTGGCGCGGGCGCGTGCGGGCGCGGCGGCGCGTTGCCTCGTCGCCATGATGCGCGCCGTGCAGCACACGCCTGAATCAGTTGCACTTACACCAGAGTTAGTTTCATGTCATTTGTGTCTACTGTCTCCTTTATTCCAGTCCAGTAACACAGTAGAGATAGCCTGTTCTGACTTATTGTATGCCAGCACTAATTTTGAATCACTGTTCAACTGTACTGGCATGATGTGAACTAGGCATGTTAGAACTGTCTGTAAACAGGTAGCGCCTTTTTATTAAAAAGTAAAAAGGTTAAGAGATATTGTAGCGCTTATTAATTACATTTTATCATAAATTTTGCTACTGTTTTAGATTCACAGAGGTGTTTAATATTCTACTCGCTTCCGGTCCATCTCTAATGGCTCGTGCGTTAGGCCGCGCGGGGCCTGCCAGCGCTGAATTACTGGAAAAGGCGCTTCTGAACGAACTACTAACACAGTAAGTGAAACTTCAAATATTTACTTGATGAATTCACTATAATGTCAAAAGATTGTGCAACTATTATAATATAACCTTTTTTAGCTTTCTTTTTGAGGTTATGTTGTAGTTGATTCCGCAGAAGTACATATTCGAGAAAATATATGAATTGCCTTTAACTAATTACGTTTATTCTTAAAAAAAATAATTGTCAATGGTATACAGGTCAAATAATGCGGCTATTCTGAACCCCTGGTTGCGTGGTCTGTGGGCGCCCGGCCTGCCCGCCGCGGCGCGCGCGCTGCTCGACACCGCGCTGCGGGCGGCGGAGGACGTGCCCGCGCTCGATACTGTCGTCTCGCTCATGCTGCAGGTAAACACGTAAAAGAAAAGAGATAGAAGCATGTATCAAGTTTATTAAAGAAAAATGTAACTTTAATATCTTTAGCGCTTAAATCATCCTTAACATTCATAGTTAGGACGATAAATTACTGACTGCGATACTTAAAGTCTTAAAATCTTAGTTTTTGCTAATATTGTAAATGCGAAAGTTTAGATGGATGGATGAATGTTTGTTAGAGTTTGTAGCCTAAATTGCGGAACGGTTCTCCATGAAATTTGGCACAGATGTAGTGCATAGTCTGGATATACATAGTCTACATACTTTTTTTTTTTTTTTAAATTCCACGCGGACGGAGTCGCAGGCGAAAGCTAATCTTTACCAATGTAATTAATAATTTAGTGTAGATTTATTTTGTGATATCAACACGGAAGTGTCTTAAAGACTGGATACAGCAATTAAACATGTCGTTATATTTTGTAATTTTTTAATGTTTATGGTTTAAGATTTTTCTAAAAATTTAATTTTGATGTCTTAGGGTGAAAATCGTAAAGAATTCCTAGACGACGCGGTACGTAACGCGTCAGTAGCTCCGCTGCTGTGCGAGGCGGCGCTGCGAGGTGCGCACGCGCAGTGCGAGCTGCCCGCACACATGTGGCCCCGCCTCATGGACGCGGTCGCACAACAACGTGCGCGGGGACAGAAAGTGCACGTTGATAACGCGCTTAAGGTACATATTATTATTATTGTTAATTAAATCAATAAGGAAATTTGTTTGGGTGCATTTGATATGATTTTTGTCCTATTCCAATATGTATAATTAGTACACATTTCAATTTACGGAGTCACCTTTTACGAAAAAAATAAACATTGTGGCATTGAAATTATTAAAATAATTTAGATTAACGAGTTATGAAACATAATATGAGTTAAGTATGGTCGCGGAAATCCGCAGTGTTCCACTTACAAAAAAAATGTTTTATTTTTTGCAAAGAGACAAATTTCACCTCTTTTTGCTGATAACCAATTACGTAAAAGATACAAACGGGATAATAAAAATAAATTAGTCTTGTATGACCGTTCTTGTACACATTTGGAAGGATCCTATCGATGTTTGTCGCTTTCTTAATGCGTAGAAAAGGTTCAAACGACTGTAACTTTTAAACAGGTACCAATAGATTCCCCGAATGTACATTAATCGTAAAATGGTTTAGTAAATAGTAGTTTTTTTTATTTAATCCAGCAAATAGGTTGCACAATAAGTTCCGAGGAGCTAGTGTTGTACCGCGCGGCGAGCGCCGTGCTGGGCGCGCCGCAGCCCGCGCACCTCGCGCTGTGGCGGCTGCTCCTACATCTCTATCTACAGAGACCTCCCTCTAATCCGTAAGTCTGCCCGATTTCAACTTTAACACGTTCACATTCTAACGGCCTGTCCCACTACTGGCTGATAGAGGCTCAGATAGCTTAAAAGTGACGTGAACGTGAAAAAATATAACATATGTTACTCACTGGTAACGTAGGCTTTTAATGATGCAAGAATTTTTCAAATCAGTCCTTGAATTATTTCAATACATACAAAAATACAAATCTTTCCTTTTCATAATATTAGTATAGACTAGCATAAAAAAAAAAAAAACAAAAGCAAGTAGCCTATGTGTTCTTCCAGACTATCCTCTACATCTATGCCAAATTTCATCGAGATCCCTTTAGCCGTGTACAAACTCTAACAAACATCCATCCATCCATCCATCTAAACTTTCGCATTTATAATATTATAGTATAGTATGATTAGTATGATAGAGTGAGTACGAGGACTATAGCCAAAAATAAAATAAAGGTACAATGTAAGGATGCTTGTATTATGGCAATATAAAAATAACACATTTAGCCGGGCCAAAAATGTTTGTCATACTTTAGTGATTTATCAATTTTTTCTTATTTTTCCTGAGTGTCATATGTAGTCGGTTTTTTTTAAGTATAACTTCTTATGTAATTAATTTCACAACAGTATTTTAATTGCTTTATTTCAGGCAACTCGCATCAATGCCAGTCGGTCCACTGTTCTTCAGTGGTATAATAAAATCCCGAGTACTATCACAATTAAAGAAACGTCTCAAAGAAACCATAGACTATCATAAAAAACAGAGCGACCAGTTAAAAAGTCAAGTCTACCCTCAAACAGAACAAATACCTACAACTAGCGAGTCAAGAAAACCAAATAAAATAAAAACAAGTGATCGGAAATTATTTACACCAATAACTATTAATGATTTAATAGAAGACTGTAGAAGTGATTCAGAGAGTGAGTCATCGGAAGAAGAGATCACAGAAGAAAGAGTCAGTGAATCTTCTGCTTCGAGAGAGAAGTTCCATCTCTTCTGCTATCATTCAGGAGCTGTGAAGTGAGTTGTTTTACAGTTTTAACTATCTTTGCCAATTTTAAATATTAAAAAACTAGCTGTTGCTCTCTACTTCGTTAACTTGGTATAAAAAAAGTAATAAAAACCATAGCCTATGTTACTCACTAATTAGCTTTTTAATGGTGAAAGAATTTTTGAAATCGGCCTAGTAGTTTTTGAGTTATTTCAATCTTACTAATATTATAAATGCGAAAGTTTAGATGGATGGATGGCTGTTTGTTAGAGTTTGTAGCCTAAACGGCTGAACGGATCTCGATGAAATTTGGCATAGACGTAGAGGATAGTCTGGAAGAACACATATGCTACTCACTTTCGTTTTTTTTTAATTCCACGCGGACAGAGTCGCGGGCGAAAGCTAGTACATAAATACAAATTTTTCTTCTTTATAATATTTGTATAGATATTTCAATGAAATACATATTGCTGATAAATAGTATAAAAAAAATCTTTGTTATAATCGACTTTGCTAACGAATATACCCATTCAGTTACTTAATTAGTAGCTAAGTGTAGTTTTTCTCTCTAAACCTACGCTAAGGGACTCCCTTAACAGAGAACACAGATTGTGATAGTAAATGTGTTAATTCTTTATTTATTTGCAGGATGTTATGTGAATATAATAGTTGGTTAACTGAAGGAGACAAGGTCCGCGCGGCGCCGCACCACGCTGACATAGCTAGGTTCATACAACATGAGGTATTTATACTATTTCTGTTAATTAAATATTAATTTGTATATTAATAAATGTTAGATATTCCAAATTCATTAATCTCCATTTGAGGTTAAACTTTTTTTTTTTACTTTTAAGTCTCGTAACGGCTAAATTTGTTACTTTTAGTATTTGTATATGAAAAACATATTAGAAAAGGCAGAAATTCTATAATATTTAAACTTGTTATTTTAGGGCATAATCGCAGCGCGACGTAACTCTCTGCCCGGTTGGTTCTTGTCGGCCCCGCCCCCGCGGCCGCGCGCCCCGCCCCCCGCCCCGCCCTCGCCGCTTCAGCGAGCTCTACACACTTTGTTACAAATCAAAGAAACCAGACCAATGTAAGATATTTTGTATTTAATAGGGATCTAATTAACTTTTTACTATCTATTAATATTTGTAGTAAATGATTACAATTTTGTATATAATTTTTATTTTTTCCAGTGCACCTATACCAAATATCAAGCCTTTATTGGATGAGCAAAATAATTTGTCAGACGCGCGATCGATTTTCAATCTTGTGGACAGACATCTAAAGACTATGGAATCTGACGCTCAGTAAGGTTACTTTGTCTATTTATATTTCCTTTCTACTCTTGCGCAAATAACGGGTTAATCAAAAAATCAATAACGTCAGTAACGTCTCAATGCATAAAAAACGTTCAAACTTTAGCTTTTAAGGTAGAATACCGCCATATTCCCTGCTAGTATAATCTCAGAACAGTTATTTTATTATTTCCCGCGACTTCGTCCGCGTGGAATTAAAAAAAAAACAAAAGTGAGTAGCCTATGCGTTCTTCCAGACTATACTCTACATCTATACCAAATTTCATCGAGATCCGTTCAGCAGTTTAGTTTACAAACCCTAACAAACATCCATCCATCCATCTAAATTTTCGCATTTATAATATTAGTAAGAGTAAGATAGTAAGATATAGTACTTCACACTTTACCATGGAATTTTATAATCTCTACCTACTCTATCGAATTTGAAATCCGCATATTAGGGTGTGGGTCCGCGAGGTGTCTCAGGTGTCGCAGCTGGACAGCAAGCTCCTGGAGCTGGTGCGGGCGCTGCGCGTGCGCCGCCCCCTGCCTGTCTACACCAGATGGTGCGGGAACGACACCTGCCAACCTATCAAGATCGCTATACAGGTGATATTACTTTTTTATATATTATAAGGTGGCAAACGAGCGTGGCGAATTCGCCGAAATGGCGAAGCAACCAAGACATATTATATTAGACATCCGGAATTGCAGATGCGTCGCCTTGGTGGAGGAAGGGACGCACATAAAGAGGTTACCCCTTCCTATGCGTCTTATTCTATGTTTGCTTGCCGGAGACCTAATTTTAGTCCCTTCCCCTTCCACTCATTTCTAGTAAGGAATGGGAACGGAAAATGGATTTATGGAGATGCATAAGATCTTTATGTGCGTCTCTTCCTCCATTAAGATGAGCAACGCATCTGCAATTCCGGATGTATTGTATATGATCGCTTCGCCATTTCAGCGAAATCTGGTGGATTGTCGCTAGTATGCCATCTTATAATAAAATATGTAGGGCTCA
Organism: Papilio protenor; assembly: GCA_029286645.1. NCBI lineage: Eukaryota > Metazoa > Arthropoda > Insecta > Lepidoptera > Papilionidae > Papilio > Papilio protenor. The sequence continues at coordinate 7,828,732 of JAGSMZ010000004.1, read as the reverse complement.
GAATGGTCTCGCAGGCTAAATATTGAAGCGAATATTAAATGCTTGTATTTGTAATTTGGAGTTTAAGCGTGGCCTTATTATACAAGACATTGTTACTTTAAATGACTTTTCAGTATTCGGCCGTTAGTGTTTCCGTTAGGAGGACCACTTAACAAATAAAAAATAAAGAAAAAACTGTGTTGTTACAATTCTAATTATATTCTCACAGGGATACGAATGGGTGATATCAAGGGGCGCGGAAGAAGGAATCGAGCAAAACAGGTTTGTAGACATTTAACAGTATAAATAAAAGTGCATGAATGTTTGAATAACGGTCCGTTTCCACTGGCAATAGGCGTTGTGCATTAGCTGCTCTGCGCGTGCTGGCTCGCCCCAGACCTGCTACTGCTCGCGTTGCAGCAACACTGCAATCACTGGCCAGGTAAGACATAAGTAACTAAAAAAAAATTACGAGTAGCATTATTCCAGACTATGTTCTACATTTGTGCCTTTTAACTCTAACAATCAAACAAATCTCTATTTGTTCAGCCTTTCTGGAGATACGTAGTAACCAAAAATACAAATCTTTCCTATTTAAACATAACAGAGACAGCAATAGGTTTTTGTGAGGTGTTAGAGTGAGATGCCTGCTTGTTTGAGTGTTAAGTAATAAATGTGTGTCGCAGAGTGGTGCGCAGCCGCGAGACGGCGGTGCGCGTGGCGGAGCGCGCGGGGGGCAGCGCCGCCGCCGCGCACCGCTTCCCCCCCGCCATGGACGCTATCACCTCCCTCGTCACCTATCTTGCTGAGGTAATTACAACAAAACAACTAAATCCTACTGTATTTTTGCATCTTTCAAACTTTCATCATCCAAACTTTCGCATTTATAAAATGAGTAAGATAATGATAAGTTCTGAAGCAGAGCCTAAACCTTTTTTGTTTAACGCCCATGTTGAAAATCAGTTATTTTGTAGCGTCTCCATTTTTAGCTTGGAGTTTTATTATACCTTCCACATATATTATTATATATATTGACCAGTCTTTTCTTACCAGAGATAGCAATTTTGAGAATTAACATTCTAAAGTATGTAAATAGTGTTGGGTGTGCGAGGACGCAGACGCGTGCGGGCGGCTGGTGCGCGCGTGGGCGGGGGGCGTGGCGCGCGCGCTCTGCTCCGCCCTCGTGCAGCCGCGCCGCCTCCACCACCTCGCATTCCTTCAACTGTACGAGACTGTGCTCACAGCTCCCCTACAACCATCGGCTGCTTTTAGTTACCTCTCCAGGGTAAGAGTTACTTGCAAACCACAAGCTGCATTTAAATTATAATTTTATGGCCTTTTCAATAGCGAAAATTAAAAACGGCTCAACTCTCGTTTTTATCCTCCGGTGACGGCACCGACTAGTTTCAGACCCTTGTGGCCGCTTCGTGCTTCGGCGACGGAGATGTCGACGGGCTCAAAAATATTGAAGTGTTGCTATTGTTGTTAATTTTTTTTAATTTTCGCTTAAAGTAATGTCTCACGATAGTTTAAACAATTTAGTCTTTTCTATAGTTTGAAATGGGAGCGTGGGCGGAGAAAGTAGATCCAGCTCAAAGGGAGAAGATGTTGGATATATTGCTGCAGGCTGCGCAGCGCTGGGGGCCCGCGCCTGAACCCGAGCATCATGTACTACTCGAGGTAAAACTACAACACACTACTATACAAAATCTAATGTGACGCAATACCACGAAATGTATAGAAATTCATATTACATCATTTTCATTAGATGGGGTCGTATTCAAGCGCTAGCTTAGCAAACATAAAAAAATGTATGCATTGATGGGGGGTTCGAGAGTATGGGAGTGGAACACCTTTCCAAAAACCTAAAGGGGGGATGATAGCACTCGAGTTAGTGAAGACGTACTCTTGTTGCAAGCGGTCATAAAGTTTGTCTCATGTTATGTTGATAACAGTAATTTACTTCACATATTTGTTGTTTAAAACATAAATGAAGTGTTTTTGTTATGTTTCAGTTGATAGGAGTGCACATAGTGTGTGTGTGCGGTGCGGGCGAGACATGCGCGCTGGTGGTGGGGGGCGCGCGGGCGTGTGCAAGCGGTACGCTTCCCCCCACCCTCTGTGCGCACCTCACGCAAGCCGCTGCGCACGCGCACGCACTTACATACAACCAGGTACGATACACTTTATAATAACTGTTGTTGTAATGTCCATACTAGCAGTTCGTGTGCGGCTTCATCCGCGTGAAATTATAAAAACTGTAATTTATTGTTTACATTTTGTAAAACTTTTAATTGTAAATGTCAAAATTTACATTGGATAACAATTACCGTTACGATAGTAACCTTGCTTCCCTGATGTTGACAGCTTGCAGTTTTTGTCAATTTCCCGCTTTACGATTTTTTTCTAAATTATTCACTCCCTAAGTTTAATAGCAAAAAAGATATTGGGTGATTGCTGACATCCTAGAGAACTAAGTAGAGTTTGTTTACGCTTTATTATAATATATTAGTATAGATTTCATTGGAAAGATTACTGAAAATAATCGATGTTAGTCTTATGTATATTTGTATGTCGACAGTTAGGTAATCTCCTAAGAGAGTTGGGCACCATCTGGTGGGAAGCGCGCACTGCACTTACTGAGGAAACCAGCATGTACGTGCCGTACGCGCCGCACGTCGCTGATCTACTACAGGTGTTGCAGCAGGCTTTCACTGCCGCTACTAAAGCGCTGGGACATGATATTGAAAAAGGTCAGTTGTACAGAGAGTTCTCGAACGCATAAAGGGACACGTTTGCTATGTTTTAATTTTACTTCAATATTAGTATTAAAAATGTCAAATTTTGGATGGATGTTTGTTACTACGTATCCCCAAAATGAGTTAACGCATTTCGATAGATAATGATGATATTGCATGATAGATATGATAGATAGATATAGTCTGGGAGAACACATAGAGTATTTACTATTTTTTTTAATTACGTGCGGACGAATTTTCGAGCAAAAACTAGTTTGCTCATAAACATCTTTGTCATAATATAATAATTGATTAATAATGTAAATTTAGATTAAAATAATCCTGTTGGTTCGACCACATACACATATATTTACGGTTAACTATTTTCATTTTAGAAATTCTACTTTTTATAACATAAATAACGCATTACAGTGTCGTGGTTCTCATGGTCCGTTTTGCGGGAGGCGTGGTCACCGTGGGCGCAGCCCGGGGCTCCGCCCTCGCTGCTGCCTATACTCGCGGAGGACTCGCAAGCGCATGCAGACATGCTACAACGGTTCACAGAAACTATAACACTTCTTATGGAAGATTGTCCTGGTAAGTAACTTTAGTGCAGCCTGGATAATAGTAATAATTTAACAGTGGGAGAGTCCGTATAAATGTGCCGGTTCGCCCGTTGCAATACTACGACCACACAGAAAACAAGCGTGAAGTGGAAACAATTCCGCGTGTGGTCTGATGAGTGTGCGTGCCGAAGGCCCGATTTTATTCCCTTATAAGATAAGAATGGGAAGGGAAAGTTGACACGCATATAGGAAGAGGAAATATTGTCTTTATGTGCGTCTCCTTCGTCATAATGGGCAGACAACGCATCTGCAATTGCGGATTTTTATAGGCAAGATTTTTTTTCCAACACTTTAATTGTAAAGATGGGATTTTCATTTTAAAAAACCCTTTAAAAAATCTGAATATGGCGGAGATTTGTTTAATTGTCATTGAAGCAGTTTTTATGTACTTTTTCACTAGTCTCTCAATTTAATATGAAAATTAAAATATGAATAGTAAAATTAATTCTTCAAATAACATTTGCAGGTAGTGGTGAGTACGTGGTGCGGGAGGCGTGGCAGTGGGCGGTGCACACGTACCTGAGTGCGGGCGCGGCGCCACAGTCTTGCCGCGTGGCGTTGTCCGCGCTACTGGCCTCACTTGACCGCCTGCCGTGGCAGACCACGCAATGGATGCATGCTGCATGCATGCCATTAGCTATGCAGGTATCACTAATAATTTCTTGTGTACCAAGAAATATTTTCATATAGCACCGTATAGTATACTTTTGTCTTTTAACTGCCGTACTCAGGTAATGGTTACTAAAAATGACCCAACAACGAAAACTGACTACAAGACATTTTCGACTTTTGGACCGTTTTTTAAGAAAAACTACTTATTAGTTTTTAATTTAATATAATAAAATCACGTAAATCGCAGCGTAAGTAATTGAGGACCTCCTTTTTGAAGTCGGTTAAAAATATCTTTAATATTGAATAAATACATCAAATCCACATGAAAGCACTATTAAGTAATGATTAAACTACTCTTAGTTATTAATAGGTCACTAAGGGAATAGGTATTTAATGTATATTTGTTCCACTCAGATCAGCCGCAGCAGCGACAGGGAGCTGTTGTCGTGGTGCAGCGCGCGCTGGCGCTGCGCGTGCGCCGCGAGCTGGCTGCGCGGCGTGCACGACGCACATCTCGCGCCGCACCTCGCCGCATTACTCTCACTGTTCTGCTCACCCCATCTCCAGCTAGACGCACAGGTGGACAACTTTACACATATCGTTCTAGTTGTCCCAGCACTGGAATTTATTTATAGACCTTGTTAATGACTAACTCGCGATTTCGTCCGAAAGTTAAAAAAAAAATAAAAACATAGACTATGTTACTCAGTGAAAATATAGCTTTTTAATGGTGAGAAATTTTTTTGACATTAGTATAGGTTACTTTACAAATCGTTTGTGTATTCATAGTGTTGATTATAGGCGATGGAGGAGGCTACGCTGTTGCCATGGCAACGGCTGCCTGAGACCGCGCTGGATGCGGCCTTTGAGCAGTTCTTTGTCGACTTCCATAATCCAGCCTTCCCGTATCACGAGACGTTACAATTTAGGTAAGCCAGGATAGATTTAGTTATTCGATTGAAATCTCAGTATGAAAGTCTCCTAAATTAAAAATTCAATCAAATAAAAATATATTAAAAACATCGAAAATTAGCTTGTCTATTTTTGGACAGTAATAGAATTTTTACATGTTTTAATTAACATCATCACCAGCTATACGCCCCCACTGAGGTGCTCGGAGCCTACCCTAATTTAGGGTGACTAGGCCATAGTTAATTAACTTTTTTAGTTTCAATTAACTTGATCGATATTTAACTTAGGTTACTACTATGCGCGAGTCAGTTAATAATAGTGGATGAGTCAGCGGAGTTGTGTCCGAGTGCGCAGTCACGTCGCGCCCGCAGCGTGTCGCAGTGCGTGCGCGCCGCCGCCGTGCCCGCACTCGCGCAGCATGCGCGTGCGCATACTGACACCATGCTGCGAGTGCTTACAGACCTGGGTCAGTAGTCCGTTCACACAGACCGTTCATACAGATCGCATACACAGACTGTTCATACAGACTTTTCACACAGACCGTTCACACAGACCGTTCACGCAGACCTTCCACAGACCGTTCACAGACCGTTCACACAGACCCTTTGCCATCCGTAATCTATTTACACACACTGGAGCACCACATTGTGGGCTAGATTAAATCGTACATAAAGAACACTAAAAAAGAGATATACAAATCATCATATAAAAATCTGTCTATGGAGGCCCAAAACATTGCCCACAGTGCGCCGAGCAGTTTTTATGTTGCAAAAATCAAGCTTTATACATTTGATACAAGGTTTAATTTCCCTTACACTTAATCTTCCTATCGATAAGAAAAGACGTGCAAAGTAAAATTAAACCTTATTTCAATGGTATAAAGTTCAATTTTATTTGTGATAAAAAATCCGAGCTTTCTGTTGATTCTAGCACCATTTTAAACCTTGCATGCATTCCAGTGTATGCTTTCATTATTCCAGTTGTCGGCGCCGTTTCCGCTTCTCCATAACAGATGGCGCTGTGTGTTTATTACATCACGATTTGTATTTGTTTGTCTTGCATGTTATATAGTTCTGTGGTGTTTCGTGTTTTTTGGTGTTTGTTCAGTGGTTTTCTTTGCGTTCTGTAGTTGTTGTTGAGGTTGTTTGGGTTCCGTAGTTTAAGTTCGTTTTGTGGAGTCGTTTATTTTGGACCAAGTGTGTTTGTTTCGTAGGAGTGTAAACAAAATGGTCCTTCGATTGCCGAATTCTCGGACTGGTGTATCAAGTTAAATTCGGTCGGTTCAGACTTTTAAGGTTTCGCGTCGGTTTGTTTGTAAACGGGCCGTGTTTGTAAACAAAGGTTTGTTTACTAACAAAGGTTTGTTTACTAACAAAGGTTTGTTTACTAACAAAAGTTTGTTTACAAACAATAAGTCTGTTTTTAAGAATTTTTGGAAAAGTGATTGTAAACAAACGTATATGGTTCTGGGCTTAGTTCGGTGTAAATCGTGGTTAAAGTACTTTGGGTGTAGTGAATTTCATTAACTTTAAGCTGTCCATAAATAGGCTATTAGTTTGTTACTGTTTGAGTTGTTACAATGGAGCAAGCTAAAAAGTTAATCAATGTGCAAGAAGACAGGATTGAACAAATCCAGAAAGCCCAAACCAATTACTTAAAATCACCTAAGTCTAGAGTAACACCAAGTTACGTGGAAACGCGACTAGAAACTTTAGAAAAAATGTATTGTTCATTTACTAGGGCGCATGAAGAAATATTAGGTTTAGTTCTTCGCGGTCAACGAAGTGCCTTAGAATATTTCAGTCAAGACAAATGCGAACAATTAGAGGAGCTTTATACCAACTATAAATCATCTTTAAAAGAAAAATTAGATGAGTTGGTTAAAGAAACTACAGATACACTTTCTCCGAGTCGAGCTAGTGCTAATACAGATATTAGGCTGCCTACGATTCAAATTCCAACATTCTCGGGAATATACACGGATTGGCCGTCATTTAGGGATCTGTTTACTTCAGTAATTCACAAAAATACAAGCTTAGATGACGTGCAAAAATTGCATTACTTGAAGTCCCTAGTGAGCGGAGAAGCCGCGCAATTATTGCGGAGTATTACTGTCACAAACGAAAATTACACTCAAGCATGGGATACACTGTTTAAAAGATTTAATAACAAAAGATACATTGCGAATCACATATTTAAAAGATTATTTGGACTCAAACCACTTACCCAAGAATCTGGACATCTTCTTAAGCAGTTGCTGGATACTACGTCCGAGTGCCTCAGTTCTTTAAAAAAACATCGGTATTAAAACAGAAACCTGGGACGACATAATAGTATTTCTTACGGTCACTAAGCTGGATCCTACTACTCACCGGTTGTGGGAGCAGCATATTTCTGCAGAAAATGACGATATGCCGAGTCGCCAACAGTTGTCGCAATTTCTTGAAGTCCGATTTAAATCTTTGGAAATGATAGAAGACCAAATAAAGCCACATAAGCCCAAAACTTTTCACGCGACAGCGTCTGGGTCTTCGCTCATGTGCACTTTCTGTAGTGGCGATCATTACATTTTCCAATGTAAGGAGTTCGTAAGACAAGGCCTGGAACAAAGAACTGACTTTGTAAAAGCCAACAACTTGTGTTTCAATTGTTTAATTCCCAATCACTGTGCCAAGTCATGCTTGAGAAACACAAGTTGTAATATATGTAAGAGGAAACACCACTCGCTGCTACATCCTGGTAAAAGTGAAGCTAGAACGGAAGAACAACCACCTAAGGAGGATTTAGACAACCTTGATAATAAAGACATCGCCACTCATTTTGTAAGTCAACCTGGTCAGGTGCTGCTGGCAACGGCACTGGTAGATGTATCTTGGAAGAATGGTTACAAACACATTTACCGTGCCCTGCTAGACCAGGGGTCACAAGCCTCATTCGTCACTGAGGACCTCGTTCAATCGGCAGGTCTGAAGAGAGTAAAAGTCAACGGTGAGGTTTCTGGACTTAGTAACGGAAGCAAACTACGTACCAAATACGTAGTTGAGTTGGAATTGCGCTCGCGGATCGAACCACAATTCACTATGTTCGTAAAGGCTTATGTGTTAAAGAAAATAACAAATTACCTGCCATCTCAAAGGTGTACAGTCACTGACTGGCCTGAATTTGAGTCAATCGCTTTAGCTGATCCCGAATTTAATGTGCCAAATAATATTGACATTTTACTCGGTGCTGAGGCTTATGCCGAAATAATTGATGATGGGTTGCTTAGGAGTTCGGCAGGGGCCATTGCCCAAAAAACAAAGCTTGGTTGGATTTTATCAGGGAAATTATCTGAAACACTGCCTAAAATCGTTATAAATATGCACGTATGTGATTGTGATAATAAACTACTAAGGAGGTTTTGGGAGATTGAAAATGATACTAATATCTCAGAGAGGAAGCACACTAAAGAAGAAATACAATGTGAGAGAATATACAAAAATACAACAGTCAAAACAAGAGATAACAAATATAAGGTTTATCTTCCTTTTAAAGAAGGCTGTGAGAATCCTGTAGAAAGGTGTGGAGAAACAAGAGAAATAGCAATATCTCGATTTTTACAACTGGAAAGAAGGTTTAAAAGAGATGATACATTGAAACAAGAATACACTAAGGTCATTCATGAATACTTAGATTTGGGTCACATGGAACTAATCAATATCGATATTAAAAAATCAATTTACTTACCCCATCATGCCGTTATTCGAAATGATAAAGATACAACTAAAACTAGAATAGTTTTCGACGCTTCGGCGAAGGGTTCAAAAGGATGTTCGTTGAATGATACTTTGCTTATTGGTCCTACGCTACAACGCGATTTGCGTACATTAATACTACAATGGAGACAGTATGCAATCGTTCTCGCTAGTGATTTAATTAAGATGTATAGGCAAGTTCTTGTTACTGAAGAACATACGGATTATCAAAGAATTATCTGGAGAGACAATCAGAATGAAGAGTTGAAATCATACAGACTACTTACGGTTACCTTTGGCACGGCGGCTGCTCCTTATCTTGCAGTACGCACACTTCTACAGACAGCCGAAGATGGTGTTGAGGAATTTCCGTTAGCAGCTGAAATCACAAAAACATCTTTTTACATGGATGACTTACTTACTGGTTGTTATAGTGTTGATGAAGGTGTCAAGATTTACAATGAAATGAATTCATTACTTAAAACCGGTGGGTTTGAATTAAGAAAATGGTGTAGTAATTCTAACGAGTTATTGGCTAGAATTAGTGAAAACAAACCGGATCTAAAGGAAACATATGAAATAAAATTTGATCAAATTATAAAAATTTTAGGATTGACGTGGGATAGAAATTCAGATATTTTTAAATTTTCAGTTAACTTACCTCCCATTGAAGATCGAATAACTAAACGTAAAATATTATCCGATATCGCACGATTGTTCGACCCATTTGGGTGGCTCGCTCCAGTAATAGTTACTGCAAAAATATTTTTACAAAGATTATGGTTGATGTCAATTGAATGGGATGAACCTTTACCCCTCAATGTAGTAGCTGAATGGATCGGTTATAGGAATGAGTTAATTAAACTAGAAAATATTGAAATAAAACGTTGGATTAATACTTACCAAACACGAACTAACGTCGAACTTCATGGGTTTGCCGACGCTTCCACGGCCGCATATGCGGCTGTCGTCTACGTTAAGACGATAGATGATCATGGAAATCCTGAAATAACTCTTCTAGAAAGTAAAACTAAAGTTGCACCTCTTAAGCAGATTTCCGTTGCACGTCTAGAGTTATGCGGGGCTCTTCTTTTGGCGAAAATGCTTTCTCAAGCTGCAATCAATTTGAAAATTCCAATAGGGCAAGTTTTCGCCTATACTGACTCTACAGTTGCATTAGCTTGGATAGAGGGACAACCTATAAAATGGCAGACTTTTGTAGCCAATCGAGTAACGGAAATACAAACCTTATTGGACAATTCTGTATGGAGGTTTGTTTCTTCAAAGGATAATCCTGCAGACTTAGCTTCGAGGGGTATACAAGCTGAAGATTTTGTGGTTTCAACGTTGTGGTGGCAAGGACCGATGTGGCTGAAAGAAAAACAAAAATATAAACAAATAAATACTACCTATACTACAACGTTAGAAGAAAGAAAACAAGTTAAAACATTTCTCTGCGAATTAGAAGGAAAACCGATTGTTGAAAGATTTTCAACTTGAATAAAATGAAAAGGGTACTTACCTATTGTCGACGATTCCTTCTTTGGAAACCTGGAAAAAGGTATACAGATTATATAACTACGGAAGAGCTAAGTGAAACAATGCAAATGTGTATAAAACTGGTTCAAAAACAAGAATTTAGGGAAGAAATAAAGGATTTGACAGAGAACGGTATGGTGAAGAAAAGAAGTAAACTGAAAACATTATCTCCTTATTTAGACGAGAATCAAATACTTAGAGTAGGAGGACGACTACAAGGAGCTATGATTGGGTCAGAAATAAAACATCCGGTACTTTTACCTAAAAACAATCACCTTACTGCTTTGGTTGTCAGGGATGCTCACATTAAATTGCTTCATGGTGGAAATAGATTAATGACAAATTACTTGCAAAATCAATATTGGATCATAGGATTAAAACCATTAGTGAAGAAGTGTGTAAGAGAATGTGTAGTATGTGTGAGACATAAGGGTATTGCTTTACAACCAAAGATGGGTGAACTTCCTTCGGTTCGAATCACTCCAGGCAGACCGTTTAAGACCTCAGGTGTCGACTTTGCCGGCCCAATACAATTGCGTACGTCTAAGGGCAGAGGATACAAATCATTTAAAGGTTACATTTGTCTTTTTATTTGCATGAAAACCAAAGCGGTACATCTTGAAGTTGTAAGCGACCTTACCAGTAAGGGATTCATTGCAGCTTTCAAGAGATTCACTTCAAGACGTGGACATTGTTCAGATATTTGGAGTGATAATGGATTAAACTTCGTAGGGGCAGCAAAGGAATTAAAGGATAACGCTAAAATGATTTGTTCGAGTGGTATGAAGGAGGTAGTTGAATTGTTAGCTAATGAAGGGACTACCTGGCACTTTATTCCACCCAGAGCACCCAACTTCGGTGGTCTTTGGGAAGCGGCGGTCAAAAGTGCCAAAACACACCTCGTCAGAGTTGTTGGAAACTCAACGCTGACATTCGAAGAGTTGACCACGATGCTATCACAGGTCGAGGCTTGCTTAAATTCTAGACCTCTTTGTCAACTCAATGATCACCCTGACGATTTGTTTCCATTAACGCCAGCTCATTTCCTCATTGGTGAACCAACTATGATAATTCCTGAACCAGACTATGAAAACATAAGAATAAGTGCATTAGATAGATGGACCTTAGTACAAAAAATGACCCAACATTTTTGGAAACGCTGGTCAACTGAATATCTCCATGAGTTACAAAAAAGACAGAAGTGGCAAAATTCTACAACGTGTCCAGATGTGGGCAATTGGTTATTGTAAAGGATAGCGACTTACCTCCAGCCAAATGGTTATTGGGGCGTGTCTTAGATTTGATTCCTGGACCTGACAAGGCTGTTAGGGTGGTTAAATTAAAATGTAAATCATCTATTTTAACAAGGCCGATTAGTAAACTTATTTTGTTACCTAGAGATATTACACTACATGAAACCGCTCAATACCTCATGGTGGGCGGAAAGAACAAGGTTCTTGGTGGGCGGAATGTCGGCGCCGTTTCCGCTTCTCCATAACAGATGGCGCTGTGTGTTTATTACATCACGATTTGTATTTGTTTGTCTTGCATGTTATATAGTTCTGTGGTGTTTCGTGTTTTTTGGTGTTTGTTCAGTGGTTTTCTTTGCGTTCTGTTGTTGTTGTTGAGGTTGTTTGGGTTCCGTAGTTTAAGTTCGTTTTGTGGAGTCGTTTATTGTGGACCAAGTGTGTTTGTTTCGTAGGAGTGTAAACACCAGTTATCCAGCGGAGTTACTGGAATAATTGGACATTACATGACTTCCTTTACTTAACGTCTGATTTTCTTTAATACATTTAATGTGTAGTTTGTTTTAATTTGATTATTTCGTTGTTACAGCACCACACATAGAGACGAGTGACATAGAGGAGTTGTTGAGCCGAGCACTTGTTATAATGTGTATAGAGCCTGCTGCCGCTGCCGCGTTACCGGTACGTGATTTATGCCCGCGACTTTCTTTGGTCTGAATTAAAAAAAAAAGTAACTAGCCTATGTCTTCTACCAGTATATGTTCTACATCTGTGACAAATTTCATCAAAATCTGTAAAGCTGTTCTAGAGATATGTAGTAACATACATACATCTAAACTTTCGCATTTATAAAATCAGTCTGATGGTATTGTTAAGGTAAATATCAGAACTTTTTATAAATAACATTTAGCCTGTGACTTGCGCAGAATTAAATAATGTCTAGTAGTACATATCTTACTAATATTATAAATGCAAAAGTTTGGATGGATGGATGGATGTTTGTAAGAGTTTGTAGCCTAAACTGCTCAACTGCTGCTAATGAAGAGGATAGTCTGGAAGAACACATAGGCTACTTACTTTTGTTTTTTTTTAATTCCACGCAGACGGAGTCGCGGGTGAAAACTAGTACCTTATATTAGTCAGTGATCTTTCTAACGCTAAAACATTTTTTGCATTCGATCAATAAAATCTTACCTTGTACTTAGTTCTAAATATCTGAACAATGTTTATTTCTCTAAACTAAATCTTTATTGTATTTATTAAGTGAAAGTGATTATGAGTTTCGTATTTTTAATAAAATCATACTAATATTATAAATGTGAAAGTTTAGATGGATGGATGTTTGTTAGAGATTGTAGCCTAAACGGCTGAACGGATCTCGAAAGAACACATAGGCTACTTACTTTTGTTTTTATTTTTAATTTCACGCGAACGGAGTCGCGAGCGACAGCTAGTTCTAATATAAATGTGTGTTAGGTATGGCAGCAGTGGTTGGTAGGATGCGGCGCGCGGCTGCGGCTGGCGGCGGCGAGCGCGGCGGCGACGCTCACCGCACTGGAGTACTTCGTGCCGCTCGCCGACACCATCGCTAAAACACACATCACACTATCAGGTTAATATTTATTCACTTTAATAAATTGTTTTTAACCTTATACTTATTAATAATTATTGTTATAGTTCACCATAGACTTAAATTTACGATTAAAAAAATCATATCTCCTAACTATACTTATTATATACTAGCTTTCGCCCGCGACTTCGTCTGCGTGGAATTGAAAAAAACAAAAGTGAATAGCCTATGTGTTCTTCCAGACTATCTTCTACGTCTATGCCAAATTTCATCGAAATCCGTTCAGCCGTTTAGGCCACAAACTCTAACAAACATCCATCTATCCATCCATCCATCCATCCATCCATCCATCCATCCACTATGCTGATTTCAAAAAAATTCTTTCACCATTAAAAAGCTATACATTACCACTGAGAAACATATGTTTATTATTTTTTAATTTCATGCGGAAGAAGTCGCGAGAAACAGCTAGTATTTGTTAATGAAAAGCTAGCTAAAATTAATGGTGTATGATATATAGAGGGTGGTGAGTGGAGCGCGGTGCGTGCGCGGCTGTGCGCGTGCGCGTGGGGCGCGAGCGCGGCGTGCGCGGCGGGCGCGCGGCGCGCCTGGCACGCGGCGTACGCGCTGCTCGCGGACACGCCCCACACTGACCTGCTGCAGGCACTCGCTGACTATAACATCACCCCGTATGTACAGTATACACAATCATACTAATATTATAAATGCGAAAGTTTGGATGGATGTTTGTTATAGTTTGTAGCCTAAACGACTGAACAGATTTCGATGAAATTTGGTATAGATGTAGAGGATAGTCTGGAAGAACATAGGCTCACTTTTGTTTTTTTTTAATTCCACGCAGACGGAGTCGCGGGCGGAAGCTGGTTATTATATAATTATTCAAATTATTGTCATACTAGCTTTTGCGTTTGAAAAAATGTATGTGTACGGTGTAAACACCGCACAATACATGTTTCTCTCCCGACTAGGCATTTTTGAACCATTATAACGCACGCGAACGTTCATATTAAACCAGTACACGTCGAAGCACTACCACGTTCGCGTGTGCTCACCACCATACCTAGCCGTAGTTATAAGGAATAAACCAAAATTCTCTTTTAACTACGGTCTTTTATTTTGTATGTACGGATACACCGTACATCTTGGTCCTTCGAGCTTCTGACCTTTCGCGCGTGTTGGTCACAAGCAGGATCACTCGCGGAAGTGTCAGCAACAAACTAGCGCCTTAGCTATACAGTTCTTCTCAACCCAGGCAGCACCAGCGTTACCAGTCTGGCCTGCCGTCATTAACAAGCACGTCGGGTCACCACAGCATCCGCGTGTGCACAATCAACAATTCACGTCGGGTCAACACAGCATCCGCGTGAGCTACGCAACATAACAAGCACGTCGGGTCACCACAGCATCGCGTGTGCACATCAACAATTCACGTCGGGTCAACACAGCATCCGCGTGAGCTACGCAACATTAACAAGCACGTCGGGTCACCACAGCATCCGCGTGTGCACATCAACAATTCACGTCGGGTCAACACAGCATCGCGTGAGCTACGCAACATTAACAAGCACGTCGGGTCACCACAGAATCCGCGTGTGCACATCAACAATTCACGTCGGGTCAACACAGCATCCGCGTGAGCTACGCAACATTAACAAGCAGTCGGGTCACCACAGCATCCGCGTGTGCACATCAACAATTCACGTCGGTCAACACAGCATCCGCGTGAGCAACGCAACATTAACAAGCACGTCGGGTCAACCACAGCATCCGCGTGTGCACATCAACAATTCACGTCGGGTCAACACAGCATCCGCGTGAGCTACGCAACATTAACAAGCACGTCGGGTCACCACAGCATCCGCGTGTGCACATCAACAATTCACGTCGGGTCAACACAGCATCGCGTGAGCTACGCAACATTAACAAGCACGTCGGGTCAACCAGCATCCGCGTGTGCACATCAACAATTCACGTCGGGTCAACACAGCATCGCGTGAGCTACGCAACATTACAAGCACGTCGGGTCACCACAGCATCCGCGTGTGCACATCAACAATTCACGTCGGGTCAACACAGCATCGCGTGAGCTACGCAACATTAACAAGCACGTAGGGTCACCACAGCATCCGCGTGTGCACATCAACAATCACGTCGGGTCAAACAGCATCCGCGTGAGCTACGCAACATTAACAAGCACGTCGGGTCACCACAGCATCCGCCGTGTGCACATCAACAATTCACGTCGGGTCAACACAGCATCCGCGTGAGCTACGCAACATTAACAAGCACGTCGGGTCCACCACAGCATCCGCGTGTGCACATCAACAATTCACGTCGGGTCAACACAGCATCCGCGTGAGCTACGCAACATTAACAAGCACGTCGGGTCCACCACAGCATCCGCGTGTGCAACATCAACAATTCACGTCGGGTCAACACAGCATCCGCGTGAGCTACGCAACATTAACAAGCACGTCGGGTCACCACAGCATCCGCGTGTGCACATCAACAATTCACGTCGGGTCACCACAGCATCCGCGTGATCTAAGCAACATTAACTGCACATCGGATCATCACAGCATCCTTGTGCGCTCACAAGACCGACACCTCGGTCGATTGAACTCGAACTTTTGCCACTTTGAGCCGAGCAACCAAATAACTATCGACCATGTTACCAAAAACAGGATATAGCGGCATACCTGGCAAATTGGAAGACATGATGCAAGAGCAGAGAATTCGAATGAAATCATTTTCCGCAGAATCTCGGGGATAGAGTTGGACAAACTCACCGAGAAATGGGAGTTGCAACACATTTTAAATTCCTTAACGACACAATGGGATCGAATAGATAACCTACACTGGGATATTGATTGTGAACAAATCGAAGATAACCCAGAGTATGAAGCGACATTCTTTGAATATGAGAAACAATTCTCCGATATTAAATACGCCATAAATTGTAAAATCTGGTCAAAACCCAAGATAGAACTATTTGCACCAGAGTTGGAAATACCAATATTTAGCGAATTCTCGCAACGAAAACTAGAACCACTCAAGAAACAGCTGCAGGAAAATACCACTAAACATTCTTGGTTTTCTTCAGTTAATACAAACCATAACAACATTTTAAGAAATAATAATTTCATAAACCATATTGCCAACAAGGCAGCGAAGAGGCCAAAAAAGATTTGCCCTCTTTGCAATAATTATCACGCATTGTATCAATGTAAAACATTTTTATTAAAAGAAATTGAAGCAAAACGGAACATAATTGCGAAATTAAATTTATGCAATAACTGCCTATACTCGCATAATGGAAATAAGTGCAATTCTACCAAAACATGTCGTCATTGTCACGAAAAACATAACACGTTGCTACATGACGCCTTCGCGACAACGGTGAGTGACCGCTCAAGTGGGTCGTCAACAATCGCAACAAATCAGCATATTCTACAAACACGTGTTTCGCAAGAGGTCAAGAGTTCAGCTGAAGAGTTGTTAGCAACAACGCACGATATGGAAGAGCCAGCGGCTGACGGGTGCTACCACAGCATGCAAGCTTTCGCCAGCCCTTGCGTCCAGTCTTCCCTCATTACAGAAGTGTCAGCCCTCGAAAGTGATCATTGTGCCCAGGCTTCCCTCAGCACGGAAAACTCGGCCCTCGGGAGCGATCCTTACGCTCAGTCGTCCTTCAGCACTGAAAACTCGACTCTCGGGAGCGATCCTTGCGCCCAGGCGTTCCTCTGCACTGAAAACTCGGCCCTCGGAAGCGATCCTTGTGCACAGTATTCCGTTATCAACGAAAACGCAGCCCAAACGCTAACCTTGCCGCAAAAGATAGTATCCGAAATCGGACCCAAAGCAAACCAGAGCAAGGATGTCGTCGATATTACAGACGGTGACTTTACTTTTAGCATCAAAACATTAATTATGAAACCCAAGATTCATAATGCTAATTTACCATATCAAAGAATAAACAATCCAGAATGGAAAATCCTAAAGGATATTAAACTGGCCGATCCAGAGTACTACATAAGTCAACCAAAACATTTAACTTTGAGCGTCAACATTTATACTCAAAAATTTCTACCCGGACTAATCCGCGAAATGTCATCCCCGCATATAGCTGATAACAAGAAGCTCGGTTGGATGATAAGTGGGAAAAGCGCTAACAAAAACATTGGCCATTCTGTTGTGATGGTTAACTTAAGCGACATACTAAGTTCGGAACAGATAGAAGATATCGCTGACAGCGCTATTACCAAGCGCGACCAACAATGTACTTCACAATATGAAACCGAAACCAGGCTCCTTGAATACAGACATTACGATGTTCACCCAATTCTAGAACCAGATGTAATCTACAAGTTGAGATCTTCAAAACTTGAAATAACATTTAACAAAAACAACGCATTTGCCACTCGCTATAAGGAATTTATAGCTGAATATACAAAGTTAAAACACATGTCAGAGTGCATTCAACGCAACCCGACACCTGGGTGTTACCTTACACATTGCGTATTACTCGAACAGTCGACCTCTTCAATACGCAATGTTTTCAACGAGTTAGCAAAAACGTCGTTTAGTTTCAACGACCTTACATATCATAATTTACAAAGGGACTTACGACCCCTAATTATATTTAATAATTATATAGAAGACAAAGCAGAACTTGTCAACACAAAACGAACTCATCTTTCAAAGACTTCAAAAGTCTTTGACCCCCTGGGACGGTTGACACCAGGAACCATAAATCGTAAACTGCTGTCGTACCACGACGTTCACCATTATGTGGTGACCTGTCTGCTGGTGGGCGTGCTTGGAGGTGCAGCTGCGATCTACGGAGTGCACGACTCCGAAATCGGCGTTCTTCAGAGCTGCCCCTCGCCGCCCCCTACGCTGCGTAAGCGACGGCCGAATCGACGACGCCGCCGCCGCCTCCGAGTCTTCGTGGGAGTGCGCGACATTTACAGACATTAACAGTGACCACAGTGCAGTGTAGTGAAAGTGATGCACATTCACTTAAATTAATTTTCTTTGTATTCACATAGCATTAAGATTTATTGTTTTATAATCATCTTGTACTATGTTCACTCATCACCATTCTGCACCCTCACGATCCCTGCCCTCGGGAGCATGTACGGTGTAAACACCGCACAATACATGTTTCTCCCGACTAGGCATTTTTGAACCATTATAACGCACGCGAACGTTCATATTAAACCAGTACACGTCGAAGCACTACCACGTTCGCGTGTGCTCACCACCACACAAATGTATGTACGGACACACCGTACAGTATGTACCCTATTTGTTCTTCCAGATAATCCACTACACTACATAAAAATTAGATTTTATCGAATTCCGTTCAGACGGTTTAGGCTACTAACTGTATCAAACATCCATCTAAACTTTTGCATATATCATATTAGTAAGATTTGAATATCATGATTTCTTAATCTGTCTCACTTCATTATGTTTCTTTCATATAAATATATTTTTTTTTATATGTGACTAACGTGTTAATGTTTACCATCTTTTGTATACAAAATTACTGCACGTGTCTTACTGATATTATAAATGGCAAAATTTAGATGGATAACATTTCTAACGAAAGCTCTACGGATCTTACTGAAATTTGGCATAGAACACATAGGTTACTAAATTAAGTTTCTTTTTCTAATTCCTAGGGAATTCCGATTGATAGTACTTTTGTTATAAAAATGTATGTATGTGTGTTGTATGTAGAAGTGACGACGACCCCATAATGTGTGTATGGGTGTGTGTGCTGTGCCGCGCGGCGCTGGGGGCGGGGGCGGGGCCGGGGGCGGAGCGCGGGGCGGGCGCGCGCGCAGCCCTGGCGCGCTGGGCCGCGGCGCCGCGCCGCTCGCTGCTGCAGGTCGTAGCTATGCAGCACGACACGCATACTGTCAGGTTAGTACACATGTAACACACCCTTATTCACAAATATCCCCCTTATTTTGCCCCCCACCCCCCAGATTAAACAAAAATGATAGTTTAAAAATACAATGATACACTCGGAGAAACTGGTATTATTTAACAACATTTTAAAACGAAACGAGGGAGAAAACAAAGCAGGTTATAAATGTATACGTAAGAAAAAAGTTGGTTTGTGAAACAAGGCTAGTTCCTTTTTATTATTATCTTTTCATTTGTCTCGTTGCAAGAAACAAGGCAATTTTTCCTGAGATGGAACACCGCGGTATTATGGTTTATCCCCCGATTGTACTTACAATTCCTAGATATACCAAGATATGATGGCTTGTGACACAATTAAATCCAAGATGGCCGTCGCTATAAAATGGCCGCTGACTTATTTTTATGATGTCCCTAGATATAGGAGATCTTAAAAATGTGTTACATTACCTTATGGTGAATAGTAATAGAGAAAAAAGGACAAAATTAGCTCCCTTTTAATTTATAAATTAAAATTAAAATAAAAATCTAAGTGTCAAACCGAAATAGATTACTAAAAATATTAAAGGAACATCAAAATAACTTATACAAAAAACTATCGTGAATGTTAAACTTTATTCCTCAGAATTCGTCTTCTATGCCGTCTGGCGCTGTGCATCCTGGACCCCACATCATCAGAGCTGGTGAAGGCGTACGAGGCGAGCTGTGGTGCTCTGCCCCCGGAGCACGCGGAGGCGGCCGCGTGGGGCAGAGCGCCCGCCGCGCAGCGCCTGCCGCGCCTCGCCGCCATACTCTACCCGGGGAGACACAACTACTTCACGGAAGAAATAAAACTATTACAAAACATCACCTAATTTAGAATAACCAATGTTATAAATACGATTTTTTTTATAAACATTATAAGGTGGTAAACGGGCAAGCGGCCACCTGAATTCGCCGAAATGGCGAAACGACCGCTGTCCATAGACATCTGCAATTATAGATGCGCTGCCTACCCTTAATCGACAGAGAAAGAGACGCACATAAAGAGGATATTTCCCCTTTCTATGCGTCTCCACCGTCAAATCCACTTTCCCTTTCCATCCTTTCCTCTTAACAAAAGGGTGGAAAGGGACAGGGACCAAAATTAGGGACAAATATTAGAAAAATTAGAAAGTTTGAATAGATGGATGTTTACTACGTATCTCCAAAAGATTTAACGGATCTCGCTGAAGTTTTTAATTCCGTGCAGACGAAGCCGCGAGCGATAGCTAGTTTGTAAATAGATTTTTAAATGTACATACTCTATACCAGTGATATAAGCTCTCAAAATAAGTAACCTTTCAATTATGTTTTAAATGTCTTCAAATATATTGTAAATACATTCTTCGATATATTTTTGTATCACTATTTTCAATTCTTTTTGTAATATCTTGCACAAATGATCAGTCTTTTTCAAGTTACAAGTTCTAGCCTAGAGACATAGTAAAAACTATTTTAAATCTAGTACTTTTTAAATATGAATGACCTTGATATGTAAAAAAAACTAAAAAGTACAGACTTTGAGAGTAACTTTACCAAAATGGCGCTTGTTCATTGTTATTTGAAATGTATTTTTAAGACGCTTAGTTATTGTAGATTTTGTTGCAAATTAAAACTTTGAAATATATTAAACGTACTCATGTTTAGAGTATATTAATGTTTTTTATTCGCTACATATTTTATTTAGTGTAATTTTTTCTCGGTGTTAGTATATTTGACTATGTTTCCTAAGTAAATTTAACTACTCCAAAAGGTTTAGAACAAAGCTTTAAAGAAATTGGCGATCTCAAGTAAAATCGAATATAAATAGTTTAGGAGGGTCAGTAGTGTTGGCTATAAACATAGTAACAATTAGTCTCTACCTATCCCCTTTAAGACATTGAAAGTAAGAGAAATTAAATAAATGATTTTGTATGAAGTCGGTATTTTATTTACAACCCCATAACCTTCTAAAAGCTAAGTTCTCCCATGAGCATGCTTCGTGTTAATTTCAAGAATGTCATAAATCAAAGATATTTAAAAATATGTAACGTAAATGCACCTAATAACGACACCTTAAAATCCGCGCTTATTACCGACTTATTCAGAAAACTATCATTTTCATGCGATGTATTAAAGTTACACAAGTGGTTGCTTTGGAAAAATGTTCATCTCTTGTTTGCGTGAGTAAAGAATAAATGCTCAATTCGTCCGTGGACCTTGGCTATAGAACATTTTCCATACTGTGCCATTCTCACATCATAAAGTACTCTCGTTTCTTTGTTAGCAGAAGATTATACCGTCAAGCATTTTAATTTAATTTCTAGTTCTTTTGATGCATTTTTAATACTTTTAGGAACACAAGTAATAATATATTTTCATGAGATACCGTTTTACTTTGCTTAAAATTCAATATTAAGAATAGACGGTTAGGAACAAAAAAAACAATTTTATTGTATTAACGACCCATGTCGCCGAAGTTCATTTCGTATCATTGCCATGATTTCAATGGTGCCTTTACGTAAAACGTTATCGTATAAACGAGGCATAGTGAAAAACATTTTTTCACCGGCACTTTCTCTGAAAGGTACTAACAGTTGTCAAGTTTAGTGCCACCTAGTGTCTTTGTTTGACATGTAATAAAATAATAAGCTCCATTCTTTTGTTATGAAAACGTATATCGGTGTGGTTTTGAGGATCTCTTATGTGAAAAATGTTTAAAATCGCAACTATGTATTTTTTGAATCTTAGGTAACCAGTCAAAATAATCGTGATTTACATGCGCTTGTGCATTGCCGTACGTTAACTTTCGAGAAATATTGAAAAATAACGAATCCTGTATGCAAAAATGAAAGTTCAGATGTAAATTGTTTTTTGGATAACTGATATAACCCCTCGTGTGTGTGAATTTTAATAAAAGGAGTGAAAAATAAAATAGCGAACTTGCATTTTTAATTATTTATTCAGCACATTTTTACAATAGTCAAATCAACATTTCATACAATTTGTCAAAGTACCAAAGTGTTAAGGCTTGATAAGTGCATATATAATTTGAAGATTTTAATTAATTTACTAAAACATTAAAATATTAAATATGAGTTATAAAATTGATACAATAATTGGTCGTTTTAAAAACATTTCACTTTAAAATTTCTGGTTATACAATTTGAAGGCTATAAAACGTTTAAAATCCTAGGAAAGCTTCTAAAATAATTTAAAATCTTACATTAAAATTGATCTTAAAAATATTACATTACTGCTTAAAAAATCAACTTTAAATAATTAAAAAAAATCATATTTTCAGTTTTTTTTTGTCTTTTTCATAATTTAAAGAATCATCAAAAACTGGTTACTTAAAATTGGAGAGAAGCAATTAAAATAAAACATGAAATAGGCTATAACAATCAATATACGGGTAGTCCTAAGTTAGACTACTCCCAGGGCTCCTTGTTGTCACTCAACTTGGTCGACTCGAAGTGTGCAACACTCGCCACTTCGTATTCACTCTGATTTGGCGAAGTCGTACCTATAAGAGAAGAACAATTGGAATATAAGCTAGACATTTAAATTGTCAAACAAGGGGACAAAGTCTTTTTAGCACTAGAGAAGGGCGAATCATTGGCACGCGTGCCATAAATGGCCCACGACATATTTTGAGCACGTCGATAATAAAAAAAAATTGAAGTAGGTGCACCATGGAATTGACGTAATAATCGCAGTCAAAATTATTCGATGTTTGCCACCCCTGTATATATTGTGACTTACCATCGCAAGAGGCAGCATACCCATTGTAGCCGGTCTCCAGCGGCGTGTGCGAGGGCTGCGCGGGCGGCGAGGCGGGGGCGGCGCGCGGGGCGTGGCGCGGGGCGGAGCCCGACCCGGACCCGCCCTTGGACCAGCGCATCAGCTGTTTATGGCTCACGTTGCGGTGCTGCCACGCCCAGCAAGCGCGGCAGAAGTATCTACAACATAACACCAATAAGAAATTGTAATTCTGGTCTATTTAGTTAGTTTCCAAAATTTGTTTAGATACCTGAAGCAGAGCGGGTCTCTGCAGAAGTATGGTCCCTGCTGCAGGTTGCATACGGAGCACATCGCGTCCTCCAAGTAAGGGTCCACTTGTACCTGTAATATTAACTTACTCATATAAATGCGAAAGTTTAGAAAGATGGGAATTAAATTTTGTAGCATAAACTGCAGAAATGATCTCGATGAAATTCGACATAGATGTAGAGGATAGTCTGGAAGAACAAATTGGTCGTTTTTTTTAATTCACGCGGACAAAGTCGCGGGCGAAACATGTAAATATTTTAAGGTCATAAGAAAGCTTAGAAAAATCATACTCACGGTCTTTGAGAACTTGTCCGTGGTGATGTCAATATAAGCAGCGGCGATGGCGCGCAGGTACGAGTGCGCGTTGTTGAACGTCACACGACCAGATCCAATCGGATACTTATTCTTGTCCGTATCGATCCCTGCAACAAAACAATATTTATCGTCTATGTTGCGGGGTCTTAAGGTTCATCACACAGGGTACCGCCCTACTTTGGGACACTAGTCACGCCCATAAAAAAAACACTATTTAGACTAAAAAATTGAATTATAAAGAGGAACACTTTGAAAACTACTTGGGAGATTTAAAGAATTCTTTTACCATTAAAAGCTACGTTGTGAGTAACATTGGCTATGTATTATATTATTTTTTTAATCTAACGCGGACGGAGTGGCGGAGGAAAGCTAGTAGTAAATATGAAGTGCATTACCTGCATATACGACGCCGGAGAAGAGATCGTTCATGATGAGCGCGAGCCCGTACGCGCCGAGCATGCCGTGCAGCGCGCCCACGAACACGGTGCGGCGCGGCTCCAGCCGCACGGAGCCCCCGCACACGTAGTTGGAGTCCGCCACCGCCCATGGGATCACTTGCACCTGACGGATTAAGTTAGCATGCGGCTAGATTATAAAATCTGTGTATTCTACAGGACATGTGTTAAAAATAATTTTGAAATTAAAAAAAAAAAACGAACATATTTCAGATAAGTTAACTTAAAATTAAATCGATCTTACAGCTAAAAGACATTGTTTTAAGAGTTTAATTACTAATATCGAAAAGTTGGATGGATGAATGGATCTTGTTTATAGCCTAAACGGCTAAAAGAATCTGAGAAAAAATTGGCATAGATATAAGGCCTAGTCTGGAAGAACATGGATTACTTTTTTTAATACCACGCAGTAGTCGCTAGGAAAGTTAGTAAAATACTTTTTCGACAATATGAGTTAAAAACAAGTGTGAAAGTGAAGAATTTAGGTATGTTACCTCCTTGTTGCGCATATTGCGCGAGGAGACGCGGTAGTACCAGTTGCCGGAGTCGCAGCGCGCGGCCGCCAGCAGCGCGCGCACGCGCCGCTCGCTCTCCAGCGTCACGTACGCGTAGCCGCGCGGGGACTCCGCCCCGCCCCCGGACACGCTCGCGCACCCGCCGCCGCCCTCGCGCCCCGGCCACTCCACACTGGATATATGAAGGATTTTTGAATTTTGTTTTTTTTTTTTCAATAAAAAGCTCTACATTTCGATTAGGCTATATCTATATTCTCACGACGTCAAAATTTAGGGGAGAGTAAATTGGAAAAAAATAGTTCAGCGAGAAAGGGACAAAAAGTGCAAGTCAATCCAAAGTAAGCCAGCAAACAATCAGCTAAATGTCAATGCGGATGAAACCGCACGGGATGAATACGCAAAGTAAATTAAATTCCTCGACTACGGATATTGGTTATCGACTGACCGCACTGGCTGGAAGTTCCTGAGCGAGTAGAGCAGGTCGTCCTCGGTGATATCCCAGGGCAGGCCGCCCACGAACACCTTGGAGGAGTAGCCGCTGCTGGCGTCCGCGCCGCGCGCCGGCAGCCGCCCCGCCCAGCGCAGCGGCTCCGCGCGGCACCCGCCGCCGCCGCCGCCGCCGCCGCCACCCGCTACAGTTACATTTATACACTTACAACTAAATATATACGCAGTTAAATCTTAATATTATAAATGCGAAAGTTTAGATGGATGGATGGATGAATGAGAGTTTGTAGCCTAAACGCCGAACAGATTTCGATAAAATTTGGCACAGACGTAGAGGATGGCCTGGAAGAACATATTTAATTCGATGCGGACAAAGTCGCGGGCGAAAGCTAGTCTTATTATATATGCGAGTTGATAGATGGATGTTTGGAGTTTGTAGCCTTGACTAATGAACAGATCTCTATGAAATTTGGCACAAGTGTACAAGTCTGAACAAACTTTTTTTTAAATTCCAGGCAAATTGAATAGAGGGTAACAGCTAGTAAAATATCTCAGGACAGCTACGAGTGTATAGGATGAAGAAAAGATTAGCATAGTATTGACATGTTATGTGAGAGTGGTTCAAAGCTAAGAGAGACTTGGAAAGATTATTGCGTGAATGATAATATCTGGGGACTGTCCTGTTGCACCAACTCTACGGGAGTAGGATAAGGATGGGATGATGGACCCGTAAATGCAAATGATACTCACGTATATACGGTTTCACCGGAGCGCTGTTTATCGTAGACGTAGACGCCTGCTCCGGCGGCCACGGCGGCTGCATCTAGAACAAAACAATGTCAAATAAAGAACGATCATTAAAAAATAAAGTCAATCTTTACTTACATTGAGACCGTTCCCCTCTCTGAACTGTTCCTGTGCTCGAGGGCTGCGCGGCCCGCGCGGGAACTCCGCAGACATCGATAACGTCTTCTGTAATATACTTCATTAGTAAAACAGTAGTCTAAAATAGCTAGTGTTCAAATTTTAACCCAACTGCTCTTATACCTAATTCGCATCAGGAAATTTAGTCGTCTGGAGATTAACCGTATCCGAACAAAGATTTTTCTATTAATAAATTTAGTAGAGCAGATATAATTGTGTTTTATTGACCAGTAGCCCCTGCCAATACGATTGACTTAAACTGTTAAACTCTCAACCTATCGTTTAATAGAGTATTTAGTAGTTAGAATTTATTGCTGGGAACTTTTGTACAGTACTTATAACAAAATTACTAGACTAATTCGAACTAAGCAGCAGAGCTTGCCCGAAATCCAAAAATTGCAGTTAACCTTACCATGGAGGTGACGAGGTCTGTGTACTGTCCTGGCACTTCAGTCCACTCCAGCGAGCTGTCCTCGGGCCAAGTGCCCGCGCCGTCGTCCCCCCAGTTGCCTGGCCGCGCATTCTCACTAAAAGTCCAAAGATAGTCACTACTAGGCTTATTCCTTCATGCTTAGTTCGCACCAGCTAGTAATTTAGAGTTAGTAATTTTGTAAATTAGCAAATCATTATATTAGCTACTAAATTATTTTGAACTTTCTAAATTACTAGCCTAGTACGAAGTAGGCATAAGCGTAGAGTTAAAAGGCGAGTCGATAAACCAACAGACCGATGAAAGTTCTGCAGTTACCAAAAATATACCGCACAGATCAGATAGCCTAAAATAGACATTGAATCGATAACATTTAGAGCTGACCGATGACCTGGATTTACTATCAATTTGAAGGTAAATTTAAAACCTAGTTAAAACGTAAAATTAAATTAAAACTCAATATTTTGTCAATTTTGAAATTAGAGGTATAGGAAGAAATTATTTTTTTCCCCCAAAGTACCCTCCAATATTAACCCTAGAGTTTTAAGACTAAATTATCTCTGTACATTAGGAATTGTCTATAATGCAATATAATTTGTCACATTCTGGCAGTGCGCTCGGAGCGCGGCCAAGTTTTACAATAAAAGACAATTTTCTAGACAGATCAAATTGCGTGCTGAAGACGCGATGTATTGCCTCCGCTTGCCAGATGCATTGGATTTGTTTTAAAAACATACTGTACACAACATCAGTACTATTAGATAGGGCGCGGTTAGGCAATCGCCCAGGGCGCTTGACAATGGATATCT
This sequence comes from Papilio protenor, assembly GCA_029286645.1. NCBI lineage: Eukaryota > Metazoa > Arthropoda > Insecta > Lepidoptera > Papilionidae > Papilio > Papilio protenor. The sequence continues at coordinate 7,801,869 of JAGSMZ010000004.1, read as the reverse complement.
TAACACTAACATTCCTATTATGGTAAAAACGAGGGCGCCCTAAAAATATCACAGAGCAAAGTTGATACCAACACTACTTTAACAATACTAAACGAAAACTCAAAATGATTTCTATACCTCTCCAAGTCGAGTAATTCAAAAATATATGGAAAATGGTCCAGTTTACTAAAATGGCAATAAAATGAGAGTCCTAAGTCCGAAGGTAACAAACCTGTAACTAGCGAATCCCGCAGGTCCTGGCGGGAAGCAGGCAGCGGGCACGAGGCTGCGCGGGGTCTGCGCCGCCTCGGGGCTGGCAGGCTTCCATTGCTCCCACTGGCGAGGCTTCTCCGCACCACCTGATCCGCCCGGCAGACCAGCCACAGGCCCGTCCTGTACAGCAAAAGTTACGAGGGTAGAAAAGTCAAGGACCCGACCGGTCTTTTAAAAGATTTCAAATGTAATAAAATAAAGTAAAATAAATTTATCATATACTTTTTGTAGGTAAAAGTAATTTTCATACAACAGAAATACTCTACAAAAGATATTATAACGCCAGACAACCGAGAAAAACCAATATCGTAAAGACAGGGTCGTAAGATATATTACAAGGGGCCGCTGCGAGACGCACAGGCTAATCCAAGTGCAAGCCGGGATATTTGGCACAGGAAGGCCATTAATGGGTCGGCTGGCTGCCATAGAGCCTGCACATTAAATGTGCATACAAAACAATATTCCTAGTTGTGGGAAAATAATTCGTAATATTAAATAAGCCGGTCACTAAGAGTACGTTTAAATATAGTAGTGAATTTTGTATACTTACAACAGAATCGAGTTCGCTATTCGAAGAGCCAGCCTGCTCGAGCTGCAGGGCGTCAAAGCCGATGAAATTAGTCAGGGAGCGGCGGTTGTCCCTAGAACCGCCGCCCTCACGACTTTTATCCTGTTAAATTTTATAAATGTAGAGTCGGTAGAGTTCGAAAACTTTGTTATAAATTACAATACAAAAGAAAGATAATATAATCGTTTTAGTGAACTACCCCACATTTTAGAAAAGACCAAGGAGAGTAATGGAAATAAGAACTGAAGAATAAAAAGCTTACTAAACTAACAAAAAAAACCATAGCATAAAAAAACACTTACCTGATGTACGAACGGCATATGTGCCGAAGAATTTTCTCGAAATTTCGCGACGAAAAACTTAAAACTTTATGTAGTCAATCGGGCAGAGTTTCACCTTTGAAATACGTTGTCACGGCTCGGAGCCTCAACACCGACTGACGATTTCTGTCCGTGCGGTGCCACTGGAAGCCATCCATCCCCTCTCCGCCCACTACCCTCCCACCACCACCACGCCACACAGAGGGGGAATTTCAAACCATTTTCTTACTTTTTTATTCATAAAAAAACAACTTTTTACCCTACAATTTACAATAAATACTATTTAAACTGTTTTAAAATTTTTATTTAATAATTTTCACTTGGAATTAAATAATTGGTATACTTAATCCAAGGTTTGGAAGTACATGAAAATTAATTCCTTCTATAACGTACTTCGTATCCTGTTCAATAGATGGCGGTTGTGTACGGAAATTAAATTCTGGAATGCAATAGCGCAAATTACGAACTGATTAAAAATCAAATAAAAATATTTGTTCTATTTGTGATTTATTCAAAAAAATAAATAAATGGTAATCTTATTTACATGTGAACAAAAATAAAGGAATCCAAATGAAATATTAGTCAAATTTATTTTAAATAATCATTACTTTTGCTATAATTCAATTAAAATTCTTATTTAATGATATTACAAAATATCTTAACCGGAAATGAGGTTGACAGGATTCAGTAAAGTTGGTTGTTGTTCTAGAACATTCTAGAAAATATTTGTCGCAAATATGACTTGTCATTTAAAATATGTTACTCAAAAAGTTAAACAATAATTTGAACATGTTCCTTTTTAATCCATCAAAAACTATTTTTTCGATTTATTTTTCTAATGTTTGTAGCTCTACGTCGTCGCTACGCGATGTAGTTAAACTACGACTCGTAGCGCGCCTACAATCTGCTACACTTTTGCTACGTAAACATCGTAGCAATATGGTCTACACAAACGATGTGTTTCTGATATTATTCTTACGTTTAAAGGATATATTTTTTAAAAACCATAATTATAAAATAAAAAGTAAGTTTACTTTTTCTTCTAAATATGCATTTTTCAAAATAAACTACAACCTAAACTAAAAAAAACAACTAAGAAATTTGACATTTAGATTTAGATTTTACACATAAAATAAAAGTTATTTTTGAGATTTTATAAATCTTTTAATATTAATATAACAGTAAGTTTACATAAAGATACTTATTTATACATTTAACAATATTAAATTTTAACTTACATTCATTGTATGGAACCTATATGTTTTACTATTTCACACAACTGACATTAAGGAAGCTGGTTTTATACACAGCATACCTGTAATAACAATTTCTTACAAAGGCGATGCCAACACTTTGTAGATATAATAAACAAAGCCAATTTAGCTATGTACTGACTGAATATTTTTCGGACACACATAAAAACTTCGTTCTATTAGTAATTGTACCGAATTCTCTTAAAACATACAAATGTTCAAACGACTATAGCTTTTAAGATGATCCACCGCCAGATGCCCCAACTGTACATCTTATTAATATTATAAATGCGAAAGTATAGATGTATTTTTTTTTTATAATATAAGGTGGCAAACGAGCAAGCGACCACCTGAATCCACCGAAATGGAAAGCGACCGCTGCCCATAAACATCCGCAATTGCAGATGCGTTGCCTACCCTTAATCGACGGAGGAGGAGACGTACATAAAGCGGACATTTCCCCGTCCTATGCGTCTCCTCCACCGTCAAATCCACTTTTCCTTCCCATCCTTTCCTCTTAAGAAAAGGGTGGAAAGGGAAAGGGACTAAAATTAGGCCTCCGGCACCACACTCATCAGACGAAACGCGGAATTGCTTCCACTTCACGCCTGTTTTCTGTGTGGTCGTGGTATTACACCGGGCGAGCCGGCCCATTCGTGCGAAGATGTTAATGCGGGCTCTACCACTGTTGTATGTTTGTTTTAGTTTGCAGCTTAAACTGCTAACTGGATCTCGATGAAATTTCGCATGTAGAGGATTGTCTGGAAGAACACATAGGTTACTTACTTTTGTTATTTTAATTCCACGCGGACGTAGCCGTGGGCGACAGCTAGTAATTTATAATTATTTACATGTGGATAATAGATCAATAGATAGCGATAGTAAGATATTTCAAGTGAAGTATGAACTATGCTTCCAATATATATCATTTTAATCTTTGGTAATATAAGATATGTATGGTAATATTATTATATACTAGCTGTTGCCAGCGACTTCGTCCACGCAATATTAAGATAAAAAGTAACCTACAACATGCCCGTCTATGTCAGCTACCCTTCAATGCAAGTCCGGGAAAAAAAAATTTAAATGCGATTTTCGTTATCAGCAACGCAAATAGATCATCTTCCCAAATTTGGAATTTTTCTATTGATATTATAAACAAACACTCCAATTTTATTACATGTATGTACGCCGTCACCTTCAGTCCTGCAGTCCGAAGATGGGCGGCAGCAGTGTCCCGGAGGCGAAGTGCGGCGGGCGCGGGCGGGGCAGCGCGCCGCGCTCGTCCGCGTACACGTACGGCAGCCGCAGCACCCAGTACGCGGACGAGCTCAGCTTGAACGGGGCCTCCTGCACCGGCTGCGCCACGAACACCGCTCCCCCGGGGATCGGCTGCACCTGGGTATCAGATTAATATTACTTTTTGTGCTTTCTTATGGGGGAAATCGAAGGTGTTATAAATTATGTTAAAATATTTTAGGCCTACAAACATCATAAGGAGGGATTGGCAACACAGGTGAATGTCGCCATATTTATAATTTCAGAATTTCAGAAAAAATGTCATATTTGTTGATATTAGAGCCATGAGCATGACGATGCTAATTTACAATTAGTAGTTATTGTTAATTCTGTACAAAAAATAAAGTCTACCTCAATTTTTATTGAATTATCCTAAAGCTGTACTAATTTCTAAAGATGTATCGATTTAAATAGTAAACAATTACTAAGGGCATTCAAGGTCATAAGTTGCGGTCACCTGCTGTCAAAAAGATGCCATAACTTCCTTGTAGGTGTATAAACCATGTTACCTTCGGGTTGAGTGTGACGTGTACATTAGACTTGGGTGTAACAACGTGCACACGTGCGAGATGCGCGCGCGGCGCCGCGCGGCACAAGCAGGCTGTCTGCAGCGGCAGCGCGGCGTGCGCCAGCCGCGCCCCCGCCGCCGCGTCCCGCGCCCAGCTACCGCTGGACACGCTGCTCGGAGGACCCTCGGGGCTCGACATCATGAATCTATAGAAAAAAAATAATTCATCCGGCTCCGAGGACCATATCACTTTGATATTTCTATCATAGCTTAAACGTCTGTATTAAATAACGAATAACAAAAAATGATAAACGACTTCAAGAAAAGGCGACTTTTGATACGCTTTTTTAAGAAAAACTCAAAAACTATTAGATTTTTTCTAATTTAAGTAAAATGGGTCCTGATGGCAGTTATTTCGCATTGAACATAGATAATAATCACATAAAGGGATCATAATGTCGCGGACGACCGCTATATATAATTTTAGCTATGGAATTTATGTGTCAATAAACTTTAAAGAATATTATATAGTTTTGATCTCACCGATGTCCTCGTGTACATTCGTATTCAAATCCAATGAATATTTTAACAGTAAGATGATGTTGTGGCGTGGCCTTGCCGCGGCCGCGGGACGCGCGCCACGCGGTCGCTTGCTCCGTTCTGTTAAAAACACAAATTATACAATCACACAACCTGATTTAAAACAAACACACGCTTCTTTGTTACGTTTACAGCATATTTATAAACTCTTTTATTTTTTTTTAATAAAAAGTCCTGCACTACGACTAATTATAGGCTATACATTTTCACGCTATTTAATTTAGTGGGTGAACAATTTGAAAAAAATATCTTGCGAGAAAGGGACAAAAACTATAATACTTTCAAAAATTCTCTCATCATTTCAAAGGTACGTTATCAATGAGTAACATCTGTAGGTCATACTTTTTATCATTTGCTAACTAGCTTTCGCCCGCGACTCCGTCCGCGTAGAATTAAAAACAAAAGTGAGTAGCCTACGTGTTCTTCCAGCCTGTCCTCTACGTCTGTGCCAAATTTCATCGAGATCTGTCCAGCCGTTTAGGCTACAAACTCTAACATCCATCCATCCATCTATACTTTCTCATGTATAATATTAGTAAGATTTAAATCGGACGAAGTCGCGAGCAACGGCTCGTAGATAATAATCTCATACAGGGATCATAAAGTCGCGGACGACCGCTATATATAATTTTATCTATGGAATTTATGTGTCAATAAACTTTAAAGAATATTATATAGTTTTGATCTCACCGATGTCCTCGTGTACATTCGTATTCAAATCCAATGAATATTTTAACAGTAAGATGATGTTGTGGCGTGGCCTTGCCGCGGCCGCGGGACGCGCGCCACGCGGTCGCTTGCTCCGTTCTGTTAAAAACACTAATTATACAATCACACAACCTGATTTAAAACAAACACACGCTTCTTTGTTACGTTCACAGCATATTTATAAACTCTTTTATTTTTTTTTAATAAAAAGTCCTGCACTACGACTAATTATAGGCTATACATTTTCACGCTATTTAATTTAGTGGGTGAACAATTTGAAAAAAATATCTTGCGAGAAAGGGACAAAAACTATAATACTTTCAAAAATTCTCTCATCATTTCAAAGGTACGTTATCAATGAGTAACATCTGTAGGTCATACTTTTTATCATTTGCTAACTAGCTTTCGCCCGCGACTCCGTCCGCGTGGAATAAAAAAAAAACAAAAGTGAGTAACCTATGTGTTCTTCCAGACTGTCCTCTACATCTATGCCAAATTTCATACCCTTATCCAACAGAGGAGGAGACACATAAAGAGGATATTTCCCCTTCCTATGCATCTCCTCTACCGTCAAATCCACTTCCCCTTCCCATCCTCTCCTTATAAGAAACGGGTGGTAAAGAGAAAGGGACTTAAATTAGGCCTCCGGTACCACACTCATCAGACGAAACACGGAATTGCTTCCATTTCACGCCTGTCTTCTGTGTGATCGTGGTATTTCACCGGGCGTGCCGGCCCTGCAGTGCTAAGATGTTAAAGCGGGCACTACCACTGTCCTAAATTAAATATCATGCTAGCTACTGGCATGACGAAGTCGCGAGCAACAGCTACTCTCTTACAAAAACAAACATCGATTTATTAGAAAAAATAGAATGAGGTAGTATTACTTGACTTGGCAGTCCCAGGGCAGCAGGTAGTTGGTGTGCGGCAGGAAGCCGGGCTGCAGGTGCTCGGGCAGGCCCAGGCTGTGCGAGTACAGCGAGGAGGGGCCGAGGCAGAGCAGCGCCCAGCTGGGGAAGGCGGGCAGCAGGTGCGGCGGGCTGCCCGTGTGCAGCATGCCCGGCAGGTACTCCGTCGTTGACGGCTGCCGGCTGATCACCTTCTCTAAACATTGAAGAAATCATAAAAAATGTCCGCCAGACATACCCATGGGCGAAATAATAGACATGCTAGTAAAATTGTAGCTTGCATGCCAGCTACCACAATACATGTTTTTCCCGACTAAGCATTTTGTACCATTATAACGCAAGCGAACGATCATTAAACTAGTACACGTTGAAGCACTACCACGTTCGCGTGTGCTCACCACCACATAGCCGTAGTTATAGGAATAATTAAAATTCTCTTTTAACTACGGTGTTTTATTTTGTATTTTTGTATTTTTGTATTTTTGTATTTTTGTATTTTTGTATTTTTGTATTTTTGTATTTTTGTATTTTTGTATTTTTGTATTTTTGTATTTTTGTATTTTTGTATTTTTGTATTTTTGTATTTTTGTATTTTTGTATTTTTGTATTTTTGTATTTTTGTATTTTTGTATTTTTGTATTTTTGTATTTTTGTATTTTTGTATTTTTGTATTTTTGTATTTTTGTATTTTTGTATTTTTGTATTTTTGTATTTTTGTATTTTTGTATTTTTGTATTTTTGTATTTTTGTATTTTTGTATTTTTGTATTTTTGTATTTTTGTATTTTTGTATTTTTGTATTTTTGTATTTTTGTATTTTTGTATTTTTGTATTTTTGTATTTTTGTATTTTTGTATTTTTGTATTTTTGTATTTTTGTATTTTTGTATTTTTGTATTTTTGTATTTTTGTATTTTTGTATTTTTGTATTTTTGTATTTTTGTATTTTTGTATTTTTGTATTTTTGTATTTTTGTATTTTTGTATTTTTGTATTTTTGTATTTTTGTATTTTTGTATTTTTGTATTTTTGTATTTTTGTATTTTTGTATTTTTGTATTTTTGTATTTTTGTATTTTTGTATTTTTGTATTTTTGTATTTTTGTATTTTTGTATTTTTGTATTTTTGTATTTTTGTATTTTTGTATTTTTGTATTTTTGTATTTTTGTATTTTTGTATTTTTGTATTTTTGTATTTTTGTATTTTTGTATTTTTGTATTTTTGTATTTTTGTATTTTTGTATTTTTGTATTTTTGTATTTTTGTATTTTTGTATTTTTGTATTTTTGTATTTTTGTATTTTTGTATTTTTGTATTTTTGTATTTTTGTATTTTTGTATTTTTGTATTTTTGTATTTTTGTATTTTTGTATTTTTGTATTTTTGTATTTTTGTATTTTTGTATTTTTGTATTTTTGTATTTTTGTATTTTTGTATTTTTGTATTTTTGTATTTTTGTATTTTTGTATTTTTGTATTTTTGTATTTTTGTATTTTTGTATTTTTGTATTTTTGTATTTTTGTATTTTTGTATTTTTGTATTTTTGTATTTTTATATTTTTGTATTTTTGTATTTTTGTATTTTTGTATTTTTGTATTTTTGTATTTTTGTATTTTTGTATTTTTGTATTTTTGTATTTTTGTATTTTTGTATTTTTGTATTTTTGTATTTTTGTATTTTTGTATTTTTGTATTTTTGTATTTTTGTATTTTTGTATTTTTGTATTTTTGTATTTTTGTATTTTTGTATTTTTGTATTTTTGTATTTTTGTATTTTTGTATTTTTGTATGTATTGAAATAACTCAAAAACTACTGGGCCGATTTTAAAAATTCTTTCACCATCAGAAAGGTAATTTATCTGTGAGTAACATAGGCTATATTTTATTATTACTAATGTTTAGGAACTATTAATAAACCGCGTGTTTCTGGACGTCGGCGTTAAAAAATCACTAAACTTTAACTTTTCTCGGCTTACGCTGCCTAAACCGTTAGAGGTATATAAAAATGATGTATCAAAGAATTGTAGATCTCAAAAAGTTCTACAGAAAAGTCTGCGATAGCATATATCTATCTTTAACGGTTTTCTTACAATAACCACTTTTTTGTTTACAAAATGAATTAAAAACCGTACGCTATTTGCAGCGTTCTTTTATTGGTTTCAATATTAATCCTTATCCAAATAAATGCGTTTGTTATCAGGAGAATTTAATGTAGAATAAAATTGTTCTGTACAGTATTTAAATTGGACTAATAGTTTAGAAGATATCGCGAACACAAACAATAAGGGTAACCAAAAAATCAGCTTACAAGCTACCGGGCTTAGAAATTTGGAATCTTGCATCGGTAGATTTCTGTTATTACGTAGATTACTACTAAGTTAAGACTTTTGGTAATAGGTTGAAAAAAAGAGCGAACTTAATAGGTTATATTTGTAATTTCACGCGGGCGAAGTCGCGAGCAACAGCTAGTATATTATAATCTGATATAACCGATTTAAACGCCCAAAAAAGGGATAAATAGATTTCTAGGGAGTGGCTTAGCTAGGCCCCGCCCCCTGGCAACGCCCATACCTGAATGTGGGCGTGGATGGCTGGAAGACGGGCATATGCACAGCTAGCAGGGTGTTACAGACGCCGCAGTCCGCCGCCGCCTGCTGGTAGAAGCCGTAGTTAGCCTGCCGCAGGGTGTAGGGGTCCTCCCGCGAGCAGCGACTGCGGCCGCAGTTACACGCGCTCATGTACCGCACGCCTGACGAGTGCTCCTTGCTACTGTCGCTGCACACAAATGTTTGTAACCTCTTAGCATAGAAACTTACTAATTGATCTTGAATATTCCTTTTTTGTATAATATCCTAATATATCCTGAAGGTTATAGGATAATAAATATTATGATATCAGTTTTAAACACTTCAGAAAATCAGAAAAAGCTGTATCAAGCATATTTTAATCTGTGGTCATAAATCAGACAATTATAAGTACATTTTTGTTCAATATGACTTATTAATATCGCCAAAAAATGCTCTTTCACTTAGTCATATCAAGATAACTACGAGAAAAAATAATAATATATATTTTTTTTATTTATCGAATGGTTCATATTTTAATAGTGCATTCAAGTTTTCTTAATAAATGACGATAAATATAAACACAACTACAATATTTTAAACACAATAGCTTAAAACATCAGCAATTTAAATAAAAAAAAACGTAGTACCCAATGTATTCTTCCACACTGATCCAATGAAATCCATCGAGCTATTACAAAGATACCTAACAAACATCCATCCATCCAAACTTTTGCATTTATGAATATTAGTAAGAAGTATATATACTGACTGTTCCGGCTCTATACATGGATGCTGTGTGAGGGAGAGCACCTCGCAGAGGCGGCGCGGCTTCCACACGGCGGCGCAGGCGGCGCGCAGACGAGCGCGTGCGCCGCCCATCAGCGGCCCGCGCGCCATCGCCTCCAGCTCGCCTAGAGCTACCGTCACCTATACAAACAAAACAAAAACAAATATACCAACATTTTTAATCAAAAAGACTCCTTTGTAATCAAGATTTGGCTAGAAAGATAGAGGAAGACCGAAAAAAGGATGACTATCTATATCTATACTATCTATATCTATATCTTCTATACTATTATAATAAAGCGTAAACACACACTTCTTTGTTGCCTAAGATGTCAGCAATTACAACATATTTTTGAATACTTTTTTTAATAAAAAGCCCTACACTTACGTCACGCTTTAGGCTATATATTTTCACGCCATTAAACTTAGGGGGTAAATATTTTGGATAAAAACCCTAATGTGGGAAAGAGACCATAAGTTGCTGCCAACATCAAGAAAGCAAGATTGCCAAGGTTTATCATGTCATGTCATTTTGATATTTGCTATTGATAATTTGACAAATGTAAACAATGAAATTAAATTATCCTAATTTCATGCGGATGAAGCCGCACGGGTACAGCTATATTGTATGAAAGAGAACATGGGTCAGAAACGAGTGTTTTAAAATAGGAAGGTCGAAAAGAGATGTAGGACAAGGTTGGTATGTGCATACCTTATGAGCGTGTTGCTGACTGGAATAGTACGGTGGTAGACCTTCTGTGTACGACGCCTGCGCTATCGGTAGTACCTTAAATAAAAGATAAATATTAAGTACAAAAAAACCTTATTAAAATAACAAATACAGGCATATGGGCAACAATTGTGTATCATTTAAGTTATCAAAAAGACACATTTATTACTCCTCTCATACCATTTAGACTATTCCAGTCCAGTAATCATATCCTGTGTGGGTTATCACAATTATATTTTTATTTCTTTTTTTTAACGTAAATAAACCAGCGCTTGACCACGACTCCACCTAAGTTAAGTGAAGACGCGGCCGAAGTGAATATTTGCACTGAAATGCATTAAGTTTCAGTTGTAAGCTAGCACTGGATTCATCACTGGACTGGAATCATTTAAACTCGACACTACAGTATTTGATATTTCATTAAAATCTTGCAATAAGTAATAAATATTACCTTAGCGCATCTAGCCTGTGAGAATCTCACATCAGTAGCCAATGTATCAAACAGAACTCCTCCAGATTCCTTCTCATCATCAGATTTGTCCGTCTGAAGGTATATGGGTGTCAGTACTTGCGCTGCACTACGCCATGAGGTGGCACTCGGCAACTAAATACGAAAACTATATGATACTAACAGTTTTATAGACTAATATTATAAAGAGAAAAAAAATGTGTGTAACAAATAAACTCAAAAACTACTGGACCAATTAAAAAAAATCTTTTACCATTAGAATGGTATGTTATCACTGAGAAACACATGTTTATTACTAATTTACTTTCTAATTCCCGGCGGACGAAGTCGCGGACAAAATAACAATTTTACTTATAACTTATAAGATATAGAATTTATTTACAGAATCTTGAACAAATGAATTAATATAATGCAATAATTAAAACTGATACAGATAACTAAGTTTCAATATAATTTAAAAATAAAAGTACAATGAAATAAAAACTTTCTCATCAATACTAACCTCAAAAAATGAAATACTCATAGCATATTTTCCAACATTATCATCAAAGCCCTCTCCAAACGCTAGATCTATATGTCCTTGTAGAAACTGCTGGAAGCTAGGTCTCTCACTGGGAGGCTCCGGTTCTGTACCATTACACATCTTAACCAGTCCTCGGACTAAAGAACTCACATCACGAGCTGCTCCTGTCTCTTCCTCCGTATTGATGTATACAAATTCTTCATTCTTAGGTATAGCAAAGACAGATTTGGCACTGGAATTGATTAATTAGACAAATTAAATGTAAAACAGCCAAGTATTTTTCTTGTGTATATTTATATATTACTGTAAACTATATGAAAAATGCAGATAGTAAAGTACTTTTGTACCGGTTTTTAAACACATAAATGGAAAAGTCTCGGTTAAAAATTAATTTTACAGAACAAATGAAGCTATTTATTTTTATCTTTGTTTACGAAATATCACATTGATTGTCAATTGTTTTCACCTAATAGGCAAAATAAAACATCACAAGGTAAAGTAAAACATGGAAAACTTACCAAACATTAGTAATAATCCTAGTTTTCCTTAACATAAAATATAGTTGATCTTCAACTGCGTGTTCAAGTCTTTTTAATGCTGCTGGGGCTTTCCGTAACGGTGTTGGAGCCCTACGGAAATGGAACAGCAAGCGAGGGCAGCAGAGTCTGCCGTGATTCTCCCATGTGCTACCAACTTCAGCCTCGGATAGAGCAGCTTTAGTTTGCAGATGTAACTCATTTCTAGTAAAATAGAGAAAACACTGATGAATACAGTTATTAAAAAAAAAATATTACACTCTGTTAAATGTTTCATAACTATTTTCTTTCTACTTATATTATGTTCTATTTTTTTAATAATTGTTCTATCAAAACACATTCAGAATGTGCTTTTACATTTTTATTAAAAGTGAGAAACCTCCCATTGGATTGATTTAATCAATTTACTCAATGGGAAAAAAAATCCTAATAGGTTGATTGATTGGTATTCCAATCAGGCCCAACAAGAAACACCCTTAAAACTTAAAACTCACTGGAATAGTTTTAAGATTATTATTAAAGATTTAATTAAATAATAATTACCTATAACCATCGATAGCTTCAAACAGTTGTAGATATCCAAGATCAAATACTGGTGTAGGTAGAGACAGGATAATGATATGACAAAGATGAAATATTAATGTCATAGCCCTGCAGGACTCTATCGCCAGCTCTCCTGCTGCCACCAACCAATGTGCAGCATCAGCATCCTTCACCGAGCATTTGGAATCCTCATCAAGATCAGCAGCAAGTGTAGCCAGACGTTTAGTGTCTAAATATGTTATGGCGTGAAGGTATAGAACACTCTTTCGTTCATCCCAAAAGCACTGAATTCCATTCTGTATGAAGATTATAAGGATTTATGAAATTTTGTTGTTAGATTTTTTTAACTTTCTCTGATGAATTTATGCAAGTTTGAAGACAGAAAAGTAGAGAAAAGGTATACAAGTTTTATTTTCATTTTTGATAATGAAAAATAGTTACCTCTTCACATTTAGTTGTCGGTAAAAGTGGTGTTGTTTTGTTATGATACCGGTAAGGAGATTTTCCAATAACACCGACAACAACAATGCGCTCCTTTTGGGAAAACTCCGGTATATCGTTTATTGAGAACTCGATCATTTTCCCAGATGTCTCGTAGCTTAAAATTAAAATTATACAGAAAAGTTAATAATTATAGTGTTTATTTTTACTTTCTCATTGGAAATTGAAATGTTATGACATTACGAGACATTGTGTACGAAAAATTGATCGAAGTGTGAAATAGATTATAAAGCATCGATTTTCATAAAATACATCGAGTTTACTCGCGTTAATGATTTTAAAACTTGTTAAAAACCGAATATTATATTTGTTACATTACCAAAGAATCAATTTGATTAAAAATGATTGGAATTGTGTCTTTGATATCTTTCTTAAAGCATTAAATTAAAATGCTTTAGTTCATTTTTCCTAAACCGATAACAATAATCGATTTTTAAAAAATACAATTTTAAAGCTATAGCTTTATCAACAGCAATCTGTCAATGTCAACCAAAGAGCATATAAGTAAGAGTCGGGACTTAGAATAAAGAATGAATTCGGTCTGACACCTGCCAAACTCACTTCTCGTGGCAAAAAGTTACCAGGATAAAAATATTTAATTTCAATTTTTCCGACACAATGAAAAAACATGTGCACCAACCTAACAAAAATCATTAGTGAAGGGCTCTTATAATCGATACCTCGATATCGATATCGATTAAATGTGGGGTGATTGGGTGGCCCTTCTTAATACAATCTCATATTTCAAATAACTTTGCATTTAGGCTCAATGTAAAATTATTCGTAATGTAATTTTTCATTTACTGACATTGAACCTAAATTACCCAAAGGGAAGCAAATAAATAAATAATCACCAAAATTACATTTATTTGTTTTATTTACAAGGCATCGCCAAGTAATATTTTAAGTATAATGAAAACAAAAAGAAATTTTTGTGAAATAATAACTGTCTAGGGTAACTGTCAAATAATAATTTTGTATACCTGGCTTCATTCCTAATAGACACATTAGAATTTACGATAAAACCTTTTCCTTCCTTCAAAAATTTTCAGGTAACAATTTCTATCCATCCACCCAGATTCCGGTATTTTACATTTTTTTCCTTTTAATTATACGTTGACCTGTTTTTATATTCAAAATTTCAAGTTTGTGGGACTGCTAAAAGTACCTTAGAATTATGTTTACACGTGCGTTTCTGTAAAATGTGAAGGATTCAATTAACGGTATATACATACATGTCTCATTTTTTTTTAAAGAGAGTGTAATTCGTTTTTGAAAATGTGAGGGATATTAATGTTTTATACAAGCATATCGACAGTGGAAACTCCCCATTAACCACCAGAAACAAAAAATATCGATAATAAAATTACAATGACAACTGTAAACTAGATACATCACTAGCACAAAATAAATTTTTCAAATTTAACTTTATACAACTAATTAAAACTACCATGATAGCTTTACATTTACGTTTTTTAATAATTAAATTATTAATAAATGATTACCGGTTCTCATCCAATGGGAATTGCGCCGTAAAATCTCTTTTTTGTCCTATTTTATTAAAGGACCGTACACTACAAATTTCACATTTTATAAATCGTTTCATGATCGACATTGTATATAAAATTTAAAAAACTTAACAGTTAAACGAACTATTCACAAATTCATCTAAAAATTATACATAATTAGTATTATATAATTAGTTTGTCCGTAAGATAGATTTTGACGGACTTTGACAAGACCTTCAACTGAAATGACACTTGTGGTAGAAAAGGAACTCTTGACGATAGAGTGAGAAAGCATGCTCATAATGACAACTTGACAAAATTTAATGTCATGACATTAAATTTTGTTAAGTTTGCCATCAAAAAGTCCGTTAAGTCATACAAAATATTTTTTGTTCGAAGTTTCGCTAGCCTGATGTCAACCGTCACAGAACAGCTGTTATGGGGTCTGACTTCAACTTATCTATAATTTTGTGATTGTGATAGAGCGCCTTTCGAAATCAAGGTCCACTAGTTTTACACGCGGCATGGAGAAATGTTATAATCAAATAATTTCAACGCTAGTGAAACTTGAACATTGATTCTTGATACAATAGATAACTTATCAGTGAATTAGTTGACGAATATCTTGTTTTTTTACAAAAAATGTCTTCTGTTGTCGAAGATATTTGCGAACTTTTGGACAGTTACAATGGAAGAGACAAGGTAAAGTATGCGGAAACTATTTAACCTTGATATTTACGTATAAATTCTTGTCGTTCCAGTCAATAACCTGTTGCACAAACTTACTCCAACCTCCCTATTAATAATTTAATAATTTGGCTTTGTATATCATCCATAGTGTAACATTTTCAGTATCCGTAACTTGTTTCTTTTCCTTATATTTATGTCAGTTTTTATTTTACCATTAAATAAAATTATAGATTAATAAATTCAGATAAAGACTAATAAAACAATATTACTTTCAACTATAGGTGGTTCGTTTAACATGCTATGCATTTAAACTATATGGCTGCATCAAAGGAGAGAAGCCATGGGAGGCCGCTGGCTCCCGGCTCTCTAATGCCAGGATGTTGTTGCGGCTCTTCGATGATATACCTATGATACGACACACATATAACTATGGCTTGGGGAAACATGTAAGTTACTATGCAATCACAATAACATGATAGTTACAGAGTTTGGTCCTTTATAATTTATACTAATCTATACTAACACTAGCTGTTACTCACAGATAAATTACCTTTCTAATGGTGAAAGAATTTTCAAAATTCTTGCAGTAGTTTTTGAGTTATTTCAATACATACAAAAATACAAATCTTTCCTTTTTATAATATTAATTTAGATTTATTTGACTTTTATTATTTGTGCATGTCATAGTAGAATATTTAATGTAACTTCCTCATATCCATATACAGAAATTGCTAACTACATATATATCTCAATACAGAATGTATCAGTTCCTATGACCATTATTGCATGTATGTCCTTGTCAACAAATATTTTGTCATGTCACTCAAATGTAATATGATAGTGTTGATATGTGAGACTAAATATCAATTACATGAATATTTATTTATCAGTCTGAAATTGTACAGTAAAAAATAACAAAACAAAGACGATATTACTGTTTCAAATTACAATCCAAGGCCTCCCAGGATTGATTTAGATTATAAGTTTCTTTAAACATTTTTTAAATACTATTTATGGCTTTAGAAAGCGACATCCATGTATGTATAAACTTATGAGAGAAGTTTATCATGACCACACATAATTGAGGTCCAGTTACTTCTCGGCCTACTGTTAAGAAGAAGATTTGTACAGTGCTGTAGAATTGGCGCAACACTAGATTATCGGCATAAACGTCACGTCCCTAGCTGACAGCTGTCAATGGGATTAGAAGGATTGGATTATTGGCGCGCATTCCTGACGATTGACAAGATCTCTAGTGCAGTGTTAATATCGTTAGACACAATTATATTAATTGTTTAAAACTACCTATCTAGGTTATAGGCATGAGTTGTTGTTCTGGATTTAGACAGTCCTCTAAATAATTATTAACTACATACTAAATGAAGTTTTATAGTTTTTAAACGAAAAGTACACTTGAGAAAACAGGACACAGAGTCTTTATTTCCTAAATTTACGATTAACTCTACCTATCTCCACAGTTCTTTTAAAATGCAGATAAGAAAATAAAATCATGCAATAGCTCCCTTAGTGAGTTACAAAAAACGTCTGGATTGAAACAAATTATATATTACACAGGAGTCATCAAAGATGGCGGCATTCCTAGGTGTCCTTGCTAACATGGTTGATCAGGCGTTCCTTCCTGTGGAGAAGGCGTGTTGGTTACATGAAGTGGGCATCCTCAAGCTGTCCACACTAACCGCTGACAGGCTAGAGGTGGTCAGCACGGCTCTGTGGGCGGCCAGTCTATACATATCATTGTTACAGTAAGTTTCTATTTAATCTGTGCTAATTCTAATTATACATAAATTACATTTTAAGATAAAACTCGTACTAACTAATATTTCAGGTGATACAATATCTTATCTTACTTCTTAGTTTCTTACATATATTATAAAATGCGAAATTTTGGATGGATGGATGTTTGTTAGATTTTGTAGCCTAAACGGCTGAACGAATCTTGATGGAATTTGGCACAGATGTAGAAAATAGTCTGGACGAACACATAGGCTGCTTACTAAGTTTTTTTTTTTGTTCTAACCGCACGGACGGAGTCTCGGGCGAAAGCTAGTAATTTATAAACCTTACACCACATCAATATCTCAATACACGAAATAACTAAAAAAGTATCATATCGTAATGGTCAACATATATAGAATATGACGTTTCTCGATATACTTAAATTGTTTTTTTTTTTAATTTCATTCTTTCACAGGACATTACGCTCTCTACGTCATCTCTGGTGGAGTAGAGATTGTCTACAAACATGCTCGGAGAACGGTGGTGTGGATGCACGTAAGAACTTAGACGTCAGGCTGACTCTGGGGGCGGTGACCGCGGGGAAACTGTGCCTGGACATAGCTCATGCCGTCAGCTGCCTGCCCCCCGGCTGGCTGTGGGGGGAGAGGATAGGGGCAACGAAAGTCGCCGCCATTGCAACCACCTCCTCTGTTATAGGCATCGCGTTGTACTTCGCTAGAAAACGATTGATTAAATAGGTTTATTAAAGATTCTTGTTATAAAATACTGCGTTCGCATTGTCGCATAGTTGCGAAATAGTAAATGGCAATTGTTTGTACAGTCAGTTCCTTACAACGAGACAGCTCCGCCTCTAATTTCAAATAACCAATTATTAGCAATGAGTTGCGCAAACAATGGGATAATAATAAAAAGCAATAAGCCGTATAACACTGACTGATTTATTTCGTACCGACATATTTAAAAGCTGCATTCTATTGGTTTTTTGTTCGTGTCATCGTCTCAAGTTGAAGTGCCAACAAGCAGGATCGTATGTTCGATTCCCGCCATTCGACTATAGTGAACCAACGACAAGCCTGAACTTAGTTGGACTAGTTACAAGTATTAGTAAATAAAAAAAACTGTTTCAGTGTAAATGTATGGGCAGTGCGAACGGACGGTAATGTTCTTGGTAACATTCTTTACCGGTTTAAAGGGTTGTGTAAATAAATGAATTTGTTACTTTCTAATACCTCGAGCTAATAAATACGAGTTGGCAATAACTCGCTATGGCTTTAAGTGTACTTACCCAATGAATACAAGTAATTTTCTTTTTGAAATGTATGTCACCTATCGATTGTGAATATAGTCCTTCTGTAATTTATCTCGGCAAATTGTAGAGATTGTAAATATGAAGGAATTCACTGACCAAAAATATGTGTTTTTCGAATTCATTGATAATTGTAGATAGCTGGAATCTTAGATTAATTGCCAAAAAAACAATATTACGTACAAATCAAAGTTCTAAGTAAGAGTTTATAAACTATTCGTTGGTTTAATGAAATTGTAAAGTTAACTTTATAACTATGATTCGGTTACGTCGAAATTTCACTTTGACGCTCAGCATTCCAAAATATAATCGTGAGTTTTCACTGAAATTACATCTACAAAAAGTTGAAAACAAATCTTTCTAATTATTGAAAAAAAAAGCAGGTAACATTCTCACTTGTGAAGGTGTTTCGCCAGTGAAAACTAACGGTTTTCTCTATTTAAGTATTACAATGAGATTTAACAGAGCTTATTTTTGTTGTATTAGAAAATGTTGTATAAAAGAAATTATTATATTTAAATGACATCACAAATAAAAGCAGTGTTTAATATCTTATTTCTTTTATTTGGTACATAAAAACCTTTTTCTATAATGCTTAATTAATAAAGGGATGTCTTTTCGCCATAAGTCTTATTTAGCATTTTAACCACCACATAACTGAGTGATTCTAAAAGTTGGTTTCCATAGCCATCAAATATGCAAAATGTTTTGTAATATTTTTTCGGCCGTGTAAACCACGGTAAGTCTGACATATTTTATTCTAAATGCGAAAGTTTAGATGGATGGATGTTTGTTAGAGTTTGTAACCTAAACTGCTGAATAGATCACGATGAAATTTGGCATAGTGAATAGTCTGGAAGAACACAAAGGTTACTTACTTTTGTTTTTAATCCACGCGGACGGCGTTGCGGAAGAAAGCTAGTATTACATATTCGTAAATGGGGGGCGAGTTATCGGACATAAGACATCTCTGACAAAATCCATTATATAAGAAATGTTTGATAATACTGATTATACGCTATAAAATACTTTCATAACTTATCCGTTTATCGGATTAGGCGCCAAATGATGAAATGATAACCGCCTTTTATGATTATGAATGGAATTATTCATGTCAAACCAGCTGTTGCTCGCGACTTCGCCCGCGAGAAATTGAAAAAAAAACCTATGTTACTCACTGAAAACGTAGCTTTTTAATGGTGAAAGAATTTTTGAAATCGGCCCAGTAGTTTTTGGGTTATCAATACAAAAAATACAAATCTTTCGTCTTTATAATTTTAGTATAGATATGGACTAGTATAGACAAACAATATAACCGTTTTTTACGGTTAATTTTTGGTAGAGACTATTTACACAGAGTTATTTTGTACAGCTGTTTCAGTGGAAATGCACGGTTAGCACCACATATCAAGTTACTCGCTTAAGTTAACGTACTCGAATGACTCATATCAACAGAAAACTTTACACCAATTTACATTACACTCGTATAACACGACTTCGAACAATTATCAGCTAAACTTAATATCTACATAATCGGTTTTGAAAAATAATATGTCGTTTATAGTGTTACTCTGTTATATTTAATTTATCTAGTGTAAAAAAAAGAAAGCAAAAGGTTAAATACTTTGTCCAGGTAAGTAATTTATTTCTGAATAATCTGATTTATCTGTTTTCTTTATGGTTTTGGAATTTGAATATTACAAAACAAAGTTTTTTTTTAATAAACATTTTTTTAATTGGACCTCTAGCAGAGGCTAACGGCTTTCATACTTCGATTGTTTATTTGTCCCAAAAAATTTGCTACATTGGAATTCATTGTCCTATCTAAATATTATATCTTATCTATATGAGATAGGATAAAAATGTAAGCAAGTGCGTTATGTAGTTATTGATGTAGATATTTACTGTAGAAAGCAGTCCGCGTACACCATGGGGGCGGTAGACGAAGTGTGTTGCTTGCTGGAAACCCATGCTAATCGAGATAAGGTATGATTTTAGATTGATAATATAAATTTCCCTTTGATATATATATACCTTTATTAGGATTAAATCTGTAATGTCTGAGTTTTACAATCGAGTGATGATTATTCATTAATACAGGACCTTCGTCGATGTGTCGACATGACTTCCACATGCCACTGGCATCGGTTTGTCCCATGATGGTCGGAATATCTAGTTCCAATAGCTCATTTTTTATAGCTAAAGTAATCTTCTCACTTAGATTCTTGGGTTCGATTTGTATTAAATAGGACAGACCATAAGACCTGTTTTGTTTAGATCTCAATGTGTTTTAAAACTTACTAATAGAGGTCTTTAGTACATTGTCGATTTTTGGAGGGCAATTTCTGGTGAGATTAATGTTTTTAATATGAAACTCTTCAACATTCATCACCGGAAGTATTGAGGGTATCAATATTTAGTAGCGTCATTTATATAAAAGTATTGACAAACAGGTTGTTGCCCTTGTGAATTACACATCGATGTTATGGGGAGCGACCTCCAAGAGTCAGCCATTGTTGACAGCAAGCGCGCGAATTGCTGGCGCTCGCGCCACCCTGCGGCTGTTTGATGACGCGGCCGTGATTAGAGCGCTTCTCAAATATGGACTTGGGAAACAAGTAAGTAAAAGATCAGACATTACACAGCATATTTTAGAATGTTTTGGCCACATCGTACATCGCAGAATAGCAGCTAGAAGAACGCTACAAGCAGCTAGAAGGACGATGTACGACGACGAAATACGTTTCAATAATTTTCTAAGTCCACTGTTTTGTTTAAGGACGGATTATTGTGGGGTGGTTTAGGCGTAAGCAACGGTGTGCTCCAACTATCGTACCTGCAATTAGAGAAGCTGGTATGGCTACTGGATACTGGCGTGCTAAGACTACCTCACGAATTCGATGAGAAGATACGCATCGCGCATAAATTGATATGTTCATTGTCGGTGTTTGTTGCACTCGTCAGGTGAGTGGAAATTTTAATTTGTCAATACGTGTACCTACACTTTAACTGTTATAGACCTTCGCAAGTATTGTTCATGCTCGCAATGATTATAAGAGTTCATAGGAGGATGACCCAAGGGCGGATCCAGCTTTGGCGCCAGGGGGGGTCACATAGTCGTGGTCAAGTCAAGAGCTTGACAAAATATGTAAATATATTTTGTCAAGCTCTTGACCAAACAGCTCAGGGGGGGGTCATAATCCCCATGACCTCCCCCCTGGATCCGCCGTTGGGATGACCCCTATAAACTCTTTTTTATTTAAGTTAAAACGTTTAATTTTCCAATTGCCGTTTATATTTAAGTATTGACATTTTGTGCGATTAGAACAGAAGTAAATGCCATTTAACATAAACCTTTTTTCCACAGATCTCTACGTACGTTACATTTAACCGCTCAAATCTTAAAGTCCCCCAACAGACCGAAGTGTACAGGAGTAAGGTTCACGCAGGCCTCGCTGACTACCTCCAAGTTACTCCTGGACGTGCTACACATTGTCAGCTGGCTACCTCGCGGCTGGCTGTGGGGCGGAGCCCTATCCACCACTCAGGCCTCCGCCATCGCGACCGCGTCCGCTGTCTTTGGACTTGTTATGCATTATAATGGGAAACGGTTACTACCACAGTAGTTTTTAAATAAAAATTAAGTTTGTCTTAAATGTATGGTCAGCGGTATTTTGGTGGTTTAAGATTTATACAGACTTTCGGATTACTATTCAGTCTTATACTAGTTGTTTTCTAATTTTATCAACTTTAAAAACAGTTTCATTTTACAGCGTGAACTCCAAATTATATCATTAAAATATGTAAATATATATGTAAATAATTAAATAATGTTTAAATAATATTGCGTTTTATTGAAGCGATGATAATCATGTAAATTAAAGACTAATTAGGCAATTTAAAAAGTAAAGAACTGCGGTTATTTATAAAAAAACTAGCTTTCGCCCGGGACTTCGTCCGCGTGGAATTAAAAAGAAACAAACGTAAATAGCTTACGTGTTCTTCCTTACTATTTTCTACATCTATGCCAAATTTCATCGAGATCTGTTCAGCCGTTTAGGCTACAAACTCTAACAAACATCCATCCATCCATCCAAACTTTCGCATTTATATTAGTAAGATAAGATTACTTATATTAGGCATTTAAATAAAAGTCGATTTATTGTTTAATTTATTTATTGATAGTTCAGTCGAAACTCATACTCATATCTGATGTGTTGGTGGCGTCAGCGTGGGGCGTGTACGGGGCGTGGGGTGCGTGCGGGGTGTGCGGGGTGCCCGGCGCCCCTAACGATAGATTCACCGTGGGGAATGGAAACTGAGGGATTTCCTCATCTGTTGGAAAAAATAAACAATAATTAAAACTATAACATTTAATTTATACAATTGAAAACGATGCGTCTTATTTCAAAGATTTTTTTCTGATTTACGCAATTTTTTTAAAATGTTATTCCTATAACGGGACAGAATAACCTATTTTCTAGTTTAACACAAAAATATTTCTATAAAAATAGAACAAAACAGTAAAAACCAAAATAACCGAAAATAATTTTCTTATGTCTCTCAAAGTATATGTGTGTAAAGTTTTGAACAGGTTCAAAATATCAGCTCACATAGCATTGAATCGTTGAGCTATAACTCAAGAACTAAATTAACAGCTCACAGTTCAACTACCACAGCTGTGAACTGCGAACTTTGACTTGCAGTCACGCATACCTGTGCAGGTACAAATTGACTTAACAAACGAATCCGAACCGTGATCTCAGATCAATCTTTAACGCATTACTAACCAGTAAGTGCCGCATCCAGTCTATCCACAACAGCATCCAGTAAGGCCAAGGCGACCACGTCATCAGGGTCCCGTGCGAGCGCCGCGTGCAGTACGTCAGCGGCGGCGCGCGTGCGGCCCAGCAGCGCTAGACAGAGTCCGCGCGCCGCGAGCGACGCCGCACGTGCGGGACGCAGCGCCAGCGCGCGCTCGTGCCAGCGCAGCGCCGCGCGCGTCTCGCCCAGCGCGCGGCACGCGTGCCCTAGCCCGTCTAGTGTTGCTGCCCAGCGCGGGTGCAGCTAAACATACAATAAAACAACTACGTCTATTAACTCATAAAATACAATCAATCTGTACTAATATTATAAAGAGGAAAGATTTGTTTTTTTTTTTTTTTTTTTTTTTTTTTTTTTTTTTTTTTTTTTTTTTTTTTTTTTTTTTTTTTTTTTTTTTTTTTTTTTTTTTTTTTTTTTTTTTTTTTTTTTTTTTTTTTTTTTTTTTTTTTTTTTTTTTTAAATTTCAACGCGGACGAAGTCGCGAGCAACAGCTAGTATATTATAAAAGATTTATATTTTTACGAGCCGTTGCTCGCGACTTCGCCCGCGTGAAATTACAAATATAACCTATTACGTTCGCCCTTTTTTTCAACCTATTACCAAAAGTATTAACTTAGTAGTAATCTACGTAATAACAGAAATCTACCGATGCAAGATTCCAAATTTCTAAGTCCGGTAGCTTGTAAGCTGATTTTTCGGTTACCCTTATTGTTTGTGTTCGCGATATCTTCTAAACTATTAGTCCAATTTTAATACTGTAAATGACAATTTTATTCTACATTAAATTCTCCTGATAACAAACGCATTTATTTGGATAAGGATTAATATTGAAACCAATAAAAGAACGCTGTAAATAGCGTTGGTTGTTTAATTCATTTTGTAAACACAAAAGTGGTTATTGTAAGAAAACCGTTAAAGATAGATATATGCTATCGCGCACTTTTCTGTAGAACTTTTTAAGATCTACAATTCTTTCATACATCATTTTTATATACCTCTAACGGTTTAGGCAGCGTAAGCCGAGAAAAGTTAAAGTTTAGTGAGTTTTTAACGCCGGCGTCCAGAAACACGCTGTTTATTAATAGTTCCTGAACATTAGTAATAATAAAATATAGCCTATGTTACTCACAGATAAATTACCTTTCTGATGGTGAAAGAATTTTTAAAATCGGCGCAGTAGTTTTTGAGTTATTTCAATACATACAAAAATACAAAAATACAAAAATACAAATCTTTCCTCTTTATAATATTAGTATAGATTGAAATAAAACAAAAACTATTGGGCCGATTTCAAAAATTCTTTCATCATTAGGAAGGTAATTTATCTGTGGGTAAAGTAAAAGGTACTTTTTTTTTAATTTCAACGCGGACGTAGTCGCGAGCAACAACTAGTTTATAATAACTCACTAATATTATAAATGCAAAAGTTTAGATGGATGGGTTTGTTATTACGTTACTCCAAAACTGACCAATGGATCTTGCTGAAATTTAACTTAGATGTAAAACATAGTCGGAAAGAACACATAGGCTACTTAATTTTTTTTTCTAAATACACGCGGACAAAAGCTAGTCTATAGTAATGTTAGAGGAAAGATTTGTATTTTTGTATGTATTGAAAGCGAAGCGACCGCTGCCCATAGACATTCGCAATAGTAGATGCGTTGCCTACCCTTAATCGACGGAGGAGACGCACATAAAGAGGATATTTCTTCTTCCTATGCGTCTCCACCGCGAAAACCACGTTCCGTTTCCATCCTATACTTATGAGAAAAAGGGTGGGAAGAAGTGACTACAGTCGGGCTTGCGGCACCACACATCAGACTATACGCGGAATTGCTCCCACGTGACGCCTGTCTTCTGTGTGGTCGTAGTATTGCAACGGGCGAACCGGCACATTTATGCGGACTCTCCCACTGTTAAATTATTACTATTATCCAGGCTGCACTAAAGTTATTTACCAGGATAATCTTCCATAAGAAGTGTTAAGTTTCTATGAACCGTTGCAGCATGTCCGCATGCGCTTGCGAGTCCCCCGCGAGTACAGCTGCGAGGGCGGAGCCCCGGGCTGTCTTCTGTGTGGTCGTGGTACACCGGGCGAGCCGAGTTCTCTAGAGGCTCTACCACTGTTATGTGTATACCTGGTCGCGGTCGTCCCTAGCGGCGTGCAGCGCGCGCAGCCACAGTGCGCACGCGCGCTCGTGGTCGCCCGCCGCGTGCGCCGCCGCGCCCGCCTCGTGCGCCACGTACGGGTCGCACACCACGCGCGCGATGCGCTCCCAGCCGCTAGTGTTCTCGGCGTTGCTCTCGTCGGCGCCTACCTCGCCTACCTCCGCGCACTACACCAACACACTACTATCTTCAATAGTGCCAGTGGAAAGGATAATTGATGTCTACTAATATAATGCTAAAGTTTAGATGGATGGATGGATGCTTGTTAGAGTTTGTTGCTTGATATTTGACATAGATGTAGATGATAGTCTGGAAGCACACATAGGCTACTCACTTTTTATTTTAATCTACGAGAAACGGTATCGCGAGCGAAAGCTAGTTATAAATAAGTACTCGAGTGTAGTAATCATGCTCCTGTGGATCATGTTATATGTAACACTAAATTAATAGTGAAAAAAACTGTCTTCACAGTTAATTGGATTGTAATGCGAATAAAGGCGATTCTCTGACTCCGCAGTTTTAATACGCGAAACCGAAAATTATACAGTCCACACCTCCGACAGATCTAAAAGCGAGAATTAAACTGTTAAAGAAAAGGTCACGCCAAAACGAATTAATAACAGCTATAATTTCTATGCGTGGATTGTTGTCGCCACTTTGAGACCCTCTTGAGTCTCCAAAAACGCAAAATATATACAAAACTACTACAAATAAGACTGTATTAATAGTCGTAGACCGCTACCCCTAGACCTGACATAAATCACTCGTATATCTCTATATCGTGTCGTATCGTGTCGTGTCGTGTCGTGTCGTGTCGTGTGTTGTGATGCAGTACCTCAGTGTCGCTGTGCAGGGTGGCGGCGCGCAGCAGGAAGCGCTCGCACATGCTGACGTTGTTGAGCAGCGAGCACTCGACGCCGACGTAGAGCGCGGGCAGGTGGCACCCCGCCATCAGCTGCGTCGCCTAACACACCTTGTTATACACTAATAGTAGCTAGAACTACGAATAAATGTAGGCACAAAAGGTCTGAAGTTCTGTTTCTTGGGTTTCTTGCAACTTTAATGACAACTTTTCGTGATGATTTTAAAAAAACTGCAAATTTTATCTAAATTTCAGTGATGTATGTTTTAAATAGATTTCTCATCAACACAAACAGTTAATGCAAAATACTAGATCAAATTATTTTACATTTCGTGATGGAAATTATATTTTCAGTGCCCATTGTGCTTGTTGGTACTATCGGGAAATTTCGCAATGTTCGACCTTAAAAATTCTAGACAGTTGAACATTTTGTACGCATCGAAAAGACTCGGAACAATAACAAGAAGCAGTTTTTAAGTGCGTCTTTACAAAAAAAGATTTAATGGTTTATTTAATTTCTCATCACCAGCTCACTATACGTCCCCACCGAGGGGCTCGGAGCCTACCCTAAAGTTAGGGTGACTAGGCCATAGTCAACCACGCTGGCCAAGTGCGGGTTGGTTGACCTCACACATATCTTTGAATTTCTTCGCTGATATGTGCAGGTTGCATCACGATGTTTTCCTTCACCGTAAGAACGTCGGGTAAATTATGTACATATAAAAATTCGAAAAATCGAAAATTTTATAATATTAATAAGAGGCGGAGTTTATCTTGTTGCCGGGAACAAGGCAACTTTTCATAAGTGCAACACCGCAGGTTTCCGCGACTGTACTTTTACCTTGTATGAACACATTTATTCCTACTAACTAACCTTGAAATAAGCAGCCATCGCTTGGTCGTGTTCATTCTCAGCGGCAAAGCTGTGCCCGTACGCCAGCCAGATGCAGCCGGCGCCGGGCTCCAGGCTCTTCGCCTTGTTCAGGTACCGCCGCGCGAACTCACTCTTACCTGGCGTTTACACTCATAGGTCACTAAGTGTGGTGTGGCACTTAGTGTACACTTCTCGTATTAAATCTTTCACTTAAGTAGGCATCAAATCAAATGCTTTAAATCCAATGTATGCAACACTTATGCATATTATCTAGTAAAATCTACGTATATTAGAAAGAGATAGGTATATATTTCACATTTTAGTTCTTACCAATATAGTAAATGCGAAATTTCAGATGGATAGATTGATGTTTGTTATAGTTTACCGCCTAAACGGCTGAACAGATCTCGATTAAATTTAGCATAGATAGAGAAGCTATTTATCAATAAACTAAACTAGCTTTCGCCCGCTACTCCGTCCATGTTGAATTTTAAAAAAATAAAAGCGAGTAGCCTATGCTTTCTTCCAGACCTTAGCCTACATCTATACACAAATTTCATCGAAACCCGTTCAGCCGTTTAGGCTACAAACACACAACCATCCATCTAAACTTTCGCTTGCATAATATTAGTATAACTTACCTATGAGGTAATAATAACAGCCAACAGCGAACCACGAGGTCCACAAATGTGGGTACGCATCAACTAGAGCATGTGCGAAGGCGAACAGCTCCGCACTCTTCCTTAGTTCCACGAGACAGGCGGCCCTGACGTCAGCGCAGGCCCAGGGCCCCGCCTGGTCCAGGGCGGCGAGGGCCTCCGCCCAGTGCCCCGCTGCCGCCAGCCGCCGCGCCTTGCGGGCTGCGCCTTCAGAGCTCCGCGATAGTACTACTTCCACTGAACTAGGTGTGTTTGCTGAGCTCTCCGTAGAGTCACCTCGCTGTTAAGTATTGAGTTCCTTAACGCCACACTCAGGGTTTTATATAAGTCCCTAAGACTAATTATTTCACGGCTATTACTCACGTCGTATGAGTAATAGCCGTAAAATAATTAGTTATAATAATGTCTTACGAAAGTTTAAATAATTTATGTCTCAAAGACACCTAAGTATGGTAGTAAATTATACAAATTAAACATATCAAAATGGGCGTCATGACTACGATCTAGTTGTCGAACGTCTCGAACGTCTAGTTGCCCCCCCCCCCCTCCCAACTTAAGCCTTAATTCGACGGAGTTTTTTGTTGCAATACAAAATATTATACATTACCAACACACTAAAATCAAAATCTCATGTATATTACTCTAAACAAGTTCGGTAGATTTTTTTAATTAGTCGTTCGTCACACTGGACACTATCAAATTAAGAGTTAATAAGGTCTTAAGGTAGTTTTATGTTTAAATATATTTTTTAATTCACTAGGGGGGTGACATCTGACCTCTTGTTCCTCCTGGCGACGCCTATGCATTTCAATGCTGTTTAATTTCTAAATAAATTTTAATTCAATGCTAGAATCTAGAACAAAGTTTGTTTAGGAAAAGTATGACGTCATCAGCGTCTTGTAAAATTATTAATTAGTTCTACTAAGCAAGGAAATGTTTTATACCTCATCAGTGTTCGTAGGCGTTGTTTTAACAGGTACATATCTTAGTAAACGATCTCTATACGCAGTTCGAAGTAATGCAGCCTCAGCACCACTCAGCTGATTGTTAATTGGTAGAGATTCTATAAGATCAGTCTCTAAAATTGAAAATATAACGCAAATATTACACTTATGGCTAATTTTTCAGCTTTCAATCTAAAAAAATAGAATCAATTGCTTCTAATATGCGACATAAACGATCATGAAAAAGGAAAAAGATCCCAAGTTTTTTAGTAAAAATATATGCAGTCTCCACTATGGGTCTCTCTTAATAACCAATTAACGACTACCCTCAATAAACATAAATAAAATCATAGATAACACAATACTATACTTAAAACAAACCTTGTCGAGGAGTAAGTGCATGTTGTTCTAACAGCAGATCCAGAGCTTCATAGCAGGCGCAATCAGCACGTAACGCTGACGTCAGCTCTTCTGCAGCTGCTTCCCTTCTCTCTAATGCGGATAATGCTCGAGCCTTCCATACCAGGACACTGGCTAGAGCTCTCTAGTATGTAACAAAACATAAATAAATCAAATAGTACCAATTTTAGTAACACTAACATCCTGGGCGAGATTTTTCACTAGCTTTAGGGAGTTTAACAAGCTTGTTTGAGACTGTTATCTGCACACCTATAGCGGCTTTTTCTGTCTAGCAACCAGGGCGGTCACTCAACCACCCCTTACCTTAACATTGTTCATGACTTCAATGAATAAATCTATCCATTTTTTCTAATAGTGGGACA
Source organism: Papilio protenor (assembly GCA_029286645.1). Taxonomy (NCBI): domain Eukaryota; kingdom Metazoa; phylum Arthropoda; class Insecta; order Lepidoptera; family Papilionidae; genus Papilio; species Papilio protenor. Next base: position 7,772,428 of record JAGSMZ010000004.1, on the reverse strand, counting down.
AACAGTGTGATAATAAACCTAACATGAAAAGAGTAGAGTTGGCAACACACAATAACTACAAAATTTAAAAAAACGCATTGCTTGTAATTGTTCAAATTACTTAGGAATAGCCAAAAATTGTTAGCTATACAGCTAATGTGTGTAAATAACTTACATTGTGTGTCTGATCATGGCTTCTTGGATCAAGCAAAGCAACATCACATTCATCTAATATAGACAATGCAGTAGCTGGTTCTTTTGCAGAGATATAAGCTCGCATTGCCACCCCCAGGCAGAGAAGATGTCGTCTACAATAATGATAATATTATAGTTGTAGTATTTAGCCAAGGGTATTCACTATTTTAAGTAAGCCGGTTGTTGCTCACGTAACTGTGACTTAGTTTTGTTTTTTCCAGTACACAGTTTTGGTAACAGGTTTAAATAAAATTCGCAGACCAATGTCCTTTCTGTCTAGCAATCACCCAACCATGCCCTACCCTAATGTCAGCTGTGTACTTTTTCTATAAAAAATATTCACCATTGTAGTATGAGGCCTGGCTTAATCACAATGATTACAAGAAATATAAATAAACAAATATAAATAAAATTGTATTTAAAAAAAATGCTATAATTACCTATGAAGTCCTCTAGATGTTATAGCGTGTGCTGCACGGTGCAGCTCTCCCCGTGAGAGCATAGTGCTGGCCAGCAGCCAAATGTCGTCTCCACTCGCGGAATCATTGCTCGTTGCTGCAGCAGCATCCGCCCAGAAGAAAGCACTAGTCCATTGGCCCTACAAATTACGCAAGGTAAGATAAATATGAAGCGGTGTATGTAAAAACCGCAATAGAGAAGAAAGTAAGGTCAACAATAAGCTACTTACCAATTCAGAGAACTGTTTTACTAAAGATCGCATAAAATCCACATTTAAACAGTCAGGACTACTCCGACCAATAGATTCTACTTTGGCCATGGTAAAATTACGGACAATGCTCTTAAACTAATAAATTTCTTCTTAAACTTTGTATAGACTTAATATAAATTGGTTAGAATATGCGAATTTTATAATAAAAACGTAAAACAGTGTTGTTTGTTTATATCCGATTTTCCACCGGCCACAAGTCAAATTTGACGTTTTCTATCTTTAATTTTTTTGACATTTGTTTTTTTTTACGTTTTTCAAAATAAGCAAATACCTAAACATGCCGTGCGGATCTTATTAAACGCAAAATAATTACTCATCAAAACTTTCTTTCCATCACTGTTATCATCGAAATAATATAAATAAACACCCATTGTAAAGATCATCACCATATCCGAACAAAAATCTTCCTTGCTGCAGATAATTTTGATTTTATCTATTTATTGATTAAAAATATTCAGAAAACTCATATTAAATCTAGAAATTTTATCTCTATTTAATAAAAAAATTAGTAATTCACATTTAATCAACAAATTGCATTTTTATTTATCTCCAGTGAAACGCGTTGGTCGTCTTCCCCATGCTGTCATTGACAGTTCTAATTTTGATGACGGAAAGAAAAAGGTTATACTTATACATAGAAAAAGAGGGAATAGGTTGATTATGAGTTACTTATTATTGCTATTAAATTAAATGATATTTAGGCGACCTAACAATATCAGTTAATGTAGTTATAAAATTGTAAATAACAATTTTTTGAATAGTCTAATACAATATATAGATAGCAACGTGTCCTAGGGTTAGACCATAAGGGAATCATGTTATTTCGTTTGGCGTAACATGAGTGAACGTAAAATGTGCAAGTTCTATAACTTAAACGTTCCTGATCGACGGTCTGGTTCCGGTGACGGAGGAGTGCTGAATCATACAGGCAATGAAGATGACGATCGTAATGAGGATGAAGGTGTCCAGCCATACGTACCACCCCATGAACACAAACTGGAGTACAGTTATTGGATGTGGTTCTCGCAACGGCCCGCAACCCGTGACCTATCCGCAACCACAACCGGCTATGGCCAGGTAAATGTTATTTTTACCATTGTTTTGATGTTATTTGTTTATATATTTATTTATGTTTCACCTTCATAACGACATAAGAAATTTCAATTTTTTGTAGACTCTGATAACATTTAACGGTATAGTAGACATGAGATACAGATAGTATAATGTAGGGTAAATAAAAAATAGAAAATAAATATAACAACAGCTATTGTTTACATTTATAAGACTTTATTGTACATAACAATTAAACTATGAAAATGTAGTAACAATTTTGAATATAGCTTTTCAAAATTAAATCACACATCAAGTTATATTTGAAAAAAAAAATATAATAAATCTATTCCTTTGTAAAATTATATTTTAATTATCAACATACTAGAGATATAGCAATGGAAACAATAATGGACTTAGAAATTTTTGTGAGGGTAGTTCCAAATAAATGTAACACTGTAAATTACATTTCTGAGGAAAATTAAGAGACCTCAATAGACCATTTTGACCTAATCTTATAAGACAAATACTCTAGTAGGATAGCTGGAGTAAAATTAAAGGAATGGGAAGGGGATTGGACAGAAGAGGGGTCGCAATAATGAGGATGAAGGTGTCCAGCCATACGTACCACCCCATGAACACAAACTGGAGTACAGTTATTGGATGTGGTTCTCGCAACGGCCGGCAACCCGTGACCTATCCGCAACCACAACCGGCTATGGCCAGGTAAATGTTATTTTTACCATTGTTTTGATGTTATTTGTTTATATATTTATTTATGTTTCACCTTCATAACGACATAAGAAATTTCAATTTTTTGTAGACTCTGATAACATTTAACGGTATAGTAGACATGAGATACAGATAGTATAATGTAGGGTAAATAAAAAATAGAAAATAAATATAACAACAGCTATTGTTTACATTTATAAGACTTTATTGTACATAACAATTAAACTATGAAAATGTAGTAACAATTTTGAATAGTCTAATACAATATATAGATAGCAACGTGTCCTAGGGTTAGACCATAAGGGAATCATGTTATTTCGTTTGGCGTAACATGAGTGAACGTAAAATGTGCAAGTTCTATAACTTAAACGTTCCTGATCGACGGTCTGGTTCCGGTGACGGAGGAGTGCTGAATCATACAGGCAATGAAGATGACGATCGTAATGAGGATGAAGGTGTCCAGCCATACGTACCACCCCATGAACACAAACTGGAGTACAGTTATTGGATGTGGTTCTCGCAACGGCCGGCAACCCGTGACCTATCCGCAACCACAACCGGCTATGGCCAGGTAAATGTTATTTTACCATTGTTTTGATGTTATTTGTTTATATATTTATTTATGTTTCACCTTCATAACGACATAAGAAATTTCAATTTTTTGTAGACTCTGATAACATTTAACGGTATAGTAGACATGAGATACAGATAGTATAATGTAGGGTAAATAAAAAATAGAAAATAAATATAACAACAGCTATTGTTTACATTTATAAGACTTTATTGTACATAACAATTAAACTATGAAAATGTAGTAACAATTTTGAATAGTCTAATACAATATATAGATAGCAACGTGTCCTAGGGTTAGACCATAAGGGAATCATGCTATTTCGTTTGGCGTAACATGAGTGAACGTAAAATGTGCAAGTTCTATAACTTAAACGTTCCTGATCGACGGTCTGGTTCCGGTGACGGAGGAGTGCTGAATCATACAGGCAATGAAGATGACGATCGTAATGAGGATGAAGGTGTCCAGCCATACGTACCACCCCATGAACACAAACTGGAGTACAGTTATTGGATGTGGTTCTCGCAACGGCCGGCAACCCGTGACCTATCCGCAACCACAACCGGCTACGGCCAGGTAAATGTTATTTTTACCATTGTTTTGGTGTTATTTGTTTATATATTTATTTATGTTTCACCTTCATAACGACATAAGAAATTTCAATTTTTTGTAGACTCTGATAACATTTAACGGTATAGTAGACATGAGATACAGATAGTATAATGTAGGGTAAATAAAAAATAGAAAATAAATATAACAACAGCTATTGTTTACATTTATAAGACTTTATTGTACATAACAATTAAACTATGAAAATGTAGTAACAATTTTGAATATAACTTTTCCAAATTAAATCACACATCAAGTTATATTTAAAAAAAAAATATAATAAATCTATTCCTTTGTAAAATTATATTTTAATTATCAACATACTAGAGATATAGCAATGGAAACAATAATGGACTTAGAAATTTTTGTGAGGGTAGTTCCAAATAAATGTAACACTGTAATAGATCATTAATTTATAATTACATTTCTGAGGAAAATTAAAAGAGCTCAATAGACCATTTTGACCTAATCTTATAAGACGAATACTCTAGTAGGATAGCTGGAGTAAAATTAAAGGAATGGGAAGGGGATTGGACAGAAGAGTGGTCGCATAAAAGAGGAAATATAATTTTAATGTGTGACCACTCTGTCTATTAAAGTTGCAATTACAGATGTCTATAGGCAGAGATCTCTTTGCTATTTTGGACTATTCTTGACCACTTGCTTATTTGTCATCCGTACTAATCTATACTAATATTATATAGAGGAAAGATTTGTATTTTTGTATGTATTCAATTCACATAAAAACTACTGAGCCTATTTTAAAAAATCTTTCACCATTAGAAAGGTAATTTATCTCTGAGTAACATAGGCTATATTTCTTTATTATTTTTTAATTTCATGTGGACAACGTCGTGAGTAACAGCTAGTATAATATAAAAAATAATAATAACAATTTCTGTATGTTTTGTAGGCGTTACGTATGGTGGGTCGCATGGGAAGCGTGGAGCAGTGGTGGGGACTATACTCACATTTGTCACGCCCCGATGAGCTGCCTCCTCTCTCCAACCTACACCTCTTCAAACTTGGCATCAAGCCTATGTGGGAAGATCCTGCCAATGTTAATGGTGGGAAATGGGTAAGGAATTCAAATTGTAAATATGATATTTTAGTTTTAATAAGATATTTCATTAGAATTGTAGGCATTATTAGCTTATAGGAAATAATTTTTACCCTAATCAAAATTAAAGTAAACATTACACTTAAGAATTACTTTGAAATAGTCTCTGCTCTTTTTAATTTTTTTTTAGAGAAACTTCACTTTAACAATTTTTTTATTAAAAAGTTCTGTAATATTGTTAACATATTGAATTTAACACTGGTGATTTACACAATTGATTGTTGTTTTTTTTAATGAAATTACTTTTTTTTTTAATCAGTATATTTTTTACCAGGAAGATCATTTAGCGGTGTGGCACAGAACGGCGACAGATTTGGCAGCGGCGGCGCGCGTCCGCGACGCTATGAAACGTATCCTACAGTTACCGAGTGCGGTGAACCTTGAGTACAAAGTGCATAGAGACTGCCTACTTGCTACCAATAGACACGAGGAGGAGATGAACCATCGCTCCTAGCAATACTACCTCCTTAACACCTCCCCCCACCTAAACTCTCTCACTTTTTAAATAATTAAATGAAAATTTGTACATAGTTTAATGTCATTGTTGATATTTGAACAGAATAGCTACGAATTAAAAAATAATGAATTTAAATATGAAATATAGTGTATATTTTTGTTCTATTTTCAAAATATGACTTTGTTGACATGTTTAGGCTTGGTTTACATTATGCCAGTAGTGCTAGAAATCAGCGTTGGTATAATTTAAACTAACTGGCGCCAGTGAGCCAGTAAAAGCTTGCCAGGCCTGTGCTGTCCTGTACTGACTAAATGTAAACCAGGCCTGAATTGACTATGGATTACTTTTTAAATGTAAAAATGAATTTTTCGCGCCGAACGCACAAATTAATTTAACCCAATGAGTGTTGCCATAATTTTGGATAAAAAATACTAAAGGTAACTGAACTTTTAATAAGAAATAATGAATTAAAGTGAGAGAGTAATCCCAGTCGTACATGTTTCTCACAAAGTGATAGTAACAGATGTAAAGGATGTACATATATGGAGATAAGGCCAGGCGTCTCGTATCGACGGATGCTCTTGTGAGAATCGATTTGTTGCCAAATCAAGTAAAAAAAAAACTGTATCAACCAGTTCATTGACAACGGACATGGTTTCCGGACTATTAAACAAAATCGAAATTTTAAATACTTCAAATGTGTTTTTTTTCTCCCGTATTTTAATAAATGGTTTAACAAAAATATGTCGAATTAATAGACAAGGTGTAATTGAGTTAAATAAAACAATATCATTCTTCTAGAAAATATATTTTAATACATTAAATTTTAACAGACATTTATGTTTCTTAATGAAAATAGAAAATAAATGATATACGTCGCATCCAGCGTCCACGGAACGTTACTAACTTCTCTATACACTACATAAACTAGGAAATTACCTAATTATACTTCGATTTAATTTATTTTACACTAAGTTGTGAACACATTAGTGTTATGCACAGATAACTAATATCTAGATTGCAAAACATTTTAACTTTTAAACATAAGATGTAAATATTAATGAATCTTATGTACAAAATGACAGAAAAACTTCATAACACAAGTCTAACAATAATCGTCTTAATAACAACCAACAATATTGACAATAACGTCTCAAAGAAACCATGGGCGGATATTTATTTTTCAACTAATTTTATAAATTTTTCTAATAATTTTAAAGTGAAAATTATTAAATTTCAATAATTAATTAGGCCATAAACATTTGTACAAACAAAACAGTTTTATACAGAACAGAATGTTTTACAATGTGTTCACAACCTAACACTGACATCCAGACAAAAATACCTACAAATTAATTGTATTTACATTTGGCAACATTGCTTAGTCTATGGTTGGTGATATGCTCGCGGCATCGGGCAACACTGCAGCCCTTGATATTTTTTAATTACACGAATATGCTTTGTCAATCACAATCATTTCCGATGATAATTTTATTACGATTCAGAAATTTCCATCTAAAAGTGCATTCTTTAAACATTTTAGACATAACCTATATCTAAAGAAAATCATATAACCGAATAAATCGATGTTTATATGATTTTCTTTAAATAAACTAGTTCTCTAAACGACAATATTAAAAAGATCACAAAACTCCGCTATGCAACAACACTTTCCAATTTAAAGACTACATTTTTTCCATTTATAACCTATATTAGTGACTTGCGTCTCTTAAACTACGTCAATTGCTTTTGATTATAAGCACTTGATTAGTTGAAATAGAACCAAATACATAAACAATGGCAGTCTTCCTAATCATGTTTTAACCATAGATATATAATCTATAGATAAGAAATTAAGGTAAAAAGGGCTCTGGAGGTCCTTCTGCTCAGTTTCGGAAGTAGTAGATTGCGCTTAATAAAGATTTCATCGTTGTCGCTGTTTTTACCATGATTAAGGGTGGGGGGGTTAAAGAGCATTATGTGAACATAATTCACAGACCTGTGACGCCCCTTTGTCAGGCGCCCTGGGCGTTCGCCCAACTGCGCCCTAACCTAACTAGCACAGTAGTATACAGTACAAAATGACATTTCGTCTTCCAACGTCAAAGTAAAACATTCCATCTATACGTTATTTAACTATGGTTTTGATATCGGCAATATTTAATACGAACTCATTTTAACACATTCAATGCCATTACGATTTTACGTAATAAAGAAACTATGATTCTTCAGTGAACGTGTTAAGAACAGTATAAAAGATCCCATTGTGACTGACATTCTAAGACAAACAAAAATCTTTAAATGTTAAAAGTATTGAGATTATGGCCGAATATTGAAACGACATTTAAATATACAAATTTCATTAACATTTTGAGGTTTACCAGATTGTAAGCGGCATTTACGAAGTATCCGGCTATAAATGAATTAAATGCATATCGACTGCTAATTTTTTCAAAAAAGATTTTAATCAACCATAGTTATATTCTCATAAAACCATTAATCTTGAGAAAGATTTATTTGTATGTCAGATGTCAAGTAAAAGTATTCAAAATGAACAATTAATTCTACTTACCATAAGGCATAGTACATACATCAAAAAATCCCTTAAAATAATATAAAATTATACTAGAAAAATATGATTTGTTACTTATCTTACAAATAAATATAAAGCTATTTACGGCCAGTAATTGTTAATTTCTAATAATTAGGCCGACAAATAAAGTTTAACACATTCAATGCCACTACAATTTTCTTGTACTAACTTGCAAGAAAAGTAGCAATGAATATATTAATAAGCTGCTATTATTGCTTACAAAATTATTGAAGACTAGACATTGTAAAAAGAGTAATTCAATTTTAAATGCATTTTAATTTTGAGCTACACGACGAAAAGTGAATAAAAATGTAATTCAGAACAGGATGAAAAAAAATGAATTCACGTCAATGTTTAAACAAAATACCTTAAAATAGCTTTAAAGTGCAACCATTTAATTTATTTTTATCTCAGTTTTTTAAAAGAGAATGAAAGGGAAGAAACCAGTATCATTGGATAAGTTAATTCTTTAGTAGGCAAGATTGTGCTTTAATCAAAGCCATGAAAATTATATGTTACTAAACACAATACTATTATTAATCAATAATCTCTCGGTACCATTCTTTGGGTAAATACTTTTTGATAGAAAATTAAAAAAATATTCATCATCATGTTCTTAGAATATAAAATAATCGATTCACAAAATTTTAAATTGATGTCTCGTGACAATCGGATAACATCACTATTTACAAACGTCATTTTGACAGCTGTAAACATTCGTCCATATTTTATTAAGAGTTCATTGATTTGATAATTTCTGTAGTCACAATTAAATATCTGACAATAATTAAACTTTGATGTTCCCTTAATATAATTGTACTTACAATACTGATTGGCTGAAAAATTTAAAGATCTGATATTCATCAAGTACGAGTAAAAAACACAATTTTCCCATCGTTAAAAAAATTCAATAATTGAATCAACATGAACCATGATTTTCTATTACTTAATTTGTTACTTTATCAACAAAGGAACATTAGGAAGGAGTCAATCGTAACACCATAGTTAAATTGTTCGTTGTACTGACCCTTAGAATTCAATCAAGGGTAGATCTTGTGCTGGTCAGCAGGCTTGTTGTTCAGCGAGCTCGTGGATGAGTAGAGGGGTGGTGTCATGTGTGACAGGTGCGGGGGCGGGGGCGGAGGCCGACGCCGGCCTCTGCGCCGCCACACGCTCGAGAACACACGACGCGGAGAGTCGAGCCTCCGCATCATGGTCCCAGCACTCCTCCATCGTATCACAAAGTACAAATAATCCCTGCAAAACAAATTCATTTGTAAACCAACTCCCTGTTCCTGTGCGACTTAATATAGCTTAAATTTGTTTACATTCCATTAACTTTCATTTACAAATATCAACATTCAAATACTTAAATCAAGAAGCCATTGGTTAACAATTACCGTTACCATAGTAATCTGCTATTGGCTTGTAGATTTTGCCCCTTTCTCATATGACATTTTTTTTTCCAAATCACTCATCCCGTAAATTAAATAGCGTACAATATATATATATGGCCTATAGCATGACGTAGGTGTAGGGCTGAACACTAAAGCAAGCCAAAAACTTACATAATTAGCTTAGTTTTAGTTTGATTTGTAATTTGTGCATTAAGTGTTCATAAAATAACTAAATAACTGTCTGAAGTTTTCAAGCATACTTACCGGATGCTCTCGCCATCTTGGTGGAATATGTGGTCTCAGTTTCCTTTGTACGACAGCTTCCTGCATCTCCTCCAGCCCCGGATGGGAGCCAACTTCCTCTTCAAGGGGCAACCTGTACTGTGCGGTTGGCTCTACACCTCCTTCGTCACATCTGGATAAAGATGAAATATTAACTGCTGCTCTCGGAATTACTTTAACAATCATTCAGTCTTACTAAGTCTTAGGGTCTCTTAGTGATGATATACTCCAAGTCTTTAGTATGTATTTGCATGTTGTTTTGGGTTAATTATTACGTAAGTAATAAAATTAAACATGATTCTTACTAATTTGACAAAATAAGCAGATTATTACAGGTTTTAGATGCACACATTGACAATGTGTCAGATCAGCATTCAAATAATGCTGCACTGAAAAGTTTTGAATTACAAAATGTATTTTTTACACAGAAAGTTTCGTAACTTCAAACAAACCATTGAAATTGAATAAGTTATTGTTAATATCAAATAAATTGTATTCATATTATAAATACAAAAGTTTTGATGGATGGATGGATGGATGTTTGTCACTTTTTATCTCCAAAACAGCTTAACAGATCTTGATGAAATTTGGCACAGATGTATTCTGGGAGATCACAGACTACCATCTATTTTTTTTTATTTCCGAATAGACAGAGCGTAGGGAAAAAGCTAGTTTAATTATGAATTAAAACATTTCTCACCTTGATGCAATCTCCCATAAGACAAGTGCACAGGCATACATATCAATCCTCAAGAAAGCATCCTTAGTAAAGTTTATTGCTCCATCCAGTACTTCAGGTGCCATATATCTTCGTGTTCCGACTTGGCCATGAGCATCCCCACAGCCTCTTCCAGCGACGAAGATCAATGCGAGTCCAAAGTCAGCAATACAAGCACTCATGTCAGATTTTAAGAGTACATTCTTTGATTTGAAGTCCCGATGAGCGACTGCTGGCTTTCCACCTCCTTCTTCATGAAGATGTGCCAACCCTCGTGCCACACAAGCTGCGATACGCCAAGCTTCAGCCCAGGTCAGGGTATGCGCTTTCAAGTAGTCACACAAAGAACCCTGAAAAATCATACAATTAATCATTTCTTATTCAAAGGTGCACAAGTATGAAATAAAAAAATAATTACCTTCTCATGATATGCACTAATAAGCCAATATTCAGCTTGCAGATTGTCGCCCTTTTTGTCAACTCCAATATAGTGCAAAATATCAGGATGATCCATTCTTGGAAGACGATATATCTCTTGTTCAGCCAACCATGACTGTTTATCTTGCAACGGAAAGACTTTCACTGCAACATCTTTTGGTCCTAACTTCGCTCTCCAAACTGCACCAAATCGACCTCTCGCTCGCACCTCACATAATGTAACTTGACTCAGCAATCCACCTGTCTCATGATCCATACCAGCACCTGCTGATGGTGGCCTCGACAATGATGCTTCACCGTTAGCCAATTCGGCAAAAGAGCTACCTTTACGTTTCCGATATAATAGGTAGCACCCTACTAGAATCCCAAACAGTATGAACAGCGGTGTCAATGTGTATGCGATAACAGCTTTAGTATCATCAGGGGTTGGTAACGGTGATGCTGGTACTCTCTCTGGTGGCAACTCAGTTTGTGCTGACATACCCGCTTCTAGACCTGGGAATGTTGCATTTTCATTGCACATGTCACCTTCACAACAACAATGAAGGAGTGGCAGTTTAACATTATGTAGTCTACAACTTGATGCTCTGTCGTTACAAGCGACAGTATCAAGGAAACATCCCTTTACTTTCACTGTTGCTTTGTTTGTTTCATTATTAAAATGCCATAGAGTAAAGCAGTGGTTGCTCTTGTCCGATTCTATCGCTTGACATTCATCCCTTTTTACTTCAGGTGGTGGACAGTTGGGATTTTTTGTTTCATCACAAACTGAGGAATCATTAAAAAATTCACAGAATTTTGTTTCAACTCCACCTCCTTTCGGTCTGGGTGGTAGGTTTTCTTCCATAGGAGGTGCCCCAAATACCGTTCCTTGTATACCTTAGAATAAAAGTATTTCATATTATAATCTAATCTAATCACTAGAAAAACTCAAATTAAAATGTTATGAGTTGATGTTGACTAATTTACATAGATTCTAAATTTAGTTAAAATGAATAATAAACTTGGTTTAACAAGAGAATTTTGCATTCTAAACATTATTATTAATATACTGTTTACACAGTTTTTTTAAAGACACAGAACTTGGTTAACTATCTAAATCACATAACAAACAAAACAATATGTCTGGAATGTTGCAAGAATATAACAAAATTTATGAACGGAATGACGTATTCTAGTCATTATAAATGAATGCATTGTAGCCATCATCTAACATAAGAAGGATATGCGTTTTTCTTATGTATAAATTGACAAGTTACTCACCAAGCATAAGCAAAGTAAAATTAACCGCAGACTTAGCAACCATGGTGAAGACCTCGATACACAAGATCAGACGCTGTCGGCGGATTCGTCGCGACTCAACTATGTTATTTTTAAACACGACATGAAAGCTCTATTTAGGAAATCGCAACATAGGTACATGTCAAGTAACACAAACAACGCACATCGCAATTCGTACAGAAGGCGGAATCGCACCAAACAAAACTTTTAAATACTTCAATCAAAACCAATTGAATTAGTTGATCAGTTTAATTAGATTTACTGCAGTGATTTAATTTGTAATTTCCGTATTGTTATAATCAAACAAGCTGCCATCAATCACAAGCTTTACTTTTTTTGACATTAATAGTGATGTTCTGTAGCGCAGCGTCAACTCGATTAATTAAATCGATTTTAATGTAGATGCATTTGGATCGAGTTGAATCAGAGTTGATTAGATAAGATAAAATATATTATAACTAGGCTGGCTACAAATAACCTTGTTTACGACAAACAACAAACTGTTTTTTTTTGGTTCTGCTTAATAGTAAGTTACTTAAATAAAATCCTGTATTATTTTGTTGATTCGAGTTGTCATCATACAACATAGACTTTGAATTTCGATGAACCCATTTTACTTTGTAAAACATTTTTCATATAAATTAATACCATCGTAAGGTACTAGATGGCGTTAAAGACCAATATTCCTTTATTTAAATATCATCACGCCACGCTGTTCAAGATCTGGTAGTGAATATGGAAGATACGTCATATCGATAACTACATCGAAATTATTTTGTAGAAATGGTTGCCGCAATTAAAAAAATATTAAAACCCACTTTGATTAACTGCTGACTCAGCATCTATATTTCTTTTCTTATCGTTACAATGCAATTAACGTAATATCTAGGAGATAATTTTAATGTAAACAAAAAATCCAGACAAAGACAAATGCATAAATTCCAGATTTTGGCAAGATTTAAAATGTCTGTCTGTCTGTCCGCAAGCCGCGTTTGTTCCGGGTAATCTCCGAAACAGCTGGGCCGATTTCGACGGGACTTTCACCGGAGGGTAGCTGACATAGATGGGCATATTATATAGGCTACTTTTTAAATATTCCGCGCTGTCAAAATGGCGTAACGGATGGTGCGATTTTGTTGGGACTATGACCAAAAGATAGTTGGTAGAAGGTAGATGCACGCGGAAATGTGATAGATGATTTTTTTTTAAAAAAATCGCGCTAACCAAGTTTGCGAGCGACAGCTCGTAATAGTTATAAATCCACGTGGGAAATAATTGCAATTCAGTGCATATGGTGGTAGGATTTATATTATCGATCGGAGGTCAAGGGTGAAACGTGGACATGACTATATTCCAATATTAATAAGCCACGGCGCTATTAGAAATTGAAAACGTTAGGTTATGATTATATTAGTTGTGCCTTTGGCCTTGATAATCTTGGTGCACTATAAAATATAACAAAATATACATTAATTTTAATCATGTATTAAAAAAAGGAATACGTTATAAAGTAATTAAAATACCTTAACATGCAAAACTCGGAATAAAACTCACGAGAGCACTAATTGTTTTTTTTATTGTAAAAAATATTTTTATGTAATTTTATACACAGCAAAAAATCAAGTTAAATTAAAATGTATTTTTTGAGATGTGTTGTTTTTCATTTATTTTCATTTATTACATTATGGACCTTTATTTTTATATAAGTAATTGTAAAATCTCGACTACAAACATATATAATTAACTTTATTACCTAAGCTACATGTTTAGATTCATAAAATTTGGCAAGTGGCAACTATCGAAAACTAGATATTTTTTCTAATTAAAAACATTTTATCTTAAATATCAAATTGTATTATTATTTATTATTTATATTATTTTCGAAAAGTTCATACGCTTGAACTGGGAAACGTGTATTTCGCAACGTAAAGAAAAAATAACGCAGGATACAGTTTTATAAAGGCACAATAAAACATTAACAATGCCGAATTATCTGCTGATTAAATGATAAACCGAGTAATAATGACATCGTATGGAACTCGACTTCCGCCATTGAAATGCCTCTGACAGTCTTAATTAAAGAATATTACATGTCGTATTGGAAAATTATTCGTTGATTTCGCTAAATTACTCAAAGTTCACAACAAATGAAATATATTAAAGAAAGAAACAATCTTCAAATATCTAAGAAATTAATTGATTTGATATCTAACAAATATTATAAGCTTGCGCCCACGACTACGTCCGCGTGGAATTAAAAAAAAACAAAAGTGAGTAGCCTATGTGTTCTTCAAGACTATGCTCTACGTCTATGCCAAATTTCATCGAGATCCGTTCCGCCGTTTAGGCTACAAACTCTAACAAACATCCACATCCATCTAAACTTTCGCATTTGTAATATTAGTAAGATAGTAAGAAGTAAGATTTTATAGTAGAAAAATGCAAGCTTTGAATCTGCTCACCAAAAATCGTCGTATCACACAAGGTGAGCAAAGCATTGATTTGCATCTCAACAGTGATGTCCATTGGATGATGAAAATTATTTTTTTACCGTAATCATCATTCGAGAGGAAATCTTACTAATCTTACTAATATTATAAATGCGAAAGTTTAGATGGATGGATGTTTGTTAGAGTTTGTAGCCCGAACGGCTGAACGGATCTCGATGAAATTTGGCATTAACGTAGAGGATAGTCTGGAAGAACACATAGGCTAGTCACTTTTGTTTTTTTTTATTCCACGCGTACGAAGTCGCGGGCGGAAGGTAGTATTCATATAAAGGTATCGTCCTATTCGCACCCGATTAATTTTACTATAATGTGTCATGTTACCAAATACCATTCTTCTTACCACTCCGACTAGCGAAGGTTGACGGTCAGTTCTCCAATTGCCATTAGTTACTTTTAAAAACACCTGGGAGTTTGGAATGTAAATGATTATTGAATGATTGGTCATTCGGAAGTACCACCTCAATTTTAAACGTGATATTTATCATTAAACAATACTCAATTTATAACACATCATGATAGCGCGCAACCTTCAGATAATTAGGAGATTCATTTGAACAATCGACGTTAGACAATCGATAAAGTTACAGAGACTTTAGTTGTTACTTTTAATGTTGTGCGTGTAATGTATAATATTTTTTCCAAATCCACAACCGTAACCCCTACTTACGATTTTATTTTAATTTAAATTTATATGTAAACGTAAACATTAAGGATATCGCAACCGGTAGTAACGGAGCCTAAAAAAGTAGATCGACGTTATACAAATGATATTGATTCGAGAACCAATAGTAATGTTTTCCCATCTGCGATATCTCACGGGACTGTTGATAACGTAGTTTTGACGTGCGCGCGAAACTCGACGGTTGTCGTTATGGGTTCCGAGTTCCCCGTCGCGTTCGATGGGAGAAGTTACGACTTACGTCGGTTCCTGAGGGACCATCCGGGAGGTGTGAACACTTTAGAGAGGTATAAGGGCAAGTCGATAGCACAGGCTATGAAGATGTATGGACATAGTAACAGTGCGTATCACATGCTAGGTGATTTTAAAGTAGGAGATCAGGGTGTACTAACAGGCGATGTTAGTGGCAATGGAAGGATCATAACGAAGGAGGAAGCGAACCGGGATGAAAAGGAAATAGCACATCTGGAGGAATTAGAGGTAACTTAAGTGTTATTTAAGATAGACAATACACCAACAACTTGGTGATTAAACAAATACAAGTAAAGCTTTCTTTTAAACTTTGTCAGTTACGGCGTGGTTCCGCTGTCGAGACATTAATTTCATTCCTTCTTATACACCTTGTAAAACTGACTTAGTTAACAATATTTGTTATGGATGTTTTGGTAACCCGTAGGTATTTAGGTATTGCGAAAAAATTCATTGGGATCATAATCTTACTAATATTATAAATGCGATAATTTGGATGGGTAGATGGATGTTTGTTAAAATTTGTAGCCTAGACTGCTGAACGGATCTCAATGAAATTTAGCACAGATGTAGGGCATCGTCTAGAACACATAAGCTACTTTTCTTTTAAATTTCGCGCAGACGGAGTCGCGTCGAAAGCTAGTTAAAATTGCAATGTGAAAGACATTTGAATTTACAGATGTGTTTTTATAAAACACGATTGAACAATGTTGTAGTGTTACTGACTTTAATACGTATATTTGTGTCACTGGATCGTGGTTTATTTGACGCGATAGCTTAGCCGCCTGTCACGATTGTGACCTATCGAGCTAGAAATTTATAGTTAGTGAAAGGAATTTTACATTTATTAAATGTTTCGATTTTAATTTAGTAGTAGTGTTCGGATGTCTGGTGGTCAAAATACTAAAATACAACCGAGTTATATCAATGTGGGGATGGATGCAAGTCGAATGATATCTAACGCGTCAAAATTTAGTTTTTAGCCTAGGCTTTTTTGTTTGATTAGCAGAATGAGAAGTATAGTATACATAGATAATGGTATTGACCGACTTCATCGACTTTGAAGAGAGAGACTAACTGTCACAGGCAGTCATTTGTTTATCAGATTTTATAACTATAGTTAATAACAACGAGTTAAATAATTTAGTTTACGTTCACGTAAGACCTGCAAGTTTGTCATGTAGCCTACAAAACAAACATCCATCCATCTAAACTTTCACATTTATAATATTAGTATGAACTAGCTTCCGCCCGCGACTACGTCCGCGTGGTATTAATAAAAACCAAAGAAAGTAGCTTATGAGTTCTTCCAGACTATTTTCTAAATCTATGCCAAATTTCATCCAGATCCGTTCAGCCGTATAGGCATCATTTTTTTAACAAACATCCATCCATCTAAACTTTCACATTTATAATATTAGTATGAACTAGCTTCCGCCCGCGACTACGTCCGCGTGGTATTAATAAAAACCAAAGAAAGTAGCTTATGAGTTCTTCCAGACTATTTTCTAAATCTATGCCAAATTTCATTTAGATCCGTTCAGCCGTATAGGCATCATTTTTTTAACAAACATCCATCCATCTAAACTTTCACATTTATAATATTAGTATGAACTAGCTTCCGCCCGCGACTACGTCCGCGTGGTATTAATAAAAACCAAAGAAAGTAGCTTATGAGTTCTTCCAGACTATTTTCTAAATCTATGCCAAATTTCATCCAGATCCGTTCAGCCGTATAGGCATCATTTTTTTAACAAACATCCATCCATCTAAACTTTCACATTTATAATATTAGTATGAACTAGCTTCCGCCCGCGACTACGTCCGCGTGGTATTAATAAAAACCAAAGAAAGTAGCTTATGAGTTCTTCCAGACTATTTTCTAAATCTATGCCAAATTTCATTTAGATCCGTTCAGCCGTATAGGCATCATTTTTTAACAAACATCCATCCCTCTATCCATCCATCTAAACTTTCACATTTATAATATTAGTATGAACTAGCTTCCGCCCGCGACTACGTCCGCGTGGTATTAATAAAAACCAAAGAAAGTAGCCTATGAGTTCTTCCAGACTATCCTCTACATCTATGCCAAATTTCATCCAGATCCGTTCAGCCTTTTAGGCTACAAACGCTAACAAACAAACATCCATCCATCTATCCATCCATCTAAACATTCACATTTATAATATTGAAGTAAGTATGAATTATGATTAGTATAATTTTCCCGTCAGTGACATTTTCTATGAGAAATGTATTCCAATTTCTTTTGCGGTGCCGCAATCCTCGCCCACATGTTGTCGCTTAATGGAACAGGGGTTTAACTATAATGCCTGGAGTTAGATAATACCTGGCCAGTTGTATACGTTTACAATACTATTAGGTTGTAAACAAGCAATGGCATGTAAGATATGTACGTTAGAACCATGAATTTTCGTTTACTTCGACCTTGACAATGCCTAGCTGATAATTCGATAGCATTCGAAACTCGCGTAAATTGTGTTAAAAACCCAATTAGTTACATTTTTATCTAACGTTTTACACTAACTAACAAAACGTAATGATTCTCGTATGTTTATTATTAACTAGCTGTTCCCGTGCGACTTCATCCGCATAAAATTATGAAAATTTTATTTTATTGTTTACATGTGTCAAATTATCAATTGCAAATGTCAAAATGACATTACATGATGACAACCTTGCTTCCTTGATGTTGGCTGCAACTTATGGTCTCTTTCCCACATTAAGATTTTTATCCAAAATATTTACCCCCTAAGTTTAATGGCGTGAAAATATATAGCCTAAAGCATGACGTAAGTGTAGGGCTTTTTATTAAAAAAAGAATTATTCAAAAATATGCTGTAATTGCTGACATCTTAGGCAACAAAGAAGTGTGTGTTTACGCTTTATCATAATAGTAAGTGTAGATATATTATAGATTTATTTTGGATATTTTATTTGGGATGCATCCAATAACGCAAAGTCGATTTTAGGAATTTTGGGCCAATACCAAATTTAATTTATATTGATGTGTATTGAAGGTAATCAATTTAGGATATAATCTTTGATTATCGCTGCATTAGTAGAAAAGAACTGAAAAATTAGGTCCATGTTCCAGAAATCACTGCTTACCCAAAGTACACGTTAGGGTATGGCGAGTTAGGGCGACGGCCCTGGACGCCGGAGCCAAAGGCGCATAGGGGGCGCCTTTTTAAGTATGAGTTTGTATTGTAGTTAGATGGAGTCGTTGTAATCTCGCCCAGGGCGCTAGGAATGCTAAAACCGCCCCGCACTGCTTACCCGCGTGGCTGACGTACTATCTTTCAAATTTGCATTTGTCACCTTAAACATTAGGTATTTGTACCGCTGAATAGAAGGGGCAAGCTGGATTTAGCTGTTATGGTTGCAGTGCGTTTGGTTTTTTATTCGATTTGTGGCAGAAAATTGTAGTTACATCTCTCTTACACTTAATTTGTAACTGATATTGTGTCTCCTTCCAGAGCAGACTGGACTGGTCACAGCCGATCTTCTGCCAATTGGGAGCGATCGCGTCCGATTATGATAAATGGGTACACAGTGCTGTCTTCAGGGATTGCAGGCTGTTTGCCAGTCCGATTATGGAGAGTATGACGTACACGCAATGGTATTTAGTGCCCACGTTTTGGATACCTATCATAATTTACTTGATGGTGACAGCGTATGGTGAATATGTTAACTGTGGAGGTAAGTTTATTTGTATTTTGTTATTTTGATTGATTGTCAGCGTGCATGTACGTCTATCATTTTATTTAGGAGTGTGCGTACTTACTTACGTTACGTGTTATAAATCATACCAATATTATAAATGCGAAAGTTTAGATGGATGGATGGATGTTTGTTAGAGTTTGTAGCCTAAACGGCTGAACGGATTTCGATGAAATTTGGTATAGATGTAGAGAATAGTCTGGAAGAACACATAGGCTATTCACTTTTGTTTCTTTAAATTCCACGCGGACGGAGTCGCGGGCGACAGCTAGTACTGTATAGTTTAAACATGATCAATTAAAAAAAATGCGGTTATATACATGATAGTGTTTAGGGTTTCTTTATATTGATGGTGATTTTGGTTTACCAACTTTACGAAAAAAAAAGATACGTAAGCTCTTTATTAAAATTTGCACAAAATTGCCTATATTTTTCCAGGTGCCTGTGGATCTGACAGTCTTACGTCTTTACAGTACATACTGCATTTAATCAGCGGAATACTCCTTTGGACAATTCTGGAATATTCACTGCACAGATGGGTGTTCCATTTCAGTCCTGGTTCTAATCTCATCTTGATAAAGATCCATTTCCTTATTCACGGAATTCATCATAAGGTATGCTTCATAAGTACAGTATAGACTCCTTGATTTGTGTATTGCGTAAGTCTAGAAAATAATTCGTGTAACAGAAAAAACATTCGTATTGGTACGGAACATAATATGTTTTTTAATAATGCAGTCAACTTGAACATCCGTTTAGTAAAAAAGTATTCCAAATTTACAGTTTATCATGGCTATAATTAGAGGAAAATATAACTGTATTGTTCTAGACTCCGCAAAATATCACAATAAATAAAAAAAAAACTAATTAGGTTAAAAAACCTAATTAGTTTTTTTTTTCAAATACCTAAATACAGAAATATAATATTGAGGAAATATTTGTATTTTTATACTTCTTATCTTACTAATCTTTCTTCTTACTTCTTACTAATCTTACTAATATTATAAATGCGAAAGTTTAGATGGATGAATGGATGGATGGATGGATGGATGGATGGATGTTTGTTAGAGTTTGTAGCCTAAACGGCTGAACGGATTTCGATGAAATTTGGTATAGATGTAGAGAATAGTCTGGAAGAACACATAAGCTACTAACTTTTGTTTTTTTGAACTCCACGCGGACGGAGTCGCGGGCGAAAGCTAGTATTAAAATAACTCAAAAAGTACTGTGCCGATTTCAGTAATTCCTGCACTATTAAAAAGCTCTGTTATCACTGAGTAACATAGGCTATGTTTTTCCTATTTTTTTTAATTCCACGCGGACAAAGTCGCGAACAGCAGCTAGTACAAAAATAAGTAGACACAAATAATGTATCCATAGAAGTATAGATTATTTTCGATAGCTTTTAAGATAGTGGTATTTACTTATAGATCAATCAATGAAATTATTATTGATCAAAATATTGCATAGTCACGTTGTACGAACGTGTTGTCTCATTTAATTTAGAACAATTTGTTTAAAAACGTTTACAATGCCGTGTCAATAATAATTGATTGAAAGCGTGTTTCATAATATTGATTTTATTGTTTTGATAAATTGTAATGACTTGAACAAAAAGTGTACGAGAGATGCCACACGAGCAATTCCGATAACGCCAATTATTTTGCTACTCAAATAGGACAAATAAATGCTATAACGCAGCGCAACGTTGCTTTTTTTTTTTTTTTATTGAAAATTTTACATAAAAACACAAATTAAACATATGCACAAATAAAGCCCCGCAAAAACCATATAATTGGTTTGTCCGCGGGTGCGGTGTTACAATATTACATATTACATATATATGTAGAGTGTCGTAGTGGAGTGTATCGTAATTATATGACATTTTTTTTTTGTGTAAAATTATATAAAATATATACATACATAATATATTGTATATAAATAAAATATTTTATTCATGGGCTATTTTCAAAAAGATGGCTTTCCAAACGCTTAACAAATAGTTTAAATTTTGAATTTAGATTTGCTATTTCAGGTGGTAAGGTATTGAGCATGTATGGTAAACGTTTTCCAATTGTTCTGTCACCGTAATAATTATTAATCCTTGGTACTATGTATTTGCCTCGAGAGGCTGCCCTAGTGCTGTGTTGGTGTTGTGCTTGTGTAGTAGTTAAATTATTTATTGTTTTGTGATTTACTGATAGAAAGATAAGTTTATGCTTTAGACTAGCCGGTAATATCTTGCATATCTTAAAAAGTTTATAATAATCATCTTTACATTTATGGTTAGTTTTACTATTGACTAATAATTTTAAAAATCTTATTTGTAAATTCTCTATTTTTTGTATGTACGATTTAAAAGTTAATCCATAGCTGTCTAAACCATAAGAAATAACTGATTCTACCAGGGCTTTATACATGTTTTTAAGGATTTTTTGTGGTACAATGTGTCTTAGGTGGTAGAATTTACCCAACAATATTCTTAATTTGTTACATATATAATCTACATGTTCTGACCATGAAAAATGTTCATCTACTTTTAAACCTAAATACGTTACAGAAGGTACGATTTCTATTGGTGTACAACTACATTTATGGAAACTATTATTGTGAAAACAACTATACGAATGAGTTATTACGGCACAAGACATGTTAGGTAAATACATATATGGTGATCTTATTATAAGCATTTTCGTTTTTGACCATTAAGAACAATACCAAATACTGACTACTTCTATTTAAAATTTGATTCCTGAAAATTCTTATTGAACCGTATTTCAGTGTCGTACGTCCTTTTAACTCCTAAAGCTTGAGATCGCAGCTGCGATGCCGCAACGCCTGTGTGGCATATTCTTATTGTTTTCTAAATACTTACAGATTGTAATTTTCTATTATTGTTTTTTCAGGTTCCATTCGATGGCCTCAGGCAGGTGTTTCCGCCGATTCCTGCTGCATTGCTTGCCTTTCTGTTGTACACTATGCTCTACCCATTTGTGTCATACCCTATCATGAAATTGATTGGAGGCTTAATAGGTAAGATAAAAAATATGGGTCATACGATTTTTATTATAATTTTGTGTAACTATCTATAAAATATTTGCCTTCATTATAAAGGGCTTTGACCGTTAGGTAGAGTATTAATGACTCATTGAGACGTCATCAATTACAACGTAAATCTTATCTTCAAAAGCAATCGATTTGTGTAAGCCACGTGCATGTCAAAACTTTGATAAAAAATGTTTTCGTCATTTTATTGAAATTATTGTAAAATATGTATATTAACATAGTAGTATTTTCTTGTGCAAAATGCATAAAATTAATTACCTTTTTTAGACCAAATTACCTTTTAGACCAAATAAATCTAAAAAGGCGTAAATGAAACTAAATTATAATAGCTCACTAGCGCCATCTTTTATAACATTTACCGAAAACATTGTTTTTTTTTTTTAAAAACGGTGCTGACTCTACCACAAAAAATTGTAGCCATTTAGCACTTTATGTGCACTAAAATTATGTATATTTTAAAACACTACAATTCTTTTATTTTTGTATACACAGGGTATCTTATCTACGACATGATTCATTACTACGTGCACCACGGCTCGCCGAAAGACGGCACCTATCTCTATGCTATGAAGAGATATCATTCCAACCATCACTTCGTTAACCATGACAAAGGCAAGTATATCGTGAGCAGAAGTTTTGCCGATGGCAATGACGTCACGTTACTGACGGGACAGAACAGAACGCAGGACGCAGGTCATCGGCAAACCTTCTGGCGCAGCTAATATAATTTTTCTTTTATAACTGGACTAGCTGTTCCCCTGCGACTTCATCCGCATAAAATTATGAAAATTTTATTTTATTGTTTACATGACATGACGATGACAAACCAAGGCAACTTTGCTTTCTTGATGTTGGCAGCAACTTGTGGTCTCTTTCCCACATTAGGGTTTTTATCCAAAATATTTACCCCCTAAGTTCAATTGCGTGAAAATATATAGCCTAAAGCGTGACGTAAGTGTAGGGCTTTTTATTAAAAAAAGAATTATTCAAAAATATGCTGTAATTGCTGACATCTTAGGCAACAAAGAAGTGTGTGTTTACGCTTTATTATAATAGTAAGTATAGAAGTATAGATAGTATAGAAGTATAGATATAGATATAGATATAGATAAGCAGTCGACATTAACATTTTAAAATGTGTTTCAAATAAGAATATTCATGATCTCCCGCCATATTGTGATGTCATAGCCTTCAAATGTAAAAAAAAATAGGTAGAGTCAGTAAAAATATTTATTAAAAAATTATATTTATACAAATAATTTTATTGTAATTTATACGTTTGATTTTCCTGTTATCTGTAAATTATTGTGATGTTTTTTTTTACAGCGTACGGCATCAGTTCGAAAATCTGGGATCACGTTTTCAAAACATTTGTACAAGTTAAGAAGTTAAGCTTTAGTTTACGTTGGTGAATTTATTTATTTTTGACACATTAGTTGTGATTATTTAATGTGATTATGTTTTTAATTAAGAAAATTTGTAATTTCTTGGTATAGATGTTACTTTTTTAATTTAACCTTTAATACATAAAATAAATGTTTTATGTGAATTAAACTTCTGTTTGGATTTACTATCAATAAGAAATGTGTGTTCTATACCTTTGAATGATTTTACATATTTTTGTTTTTAGTTATTTTCATTATAATAGTTTAAAATTATGCGTCAGCCATTTTATCAGAAATGTAACAAAAGACTTTAGCTACGTCTTGCGCATTACATTGATACCTAACAATGTTATCGAATACATTACACACTTCTTTATAACAAATGTTAATTAATAGAGTTCTAAGAATTGCATAAAGTAACATTTTATCTTATATGCTGTTGACCTAAGCGTTGTTAAAAATACCGATCGAATTGAGAACTTCCTCCTCTTCCTTCTTCCTCCTTTGAAGTCGGTTGAAATTACATCAATTAGATGAAATATTAGTTTTCCAATACGATAAAAATATAAAATAGGGCCAGCTGACTTGATATTCGAACAGTATAAATACATTGATTTTAAGGATTTTGAATTTGATTTTGTTTTTACTTTTTTAAATATGATATCTCAGTATAGAGTTTGTTGATAACGAATGAGAGTCAGAGCTTCTGCCATTCTGAGGTCAAATTAATTCAATTGCAAGCATCTACGTAATATCGCAACAATCACACGATAACAAATTTGTATTTTGTAATAAAGGAGTAAAACATAACCCTATTGTTCAAATTAATTACGTCAACAGGGACGTGACTTGATAAGTTATTGTGTTACACGGTTTAAACTAATTTTTATTATGTGATCAAATTTTGCCAAGAGCATACATAATTTTTTTTATTCTATTTCAATAAAAAAAATTAACTATTTTGAAGTCGGTCAAAAATCTTTTTATATATGTTTCTTACTGGCCAGGAATAAAAAATAAAAATGTGCTGTTAAATAAAAAATATGTTACTGTGTTAAAATAAATAGTAAAGGACAATATAATAACTTAATCACATTTTTTAATATGGGATCTATATTTATATTTCGCGGGAGTAAAAACGTTTTAGTGATTTCTGTGTTAATTTATTTTTTTGTGACAAGTGTGAGTGGCTGTTTTAATACTGGCTGGGAATTTTTACTGGAGGATTTAATAGCGGACGTTTGTCCAATGCTGGCAAGCGCGACATCTTTAGTTAAGGATTTATTAACACCTAATTCACTTGGTAAGTTTTTAAATCCGTAGCATTCTCAAAACGCAAAATTAACATCCTTAATTACCATCACATCTTTGACTGTCGAAAACTGGCATAAAAACATATTGCCCTCTCTCTCTGCTTTTGCTATGATTTAGTAAAAACACATTTTTTTAAATCTCTTTGAAAAAATAAATGTTTCAACAGTGCAAATTCTGAAAAATGGTAGAACCGAAAAATGTAGGCAAGTAGTGGCGATACCACGCGATATATTTCGTCTGATAAAACTTTAATGCAATAGAATAAGCATTATTAGAACAGATCTATTATCTATTATAGAATACTTGAATGATGAGCGAGGCTTGATTACAAAAGAGATGGTAAAAGAGAGCTTGAAATGCGGTCGGGAGCTATCACGCGCGGCGAGTAAACGCGGCACACAATTGGCAAAGAACGGCGTCTGCTTGGACGCTTCCTCACCAGCGCTTTTCCATTTCTTCTCCGCGAAGCTGTCACCAGAAGCGAGGAAGTCGGCCGAAGTATCCCACGAATTGTTGACAGCTACCAAACTTCTGCAAATGAAAGTGTGCTCAAGGTATACATATGTAAGATTATAATTTACTATTGTATTTGCTCACTTTTGGACAGAAAGACTCTATAAGTAATTGCCACTTGAAAATACAATACTATTCTATTATCTGTGCTAAAACTTAAGAGTACGGATTACAGATTTAGTGGTCGTGGGTTCGAACCCCGGCATTCGGCTATTATGACTCATCTTAGCAGAAGCGTATACTTTTAAACAATTAATATAATTGTAACTAGCGATATTAATTTAAACACTCCACTAGAGATCTCGTCAGGAATGCGAGCGAATATTCCAATCTTTCTAATGACATTGACAGCTGTCAGTTAGAGATGTGACGTTTATGCCAATAAACTAGTGTTGCGCCAGTTGTACAGCGCGGTACTTATTTTCTTCTTAACAATACCTTAATTAGAATATTTTTAAACAGCATTTTAAATACTTTCAAACAAGAAATCAATCAAAAACTTAACCCTTTCAGTTACGACATAACTCCAAACACATTTATGACGTGCTTAGAAGATCAAGATATCAGAGTGACTGATGTAGCGTATTGTAAACCGTACAAAACTCCATACATCAAATCTAAATATCGGACGATAGATGGCACTTCAAACAACGTGAAGCATCCAGGCTGGGGACGAGCGGGCGCACCGTTTTCCAGAATTGCCGCCCCGAGATACAGCGATGGTAAGTATCCTGATAATTAAAATATTGTGCTTTATTCCGTGGTTAAAACAGCCTTGTGTATGCACCATTAACATCTATCAGGTATCTACGCCATGCCATTAGCAGTAAGCGGCCGGCCATTGCCGAACCCGAGGGCGTTGTCGACGCAACTATTTGCCGACCGGTCAGTTGCGAGCCGAACCCTCTCCTACATGAACATGCAATGGGGACAGTTCGTGACTCATGATTTACTGTCTCAAGCTATGGAAGTTAATGGTATAGCTCTTTTATCTCTTATACACTGAACACTTAACCAAGCTCAAAATCTATAAACTTTCTAATAAATAAAATGGATACAGCATTAAATATTAAACTGCTTTTGTCCCGGACTCCATACGCGTGGAATAAAAAAAAAAACAAATAGCCTATGTGTTCTTCCAGACTATCCACTACAACTATGCCGAATTTAAACTAGATCGGTTCAGCCGTTTAGGCTACAAACTCTAACAAACATCTATCTAAACTTTCGCATTTATAATTTTAGTAAGATTTACCTGTTTGTATCTAACAGATGAAGGAGGTATCCAATGTTGTTACGGAGGAGGGCGCGACGTACTCCCCCAGGAGTGGCAGAATGACAAATGTATTCCGATCTGCATACCAGAAGACGACCCGTTCTACAGACAGCACGGTATTCGATGCATCAACTTTGTAAGGAGTGTTACAACGCCCAGAGATGACTGCAGCTTGGGGTATGCGGAACAGGTGAGACAGAGATATAATCCTACTGAGAAAAATATAGAGCTTTGACCAAAGCTTATAAAAATCTATCTATGCTACTACAAAACATGTCGCCAATAATGACTTTGCTCTCGTCTTTCTATCAACCTTTAACTCAGTCTAATCTTGGCCATGTATGCATCCAATGCATCTTCATAAGGCCTTAGCTATCCGACTCGAAGGACCAAAGTAGTAAGATTTAAAACTAAACTTTTCGAATTGATCCAGATGAATACAGTGACGAGTTTCCTCGATGGTTCTCCTCTATACGGTTCGGATCCAGCTCTCGCCAGTAAACTGAGAGAGAAGAGTGGCGGCAGACTGAAGGAGAAGACCATAAAGGGGTGTCAGCGAGGCTTCCTGCCGACTGCTGATGCAAAGACTTGTGATTTAAGGAACGCGTCTGATCCTTGTTATCTTGCTGGTAAGTTTGTAATGTCATTCATCATCTATCTATAATATACTAGCTGTTGCTCGCGACTTCCCTCGCGTGAAATTAATAAATAAACTATAGCCTATGTAACTCACTGATAACGTAGCTTTTTAATGGAGAAAGACTTTGTGAAATTGGCCCATTATTTTCTGAATTATTTAATACATACAAAAATACAAATCTTTCCTCATTACATTATTAGTATAGGTTAATATTGATTTAAATCTGCCATCCAAAGCAACTACGATAATGTGATTTTGATGCAGAGAAAAGTCAATCTAGTTAGATACAAATTCCTCTTTTCTGTTCAATTATGGTAGACCATGCAATTTTTAGCTTATTGCAGACTAGCTGTTGTTCGTGACTTCGTCCGCGTAAAATTAAAATAATAAACAATATAGCCTGTAAGAGTATTACTCAGTGAAAACGTAGCTTTTTAATGGTGAAAGAATATTTGAAATCGGTCCAGTAATTTTAGAATTAATTCAATACGTACAAAAATACAAATCATACCTCTTTATAACATTAGTATAGATGTCTTTGGTATACTGGTTTTAAAAGCATCATCTTTTACTTCGACCGTAGGAGACCGCAGAGTGAACCAGACGCCAACGTTAGCGGTGATCCACACGCTGCTTCTGAGAGAGCACAACCGAGTGGCTGATATCCTGAGCTCCCTCAACCCGCTGTGGACTGACGAGAAGATATACCAGGAGGCGAGGAAAATAGTCATAGCGGAGATACAGCATATCACGTACCAGGAATGGTTGCCTTTGAATTTTGGTTAGTATACGCTCTTTTTGCTTCTAGATAATTTATAGCAAGAATCTTGACTAACCGAGATATTGGTTTCAAAAATAAAGAATTATCAAAATCGGTCCACTAGCGGTGGAGTTATGCCGAAACACACATAAAAAAACATATAGACGAATCGAGTACCTCCTTCTTTTGGGAAGTCGCTCAAAAAATAGCATAAAATCAAATAATTAAATTGACTTAGGATGGTTATCTTTTTGTCCTATATGCATTTATGTTTGTGTTTGTTTTATGCCAATCCAGTTTCCTATTCTGCCCATGAGTGTTTAGACTGAATTTTTTTTAGTTTGCCATTAGTTTTTTAATAATCGCAATGACGCTTAACATTTTGATGTTAAATTTATGCTGGAAGAAGACCTTCCTCTAGCTGTTTTAAGCCAACAGTGATCTCTTTCCCTAGGTGAGAGTTACTTGCGGTACTACCGCATTGTACCGAGCGCGCTGCACTCCCGCGACTACAACCCCGACGTGAACCCAAGCGTGGTGGGCTCCTTCGCTGCTGCATTCCGCTCACTGCACTCCGTCATACCGGACTCCTTCCTCACCTGCCCTAGTACTTATCACTGCGCGTATATGTACAAGTAAGTAGCAATTCAAGTATAGATAAAGCGTCTAAAAGTGGGCGCACACACAACACAACTTTTGCTGAACTCTTGTGCGATTGTCGAATTTTTTACAGCCAATTCAACTGTTTAGTTGCACAACTAAAAAACGAGTAGTGTGCGCACCTTCGTATAAGCTCATAGGAATCAAAGCGAGGTGGTCAAAAGTCAAAGGTGTGCGCGCGCTCTAAACAAGATAGTATACAGATCATCGTGTTTCTGGTCGAACGAAATGTTCTTTTTTACGAGATTTTCTAAGAGAATAGAAATAATGCATTAATTCAGTTACTTACTAACTTTCTATACTGTGTGGAATAAAGCATTAGCCACTCAGATTTTTTTTTTTATATTAAGGATTCGATATCGTAGACATCTAGCAAACAAAAAACAGCCAAGGATGGTAGCCCACTCTAGAGTGGGCTACCATTATCTACCAGTCTCTAGAGACTAGAAAAATCTAAAATAAATAAATAAAAAAAACACTACGAAAAAATCATGTTATCCATAGCTGTTTTCCTTTACACCTAATCATCGACTGACGACTTCCATGCTATTTAGCAATAATACGTATTCCAGACTAAGCGACCACTATTTCAACCCAGCACTAGTGGAATCTACCACAGAGTCCTTAGACGACATAGTGCGAGGTATCCTCATGCAGAGCTCAGCGGAGTCTGACGCGTACTGCACGCGGGAGATCACTAACTTGCTGTTCAAGTTGAATAACCAGTGGGGGATGGATCTCGTCGCTATGGATATACAAAGGGGGAGGGATCATGGATTGGCTTCATACAATGATTATAGGTAAGTAGTAAATTTTCTATGAATAAAAATTTTCTCTAACTTACAGATGCACACGGTTGACGGTACTGGATGCTTTCAGACCCTTAGGAATCCAATGAGAATATTGTCTTGATTATACAGAAGTATTTAAAAATAAAACGTACTGTAGAGTCATTTATAATTTTTTCAGAGAGACATGCGGTTTGAAAAGGGCAAACAATTTTCAAGATCTATCAGGAGAAATACCGCAAGATGTAAGTTTTACATTGTTTTAAAAAATATTTTAATAAAATTGCTGGCAATGTTTAATGTTTGATTATAAAAGCTATAAACGTAAAGTAAAAAAAAAAATTTTTTTTCACAGCGTATTAACGCACTCTCCCGAGTATATGAGTCCGTAGATGACATAGACTTATTTGTTGGGGGCATCATGGAGAAGGGTGTTAAAGGATCGATTCTAGGCCCCACCTTCCAATGCATTGTTGCTGAACAGTTCTACAGGACGAGGATTGGGGATAGATTCTTCTATGATAATGGGGAAATGCCGCATTCGTTTACATCTGGTAAGTTATAAAGAAATATAACATGGTTCGTATCAGAAATGTCAAGTCACCAGACATATCGACCCTACATTCTGGATTTCATTGTATCTTGACAATAAGAACAAATTATTATATTTTCTTTTGTTATATTTTTAAAATTTATCAATATTTTTTATAAAAATTCATTATTTAGTTATCTTTTAATACAAACAGGGCAAAGCATACAATGGTCCTTCGAGCCGGGTTTAATTTTTTTTTATTCAATTTCAAAAGGCTTTCTTTACTTTATCTCTTTTTTTTAACAATATTTTAATAAAATTGCTGGCAATGTTTAATGTTTGATTATAAAAGCTATAGACGTAAAGAAAAAAAAAATTTTTTTTTTTATATTAAGGATTCGATATCGTAGACATCTAGCAAACAAAAAACAGCCAAGGATGGTAGCCCACTCTAGAGACTAGAAAAATCTAAAATAAATAAAAAAAAACACTACGATTAAATCATGTTATTCATAGCTGTTTTCCTTTACACCTAAATCATCGACTGACGACTTCCATGCTATTTAGCAATAATACGTATTCCAGACTAAGCGACCACTATTTCAACCCAGCACTAGTGGAATCTACCACAGAGTCCTTAGACGACATAGTGCGAGGTATCCTCATGCAGAGCTCAGCGGAGTCTGACGCGTACTGCACGCGGGAGATCACTAACTTGCTGTTCAAGTTAAATAACCAGTGGGGGATGGATCTCGTCGCTATGGATATTCAAAGGGGGAGGGATCATGGATTGGCTTCATACAATGATTATAGGTAAGTAGTAAATTTTCTATGAATAAAAACTTTCTCTAACTTACAGATGCACACGGTTGACGGTACTGGATGCTTTTAGACCCTTAGGAATCCAATGAGAATATTGTCTTGATTATACAGAAGTATTTAAAAATAAAACGTACTGTAGAGTCATTTATAATTTTTTCAGAGAGACATGCGGTTTGAAAAGGGCAAACAATTTTCAAGATCTATCAGGAGAAATACCACAAGATGTATGTTTTACATCGTTTTAAAAAATATTTTAAAAATATTGCTGGTTATGTTTAATGTTTGATTATATAAGCTATAGACGAAAAGTAAAAAAAAAAAATTTTTTCACAGCGTATTAACGCACTCTCCAGAGTCTATGAGTCCGTAGATGACATAGACTTATTTGTTGGTGGCATTATGGAGAAGGGTGTCAAAGGATCGATTCTAGGCCCCACCTTCCAATGCATTGTTGCTGAACAGTTCTACAGGACGAGGATTGGGGATAGATTCTTCTATGATAATGGGGAAATGCCTCATTCGTTTACATCTGGTAAGTTATAAAGAAATATAACATGGTTCGTATCAGAAATGTCAAGTCACCAGACATATCGACCCTACATTCTGGATTTCATTGTACTCGTATCTTGACAATAAGAACAAATTATTATTTTTTCTTTTGTTATATTTTTAAAATTTATCAATATTTTTTATAAAAATTCATCATTTAGTTATCTTTTAATACAAACAGGGCAAAGCATACAATGGTCCTTCGAGCCGGATTTAATTTTTTTTTATTCAATTTCAAAAGGCTTTCTCTACTTTATCTCTTTTTTTTAAACAATATCAGTAAGTGGGAAACATTATATAGGGTAGATCAGATAGTTACGGTCCACTTTGCAGATTGAGTCACAAAATTCTTTGTATTTATCTTTATTGAAGAGTAAAATAGATGAAAGCATGTTTTTATTAAACGTAAATATTTTGTTTACACGAATATAAACATTTTAGACTGAGTATTTTATCAAATATAAAAATATTAGTCAATTAAAATTAAACCCCTAAAAGCACAGTTTCGGTCCACCCGAGACAGTTATGGACCACCTCTGGGGTACAGTTACGGTCCACCTTTATATGACTATAATAGTTATAAAATAATTATTATTTGTCATTTGTCTTGCCTTTTTGAACAGTAAAATTTATTTAGATAAATCAGAAACTAATCAAAATCATTTCAATTACCATTTTAAGATAGAGAACACACAAAAAGTCCTATTAGCATTATCAAGGATATTAATTTTACGGGTCTCTAGAATAGAATGCAAATCGAAATATTCGTTTTCAATTGCTGAAATTTTATTGTTTCAATCATACACCTTTTTCAATGATAATTTGGATAGCTGTTTTGAATATAGTTATTTCTTAACTTTCAGGAAATAGCATTTTTTCTGCGTCCTTTTCTAATAATGTTCTTTGGAAAATTAATGTAGTAATCAAAAAGTGAGATCACGTAGAAAAAGTAAACTTTCTGTTAGATGCATTTCTTTTTTTTATATTTTGATTATGTTCATAGGATCACTGACTATAAGACTATCTTACTAAAAACGCGTTTTATTTTCCTTCCTTCTAGTCTACATAAGACTTTTACAATTTTTAAGTAACAAAACAATGAAAGTTCAATAAACAATCTATTTAAGTTTTGTTTCGATATTTTTTTGGAAATTTCATAAAATAAATTACCCATCCCATTAAGAAACAGGAAACAATATGAAGTTTGGGTGGACCGAAACTGTACCTCGGCCCCGGACCATAACTGTAAAGTGCTATGGCCATAACTGTACTCCCATACAAGCTTTGAGACAGTAGTAGTCCACCATATTTAAGCCTTACGAAAATAATAATCGTTGTAATATCCACATAAATAGATACTAGAACATCTCTTCTATTAGACAAAATGATAAGAAAGCACATTAAAATTGAATAAGTAAACAAACTTCAAGATTTAAAAAAAGCTGTACTTAACAAAAGTGATAAGAAATTAACAATTTTAATCAGCTTCGCGCCTGATATATTTAGATCACCCGTGGCTTTTCAAATTTATATTTTCTATTAGTAATTTAGATGTTAAATTATAGCATATTAGTTCTAGCATATGTTTCTTGTAGTTTACTTTCAGTTAATTTCCGTAAGAGCTCCAAAACATGCGTTTTTGTCTTAAGTGGACCGTAACTCCCCCCTGGTCGGAAACTGTCTAATCTACCCTATTTTAATTTATATATAAAATATTTGTCCACAGAACAACTAAAAGAAATAAAGAAAGCGTCTATGGCGCGGCTAATCTGTGACAACACGGATGGCGTTAATTACGTGCAGAGGAATGCATTCGAGATGGAATCTACTCATAATCCGAAGTACAGTTGTACGGATTACGATGCTATACCGTTTGTGGATTTAACAGCTTGGAAAAGACCCATACTTGAGCTATATGATTAATGAAAATTCAATTTCATTCTGCCACTCTTGTCAAACGATTGACGTTTAAGGACCTTTACTCTATGGTCTAGTGTTTTTTTTAATAGAAATTAATTCATAATGTTGTATAGACTGAAATAAAAACTATTGTTAAAGCGGTAACCTAAATATGTTGTGAATTATAAAATTGTTTCATAATTTATAAGTTTTAGAAGTATAATTAATAAAATATTTATTGTTATAAGGATTTGTTTTCTTTCTACGTTCTACAGTCAATATAATTGAAAAGATAAAAAAATGTTACTTATTATTCCTATATGTCATATTGGCATACATAGACAATTTACTGTAAATAAACCTGATTTTTCAAATTATCATTTACAAGGTCTTTAGGTAAGACCTAAACATATATCATTCATTTTTTTTAAACTTGACGTATTTTCTCGTGTCAAATTAAAGGGTAATGAAACAAATAGTTACTTAACAATATCATTTTATTAAAAAAAGAAATATATTGCAAAATACAACCCATAATAATTATTGTCTATGATTCAATCACTAACATATTTACAACACAAAAAGTGGCACAATTAAGGTGATAATTTACTTAACCTGTATCGATAAAAACGAACGTGATATAACGCATCATTCTTTATCTAATCTAATTAATTTACGAAATCAAAATGTTACGCAAAACATCATTAGGCGTATTTCCTAACCTATTTTATATGCAAAGTCAAAACTACGCTATGACGTTATCGGCTTCAAGTGTCAATTTTTATATAGATTATACAGAATTTTTAACAAATAACTTATTACTACAACTTAAATAACATTTAAAAAATAATGGCTTAATTTAATGAACAAAATGCCTCAATAAAAGCGTTTAATGAGAAATCTAATCAATTTATCACAAACTTGAATAACAATAAAACCTTAAGGTTAAATAAACTATTAAAAATATTTAAATTTATTATTAAAATCGATATCTAACTATATTACTAGAAGAGCGATAATAATTTTCATCATAAAGTTATTGCCTTTTATTAGTCAACTATGGATTTTCACTGAACATTTTTTTATCAATGGAAATCCTCACTAATAAAATTACTAATACTTAAGGCTAGATAATGTGACATTTTAACACTAGTAAAAATTTTAGTAAGTAAATTAAAAGGCAAACAGCACCAAAGTTCAAAATAGCAACAGTATAAGTCTTTTCAAATATCTTAGAGGCTCAAAGTCATATGCGCAGTGCCTTTACACACACTCCTTTAGGTTTAAAAACATTGTGTTCAGCAGCATCTTGTATGTTTCGAGTTTCAAGCCAACAAGATATATGACACATATATAGTATAATTAGATATAGCGATAGAAATATCTAAATAAGGCGGTAACTTAGTTGAATACTGAGTAATTTAGTAGCTAAAATACTCTCTACTGCTCAAAAAGTCGCAATACTGTGAACTTGTAGTACTACACAAGTGAGTGGAGTGAAAGATAAATGTTTACTAATACTTCGACTAAAACAAGAGGTTCGAACTTGTGTAGCAGGTTAGTAATGCTGGAAAAATAGAACAAAACGGTTTGACTAAATTATTTGCTAATCTACTCCAATAAATTTTCGTTGTTCAGATAGTTAGCTACTAAATTAGTTAGTACTCAACTTTCTAGCCTAGTACAAACTAAACATAAGGTGTAGTAGAATATCCGAAGACAGTAAATTTTCCGAAATATAACAGCAACAAAGAACAAAACTTTTTATCAATTTACATAAATTTTTGCAAGCTTACAATTATTTCAAGTATTTAAACTTCAAAAATGTCATCAACAAAGCAATAAAACAGTGAATTGTTGTATTCAAATGAGATCATATTTACCTTAGATTGAGTTGTCAAATAAGCAGATTTTTGGATCCTTGTTTATCCTTAGTCCAGAGCGAGCTTATTCTATTCTGGAAGGCATTCCATGATACAGAGCTGTGGATGAACTGGTTCAGTCCACCTGACCCTGGTCTGACCAGTCTTTCTACTAATGGTCTTTTGTAGAGACGATTGGCTTCTGCTATTTCATCTTCTGTCACTCTTCTATCATCCAAATGGCTTAATGATGGAAACTTCGAGATTAGGAATAATCTAGAAAGAAAAATGCTTCACCATTTAGCCTTATCCAATTTACATAGAGTAAGTGCACAAGTTTACTTCTGTACAGGTACTCAGGATTAAAAACTCAAGATTAGTGAACTTAACCAACATTTCTGGTACGTAATGACCAATAAAATATACCTATTTAATCAATCACATACCTATACTGAAGGTATTCATAGAAAGTCCCTCCGTTGAAGTAACTTGGTGCAGCCGGGTTGCCCATTAGACTGAGGTACTCCAGATTGGGGCAGGATTCCTTTAATTTGCCTGCCCATGGGTACAGTGATGATATTTTACAATGGTTTAACCTAAAATTTAATAATATCATAATTTATATAATCCATTGAACGGTTTTAATAAATGGTTTCAATGTTTTTTTTTAGTACTAGTTATTTATCAAGGAATACACATTACTTTAAAAACAAAGAATACAAAACAATTTGATGAATTCTTTATGTATAAGCTATTGCCTACAACTTCAACCATAAAGAATTAAAAAAACAACTGAGTAGCCCATGTGTTCTTCCAGACTATGTCAAATCATTCAATCATTTGTTAAGCCGTTTAGAGATATGTTACTATATATCCATCCCATTTACACTTTTAATATTAGTATTTTTTTTTTATAAGAAAAGCGGGCAAACGAGCAGCAGATCGCTTATTA
The DNA here is from genome assembly GCA_029286645.1 of Papilio protenor. Classification (NCBI taxonomy): domain Eukaryota; kingdom Metazoa; phylum Arthropoda; class Insecta; order Lepidoptera; family Papilionidae; genus Papilio; species Papilio protenor. The sequence continues at coordinate 7,736,076 of JAGSMZ010000004.1, read as the reverse complement.
AATGATCCGACGCCCATGAACATCCGCAACACCAGGGGGATTGCAGATGCGCTGCCGGCCTTTAAGGGAGGAATACACTCTTTTCTTGAAGGCCCCTAAGTCGTACCTGTACCTGTACCGTAGTATGAAGTATAATTTACCATAGAAGTTGCAGCTTAGGCAGTGGAGGCAGGACACAGTTCTCTGTGATTGGATTTGTGTCCGCTATCAGAGATGTCAGATGCTTGAAGTGTACTACTGCATCTAAATTACTGAAAGATGGGAAATATTTGTATATTAGTAATGAACAAATTAAAAAATAGTTTTTTAGTCTACCAGACAGTATTTAAAGATTATAACTCCATTAAAATGAGTTACTGACTGTATTAATAAAATAAATCTTACGTAATTTTATTATGACTGATATCCAGATATTTAATATGATCTGAAAATCTTTCAACAATTGTTCGTGGTACTTCATAGAGGTTCTCATAAGCTAGAGTCAGCCTTGTATCATCATCATCTACACTGCCATCTGCTGACCTGAAACATAAATTCAAGTAAATTACTAAAAGCACCCTGTAATCTTGTTTAACTTCTTCCACACACGTAAACATATGTCATGAATATATTTTCACTAAGTTTTGAAGAATGACTTGATTTTCATTTAAGATCTTGTCTGAATTGTATAACAAGTTTAGAAACACAAAAAAGATAAATAATCTGTTATACATATTAATGTGTCTGCAAAACAACATTGCTAATAGAACAAGATCGTTTACGAGTTTATTTAAATATTGCTTTTGTCATATTTTGCATGTCCAATATAAAAAAAACATACACAATAAGATCCGGAGGTATGGATGCCTGCGCCATTGTTACAGAATCTACAATAACATCATCAGACCAATTCACTTCTTCAACTCCTTCGTCGTAACTTGTAGAACTTGCAAAACTACAAAGATAACACGTCCAATAAGTCTATCGGTAAACTTCGACAATACCTTCTCTGATTATAGTTAGGTATTTTCATACAGGTCTTTAGAAAATTTGCAGGAATCTTAATATCAATAAATAAAAACCTCAAAAAGCACTTTATTTACTTTAAGTTCAAAATTTAATTGATTGATGAATTAATTAAAAAAAAAGAAATGTACGAAACTCCAATTCAAAACCGATGACATTGACAAAAACATTAAAATGTTGTCTGCTAGAAAAAACTACGTTGATTTTTTATTATTTGACAAGGCGCGATATCAAACATTTGGTGTGACGAAAAAAATATTCTTTTTCTTGCTTTTAAAATTACATTTTAGTTTTAACGCTATGTTAACCAACTAAAATGCTATTAGATCAATATCGAGAGATATCTAATTCTACAAAATGTAAAAAAGAACAGGTATTATTGTATTCATGTCCTGTACCCGAAAAATATGATTGAATGCTAGAATTATTCTTTCACTATATATACTATTTTATTGAAAAAGTTACTTACTGATTCATGGAACTATCTTCCATGTTTAGAAGAGGCTTATTGATAAACAAGATAAACTATCGCACAAGTACATTGCAAGTGAAAATAATAAAACTTAAAAAATGAAAAGGTTCTATGAGCTTAGAACTACATTAACACACACGTAATTACTATAGTTATCGACTAATAGTTATTCCCTGTGATAAGAAATTGGTTTTTATTTTGTTTACACTTTCTTATCAATCGAGGTCAATGAGCATAAGTGTTGTCATTGGATGTCTTTTATCATGAAGCCAAATTAAATTAATTAATTAGGTAACATTTAGTATATTTGTCAGTTTTGACAACTATTTGTTGACATCAGTTGACACGTCATATGGCAAGTTCAAGTTTTGGAAAGTCGTAACAAAAAAGAAAATCATATCGTTAAAAGTACGAATTTATTAATATTAATGGTATTCCTTTAAATAACATTAGCATAGAAAAATAAAAAGCGGACATAATGGATGTAAGTATATTACTGTGGAATATAAAACTAGTCAACAAAAATCAGATGTTTATAGCGAAATGTGTTTTAAATTTCGTTTCAGGAAAGTAATATTCCTATCGATATTAATATAGGAAAGCTTCAAGACTGGCTGATAAGTCGTCGACATGTGAATAAAGAATGGCAAAAAAACATAATAGCTGTGCGAGAAAAAATAAATAATGCAATACAAGATATGCCAGTACACGACGATATCGCAACTTTACTATCTGGTAGCCACATTCATTATTTTCATTGCTTAAAAATCATAGAGATTTTAAAGCAAACTGAGGCGGATACGAAAAATATTTTTGGTAGATATGGATCACAAAGAATGAAAGACTGGTTGGATGTGATTAAAAGCTATGAAAAAGAAAACTTATATTTAGGTGAAGCGGCACAGATGCTTGTTAGGAATATCAACTATGAAATACCTGGTTTGAAGAAACAAATTGCAAAGGAAGAGCAAATACAACTGGTGTGTATTTTTTTTTACTTTACCACATTGCATGGCACAATTTTTTGTATAAAAGTGAACTTACCAGGCGACTTTTAGCACTGTATATGTTAAAATCCTTGTTAAAACTATGCATTTTAATACTTTTATATAATACTAGCTGTTCCCATGCGACTTCATCCACATTAAATTATAAAAAAAAAAACATTTTATTGTTTATATTTGTCAAATTATCAATTGCAAATGTTAAAATGACATGACATGATGACAAACCATGGCAACCTTGCTTCCTTGATATTGGCAGCAACTTATGGTCTCTTTCCCACATTAGGGTTTTTATCCCAAATATTTACCCCTAAGTTTAATGGCGTAAAAATACATAGCCTAAAGCGTGACGTAAGTGTAGGGCTTTTTATTAATAAAAGAGTTATTTAAAAATATGCTGTAATAGCTGACATCTTAGGCAACAAAGTAGTGTGTATTTACACTTTATTATATTAGTATAGACTATATTGTACGCTGTTGCCATGATACTGTCCTCATGGAATGAAAAATGTAATTAGTGGCCTTTGCCTCCAGACTATGTTCTAGATCTAAGCCAAATTCAAGATCTTTTTCTGTTTTGGAGATATGTAGTAACAAACATCCATCCATCCATACTTTCACATTTAGAATATTAGTAAGTATGTTACATGATTTTCAGGATTGTGAGAAAAAGCACACAGAATATTTGAAAAACGAAGCTTCAAGCAAATCTGAATTTTTAACTCTATGTAAACAATTAGGAATTGAGGGCAATAAAATTAAGAAGGAATTAGTTGACAGGTTACAAGAATTACCAGAAATATATGATGAGGTGAGATACATTGTTTGAAACATTTATTAAAACAGCATTGCCAACATTAAATATTAAATTTCCTTGTTTAATTAACACTGTCAAAATATTTGTATGAAAACAAGAGAGAAAGGGAGAATACATTGTAGAGAGAGGTGACAATGCAATCTTTATTGAAAAAGGTGACAATCCAATACTTTATTGAAAAAGGTGACAATACAATACTTTATTGAAAAAGGTGACAATATAATACTTTGTTGAAAAAGGTGAGAATTCTTGAGGTTTGACAAAAGGTGGCTTAATTCATTGCTGTATCTTATAACTTGTTTTTTCTATTACAGATAGGTAAATCATTGAAACCAATACTTCCAGCTATAGAGTTATATTCAGCTTTTACTAAATATGTACTTGGTGATCAAGCACCACAAGTGTTGCCATTATTGCATTATATGGTAGAACATGGTAATACAACAGTGTATGAATGGAAGTATGGTGAAGCACCACTAAGGATTGAATTGGATCCTATACATATTGAAGTGGAAGATGACAAGGCAGCTGGAGATCAGGTATTTTGATTAATGTTTACAGTTGTAGAAAAAAATAAAAATTTATTATATCCAGTGTAAACTGACAGCAGTGCCAGTTTTAGCTGTATTAGCGCCCCTTTTTTACTAAGAATAAGGGAGTGTTAGGGATTTTATGTGAAAGTAATAACCACTAACAGCCTTACATTTGTAACCACATTTATTTAAATGTGGTATAAAGTTACAACTTAGGAATAAACTGAGTATAGGCAAATATTAGTACTTTTACTCAGTTTATTCCTAAGTTTAACTTTATACTGCATTTATTTGTAGGGCTGCAAGGGTTCATTTAGTAACCATTTTAATTTATCTAGTTACATATTTAAAAGGACGACATTGGATGTTTTAATGTGTGGTACGCTTGGGCAGTACAAATGGACAGTAGTGCAGGTCAAGATTGTATGGATTCACTTGCCCCAGTTAGTGTTCACATTATGTCAGTTGAATACCAGTCCAGTTATTAATTGCGACTGACCAACTCTATGTGCCAATTATGAACCAGGCATAATTAATGTATTTAACCTTGGTTTATAGTAATAATGTGTATAAATTTTGTTATAGATAGATTTTGGTGATGGTGGTATAGATTTTGGTGAGATTGATACATCAGCTATCGACTTTGGTGAGGGAGATGCAGGCGGGGAGATTGACTGGGGTAACATTGATGTTGCACCAACTGATATTGTGAGTATCTTTGCATTTATTAATGAAAAATATTAAGTACTAGCTGTTGCTCGCGACTTCGTTCACATGGTATAAAAACATAGCCTATGTTACGATGATAACATAGTTTAACGAATTTTTTGAAATTGTCCCTGTAATTTTTAGTTATTTCAATACATACAAAAATACAGAGTGTTCTTTTTTATAATATTAGTATAGATAACAAATTAAATATCGCTGGAAGTAAATACTATTTAAAAATGCTTTCTAGTATAAGAATCAGTTTTCCCAAATATGTTTAGAAACTTTTTTTCCCTCTAAGTAGTTTTTTTCAATTAAAATTATTAAGCGATTAAAATTTGCAACACCAATTTAAATTACAAATTTTGACAATTTCCTAGCGAGCAGTCAAATCCTTTACTATTGTTGTTTGTAATATTTTTTTTAACAAAGCAAGAAATTGCTTCCAAATGTTACCCCTACTAAATTTTCCATTTTTCTGGTGTTATAAAAATCAATTTGTATCAGGATGTGTCAGCAGAGGTAGCCTCAATCTCCCTGGAGGAGTCAGGTATAGTGGTGGAGGAGGCGGGGCTGCAGGGCGGGGTGGCCGCGGGCAGGGAGGCTCTCACGCTACTGGACAACCCTACCACTAGCAATCAACTTGTGGAACAACTGCTCGAGGTTAGTAAAATGATTTTAATTAAGTGCTATATTTGTCATATTAAATGTATATTAAGGGACTGACTATGGCTGTTATCTTACTTCTTACTTACTTATATTATAAATGCGAAAGTTTAGATGGATGGATGGATGTTTGTTAGAGTTTGTAACCTAAACTGCTAAATGGATCTCGATGAAATTAAGATCTTGTAAGTCATTTACTTAGGCTACATAAAACCGTTTGATTAAAATTATAAATGAGAAATTTTGGATGGATGTATGGATGGAAGATATTCCTAGAATAGTCTAATAGATTTCAATGAAATTTGACAGATATAGAAAATAGTCTGGAAGAACACATACTAAAATGCATATAAAAGCTAGTTACAATATTATTTACTGTCGCCTGTGACTCTGTTCGTGCGGAATTAAAAACAAATTAGCCTATGTATTTTTCCAGATGCTTTAGATCTCATGTAAAATTTCATCGAGATCCGTTCAGTTTTAGAGATACCTTCTAACAAACATCAATCTATCTAAACGCATTTATAATATTAGTAAGATTGAGCTAAGAGTGTATTTAAAGTCATTGTTTTTCGTAATTTTTAGTAGTGTTTTTGTGTGTATGTGTGTAGTTGGAGTCGTTCCTGAAGATGCGTGTGTACGAGTGCGGCGGCGAGGAGCAGTTCTCGCTGCTGCAGCAGCTGCCGGCGGAGAGCGCGGCGGCGCTGGCGGGCCTGCTGGCGGCCGTGCAGCGCGCAGCTGCTGCGCTCGCCGCGCCGCACGTGCTGCATCTACATAATGTCAAACATTCTCCCAGGTATAGCGCCCGGCAAACATCTTGAATACATTTAGGTGCGCAGAAGACGATTTAACGGTCTTTTTGGCGGGGCTAGGGGGACGCTTGCTATTGGTTAATCAGTGGGCCTTTGCGTCTCGCTTCTTTCTCCACGTTCCGTTTACTCCCGAGTACACTTATCTCCAGTTTTCTTGACCCAATTTCGTTGTTTTTTCGGTAATAATTGTTTGTAGTTTTTTTCTGTTGTTATTGTTGAGTCTTATTTGTTTATTATTGTTAAGTTTTATTTGATTGTTATTGTTTTGACTTTTTGTGTTGAGTATTCTACGAAAAAGTAACATTGTTCTAAAAAGACAAGCCAGGAAAATGGTATATGATGTATATTGTCTTGTGAAACAAGAATCATCTAAAGAAATTGAAGTATTACATAGAATAGAATTTTCGCATTTATAATATTACTAAGAATATAAGATAAAAACCTCCATTTTATAGATACGTGGACGTGTTGACCGCTCAGTTGGAGCAGAAGTTGTCAGTGTGCGGGAAGCTGTCGCGGCTGGCGGAGCGCGAGCGCGAGCGCGGGCTGTGTGCGGGCGCGCGCGCCGCGCTGCTCCGCCCCCTGCTCGCACGACTCATACAACGAACGAAGGAATTACAAGCACAGGTGATATATCCCCTTATAAATACTTTATTTCATTCTTTACTAGCTTTCGCCCCCAACTCCATCCGCGTGGAATTAAAAAAAACTGAGCCTATGTGTTCTTCCAGAGTATCTTCTACGTCTATGCCAAATTTCATCGAGATCCGTTCAGCCGTCTAGGCTACAAACTCTAACATCCATCAATCCATCTAAACTTTCGCATTTATAATATACTAGCTTTCGCCCGCGACTCCGTCCGCGTGGAATTAAAAAAAAAAATCAAAAGTGCCTATGTGTTCTTCCAGACTATCCTCTACGTCCTCGCCAAATTTCATCTAGATCTGTTCAGCCGTTTAGGCTACAAACTCTAACAAACATCCATCCATCCATCCATCCATCTAAACTTTCGCATTTATAATATTAGTAAGAAGTAAGATTATAGATTCTAGTATATAAAGTTTTTAGATAACTTTTTCATATAATTACATTTTTTTAAACAGAGTAAAGAAATTACGAAAAAGTAGTTTTTTAATTACAATTGTTTTTGTATGTTCTAGATTGAAGCAGACATTTCAAAGAAGTACAAGGGAAGGCCCGTTAATGTTATTGGTGGTGTGAAATTTCTATGAGAATATAAAAGTTTTGTACATATAATAAATATATGTTTTTTTTAAAAGAATGCTTTCATTATTTCAATATACCCAACTTCTTATTTAAAACCGTTGAAAATGTTACCATTAAAACTTGATTCCGTATTGACTTTTCGCCACAAATCTAGCAAATGACTAGCAAAAAGAATTACTTAGCCAAATCATAATTAAAAGGCATATGAATACTAACAAAATAATTATGGAGAATCTATCAACCCGACAAGTGTTACCATGGCAACAAAAACCTAATTTAGAAACTAATAAATGTTGAAAACATCCAAAAATAGCTTGTACTGTTTTGTTCAATATGTAACTTTGTTATTTTTTAATTCAATTACTCTCAATTTAGGGGAGTTCAATTCAAATGTGATAAACTTTCTAATAACTAAGTAAAACTTATGACAAGGGATGGAGGAACAAAATTTAATATACTATTATTATAGTAATACATAATTAAGTTAATTAATCCATTACTATAATTTATGTATGAAAATAATTAGGAAAAAAACTTCAGAAAAGTACAGGATCCATTTATTATTTTAAATAAATTTAAGTTTGATTTTATCCAGTTTATTTATCCGTATATGTAAGCAGGGTAATAATAATAATAAAACGGATACACGACTGGGTAATAATAATAATATGGGTAGAAATAATAGGCACAGACAGGCTTTCCTGGCGGCTCACAATTATTTGGTACATCACCATTTTTTCGATTAATAGTCGCTGAATAACATAATTGTGTTATTGTTAAAGCAACTACGAAAATAAGTAGATATTTTGACATCTGAAAACACACAATTATATACAAAAAGTCTTCATCTATTTTTTATCTTTTAATTTATATTATGTATCTGGCCACTAATTCAAACAAAAAAGAAAAAAAACGTTGGCTGAATTTAGCAAAAACTTTTGTCTTTAAACAGCAATCCATTAGCCGTTTGGCTGAATTTGAGTAAAATCTTTGCCTAACAAAAGAAAAAAAAGATACTTACTTCTGGAATAAACGTAAAATACTTATCGATTTCACTTCGCCACTGTCTTTAATGAAGATATCTTCTAGACGGAGTTTAGTTAATTTTTGCAATACTAATCGATTATTTATACTCATGATGTGTAATTATACGATTCGATTGTGTGATTTTTTTCGTTACTGTTATTACCAAACCAAGCAAAAACTGAAGTATGCATAGAATCTTGTTTAACGTCGATCGTCATATAATTTATGGTCCTCACTGAGTCGGATTTATTATTTTACGACTAAAAATTCAATTAAAATTATAAGAAATCTATAAGCTGTATACGTTGTTTGCATAAAACAAATTAAAAACATACTGAGCATATCGATGAAGGAAATTTTCCAAGTTCACTTGTTTGATCCAGCAAACCTCCCTTAGTTGCCTTACTAGTTTTGCACCTTTGTCATACCCAGCATAGCAAGGGTAATCACAATCTTAATTCTAATTAATTTCCTTTCTTTATTATCTGTGATCTTTATTCTTATTATTCAGGAATTCGATTCATGTATAAAAATAAAAAGCAACTAAAATCTATTAGCAATGACTTTTATTTACACTAATGTTACATAATATTTACAAATTACAATTAAAATTTGTGGTAACATTAATAAATATGGCCCTATCGGAACATGAGTAAATTTTGCAACAATCGTAACGGCGAAGAGCGACAAAGCGCGCGTCCTCTCGGACAGGAATACCTTTTGACGCACATCGCAAACTTCCTGTCACATTCGCAGAGTCTTGCAGCACAGCCGTTAATAACGTTATGCCGTGTCTGATAGTTTTCTAGTGCACAGAGTGGCTGGTTGTGGTAACACTTCCAGTAATAAGGTTGGAAGTACACCGTGTAGAATGGACAGTAGATGTTCTCGTAACATTCATCGTGGAGTCGACAGCAACTGGGGAATAATAGGCATTTTAAGTTTGTACTCAGAATCATCGAGACACGTAGAGCAAGTTTAATATGAGAAATATTATGTAGTAAGGTTTTAAAACATTTGTAACAGTTTATTGTTTTTATTTTGTACAGCTCTCGTTCGCGACTCCGTCCGCGTGGTATTAAAAAAACAAAGCCAACAGCCTATGTGCTCTTCGAGACTTTTTATATCTATGCCAAATTTCATCGAGTTCCGTTCAGCAGTTTAGGCTACAAACTCTAAACATCCATCCATCTAAACTTTCACATTTATAATATTAGTAAGATTAGTAAGAAGTAAGATAGCTGTCGCCCGCGACTACGCCCGAGTAAAATTAAAAAATAATGAAAACTATAGGCTATGTTACTGATAACGTAGCTTTTTAATGGTGAAAGAATTATTGAAATCGGCCCAGTTCGTGAGTTATTTCAATTCATACAAAAATACAATTCCTCTTTACAATATTAGTCATCTTCCTCCTTATCCTACTCCCGTAGGATCGGCGCAACAGGTTTTTGTCCTCCACATATCTCTCTCTATCATACGTCATCTCAGTTATCACTCCCTTCTTGATCATGTCACCTTTCACGCAATCCATCCACCTTTTTCTAGGTCTACCTCTACCAGTGTAGTACCCTTCCACACTCATAACTAATGTTCTCCTTGTAACATGCGATTCATCCCTCCTGATAGGAGTATTAGTATAGATATGAATATTAGTATAGATATAGATTTGGTAAGTATTGCAATGTGTAAGTGCTTGTGTGCTTGTGATGTGTCGTTTATCAACATACTTATCAATCCCATCAGTAGGTCGACCTGAGCCGAGGAAACCGCAGTAGCAACCGTAACCCTTGTACGCAAGCGGCTCGCAGCCAGTCGCGCAGAATATCATATTATACAAGTGCAGTACGCCCCGTTTGCCGCGATTTTCATTTTTATTTGTAAACGCATTTGGGTCTATATTCCTGCAAAAATAGATAAACAATTTTTTTAATAATATAAGGGGGCAAACGAGCGGCGAGAACATCGAGGTGGTCAACGACGCCAATGGACATCCGCAACACCAGAGGAACTGCAGATGCGTTGCCGGCCTTTGAGGAAATGATAGGCTCGCTTCTTGATGGACCCTAAGTCGTATTGGACACTTGATATTTTAATCGAGGAGGTTCTTTGTCTGTAGGTTTTCTTGAATTTCCGTTACTGGTATTTACTTCTGTCTCTATTTTCAAATTAATCTTTATTCAGGATTTTCGAGCTCGTGGTTGCGTGAACTGTTTTAGTCTTACAGCCTTAGAAATAAACGCGGTATAAAGTTAAACTTAGGAATAAACTGAGAAGCAAATATTAGTACAAATTTTGCTTAAACTCATTTTATTCCTAAGTTAAACTTTATACCGCGTTTATTTGTAAGGCTGTTAGTCTATTGATATAAGTCCGAGTAAAGCTGGGTTTCTAAAGTTTCCATTAATTTTATCGTTACATTGTAATTCATTAGTGTAATGTTGACGAGTAAAACTCAAGTTACGTAGTTCGGAAACGCATTCTAAGTTATCGAACCAAAGACATTAACGGATGGTTAAATGTAGCTGGGAAACCGGTCATAAGAGAACTAAGAATGTATAAAGAGTTACTTACCTAACACCTTTAATATAATCACCCTCTGGTATAGAATATCTGTAAGGGTCGTGTGAAAACCCTACCAGTAATTGACTGCTTTTTAAATTATTGCTTGTGCTCCCACTATGATCTACATCCTTAACTTTGGTTTGCTCTCTATTAATATTTCTATTACTATGACTATGCGATGGCTGTATACTGTATTCGTCTGGTATTTGCGCATAATTAGTGCTGTTGTATATTTGATCGTATGTCAAATATTTCGACCAATCTGAAACAAAAGAATGTATCATTAAAACCATGGAAGAAATCTTATCTTACTAATATTATAAATGCGAAAGTTTAGATGGATGGATGTTTGTTAGAGTTTGTAGCCTAAACGGCTTAACGGATCTCGATGTAATTTGGCATAGACGCAGAGGATAGTCTGGAAGAACGCGTAGGCTAATTACTTTTGTTTTTTTTTAATTGCACGCGGACGGAGTCGCGGGCGTAAGCTAATAAGTACTACGTACGTTGTAGTACTTCCATTATTAAAAATAAAAACTGCCCTATTCCTTACATAAGTTCAGCACGGTATACGCATTATGAATGTCGCCAGAGTGGTAAGGTAGAGAGGTGCTTCTACACATTGCTACCAGAAGTAAAAGATTCTACTTTAGTAGAGGTATCTTTACACATTAGTTTATACACCAAAATTCATTACACATTCGGTTTTTATAACAATTGCAAATACATCTAAAGTCTAATAACAATAATATTCAACCGGACACTTGACCTTAATGATCGCATTATAAAAAACATTTTGTTAGCTCCCATATCAGATGAATTACATCCTTTCCCACATCAAGATATATAAAATGAAAAGATACTAAAAACACTGACCCAGAGAGAGATATCATTGGTAAAAATCAGTGATGTTTACGCACTGAATAGCTTCATACAATAGCTTGTAATGAACGTATAAAGAGATCGTATGATATATTTCAATGGATTGGACGCAACGGACCGACAAAATGAACCTTTGCTATCAACATAAAGCATGAGATGAATACATTAAGCTAATTCAAATTAATCGAATAAAAATCTTAACGAATGTTTTTAATTTTATTTGCATGTATACGAACTCATTGTAATCAAGTTTACTGGTCGAAGAGTAAACATTTTTACGTGTTCTAAATATTTAATTGCTTAATTTCGTATATTCAAGTAATTGATTTGCTAGCCCATGTCTCTATGGAAGGACACTGCTGCTTCCATAAATCTCTAAATACAATCACTGAATCTTTCCCTTCTTATATGTCCCTTTCACACAATCTATCCATACTTTCTTTGGTCTTCCTTCACTTTTGTAGCCATCCACATTTAGGGCCTGTTCCACCACTGGCTGATAGAAGCTTAGTTAAAAATGACGTCACTGTTAGATAAGGGATCAAAATACGATATTTCCATCACATATTTTACACGTTGGATTATTATAAGACAATTTACAATTTGGTAGGACAGGCCCTTAATAAGAACAACTTAAGACAACGTAGCTTTTTAATGGTGAAAGAATTTTTGAAATCGGCCCTGTAGTTTTTGAGTTAATTCATTACAATCAAACAAAGTTTTCCTCTTTATAATATTAGTATGATAAATAGATTTCTAGTGATTTTATGTATCGTAGTTAAGTATACAGTTGTATCAAATAATACTCTAACACGCTAAAAGGTTAATTTTTATCATCCTTAGTCCTTGTTGATTTCTTAGAAAACAAATAATTATAATACGAAACTTTGCTAGTGATGTGTTTTATCATAATTTCAATATCTATTTGTCGATAGAAATCGTTTCTATAATGTCAAGGTTTTCAAATACCTAACGCATCGTGCGAGTAATTATTTCGCAATTGGGTTACGAATTATCATTAATGACTTGCAAAATGCTTTATGATTCGATCGAATATGAAACTGATTTTCAAATTTAATGCTTTGTCTATTTTGTGTACCAAAGAAATTAGTTTAACTATTTCTATACCAATATTATAACGAAGAAAGATTTGTATTTTTGTACGTAATGAAATAACTCAAAAATTTTTACACTATTAAAAAGCTACGTTATCAGTAAGTTACATAAGCTAATTTTTGGTTTCCTTTTTCTTAATTTCCCACAACAGGTAGTTAAATATCAAATATAGCTGTTGCTCGCGACTTCGCCCGCGTGAAATTAAAAAATAATAAAAAATATAGCCTATGTTACTCACAGATAAATTACCTTTCTAATGGTGAAAGAATTTTTAAAATCGCCCCAGTAGTTTTTGCGTGAATCAAATACATACAAAAATACAAATCTTTCCTCTTTATAATATTAGTATAGATTTAGTTAAACTTACGTAGATTTTTAAATTATATCTGAATTTGTTAGACACACTGGAACAGTGTTTAATTTATAAAGATTTTGTTCATTAGTGAAGATGCTAAGTGTGAAAAAATACGTTCTAAAGTGATACATCATGATGTTAGTGATGTGCTATATCATTGTCATTGTCGATAGAAATCGTGACTTAAATGTCAAGGTGTGGCTGCGTGTAATCTCGGATCATGCAACTTATTCTTTTGCAAGGGCTCATAAGTAATTTGTGGAATCCATTGATGGTAATGATTTTGTGTTTCGTAATATAATTGAATAGGTAAAATTGTATATAATTTAACTATTATAAAACCATATATGAAGTTAGGTTGTCAAGGAATTTAATTTGCCAGTGAAGAGTGAATATCGTATAATAAAACTGTAAAACTTTACAGAAAGTAAAAAGTGAATTTAAAAAATGCAGACGTCTTGTTTAAGTTGAATGTCATAATTGCTATGCTAAGGGCCTGACCTACCAAATTGTATATTCTCTGATAACAATCCAACGTGTAAAATATATGATGGAAATATCGAATTTCGTTACCTTGCCAGTGACGTCATTTTTAAGCTATCTGAGCCTCTTTCAGCCAGTGGTGGGACAGGCGCTAATTTTTATTCTGACAGACATGATACCGACATCACTATATTCACGAAGCCAGATAAGCACGTAGGACTAAATAAAGCAAGGTATTTTATACTGACCTTAGAATTTTGATTATTAGACGTTTTAAAACAAACGCCAAGTTACAAAACATCATCCCACATTTGAGGTCTTTATTTAGTAACCAAATAATGACCATGTCCTACTACTGCTATTGTTTTTATAAATCCCACAGACATTACAAATACAGACCGCCCTCGTATTAACATACAATGTGATTTAGTGTTACCATTTAAACTTTGTATATTATCAGATTGTTGGTACACATGCATAAATTACTATTATGAAATCATCTCTAAGGATTTATTCACTCACTAGCTTTCACCCGCGACTCCGTCCGCATGCAATTAAAAATAACTAAAGTGAGTAGCCTATGTGTTCTTCCAAACAATCCTTTACGTCTATGTCAAATTTCATCGAGATCCGTTCACTCGTATAGGCTACAAACGAACAAACTTCCATCCATCCATCTAAACTTTCGCATATTAACTAGTAAGATTATAATCTCACTGTCTCTAAGCTTAGCTCCAATAGATATTTGTATTAAAACTATTAGGATTTTCAAATATCTTGGACGCTCAAGGTCATCGGTACGCGCAAGAACCTTTTCTCTCATCCCACTACGCCCCGCTACAAAATTGTATTCTGTGCAGCGACTTGCGTGAAGTTAAGACGCGACAAGATATGTGAAAACTTTATAGTTTTCGGAAGGTGGTGGTTTTGGTATTATTGCCAATTTAATAGTAGACTCCTCAGCAACATTAGCTGCTTGAATATCCCGCCATGTACCACGACTACATGGAAGACAGGCTTTCCTCGTTTCTTCTGATAAATGTATGTGCCGGAGGCTTCATTGCACTTCGCTCTACCATCTTCTTTTGAGGAGAAGATGGGAAGGAGAAGTGGATTTAAGGGGCCATATAAGTAGAGTAAAACTCCTTGTACCTCTAACGAAGGTTGCTTGAATTTGTTTGAATCTACTTAGGATTATTGGCATACCTATTATGTAAAATCATCTCCGTTGCCTAAGGTATGTTAAATTGTTCGGTAAATGGACCTTGGCCTAATAGTAATCGCAAACATCTGTTAAATATTTGAGTTAACAAATCTGATTGCTGATAAAACATTGATGAGTTCACTTCTAGAAGCTTATTTGCGTAATTTAACATGAAATTGTTTGATCTTGCTAATTCAAGATAGCTTGGTCTAATAGAATCAAATGTAAAATGACTAATATAATTATTATCTTTAACAGCCTTACAAATAAACGCGGCATAAAGTTAAACTTGGGAATATACTGAGTATAAGCAAAATTTGTAGTAGTATTTGCTTATACTCAGTTTATTCCTAAGTTTAACATTATTCCGTGTTTATTTATAAGGCTGTAAGGGTTTTAATATCTTTGAATTTCTTTGGTTGTTATTATTTTGTTAGTTTGGCAATTCTACAAATTGAATAAGCAATTTTCATCAAATTATGTTGATTTAGTGTTATCGATTTTGTTTGAATGAATTGAAAGGTTACGTTTTTTTCTTTTAAATAGGACAGTTATTGTAAAGGGAAATATATTTTCGTTGCGTAATGTAAAAAAGTCAATAAACGTAGCTACACGAAACAATTTAGCGGATGATATTAAAAAAGCTGTTTCGTAAGTGAAAGTGCGTTTTTGTGAAAAAGCGAGTGAGTAGCAAGATAATGGACCACGGTATATGACCGGTTGACCGCCAATCGGGTCACTAACCACGTGTCCATTCTCACACGTCACGTTACACGGTACACGAGTATAAATTATTTTGATATGAAAACTCATGATTTACTGAAAGTCGTACGTAAAAAATATTCAGAATAAATTCTGTTGACTGGTACTTAGAAATACTATTATATATACTAAGGATAATGATAATCATCAATAGTGGACATGTAACCTTCTTTTTGAGTCGCTTAAAATATAATTTGCCATGCCATGTATTAATTTAGACTTGTTGCACATTTTTTATTTAGTTAGTTTTGTCCTGTCTATCGATACATCTCTTCAACACTTCAATAAACAATTTTAAATCAGTTCTATAGTCAATGAATTTAACATTATTTTGACAATGGAAATAAATCTTAACGAGAGTGAAATGTATCGAAGTGACGTCGGTCAGTGCAGTAGTGAAAATCGGACACCGGTTTTTATGTAATGAATGATCTTTCTACTCGTAGTGACATTACACATAACATAAGTAACCTGTAACTTAATAAGTAGTTTGTAATTGTCTCCTCCGATATAAAAGAAAAATCGATTTAGAGATTATGCGTTTTATTATTATTAAATACTAGTTAATGATATAGTTAATACTAAGAGCGGGCACACGCTTTTGACTTAACTATCGCACATTTGTTCTACGATTGTCGATTGTTTCGCAGCCAACTGTTTAGTTGTACAACTAAAAGTCGAGTAGTGTGCGCACCTCCATATAAGCTCATAGGAATCAAAGCGAGACTAAACAGTTGTGCGATAGTTACAGGTGTGCGCTCGCTCTTAGTCATAAAATATGTATTTGTATCATTCATTCCTTGGAGATGCAAATTGCATCTTAATGCCGCAGTTAAAGGCCACGGTCGACGCGAGTTAGTCACGATAGTACAATCTGAATAAAAACCTTCACATTGTTACTATCAAGAAGTTTGCGAAAAGTTTTCTTGTTGGGTTTAACTGTCAAAACACTTTATAAAATACTAACTTTCGCCCGCGACACCGTCTGCGTGGAATTAAAATAACAAAAGTATGTGTTCTAAAGAACACAGATGTAGGGTATAATGTTTTAAGTGCCAAATTACAACGAGATCCATTGATCCGTTTAAGCGGAAACTCAGATACTCTGACAATATTTTTTTAATAATGTATTGATAGTGGATTATTGTGGTTTTGATCAAATGTTAAAATAGTACAAACACAGATATTAATACGTCTGTGTTCATGAATATTCATTTTTTTTAAACATAAATAAACCAGCGCTTGACCACGACTCCACCTAAATTTTGTAAGGCACTATACGTTTATAGTTGAGTTTATTACAATGTTTTAATTCCTTAGGTAATTAGTAACAATAAAAGGTAATTGTAATTCTATACTGCTATTTGTTTCCTTATATACTTTATAAATAGCAGAAGGATTGGAAGGACATGAAAGGAATTACATTTCTAGTGTTTACACACATTATGCTGTTATATTACTCACATACTTTATATGTAAAGGTCGACTTAGTAGTAACAACTAGGTAGGTTACTACTTTACGTTGTGTTTTGTTATTCATCTCAACAATATTAAAGCTGACTACTTCTAACTAATATTATAAATGCGAAAGTTTAGATGGATGGATGTTTGTTAGAGTTTGTAGTCTAAACTTGTGAACGGATCTCGATGAAATTTGGCATAGATGTAGAATATAGTCTGAAAGAACACAAAGGCTACTCAGTTTTGTTGTTTTTTAATTCCACGCGGACGAATTCGTTTGCGAAAGCTAGTAGCTAATAAATGTACTACAGACATTTCAGACTAGTGGTCGCCCGCGAATGTCAGCGAAGAATAAAAAGTAGCCTATAATATTCCCACGCGCATCAGCCTCCCGTCGAAATTGGCGCAACCGTTTCGGATATTACCCGGAACAAACGGGTCGTTACGGACAGACAAATGGAAAAAACAGATTAAAAATTGTTTTTTTCGTTATTAGAAACTTAAATACAACATCACAAAATATCACATATTTCAATGTTACATACAGACACCCCTATTTTATTATATGTGTAGACTACGACTTCGGACACTTCTCTTTAAAATCACCGCATTTTACGTAGAAGTAGTTGAATTGAAATGATTTGTTTCACTTTTTTTTTTGTGACTGAATGGCCACTATTTGCCTTGAAGAGGCATTTACAGATTCACCGGGCTTAAGGTGGCCGAACGCAGATGGGGCTTAGCCTAAACCTCGTTTATGAGTAACTAAGCTCGGGGGCTCCCTCAGGAACCTCGGCACGAGCCGTTACTTCGTTATTATTACTGGATTGGGAGGTTTGTTTTACCATTTCAAATTCAATCAAGGCTAATTTTAACTCTATTTAAATCTTAACATTTTCAGAAAGACGTTCAATAAATCGAGCATTGTGTCGTTTACCGTAAAACGTTATTTCCTGTCTACCCTTACTCGAGCAAGCGTTTATGTCGAGCGTCTCATTATAACCGTCTCCGTGCTTCGGAAGTTACAGTAAGCAGTTCCGTACACTACAGCGACGGAAGTCAACAACTGCGGTCAAGGCTGCAACTCTAATAGGTCATATTTCTTGTTGCTGTTTTTAGTAGGAGTTCAACAAGGTTGCGAAAAACCGTAAATCTTTGTGACAAAAGTAGGTTATAACTTACCTATTTTTTGGGAGAGATAGTAATATTATCTATAATCTATATCTATACTAGCCTATACTAATGTTATAAAGAGATTTGTATTTTTGTACGTATTGAAATAGTTAACTCAAAAACTACTGTGCCGATTTCAAAAATCCTTTCACCATTAAAAAGCTACGTTATCAGTGAGTAACGTAGGATATACATTTTTTTATTTTTTAATTTTCGTGGGCGAAGTTGCGAGCAACAGTTAGATATCATTTGATAAAATGTATTTAAATTTGCCAACCCTACAATTCACTTTTGTATTACTTGTCCAAGATTCCATATGATCAAAAATATATTGATTTAACGCCTAACTTAATACGTGCTCCGCTCACTCCTTTTCACTTATCAAAGTGGACTAACAGGACGAGGTGGCACTGAAAGTGTTAACCTAATTTTTCTTAATTCTTATATTCTGTTAATTCCTTAATATTTTAATTGGTGAAAGGTACTTCTGTTATAGTTTTAAAAGTTTAACGTTTCCGCTAGTCTATTATAGCATAGAAGGGATTATGCAATTGTAATTAAAGTGTTACGGTTAAATTATGAAATGTGGCTACATCACTATGCAGATGAAATATATTTAAAAACGTTGAACTGATGACATACATAAAGTGATATAAAGATTACACCGACGAGCATTTATGCATAGACTAGCTTTTACCCACGACTCCCTCCGCGTGGAATTAAAAAAAAACAAAAGTGAGTAGCCTATGTGTTCTTCCAGACTATCCTCTACATCTGTACCGAATTTCATCGAAATCCGTTCAGCGGTTTAGGCTACAAATTATAACAAACATCCATCTAAACATTTGCATTTATAATATTCGTATGAGTATGAAGTACGATGCAACTAAAAGCGAAAGAATTAATTTTTAATATGAATGTGTGTCAATATTTGCGATCTTCGATCGATTTATGTAGCATTTGAGTCAAGTTATGCAAAATAAAAATAGCGTAGTGCATACAGTAAATGGTAATTAAATAGAAAACACTTTACAAATCAGGAGAAATTGTTCAGACTGTTACGAGTCTATACATTATTGCACTTTCATACTTTCGATGACTCGGTTGGATTGTTTTTATTAGCCCATGTGTACTGCAGGATCTTCACAATTCCAAATCTTTTGGATGTATTAAATTTAAAGTCTTTGTATGAAAAAAATAGATTTCCCATATGAGGTTACAAATGATTGAAATTGCTTATTCATTCATTAATAGAGTCTTTCGTTAAAAAGTGATTATAATTAGTAATTAAAAAATCTCTTACTTTCACAAAATACTGATGGCACCAATAACACTATTAAAGCTATAAACACTAAACAGTCAAATTTTCGTATTTTTAAATTCACTCTTAAACTACATTGTGATCTAACATTATTTTTGTTTTTTATTTTTTAAATTCACTCTTAAACTACATTGTGATCTAACATTATTTTTGTTTTTTAAACACTCCATCACAGGATATTTGAACATTTTAATCACTTTTTAAATTTACATATCCATATTGTTTATTCTGAACGCATTTTTAATAAACGTCAAATTTTGCGCGGCAAAATCGCGCGCACCAGCGCAGCGCTGCGTTCGCTATCAAATGACAGCAAACATCTCCCGCCATAGAGCTTTTAAAAAATAACTGAACAAAGATCTTGATCAATTTTCTGCTTTATGATTACACCTGCATGATTAGCTAACGGTATGAATACTGTGTGAACTTGTATTATGTTAATCTTGTTTAAAATTGCGTTACCTTTAATTTTAATGAAAAAACTTGACTTTCCTCATTATTCTAGAAGACATACCAATGTTTAAAAGTTAATTCGCATTTCTAAACATATTTTATCATAACTAAAAAATCAAACATTAAAATCTTTGGTGGATTTTTTTAGTGCTTGAATCTAGTTTAAAAACATTTTTTAAGCCGACAAAAAATATTGAAAGCAACCAGGTTTTTACAACTATAATTTGCGGTACAGCCTAAAGTATAAATAAATGACTATTAATCATATACCTTTTCTTCGACGAATATTTATGCTCAGATGTCACCCTTCCTGGACCTTCGTAAAGAATGTCACTTGACAACGGTAATAAATAATTATGCCAGATAATTTTTATCAAACCGGCCAGTATTTAAAGAGAAAAAAAAAACAGGATTTTTAAGACCAGGATATGCTGAAGCGAATACCGAGATATTCCAAAATTTACTGACCCCTTTTTAATACGAGAAAGACGGTTAATTTGACCATAGTTTTAAATTGCTGAATATTTTGTCGTCATTTAATGATACAATTTAATATTCCGTAACTTTTAATGAATTATGTTTGTTATGCGGACAATTTTTTTTCGTAAAAATAGCTCGTTTTAAAGGTTCAAGAATGTAGATTACAAATCTAATACGTCTTTTCATAACCTTGTCGGAAAATAAACATATAGTTATTAAAAAATGAGAATTTCGCGCGGACAGTGTCACTGGCAAAAGCTAGTATGATGACAATTGTAATCAATGTGAAAAAAAAAACTATAGAATATGAAACTTATTGTGTTGTTAAATGTAAAATCACGTATAGGCAATACATCGCAATAACATTTGCTTGCATATGGCACAGCACATCACAGTAATGTGTGATTAACAATAAAATAATGCTTCGCACATATCTATTTGCTAACACCTGCGTATTTCCTGTGTTACATATCTGCCGATATGTTATATAATTTGAAATTGAGATTATAAAGACAATAAGTATAAGTTGTAGTTGTAGTTTGAGCGTCGGTGGCTCAGTGGTTTAAGCACTTGACTTGTAATCTACAGGTCTTGGGTTCGAATCCCGCCGCCATGTACCAATGTGATTTTCGATTTTTCGAATTTTCATATGTACATAATTTACCCGACGTTCTTACGGTGAAGGAAAACATCGTGATGCAACCTGCACATATCAGCGAAAATATTCAAAGATATGTGTGAAGTCAACCAACCCGCACTTGGCCAGCGTGGTTGACTATGGCCTAGTCACCCTAACTTTAGGGTAGGCTCTGAGCCCCTCGGTGGGGACGTATAGTGAGCTGGTGATGATGATGTAGTTTGAAATCCAAAGTTCAAAATAATAAATTGTCAAGTTACGTTGATAAAGATGTAATTCAAATATAAAAAAACAGTTACTATATACTCGTAGAGTAATGTTTCCGTTATTTTATATTGTAAAGTTAAAACAGTTAATATGTTATCTAGCTTGTATGTAATGAGTCACCAACGCACCGGCTAAGCTAACTTTTATGCCTGGTTTATTGGCCAGTATGGACCCACTGGTGCCAGTTTGTTGTCACGTTGTACCAGTTGAAAACCAGTCCAGTTATTGAGCGCTACTACCTAACTGTACTGGCCAAGTGTGAACCAGATATGAAAAAAACTTAAGAACAATAGCGGCGTTAGGGCTGGTCGAGGTAAGGCAACCGACACATAGACAATTTTTTTATGTTGTCATTTGTCACACAAATTAAAAAAAATGTTGTCTCTGGCCATTACGGAGAAAGTTAATTTCACGGTTCTTTCATAAGAAAACAATTGGAGTGATCATTGTGAATATAGATTATGTAATTGAGTTAACCCACGACCGATTACCGGAGCCATAGCACCATGCAGTAAACATGTGTAAGCTTATACAAAAGAGATTCTATACTTTTGTCACGACTTGAAAATTTAAAAAAACAAACGTCAAAATTGTGACGTTTGTTTTTTTTAATACAATGTGACACACAGGCCACTTACTACTTTTTTTTTTAAATTCCGCGCCGATGAAGTAGGCTGAATTTAGTTTAAAAATATAGCATAGTAGTACAAAATTACCTTCACAAACTACAAGTGGCACAAACATCACTATCAGGCCCGCATACATTGAACTGATTAATTTCCTATTTTTTCTAACATCGCTACATATTACTTTAAATAAAACTCCATCACAATATTATGCTTTAGTCATTTAAAATCTATATACTAAAGGTTTGTCCCACCACTGGCTGATAGACGCTCAGATAGGATAAAAATGACATTACTGTCAGATAAGTGAACAAAATCCGATATTTTACACGTTGGATTGTTATCATATAATTTACAATTTGGTGGGACAGGCCCTAAATATTGCATTTTTTATTATCTGTGTAATATTGCGCGCGTCTATTTGCGAATGAAACTACAGTTGTCCTACCATGTAACCTGTGTGTCAACAGTAAATTGTGATCAGTTGGCACGGTCCTGGTTAGACGTGAGTCGTTACGTCATTTCACGACCGACCCCGAGTAATATGGTTACGAAAATCACCACGTCAAAATTTGCTCTCCCGAATAACTCATTTCATAAATCACTACGTCGAAGCCGAACACGCCCGAATAACTTAGATATCAAAATCACCATTTATAATTTGACTCGTAGCCAGTTATGCGGTTACATATCTCGTCACTGGTGATAGTAGCTAGTGACGTGAAATAACGCTCACGTCTAGTCCTGGTACACCTCTGTCGGGTACTGTAGAGTCGGGGAAATTGTCGGTGTACCACTTAAAGCCATAGTCTTTTGTACGTGTACGCATTAACACAATGCTCTGATAAATGACTGCTACATAAATGGTTATTTGTAAGAAAAAAATGGAGTGGTTAAAAAAGGGCAATTTTTCTGAAAATAGAACACCGCAGACACCCGCAAGTGTACATTATCTACGCTTGCTCGTTGGTTCCGACTTTAATTAATTTGTCAATATTTGACGCAAAATCATTGATTTTCCACATCTGTATCTGAAAGTTATATAACATTAATATTACACAAACTTGGGTCTTAAAACTTTTGTTGACAAACCTCTAATCGCTTAAAGGGTCATGTTTTATTCATAACCTCTGCTTAACACAAATGTAACGTAATTCGTTAAGTCATATCTTGAATGATCATAGACAGGTTGTAACCTACTTTTTATTAAAGAAACTATGTTAACGTAGTATAATAAATAAAAATAATTGCATGTCATGAATTAATAGGCGTTTTCTAAACTTTTGCACATGTGATAACGTAATAAACAATAAAAACCTCAAGTTTTTGATTAAAATAGAGTACCAAAATTGCAATACTTAAGTTGAAAAATGCAATAGTAGCTTTGTACATCACTGTGTCATTCTAAGACTTTTGGGTACGTTTAATTTTGCAATAGTGGTTGTTTAAATTTTCATTTAGTGTTGCTGTAAGATCGGGGATTGCTAAAATATTTTTGCAGGCGCTTTATGGATTGGTAAACTTTACCCACTCTTGTTTTTTGCAAAAGATAAAAATTGCGTTGTAATATTTTAGTAAAAAAAAATGTTTAATTAGTTTGTTACATTTTAAGTAATGGTTGCTATGCTTGGTAATGCTGACTTTGGTAATTCCACAAAGTTATAAGTAGTAATTTTGGCTGTAAGGTTATTTGGACGAATTTTTATCTATAAAGCTCTTTATTTTGGTTATGCTACACCTGTTGCGAAACAGCGTATCAATTTATATGCCACAATAAAACTTTTATTTGCACATTTTATTACAAATGCACAATGAAATGATACGGTTGAGAATGAAATGCTGGTAACAAAACGAAACTTTACCTGACTTAAGAATTTCAAAGTTTAAAATACTTTAAGAGTCTCATAACTTCCAAATATTCTAAATCTAAAACTTTTTTATGTAAACTGGAGAATTTTTCCTTAAAAAGGCTTTTTCGACTAGCGGAAATATTGTTTTGTAAAGTAAATAGTCACTAACTGCAGACCTTAGTGAACATTTATCATACTAAATTGACTCTAAAGGACACTTAACTATGCGTGAGGCAGTTAAAGTTACAGACGTAACAACATGCTTGAGTTTTCTATGATCAAAATTAATTCAAATAAGATAACCTTTCGAAATAAGATAAAGAACCCTAAATGAGAAATAATTAATTGGGTAAATATTATTCTGACATCTTAAAAGGTCTAGGAAATTTCTTAAAGTGTTTTCAATTAATTATTGATAAAAAAGAAATAACAATTTTCGATATTGGCGGTTAAGGCGTCCGCCATTTTGTACGCCATTTGACGTTTGACATTTATTTTTTTTCGTAAATCGATAGTCGTTACGGCCACAGCTATGAAATTCAGTTGCGAAATATAAAGATGTGGAAATGTTTGTTTTTATTTTGTGTTGTGTTGAATATATGTTATGGACATAAACACCATGGTAAAGAAATATTGATTGCGGAAAAATCTGATAGAGTAAAATATAGTGTCTATCCTATGTATTATCCAGTAGTTTACCCTTATTATCTACCGACTTATAATTTCATTGGCTAGTTATTTGCTTATAAATAAATTGTGACAAGATATTGAACGTAACGAAGCTGTAAAAAAATATAATATTTTTTTATAAAAGTAATAGTACATCATATTCTATAGAGTTGCAAATCAGTTAACTTTTGTAAATTAAATAATGTAATTTAACTCGGAAAAGGTAATTATAATATTTATTGTATTATACTTTGAACGAAAATTGATTAAAAATTAAGGCTATTTTCTTGTTTTCAGGTTTTGTTTAAACTAATAATCATGACAATAGATTTACGTGGATATAATTCAATATTTCTTCTCGTGATTTCGTCTGTCTCCGTATGGGCATATTACCCAAATTCCGGGCCAATTATAGGGTCATTCACCCCAGGCGTAGTTTACCAAGCTGAAAATTGCAAAGAAAGTACAAACAATGCATGTTTAGAAGTACCAACAAAAGAAATGTGCAAGAAGAATCTGTCAATTCCTACTGTACCTTGGAGCCCCCTACCCTGGTGGTATTTCTACTGCCAATTGTTACTGAGTCCAAAAGCTGTTCAAAAAATAAAAACCACTTCAAGTACGGTGCATGAGTATTTTAAAAATGTTTTAAGGGATTTAGCCATGTATAAAAAATCACAGAAAATAAATAAAATGTTTTAATGTTTTTTATTATTATTTTAGAATTAAGAATGTTTAAATTAAAAAGAGGTAAGAGTAGTTAAGGACAAATGGGTTGACTAAATTTTAAAATGTAAGCAAAAACACCAGGTTCCCAAAGTGGTCCAATTCCAGGTGGGGTTCTACCCAGGGGTCTACAGAATCTCCGGGGGGTGACTAAGGTCACTGGAAACAAAATTGGGGGTCCGTGAAATATTAATTTAATTTCGTACACTTAAGGCTTGCCTTAAATGCGATCGTGTGTGAATATGGCACAACCCCAAAAAAACAACAATAAGGTAACGTTATAAAAATATGTGTCTCAGAACCTTTAGATAACAAAAACATAGGAGTAACGGGTCCACGAAGAAAATAAGGTTGGGAACCTATGAAAATCAAGTTCTAAACTGCTTCAATTTGAATTTGTATTTACAAAATTAAGTGTAGTATCTAATAGTATACAAATGCTATATTATAACATTTTAACTAATGGCAAAATGAGCATTTTTATATTCTTGTAGACCTGGAATAAAAAGCGAAGGTCTCATCATTTTAATGGCTGTAGTTTATTTGCTACGTTAGTTTTAAGACGGCGAATCATCAGAAATAGCAAGACAAAAATAGCCATCGGAAACCGAAATTGTAAAAATTTCAGCATTTAAAATAAAGAAAATCGAAAGACTTAAAGAAAACTGAATTTAAAGATTAACCTGTGATAGTATTCCAACTCTTACTAATATTATAAATGCGTAAGTTTAGATAGATGGATGGATGTTCGTTAAAATTTTATGCTTAAACGGCTGAACGAATCTCCATAATATTGTAGAGGATAATCTGGAAGAAAACATAGGCTACATGCTTTTGTTTTTTTTTTCGCAGGCGAAAGCTAGTCTTAACATAAAACGTCAAACACAATAAGAGAATAGCAAACGATTTAAAAAAGCCATTTAAAAATAGACAAACAAGTTCAAAACGTTTAATTCAAATCCTTTTAGTTCTAAATAATAATTTTGTTGTCCTAACTATTGGTAAATAGTTACCGCTTCTTCGCAAGTTTTCTAATTGCCTCAGATAAAACTTATATCTGTTATAGATGACGTTCTGGTTCTTTTCTGTTTTCGCTCTTAAATCTTCGCAGTAGTAGAACCACCAGGGCATTATGAGTTGCTGGTCGAATGCTTGTTTAAACATATCCGCGCAGTAAGCGGGGTTCGGTATTTTAAAGTCTTTTAATGCATTCCTTTCCATGCTGTTTGGAAAGTAGGAGGTCTCGGCAGTCTTCTGTGTTGTACTTCGGGTTGATGGCAGCCATTTTGATTGTACGTAGTTTAATGATATTAGACAAATGATGCTGTAAAACTGTTAAATAATATATTCCATATCAGAGATATATCAACTAAATAAATAAATCCTTTATTATTTCACTTTTGAAAATATACATTTCATGAGAGCCTTGGCTCCTGCATTAGGTTCCTTTGTGCTACAGGAGCCAATGCCTTTCCCTATTTGTGAAGAGCAATACATATTCGTAATATCAACAAATATCAGATTTACTAGTCTTAAAAATCTACGTGAAATTAGCATAGTAATACGATGTAAGAGATGATTGTTAGCTGAAATAACTCACCAATTGAACCATTTCGTATAAAACTAGATACTAAAGTTTATTTTCAATGTAAGGGTAATGGCTCATTAGTTTTATTATCATAAAACTCTGAATATTATAAGACAGACATTATGCTTGAGAAGCATTAAGTGTGTGATGAATGCTATTTTCAAATGCAGTTGCAATATAGAGCGTTATCAAGTAATACATTTTATACCATTAAATTTTCTCAGGTGTTTTATTACAAAACATTAAATCCAGAGTTAAATAAAACAATCTTACAAACTACTTTTGTATAGGTACTTGAGCTGTCAATAGCAACGAGTATAGTGTGATCTAATTTGACCACAACGCCATCTGTTGATCACACTGTATAACTAATTTTATAATAACAATTTTAATCAAAACGTCCTGAACTAAGCGATTACAATCACTTAAAACGGGCAACCAACAAATGATCATAATTTTATTTTACGGAAAATTTTTGAACGAGTCAATTTATATGATTAGTTCATTGTTAGAGCTTCAGTGTAATAACTTTTGTACAATAGTTTCTATTCAAGCGGATTCTTCGAAGGTTTTATACGTATGTTTTCCTGAAACACTGTATAATAGGTCAAATCGATATCATCACATAACAATGTTGCTTCTTGCTGTCTGTCCGTCCCTATGTATGCTTAGAAGTTTAAAACTACGCAACGGAATTTGATGCAGTTTTTTAGAATAAATACTACGAGAGGAATATATCACACTAGATAAGCTTTAGCTGGCTGACACCTAAATTATTCGGAGACTAAAAGAATATTCATCTGACAAAGTATACGTTGCAAAAATCTACAGAAGTATAGCACGAAAATTTACAAGAAAGTATTCATAACGGCTCAAAATATGAAGCGAGAAAGGACCAAAATTTTTTCTTATAATTTTCAAGTAATTTTGTAATATGATGAATGTGAATTAACAATGAAAAATAAAGAAGATTTTAATTTTATTGGTACTATTACATTAAATTTTATCATCAGTATCGACAAATAATGTATTAGATTTGTGAAGCGGTCCTATCTATTCTATATCTATATCTATACTATTATAATAAAGCGTAAACACACACTTCTTTGTTGCCTAAGATGTCAGCAATTACAGAATATTTTGAATAATTCTTCTTTTTAATAAAAAGCCCTCCACTTACGTCACGCTTTAGGCTATATATTTTCACGCCATTAAACTTAGGAGGTAAATATTTTGGATAAAAACCCTAATGTGGGAAAGAGACCATAAGTTGCTGCCAACATCAAGAAATAAAGATTGCTAAGGTTTGTCATATTTTACAAACAATAAAATAAAGTTTTTATAATTTCACGCGGATGAATCCGCACGCGAACAGCTAGTTATATAATAAATCGTAAACACACACTTCTTTGTTGCCTAAGATGTCAGCAATTACGGCATATTTTTGAATAATTCTTCTTTTTAATAAAAAGCCCTACACTTACGTCACGCTTTAGGCTATATATTTTCACGCTATTAAACTTAGGAGGTAAATATTTTGGATAAAAACCCTAATGTGGGAAAGAGACCATAAGTTGCTGCCAACATCAAGAAAGAAAGATTGCTAAGGTTTGTCATGTCATGTCATTTTGACATTTGCTATTGATAATTTGACAAATGTAAACAATAGAATAAAATTTTCATAATTTCATGCGGATGAAGCCGCACGGGAACAGCTAGTCGGTTATAAAGTACATTGAAGGTACGAACACTATCACAAGTCCTGCTAGCCGTCAGCTGTTTGTATTATTGAATTGGTTGTTGAATTGAAAAGAAGAGTTACTTTGTCCTGTGTTAGTCGTGACTAATGAAAAGGTATTATACCAACGTACAACACAAAAACAAAGTTACAGAACTGCTATCGATATTTACAAAACAAACGATTACATTCCCGGTTCTGTGATAAGGTTATATGCTTCACATTACACTTTTCTCGCTCAAATACCTTTAGAATGGAATTACTTGAAACGGTTAGTAGTCCATACTTAATTACTTAATTTATCCTTAACTAGTTTCCGCCCGCGATTCCGTCCGCGTGGTATTAAAAAAATAAAAGCAAGTAGCTTATGTGTTCTTTCAGACTATGCTCTACATCTATGCCAAATTTCATCCAGATCTTTTCAGCCGTTTAGGCTACAAACTCTAACAAACATCCCTCCATCTAAACTTTGGTATTTATGATATAATATTAGTAAAACCACTTAATAACTACTCTTGTTTAGAAACAATGCTTAGAAAATGGATAAGAAATTATCTTTAACTAAACCTAATCTTTATTTTCAGATCATAATAACTCTTCAACTATCGAACGTACTCTCAAAGAGATACGGTTCGTCATCAGAGGAAAGCATAGAGAATCTAATCTACTACAAAGATTGTAATCATAAAGGTAAAAATGATGTAACCGCACCTTCAATACGGTCACAACCGCAACCTACGCAGGAGTGCAAGATGTGCTGCAGCATGTGTTGTGGTGATGAATGTACACACACACAGCATCAGCCGATGATGAGCAGACAATCACCAACGATGATGAAACCACCACCCTTCAGGCAGCCAGTACCACCACCGACTTTACAACGCCCCAAGCGGCCGAAGATGCGGCAAGTACCAGGACTACAGCCGCCGTTAGCTAATAGAAGAAATATTGAATTCACCCGACAGCATATTAGGAGCTTGATCTCACAAGACCAGGATATCAGGAAGATTTTGAAAGATCTAGTAAGAGTTACGATGCAGAAAGTAGATTTAATGGATATGATCAAGACTCGAAGGAGTTTAAGCAACGTGGAAGGGGTAGAGAACAGCGAGGGAGACTATCAACAATAAATTATTAACAGTCTCCAGTATATTAAATGTAAGATACTATTAGAGCATTATACCTACATATTTGTGTCAACAATCATTAATAATTTACTATATTTTAATGTTTAATTTGACTTTTTAAAGATTTTAACTTGCTTTAATCGATATAATAACAATAAGGTTTGAGGTTATGTCAAATATGAACACAGTTTTGAAATTATCAAGCAATTTATTAGAAATTCGATCAAAAATGTTAAACCTGCTAATGATGTGTTATGACAAATGTTCATTGTACGGAGCACATTCAATTTTGCACTATTATTATTTTGTAAAAGTGTTCGGGCAGTGACAAATGGTGTACGCGACTGTACTTGTAAGCAACTGGGAGAATTTCAATTAAACCTGTTAGTTGTGGAAAAATTGTACACAGTACTAATATTTGTTGAATATTGTATAATGTATTAGAATATATATTATAATTAGCATCGCCCGCGACTCCGTCAGCGTGGAATTAAAAAGAATAAAAGTGGGTAGCCTATGTGTTCTCCCAGACTATCTTCTATCTATACCAAATTTCATCGAAATCCGTTCAGCCGTTTAGGCTACAAACTCTAACAAACATCCATCCATCTATCTAAACTTTCGCATTTATAATATTAGTATAGCATGATTGCATTGGAATAACAAACAAAAGAGATGTATTTTCTTAATAAAATTTAACGAGCGAGAACAAATGAATCTTGTTTCGTAGAATGTCGAGTAATTATTGTGAGCCGTATAGGATTGTAAGGAAATAATTAAGTGTGACTTTCTTTAATGAAAAGTAAATAATTTAAAATGTTAAACACTCGCTCTTTGTACGGGTTTCCAAACAAAGAATAATCATTTCGAGTTTGTTTCGACTAAATATGTACAGTTATTCAATTAATTTAATTTAACCAACTTATGCCTTCTCATTTAACCATGCGATAGCTATTCGATAACTTCACAAAACTTACGAACTACGTATCTTGTAATCTTCTTCTATTGGAACTCGCTTAAAGGTAACTGAGTTTTTGCCGGCAATGAAATAAATAAAGCTAACATAAAATAGGTCATATTGCCTTCAGAACAGAAGGCCGGGTCCAAAGTTTAAGAATGTCGGCCACGGACAGGTAAACGCATGGGTAGGCTTCCTTAAGATGGAACTATGATCTGGTCAAGGTTGCAGAAGTATCTAAAGAAGAACAAATAACAGTATCATGGATACGAACAGCTCTTCTGAATATGATCTGGAAATACTTGAGTTGTTTTCCTTACATCTTCGTTTCGAGAAATATAAGTCAAGGGAAAAATCCCTTTGAAATCCATTCCAAGGAAGAATTTAAAATAATATATTGATTTAATGAAAATATCGTTATGTAAACGAAGGAACTTTATCTATGCAGCTATGATTTCATTTTCGCTCCGAAAATCTACATTGTCTTCGTTGGAACAAATGTTTATAGCATTACGATTTTATGCTACAGGAAAATTGGAAATTGTTGTTAATGACGACTTTAATGTGCACAAAACCACTATATCTAGAGTGGTAAAAAAGGTAAGCAAAGAATTAGCAATTTTCATTACAGAGCCATCTGTCGGTGGAAGATTTAGATATAGAAATAAAATATCTATTGATTTGAAGACAATGAATAATGATTGTCTATGATACCATATTCCCATTTCTACCACTGTTTCCTCTTTTATTTCCTCCCTTTTTCCTGAACACGTACCTACCTCTCTTCTGTCCATAAACAAAGGAAACAGCTCTACAATTTTAGCTTATTAGTCTATGGATAGTAAATTAATGAATTCCCAGTTTTCTTGATATCCGTTGCCCGTTTAGTATTTTAGCTATTATTATATTAAAAATGAAATATTATGTCAAAATAAAATCTGAATGAATCAAGTAAATCGAGATAAAAAAATTGAAACAAGAATAAATGAGTCCGAGGAACAAATTTTTGAAACATTTACATAAGTTTGTACGATACTTTACGAGCGAGGAATTATGCAAATATATGCACACAATGTTTCGTGGACATTTATCACTTTTTACTTTGGAATGGACACATTTGTACGGGATATAACTTTGTTCTGTACTATCTTTACACATAAATTAATTAAGAAATAAGCTGCGATGTGAATACAGGGCCGGTTTTAGCGTTAACGGTGCCATGGGCGATATTTTTACGGCGCCCCCTAACTTTAATATAAACCCGTACGAATAATGGCGTCCGTTCGCCCTTCCTGTGACGCCCCCTAACTTTAATATAAACCCGTACGAATAATGGCGTCCGTTCGCCCTTCCTGTGACGCCCTTTTATCTCCGGCGCCCTGGGCGGTCACCCGACCTGCCCTATTCTAACGTTAGTACTGCTACTGCCCGCGACTCCGTCCGCGTGGAATTAAAAAAAATTAAGTAGCCTATGTGTTCTTCCAGACTATGCTCTACATATATACTAAATTTCATCGTGATCCGTTCAGCCGTTTAGGCTACAAACTCTAACAAACATCCATCCATCCATCTAAACTTTTGCATTGTTAATATTAGTATGAAGTATGATAAATAGATAGGCGATTGTTTAGAAATTATAATTTCTACTTCTTTTCGAATTAAAAGCACCTTTTTACGTTAATAGCAGTTAAGTCTATCATTCTCGAAAACTCAAATAAACAAATGTGTGGTATTGGCCACAGTTTATAGCCTGTCCATTTATAAATCTTAGTGATCAACAAAATGGTTTGTTCTAGAACAATAAGAATAACTTTAACTAATTATGTTAGGTTATTATTATAAAAATTACATTTTAAAATGAAAAGGATCTTCCGACGTAATAGAGATTATACGTGGTGAGAATTCTACAGCGGTAAACTTTTTTCTATGAAAAGAATGGACTATAAATGTAATTGTATTTATCGAATCACTTTTTTTTTTTTTTTTTTTATAATATAAGGTGGCAAACGAGCAAGCGGCCACCTGAATCCACCGAAATGGAAAGCGACCGCTGCCCATAGACATCCGCAATTGCAGATGCGTTGCCCACCCTTGATTGACGGAGGCGGAGACGCACATAAATAGGACATTTTCCCTTCCTATGCGTCTCCTCCATCGTCAAATCCACTTTTCCTTCCCATCCTTTCCTCTTAAGGAAAGGGTGGAAAGGGAAAGGGACTAAAATTAGGCCTCCGGCACCACACTCATCAGACGAAAACGCGGAATTGCTCCCACTTCACGCCTGTCTTCTGTGTGGTCGTGGTATTGCACCGGGCGAGCCGGCCCATTCGTGCGAAGATGTTAAAGCGGGCTCTACCACTGTAAACTTAATATTAAATGATCATATCCAACACATATCATTAAGAACGTCGGAAAATCATGTATAGCGTGGTATGGACATGTTATGCAACGAGACGATGGGGACATAAACCAGAAAGTGTTAAGAATGAATGTGGATGACTACAAAGGAAGAGGAAGACCGAAGAAAGTATGGATGGATTGTGTGAAAGAGGATATGCTTAAGAAAGGAGTGGATTCAGCTATGACGGCTGATAGAGATGTATGGAAGAGCAGCACATACTGTGCCGATCCTCCATAAGGGATAAGGGCAAGTTGATGTCGGGAAAATCATGTATACATGAAATTCGAAAATCTTATTGGTTTATGGCTGGATTCAAACCAAGGATCAGTAGATTACAAGTCAATTCATTAACACCGAGATAGTAAATTATTCACTATTGAATCTACAGTTAAATCTCACTTAAAGTAGGGACACCATTTTTTTTTTTTTTTTTTGCCGAAGGGGAATGCGTTACGCATACTCCGCGCCTCGGGGTAGGCACGAGAGTTATGTGGGACTCTCCCCATAATGGGGCATACACCACTAAACCCCTCCGTTCCCTCCTGGCCATTATGTGGGGCGCCACGGGATCGCTTTCGCTTGCCACCGCGACGCCCCACTGACCGCCCCGGGAAGGGGCCCTCGATGCGTCCCCACGAGAGCTGCGAGAGGACAGGGCGAACCATATCCATCCCGCAGCCCCCGCGGCCGCACCTCCTCCGGCCACGAGAGCTGCGAGAGGACAGGGCGAACCATATCCATCCCGCAGCCCCCGCGGCCGCACCTCCTCCGGCCACGAGAGCTGCGAGAGGACAGGGCGAACCATATCCATCCCGCAGCCCCCGCGGCCGCACCTCCTCCGGCCACGAGAGCTGCGAGAGGACAGGGCGAACCATATCCATCCCGCAGCCCCCGCGGCCGCACCTCCTCCGGCCACGAGAGCTGCGAGAGGACAGGGCGAACCATATCCATCCCGCAGCCCCCGCGGCCGCACCTCCTCCGGCCACGAGAGCTGCGAGAGGACAGGGCGAACCATATCCATCCCGCAGCCCCCGCGGCCGCACCTCCTCCGGCCACGAGAGCTGCGAGAGGACAGGGCGAACCATATCCATCCCGCAGCCCCCGCGGCCGCACCTCCTCCGGCCACGAGAGCTGCGAGAGGACAGGGCGAACCATATCCATCCCGCAGCCCCCGCGGCCGCACCTCCTCCGGCCACGAGAGCTGCGAGAGGACAGGGCGAACCATATCCATCCCGCAGCCCCCGCGGCCGCACCTCCTCCGGCCACGAGAGCTGCGAGAGGACAGGGCGAACCATATCCATCCCGCAGCCCCCGCGGCCGCACCTCCTCCGGCCACGAGAGCTGCGAGAGGACAGGGCGAACCATATCCATCCCGCAGCCCCCGCGGCCGCACCTCCTCCGGCCACGAGAGCTGCGAGAGGACAGGGCGAACCATATCCATCCCGCAGCCCCCGCGGCCGCACCTCCTCCGGCCACGAGAGCTGCGAGAGGACAGGGCGAACCATATCCATCCCGCAGCCCCCGCGGCCGCACCTCCTCCGGCCACGAGAGCTGCGAGAGGACAGGGCGAACCATATCCATCCCGCAGCCCCCGCGGCCGCACCTCCTCCGGCCACGAGAGCTGCGAGAGGACAGGGCGAACCATATCCATCCCGCAGCCCCCGCGGCCGCACCTCCTCCGGCCACGAGAGCTGCGAGAGGACAGGGCGAACCATATCCATCCCGCAGCCCCCGCGGCCGCACCTCCTCCGGCCACGAGAGCTGCGAGAGGACAGGGCGAACCATATCCATCCCGCAGCCCCCGCGGCCGCACCTCCTCCGGCCACGAGAGCTGCGAGAGGACAGGGCGAACCATATCCATCCCGCAGCCCCCGCGGCCGCACCTCCTCCGGCCACGAGAGCTGCGAGAGGACAGGGCGAACCATATCCATCCCGCAGCCCCCGCGGCCGCACCTCCTCCGGCCACGAGAGCTGCGAGAGGACAGGGCGAACCATATCCATCCCGCAGCCCCCGCGGCCGCACCTCCTCCGGCCACGAGAGCTGCGAGAGGACAGGGCGAACCATATCCATCCCGCAGCCCCCGCGGCCGCACCTCCTCCGGCCACGAGAGCTGCGAGAGGACAGGGCGAACCATATCCATCCCGCAGCCCCCGCGGCCGCACCTCCTCCGGCCACGAGAGCTGCGAGAGGACAGGGCGAACCATATCCATCCCGCAGCCCCCGCGGCCGCACCTCCTCCGGCCACGAGAGCTGCGAGAGGACAGGGCGAACCATATCCATCCCGCAGCCCCCGCGGCCGCACCTCCTCCGGCCACGAGAGCTGCGAGAGGACAGGGCGAACCATATCCATCCCGCAGCCCCCGCGGCCGCACCTCCTCCGGCCACGAGAGCTGCGAGAGGACAGGGCGAAACCGTATCCATCCCACAGCCCTCGCGGCCCGCCTCATCCGACCACGAGGGCTGCGAGAGGACAGGGCGAACCATATCCATCCCGCAGCCCCCGCGGCCGCACCTCCTCCGGCCACGAGAGCTGCGAGAGGACAGGGCGAACCATATCCATCCCGCAGCCCCCGCGGCCGCACCTCCTCCGGCCACGAGAGCTGCGAGAGGACAGGGCGAACCATATCCATCCCGCAGCCCCCGCGGCCGCACCTCCTCCGGCCACGAGAGCTGCGAGAGGACAGGGCGAAACCGTATCCATCCCACAGCCCCGCGGCCCCCTCTCGTCGCAACCGCGGTGCGACTCCGCTGAGTCGCGGAGGACAGGGCGTGTGGCGCACCGAAATACCAGCACGCCTCTTCCTCCGCGACTCACCCTCCACCAAAACTGCTGGCCGCATGGGCCAGCAGTGCCCAGGAGGCCGCCAGAGTCCCACCTGTAGAACTCTGAGCGGCCCCCCCACTGGACCGGCGTCGCGGGATAATCCCCCGCTAAGCCGGCCATGGTTCCTCTTGGCTTCACCGTGGCCCGGAGACCCTCGACGGACCACGGCTACTGAGCCCCACCGCCACGACAAGGCGGGAACCGTCGGCAGGGAAAGTAGGGACACCAAGACAATACGACACGAGGTTTAAAGGTTTAAAGAGCAAATAGAATGCAGCTTAGAACAGCTCCTTAATCTTTAATTGAATAACAAAAGACTGTTTTCGTCGGTAATGTTTCATTGAGTACGGAATATAAATAAACAATATAGTTTACTTAAAAATAAAAAATTTCTGACATTCTTTTTTTAAAAAAACTGTGTCTAATTTGGTCAATTTGGAAAAATGGAAGGGACATTTTTTATTAACTTGATTTAAAATTTGAATAATAAAATTTAATTACAATTATTAAAAGTAAAAAATAATCTATACTAATATTATAAAGAGGAAAGATTTGTATTTTTGGATTTTTGTACGTATTGAAATAAGTAAAAAAATACACTGCCGATTTCACTATTAAAAAACTATTTTATGGCTGAGTAACATATTTATTTAAAATAAGGCTATTGTATTTTAATTTTACGTGGACGATGTCGCAAGCAACAGCTAGTCTTACATATGTGACAAACATCTTTTTTCGTTTCGTGGAGAAATGTAACAAACATCCATCCATCCAAACTTACGCATCTATACTATTATAATAAAGCGTAAACACACACTTCTTTGTTGCCTAAGATGTCAGCAATTACAGCATATTTTTGAATAATTCCTTTTTTTAATAAAAAGCCCTACACTTACGTCATGCTTTAGGCTACATATTTTCACGCCATTAATCTTAGGGGGTATATATTTTTGGATAAAAGCCCTAATGTGGGAAAGAGACCATAAGTTGCTGCCAACATCAAGAAAGAAAGATTACTAAGGTTTGTCATGTCATGTCATGTCATTTTAACATTTGCTATTGATAATTTGACAAATGTAAACAATAAAATAAAGTTTTTATAATTTCACGCGGATGAATCCGCACGCGAACAGCTAGTTCATAATATTAGTACGAAGTAAGATAAAATATCACAAAATGTTATAGAACATTATCATTCATAACAAAGCGAAATATCACTGTAATAATTTTGCCGCAAATTATTCAAATTGGCGTTACGGCTACGAGAACTAACTAACGTGCATGCATTATTTACAATCGGAGCGGGAACTGAGAATATTTAGAAAAAAGAATATTAAAAATGTTCTATTTTTAACCCAGTTTTCGTACGCTTTATTAAAGAAAGACTCGTAAACTACTGAATAGATTTTCATTAAAAAAAGGATCAAAAACAGCAATAGTCCACATCAAACTTTAAAGTAAGAACAACGCAAATCAGACAAATCTTATAACCATTTTACATAAAAAAACAATCGAATACAGAACCTTCTCTTTTTTAAATTCGGTTAAAAATATTTATAAGTTCAGATATAATTTGACCTTTAATGTCTCTAATAAGTCGCGCAGCAAATAGTCCAGCTAGGTATAAAGGAGAAATTTCCACTAAGGGAGACCCTTAGTTGAAAATTAACTCTGAGTGCTGCAGTGAGTTATTCAATATTTTAACAGATTAATGAGAACTTTATGAAGTCTAAGTACATAACAACACCTGACATTTACTATCTCATTGCATATTTATGTATTCGACGTTAACGTGCAGTAATATGCGTAATTAAAAATCCACTGGAGTGCCTACAGCTGTAATAAACCGATGAAAACAACTCCATAATCAACTGATTGCAACTTTAATAACTTGATACCGACGCGTCAAGTTTGGGCGGGAAAGGGAGGAAGGGAGGGTGCTATGACACCGTCTCTTTCTAGCATAGGAATTTCAAATCTGTGCTGCGAGTGGCCGAGCGCAGGGCGGATTGTAGACCTATGAATCTTTTAGACGTGTCTATAGAATATTTTTATGTACGAGAATTATAAAGTGTGTCTCTTTATTTTTTTTAAGGGTGCTTAGACTTCTAGAACTATTATAACTGTTATAAGGATATTTGTAAGTTGCTAAGTTAACTCGGTTTTAGTCGGTTTCACTTGATTTTTAAAGATGTTTCTGTTGCTGCTATTAATGTAAATAAATAGCTAACTGATAATTTACATGACTTCTTCGAAAGACATATTTTGTTTTATTCTTATATTTTTTTAAATGTCTATACGAAATTTAACGGCAAATCGGTACATACAAAAGCCCTATTTGTATGTAAGTATTAAACTAAACAGTATTTTAAAATATCAGATCTATACAATTCATTACTTTACACGAAACGTCCTACGCGCGCTTTTTAAGCTCTGTGACGGGTGCTTAAAAGCTCCCGCTTCGCCCGCCCAAGCGCACTCCACAACCAAACCTGCACGCCCAAAGACACATGTGCTGACTGCCCTGACAACCTTCGAATAACTTACAAGCATCTTTGGTAAGTACAAACTAAATTAACTAACATTTTACTTGATTTTAATAGAGAAAAAAATTAAAACTTCAAAATATTTTCGTTTTTTTTAATGAATAAAAGCTACTCAATATGCAGTTAAGAGTGTCATTAAATTTTAATTAATATTAGTAACTAAAATATTAAAATAACTAGTGTCATAAAAAGACCGTAAATATTTTTTAGTAAAAGTATAATTTTCAGTTACATCTGTTAGCAATGAACTTGTCCATCTTGTTTCAAATAATCCCTTGATAAACTTTTTCCACTCAAGTTGTCGTTACAAAGTTTACTACGAGATTTGTACGAGTTTTTCTTAATTTTATTGTACTTTTTAAACTGGTCGTAATCTGAATGCTTGCATTAAATAAAATTTCCTTGACATTTATTTATCTATACAGCAGGCTTGATTTTTTTATTATATTTTTTTTATGTTTGTTAAGCTAGCGCTTGACAACGATCCCACCTTAAGAAAGTGATGATGCAGTCGAAAGATGATACGGGCTAGTTTAATAAGAAGTTAGAATAAACTTGTATAAAAAAAACGGTTTTCAGTCTTAAAGCTGTATGTTTTAAAAAAATTCATGCTAAGGGAACACGTCATTTGATATTCCCACTTGAATACCTCTCAAATAGTTCAGTTTAGTTAGGTACACTAATC
Source organism: Papilio protenor (assembly GCA_029286645.1). Lineage (NCBI taxonomy): Eukaryota > Metazoa > Arthropoda > Insecta > Lepidoptera > Papilionidae > Papilio > Papilio protenor. The sequence goes on along the minus strand of JAGSMZ010000004.1, from coordinate 7,696,908 downwards.
TGATCTTCTTACTAACTAATATTCTTAATAACTAAGATTCTAATCTTACTAACTAATATAATAAATGCGAAAGATAAGATGAATGAACGGACGTTTGTTAGAGTTGGCTAAACGGCTGATCGGATCTCGATGTTTGACATAGATGTGGAACAAAGTCTGGGAGAACACATAGGTTTTGTTTTTTTTAATTACACACGGAGTCGCGGATAAAAGATATAGGCGTATATAACTATGTAGTCGCTTGTACATAAAAGTCGAAAGTTAACAACATAAAGCAGTTTTAACTTTATTACTTACTTATTTTTTCGGATCATCATTAACAACTGAAAAAAGTAAAAAAAGGTGACAATGAATGTTATTTTTCTCTTTTATTCAGATTAATACAAAATTATTCAATAACGATTTGCAAATACAATCGACTAAGTGGTTTGTGTACGTATTGGAATAACAAATTCTGTGTTCGAATTCAGATAATAATATTTATATTCCAGCTACTTACTTTACGATCATAGTTTTCACATCACATGATAATGATCAGTTAATTTGATTTACAACTAGTTTTTCCTGCGACTTCTTTCGCACGACATTAAAAAAATGCCTATGTGTTCTTCGGTGCAAAATTTCATCAAAATTCGCTAGTTTATTAATACGTGGTAAAACATCCATCATCATCATCATCACCAGCTCACTATACGTCCCCACCGAGGGGCTCGGAGCCTACCCTAAAGTTAGGGTGACTAGGCCATAGTCAACCACGCTGGCCAAGTGCGGGTTGGTTGACCTCACACATATCTTTGAATTTCTTCGCTGATATGTGCAGGTTGCATCACGATGTTTTCCTTCACCGTAAGAACGTCGGGTAAATTATGTACATATGAAAATTCGAAAAATCGAAAATCACATTGGTACATGGTGTGATTCGAACCCAAGACCTGTAGATTACAAGTCAAGTGCTTAAACCACTGAGCCACCGACGCTCTACATCCATCAATTCATTCAATTTTTTCATTTATGATAATAGCATGAAGTACGATTGATTAAAATCGAAATATTTATTTAACTATTTTCATATTAAACCACCTGGATTTATACAAGGAACTTAGTATAAATAGGCCTTAAGATATGTAGTCACAAAATCAATTTTAATAACAAAGTTATTTGTGATCAAAATTCTTTAGCATCAATGAGGAAAATAAGCAATTTTCCTTCGATCAAATACGTTTATTTACAATCTCTTCTTAGAATTTTCTTTATTTAAAACAAAAGAGTAAATATTCGATAAAGTCGATAACAACGCTTACAAATATATTTTAGATGGCTTCATTAATAAAAAAATTGTGACATTACCTTTGCTTGGGTAAAATAAAGGGAAATTAACTCCTAATCAAGAATTGCTCAGAACTTCTGTAACACTTGATTGTTTTATGTTTTCCTTTTGTTTTCTTAAACAACGATTTAATAGATGTGGGTTTTCGTTGCCCAAAACATTTACAATATTTTTAAATATAAAGTCTGCAACACACGTTCAACAGTTTAATAGTTAAAACTGACGGCTTTTGGAATAAGTTGACTGTCAGTCAGTTATCATTTTGTCTGCATACGATTTAACGGTACATTTGGATTGTTCAGTTTAAACTGCCGGTGTGTTGTGGGCTTGAGCAGATTATTTGAAACTTAGTATAGTTAGATATTTGAAAGAAAAAACAAAAATAATTTAATTCGTATAAAACTTGTCAGTTTTTCATTACTAAATTGGACAACATGTTGAGAAGCATTTTCTTTGGAATCTCATTTAATATTTAAATGCGAAAGTTTAGATGGATGGATGTTTGTTATAGTTTGCCGAAACGATTGAACGGATCTTGATGAAATTTGGCATAGATGTAGAACATAGTCTAGAAGAACACATAGGCTACTCACTTTTTTTTTTAAATGCGGACGTTGTCGCCCCTTGATCATCGGCTGGCGACGCGAATGAATAAAATACCTTATTTTATACTGTTTTATACAAACATCTTTGGGGATAGTTCCTAAAAGAGAAACTGAAGTTAATTTAATTTTAATAATGAAAAAGTTTACTTAATAACAAAATTAAGGGAATTGATTGTAAGTACGTTAGTTTTGTACAGGGAAAATAATCCCATAATCCTTTAGCACTTACCCAGCTTAATCTAATCAGAGAAAGTTTAATTCTTAAGGAAAAGTTACTTAACAATACCCTTTTTACTTAACCTGTGGAATAATATTAATACTTAAGAATATAAGGAAACCTTTTCCTTTTACTTTTTTTGCTAAATATAATGTATAAATTAAAAATAATCCAAAGAGAGCCAGCCTATGTGTTCTTCGAGACTATCCTCTACATCTATACCAAATTTCATCGAAATCCGTTCAGTCTTTTACGCTACAAACTCTAACAAACTTCCATTCTTCAATCTAAACTTTCGCATTTATAATATTAGTAAGATAAGTTCCATTCATTCTGAATATTTAAAAATAACAATTCTCAACCTTTTGAATAACCAGAAATAAATAATTTGTAGTTAAGAAAGTTTAAAATAAAAACCTTTATAGACAAATTTACAACTTTTGGTGTTCGTCAAAGGGCTTTCGTAATTCTCAGCGGACAGTGTTATTTCAAGTTATTTAACAAATTTTAAATATAATCGGCTGGAACTTCGATAAGGCATTTATGGTTTTTAAATTATTTTACCTTATAGCTTGAATATTAATAAATCATCAAGATCCTTAATTGCTTATTAAAAATAATAGATTCTTTTACCTTTGCATTGAACCTTTCATATATTTTGTTATTAAAGCTCTGTTTTAAAGTTCATCACTTATTTAAAGATTGTATCTAACTTCTTGTATTTTCAGACAACGATAATGTTTTTTATAACATAGAAATACAGTAATATCACATAGCAATAGAGATATAACATTTATGTAAAAAGCGTATAACTTTTATAAAATTTAAACATTCTTTATGCACGTATAGAGTATCAAATACATCAAACTTTGCTAACTATTCGTTCTGTTCAAATCAATAAGTAAAGCAAACGGAACCGACTCTTCTCATGTCGAATCCCGAAGAATGAGGTCCTTAAAACTTATATAACTTTAAAGTAACTTAACATAAAGTTTGCATCCGTTTGTTGAATAAAATCAAGTTAATATTTTCCTTGTAAAGTCTAGTATAGTAGAAACAAATAAAGCAAAGAAAAAACATTGTAAAGTCTTGAAAATATAAATAACTAGCTTCCGTCCACGACTCCGTCCGCGTTGAATTAAAAAAAAAAGTAGTCTATGTGTTCTTCCAGACTATCCTCTACATCTATACCGAATTTTATCGAAAACCGTTCAGCCGTTTAAGCTACAAACTCTAACAAACATCCAATTATACACGAATTCATAGAATTTTATAAATCATACTTCATACTAATATTATAAATGTGAAAGTTTGGATGGATGGATGGATGATTGTTAGAGTTTGTAGCTTAAACGGCTGAATGGATTTCGGTGAAATTTGGTATAGATGTAGAGGATAGTCTAGAAGAACACATAGGCATACTCACTTTTGTTTTTTTTAATCCCGCGCGGACGGAGTTACGGGCGAAAGTTAGTATAGAATATTTAAGTAGAACTCAAGCTACTTTTAAGACAAATTTTGTAAAATTATTTTGCTTCAATTCCAGTTATTAATATTGATGTTAAATAACCTTTTATCTGCCTCTAAGTTTGTGTAATAAAATAGTAAAGTGCAAGTGAATGGCACATTAGTGTTTTACGATAATTCTTTTAATTACACTATTACGTATTAACCTATTAGAACTATATATTCAAGAAGGAAAATTTATTAAATTTTTATGTTTTAAAAGGAATCTGAATCAAGTATTATTTTTGACCGACTTACCAAAAGAAGGAGGTACTCATTGACCGACTTACCAAAAGAAGGAGTAATAATAATTGTACAATATAGACATAACAGCTACTATAAGGGATATAATGTAATGTGTAAATACACTAAAAACAAAATATTCTCAAAAACAAAATTGTTTGGAAGTCGGTTTTTTTTTATATACTTAAATGACATTTTTTAACCATATGAATATATTCTTGATTGAGAATTGTTAAAGGATGTGTGTATTGTTTCCGTTTCAACGCAAAACTTTTGTGTAATTTTGAAGCTTTTGAGTGTTGTTTCACTTCGTTTGTTTCACATATTCGAAGTTATTGTATTGTTTTTAAGAAAAAAACCTTATTAAAACTCGCTAAAGATATCAGATATCAGTATTTGGTGTTTTTTTTATATTATAAGGTGGCAAACGAGCAAGCGGCCACCTGAATCCACCGAAATGGAAAGCGACCGCTGCCCATAAAAATCAGCAATTGCAGATGCGTTGCCTACCCTTAATTGAGGGAGGAGACGCACACAAAGAGGACATTTCCCCTTCCTATGCGTCTCCTCCACCGTCAAATCCACTTTTCCTATCCATCCTTTCCTCTTAAGAAAAGGGTGGAAAGGGAAAGGGACTAAAATTAGGCGTTATTAGTTTAGTTTTATAAGGGACTTCAAACGTCTTTAATAGTCATAATAATATAGTTTGTGTTGATAATTATTATGTTAAACCAAAGGGAAGGGTCATACATATTGATACGGGAGTTCACTTGTGTTAAGTTATTTTTGGACGTAATCATCATACTTCATACTTCATACTTCATACTTCATACTTCATACTATTATATCATAAATTCGAAAGTTTGGATGGATGGATGGATGTTTGTTAGAGTTTGTAGCCTAAACGGCTGAACGGATTTAGATGAAATTTGGCATAGATGTAGAGGATAGTCTGGAAGAACACATAGGGTATTCCCTTTCGTTTTTTTCAATTCCACGCAGACGAAGTCGCGGGCGAAATCTAGTTTTACATATTTATTAAGTCACTGTACATATAACTGTATTAATTAAATTCATCAGTATAACCTATTTTTATATCCTAAAATCCGATTGTCGTGTAACGGTTTAAAAAGAGTATTTTTGCCATACATTTTCGTATACTTTTCTTCACAATATAAGTAGTAAGTTTTCATAATGTAATTGGATGATATAAAATATCTGTACTATTCAACCTTTGCTGGGCTGAAAAGATGCTTGCTTATAGAAATATGATTCTTGATTATAGTTATTGGAAAAATATTAGCTATTAATCCATATAATTTATTTTATAGCGGTTGTATTAGAGAACGTACTTTGTAAGATTTTTTTAAAATAAGTTTATTAAAATAACGGGATATTAGTTATTTGTATGTGTTAAGTATTTGTATTAAAAGATTGTTATTGTCTTTATTTTCTTTAAAAGAATGTAAAGATCAGCAAAATGTTTTCGTACGTGTTTCGGCAATGGAAACAAAGTTACAGAGGCCATTTTTCTAAACGAATAAGTAATTGCAAGTGACGTTACATTACGGAAATCCATTACAAAAGGACAACTAAGTGCGGTTCTTAACAATGTTACCTTTAAGTAAAAATATTGGGAGGTCGGGTCTTGTTGAAATTCAATTTAATTATATCTTAAACCAGGATAACGATAATGAACATATTAACACATTTATGCGTAAACTAGCTGTTGCCCGCGAATTAGTCCACGCAATATTAAGACTAAAAGTAGCCTATAATATGCCCGTCTATGACAGCTACCCAAAGTCCGGTCGAAATCGGTCCAGCCGCTTGGAGATTACCCAGAACAAATGCGGGTTGCGGACAGACAGACAGACAGACAAAAAAAAATTAAATGCGATTTTCGTTATCAGCAACGCTAATACATCATTTTCCCGAAATCTTGAATTTTTCTTTTCATACTACAAACAAACACTTCAATTTTATTATATGTATAGATTGATAGATTTACAAATATAAAAAAGAAATAAAGGGCGTGTTTGGGTGACATTTGTTCTAATGTATAGAAGTAGAGTAAACTAAAATTGGTCTTTTTCAGTTTTTAAATTGAATACGGACTAATTTTAAAAATCCATTCGTGACTCATACAAATTGAATGGGTGTCAATTGATAGCGGATTACGTTCCTTTCTCTGAAAAAGATTTTGAATATATGGTCCGAAATTCATTAACGAGTTGTTAATGTTTTTAGAAACACTCTTCAAAAGGTTCTATATAAATGACGATTACAGTTTACACTATTTTAACATTATTTGTATTACAAGATTGTTTGCAATTACAAGGCATTTTATTTGACAGTAAGTGTTAGTATAAAAACTTTTCGACAATGGTCAATTTTTTTTAACATTATTTGTATTACAAGATTGTTTGCAATTACAAGGCATTTTATTTGACAGTAAGTGTTAGTATAAAAACTTTTCGACAATGGTCAATTTTTTTTAATTGGAACTCAACAACGTTTTTCAGAAATCAGGCTTTCCGCTACCTTGAGTTTTAACTGTTAAGCCGGCTACAGTCGCTCAGTTTTAGTGGTTAGTTTCAGTCGTGACCTGACTTCGAATTGTTCAGTTAAAACTGTCAGAACTGAGTCCAATGGCGGTGTTAAAACTGAAGATTTTTTTCTTCTTCTTGGCTTTCACACTTAAGAACTGAAAATTTAAAAGTGTCTCAAGCATACGTTTTAGTACAATTTATAATCATCAACTAAATAGAAATTGAATTAAAACTTTTTGTTGATGGTTGATGATCAGCCAGAGTGTTTAAGAATTCGATAATTTTTTGCTCAAAATATTAACAAATGGCTTTATAAACTCAAAAGCTATTATATTTTCACTTTGATGTTAAAGGAGTTTGTAAGTGTTGCCATAATTCGACTATTATAAAAAGAGAAAAGTTAAGATACGAATTTCTTTTCATTGTAATTAAAATTGTTACAAAAAGTGTTATTCTTAAGGGAGAACCGCTAACTTCAAAGGTTTGAAGTACAAAAGGTGTTTAATGAATTTAAGCAGGGTGTGTTGATTTGAATTGTGACGTCATATTTATTTCTTATAACGTGGGTTTCCATTGTAATGTTCGTGGATAAACATTGTATTCCCTCATTCTCTTTAAAGAAACAAATTACTTAAAAGAAAATAGAAATTTGTTGTTATTGAATCAGATGTAATGTATAGTTACTTTTTCTGTCTAATAAATTGACTTTTGTTTATTTGTTGCAGTGAAAATGGCGCACAACATGTTGATACTCTTTGGCGCTCTGTTCGTGTTGTCAGCGGGTGTCGGAGCGAAACGTAAGTGACTTTAAGCCTTCATTCCACTAGCGTATCTCGTCGTGCGACACTGAACACGCGTGACTTTGAGCAGAACAATATCAGAGCTACTAACGGTGTAAAATGTAACTTTATGATAAGGACCGATAATTTTAAAAATCTATTAAATTGTTTAGTATTCTATCATCAACATTTGATCATCATTTACATGAAAGTAGGCAAATATAGAATCTAGATGTAGCAGTTTAACCAATTTATTTAAAGTGGTTGTTAGATTACACTTCATAGTAACAGAGGTCTATTGGTGGAAAATGGGTCTTATAAATAAGTATGTTTTTATGTGTTTCGGTCTTTATGCCAGGGGCACTTTTCACCTTTATAAAGCAACTTAGTGCAAGGGTCTTTATGACGGAATGTACACTCGAGGGACAAGAGCTGCCAAATGGCAGTCAGTTGTTTCAGTCGTATTCACTTTTATATCTCCTTTATGATATTTTCACATGAAGACAGAACTAGCTAGAGCAGTAGATAGTGCAGTATTGCAGTAACGCACACGAGAAATGATTGTTATATTTTGTCGGTGTGTTTGTTCAAGTTATAGGAATACTCATGTGCATCATTATGGTAGAGCCCACTTTAACATCTTCGCACGAATGGGTCGGCTCGCCCGGTGAAATACCACGACCACACAGAAGACAGGCGTGAAGTGTATGATGAGTGTGGTGCCGGAGGACCAAATTTGTTCCCTTTTCCATCCCACTTTTTACTTATAAGAATAGGGTGGAAAGGGAACGTGGACTAGACGCTGGAGATGTGCGTTTCCTGCTCCGTCGATTAAGCGTAGGCAACGCATCCGCTATTACGAATATCTTTGGGCGGCGGTCACTTCGGCGGATTCAGGTGGCCGCTTGCTCGTTTGCCACCATATGAAATTTTAAAAAAATACTGCACTGTTTGCTCTGCCTTCGTGTGTAACTATTACTATAAAGCTATAGGAATTCTTTTTATGATATTACGAGTATAAGATGTTACTAAGTATTTCACATATATGTACAAGTTTATTATGCATTGCTGTTATCATACTTCATACTGATATTATAAATGCGAAAGTTTAGATGGATGGATGTTTGTTAGAGTTTGTAGCCTAAACGGCTGAACGGATCACGATGAAATTTAGTACATATGTAGAGCATAGTCTGGAAGAACACATAGGCTACTTACTTTTTCTTAATTCCACGCGGACGGAGTCGCGGGCGTAAGCTAGCTAGATATAAAAAATGTAAATACAAATAAAGCATTTGCATTTAGAAATAATTTAAACGATTCTATTCATTAAGAAAGCTATTTAACTTGTATAGATACCACCATTCCTTTCTGTTATCCTTTTAGATCAACAAACATGTTTCGGGTACCTTATCAACCGCAATCAATGTTTTTAACTCACAACATTGAGGTCTCGTTGGAGCGTCCGACTTCATTACACCTTTTCCACTCGACTTCGAATTACTGCTATAATCCGAAAGAAGGTATTGTTACGACCTCATTTAGACCATGAAAAGGGATAACGTATTTGTTACTATATGTTGATTCTCAATTGTATCTTATGTAAAGAATTAATTTGTTTGATAAATTAGAATCAATATTTGTATGTTTACTCCTATTTGTTTTGAAGAACTTGGGAAGATTTTCTTATGACTGTACGTCAAAATCTCTTACAATATTTGTATTCAAATCTACAGAAAGTAGACTCCAGTCGAAGCGACTTTGTTTTAATACACTCATAGTTTTTACCCGCGACTTTGTACTGGCTGATTAAAAAAAAATCTTTCTAGCCTATGTTGTGTCCTTTCAGATTATGTTCTACATCTTTTAATCAAGATCGAACATTCGTATTTATAATAATACTAGCTTTCGTCCGCGACTCCATCCGCGTGAAATTAAAAAAAAAAAACAAAAGTGAGTAGCCTATATGTTCTTCCAGACTATCCTCTACATCTATACCAAATTTCATTGAAATCCGTTCAGTCGTTTCGGCTACAAACTCTAACAAACATCCATCCATCTAAAGTTTCGCATTTATAATATTAGTAAGATTATCATATTAAATATGCTCTCCTGAGAGATTCATCAAACAACTACGCAAACAAACAAAACGCCGTAGTCGCTGTCGACTACGGCAATCATTCCCGCGATACGGCCTCATAGCAGGCAGGTTTTCTCCTATCAATGATAGAAGCGTTGCTGGAGTTTCTTCCGCCACTTCTTCTCCCAGCGCTAACGCTTTCCGAAGTGGTAGTAATGTTAGATGTATTAATAATAATAATAGTAATCAGATAGCAGCAGCCGATCAAGCCGAGGTTCGGCCCTCTAGGGCACCCTTGAATCGGAATGCTAAACGCGTATTGAGTGACAGCCCAAGCCGAGGTCCCCTCTCGGGGGCCCTTGTGCCTAGTCACTCCATGGAGCGTCCACCGAAGCGATCTAAGAGCTCGGTGGCCTCCCAATCCGGTAATAAAAACGAAGTAACGGCTCGTGCCGAGGCTCCTGAGGGAGCCCTCGAGCTTAGTTACTCATAAACGAGGTTTAGGCTAAGCGCCATCTGCGCTCGGCCACCTCAAGCCCGGTGAATCTGTAAATGCCTCTTCAAGGCAAACAGTGGCCATTCAGTCACAAAAAAAAAAAAAAATGAAAGATTCATTTTTAAAATTTTGATAACTTTCAAACTTGGGAATTCTAAGCAAAGTTTTCTATCCAACCTTCTTTACACGCTTTCAATATAACAATATCGTAATGAATAAACTATGGAAGTTAGGAAACAAAGTGGAACAAACAAGGCGATGTTTATGCGGCCAACACCGCCAGAAGTTACCAGCTGCCTTTAAGTCAACTGAGGTTTACTTATATTTGACTTTGCATTCTAACTTCGCATGTGGGTTACGTGAAACCTTAACAATTACAACACACATGATAGACGTTTTCCTAGAACCGTAATTATAGGACTAACGGCCAAATACTGAAATGTATTAATATGCAGCGTCTTAAATTATGAGGCAGCTTAAACTAAAATTATATTCAAATGATGACGTAAGCAGCGTTTGTTTCCATATTCAGCCGTTAGAGCGCGCGCACACATGAAACTATCCCACAATTGTTTAGTCCAGCCTATGAACTTACAAGGAGGTGCGCACACCACTCGTTTTTTACTTGTGCCAATAATCAATTGAATTGGCTGCGAAACAATCGACAATCGCAAAACAGTTTTGCGATAGTTTAGTCAAAGGTGTGCGTGCGCTTGCTCTTAGACGAAGTTTAGTTTAAGATTTACGTATGAGTAATTTTAATTCGTCTAACAATAGTGTAACATTTCCGAGTAGTTTTGATGCTTTCAAAGTAAAACTTCTGTACCCACATCATTCTAGTCAAATTATTACAAATCGTAACTTACGTCATTACACTAATAACGTAACAACGTATAAAGTTGTACCTAATAGAGCGCGCGCACACCTTTGACTTAAATATCGCACAACTGTTTAGTCGCGGTTTATTTCCTATGAGCTTAAATAGAGGTGCACACTACTCGATTTTTAGTTGTGCAACTAAACAGTTGAATTGGTTGCGAAACAATGGACAATCGCACAACAGTTGTGCGATAGTTTAGTCGTATAAAGTTGTTACTGCTAATATGATTCGATTTTATTTATTCAAATGACGGCATCCCATAGTCGGAGTTATTTAATGGTTAGTTAAACAATCATTTAGTCTCAAACTGATTTACATTAAGGGCTTCTTTAAGTTATAATTTATCGACTCTGAGACTGGATGTAAGTGCGATAAATCTTGTCTTTAAAATGTTAAATACTGTTTATGCCTCTTATTATATGGACATAATGAAACGCCGGTACTTAGCTTCATGGTTGTTTAATTACTATGGTACATTTTGGTTGTAATAAGAATCACTTGATTAGAGCAAGATACGATGCATGACCGCGCAGAGTGACAGACGAAGTGCAAGAGAGTGAATGAATGTGCAATAGGGATGTCCGTGCGGCGCTGTTGCTAGTGATGTCCGTTATCGATCATTAGGGATCCATATGAAGGTGACACAGGCGCCAACATGCTCCCCCCGTTGAATGGCGTAGGAATTCAACAAATCATTGAGTGATGTAGGCAGCAGCAGAGTTGTAAGATGGTGCGGCGAATAGATCCTCTCGTAGTCCTCTTGTCAGGTACTTGGGATGCGATGACTTCTTAAAGACCAATGAGAAAGGTTCCTCAAAAAGTCCTCTCAGGTAGTCTCTTGTTTCCTCCTCTCAGGAGAGGTTGCAAGTGTAAAGCTGCACACGCCAAACAAAGATGAGCTGCATATTTTGTTGAATATGACTGAAGTCGTTGTTGTTAGCTGGATCGTTCTTGTATTTGCATTCGATCTATGTTGGATATTTTATATATATTTTCTGACAATGAAGATAATAAATGGATGATGTACTGAAGTGGATTCTGTATTCAAGGTGCTGATGATAATGATAGTATTCAAATGGTGTATATGTCTTGTAAGTTGTCTCCTCTTCGGTCTAGTTCATGCTATGTCTCTTAGTAGATGGTTTGGTTCAAAGCAGATGGTTTGAGCAGTTGCAGGCTGGCCAATGAGAGATGTGTTCAGGAGAAAGGATTGAATGAAAGGACGCAAGGATAGCTAAAAATAATTGATTGTACATTTGCAAATAAATAGCTAAATAAAATTATATAGAAAAATGCCTTCACTCCTGCCTCCCAGGGTCCGCCAAATCAAAAAGAATATAAGTAGTCAAAAAATAAACAAATGAATTTTGTTTAACTACTCATAACATGCATAATCGAATGGAAATGATTTATAAACTTATTCAATGAATTGCCATTACTCAACTTGTAAGCGATTTATTCTATACTAATGCAATAATACTTTCGCGGGCTTGCTCGGTAAGATTTACATGTTGACAAGAAAATGAAGTTTGTTGAAAGAAGTTATGCATGTATGAGAATGTTGTGATGAATGTTGTAGGGCCAAACCGATAATGTTTAAGTGACCTTTACATTATTTATAAAATGGAGACGACAATGCAAATTTGACATTTGTTGTAAGTGATTTGTTTGCATTATTGTATTATACATGAATGAACTTCGAGTGAGCTTTGAATAATTATTTAAATAATGAACATTGTAACTAAAATAATAAATGATTGAAGATTTAGTTGATTGAATGTTTGGTTCTTTGAATGACAAAGGTTTGATGAGATGTATGAAAATGAATGCATACTTGGAAGTATGAATAAACTTCAAATGATGAATGTATTTTTGCCAATTAGAATGCTGTTGTTGTGGCCTTATGTAAGACAATTAGAACCGTATGTATGGTTTACTTGATAATTATGACGTTAGGTAACGATGCTTATGATAAATGTATATAAAAATAAATGTTTTGTCTACAAAAATGTAATTGTTTGTCACCACTAAGTATGTATATGAGTGTTTTACCATCATGCAAATAACAATATAAATGTATTTTGAATGGTCGCAAACGAGATGTTTAAAACTGTCAGTAGTATGCGGCATAAGGCTGCGCATCTGATGTGATGCAGTTTTACACAAATGGATAATCGTTTTCTGGGTAAAGGAATTGACTAATGGATAAAAAACGAAATTGTTTAAAACTGTCAGTAGTATGCGGCATAAGGCTGCGCATCTAATGTGATGCAGTTTTACACAAATGGATAGTCGTTTTATGGATAAACTTTGTTATAAATGAATTGACTAATGGGTAAAAAACGAGATTGTTTAAAACTGTCAGTAGTATGCGGCATAAGGCTGCGCATCTAATGTGATGCAGTTTTACACAAATGGATAGTCGTTTTTCGAAGAAACTGAATTGTAAATAAATTGAGTAAATTGTTTTGATGAATTGAAACGAGATTGCTTCAAACTGTCAGTAGTATGCGGCATAAGGCTGCGCATCTAATGTGATGCAGTTTGACACAAATGGATGATCGTTTTTGGATGAATAACAGAAAATAACTGTAATAATGTATACTGGATTGGATACACAAAACATGATTGTGCGACATTGCACCCAAACCAAATAGTTAAATAGTTTGAATCACGAATGAATTAAATGAAATATTTGAATTGTGTCGAAAATGTAACTTGTGAATTGTAAATAAAAAAGAGAATTGAGGTATTTGAATGTTTAATTAAAATTGAAAGATGCGTGACCTTTTAATTGGTATTGGTTTCAACATTTTGTAATAATGATGTAGATATATACATATTTACATCACGGTTAATTTAAATTCGATATAATTGTTGTAATGTCTGTGCATTGTATTGTTAGCGTGTATGAATGATGAAAATGTATGGACGGAACTCAAGACAGCGGAAGCAACTGGCCTCAAACTTGATTGGTTGATTTATATTTGCGAAAGCTCGAAGGCAGCCCCGCGATGGTGCGCTGCACTACACGCAGCAAATGAGAAGAAAGAAGCGGTTGTGATGAATCTTTGCGGTGATTCTGTTGAATAATGATTTGAATTATAGCAATACTGTATTTAATGAATTTAAATTACTTGTATTTAACATGTCTATTCGATTTTGCATTTTGTCAAATGTATTACATAAATATTCGAATCTGTTGTTTGATAATGTATGCAAATAATTCTTAAATGTTGTACTTGACTTTTCATGAATCTAAGTTCGGGTGTGAATAATTCTCGTAATGCACGAATGCTCTTTGAAATGAATTCGCTCGTATATTGTTTAATCATTGATAAACCTAGATTAATATAAAGGTATGAACAAATTAAATATCAAATAAAGAAGTAGGTAACGTATCAAATTTGAATATAAAAATAGAAGTTAATTATGCTATGGATTTGTATAAAGTGCGAATTAAACGATGATAAATGACGAAAGATGGATGAAATAATGAATGTATTGTATGGGCTCACGTAGCTCACTGGACATTCCCTGGACAGGCAGTCGTTATTGCGGGCCGCCGTATATGAACCCGTCGACGCGCCGGGCATAGGGGCGCTCTACGAAAACGCTGAAATAGTCGGCATATATGTTTAAATAACTTATAAAAACTTGTTTACAGTTGGTTTATAAACCAGGATTTGATGACTTGAAGACGACGAAAGAAGTTGTAGGCTAATGACGTGTTTGCGAAGTACCTCGGTTTGAAATATAAATTATTTCGTAAAATAGGCTGCATCTGAATTATAATTAGAATATTTTTGCAATGTATAATCAAATGTATAGCACAAATGTATACTGATAAATGTAATGGATGATGGATGGATAAAAGAGGAAAAAAATGGATAACACTTAGCTGTATTGGCCTGACGCTGCGAAAGTTGAGTTTTCACATCACGTCATCACCGTCGGGGGTGGTCACCAATGTTTATGAACTCTTATTATATGGAATAATTGAAACGACGGGGTACTAGCTTCATGGTTGTTTAATTACTTCTTGTTAATTTTGGTGGTTGATGTAATAAGATCACTTGATTAGCGCGAGATACGATGCATGGACCGCGCAGAGTGAGACGAGAGCAAGGAGTGACGGAATGTGCAATAGGGATGTCCGTGCGGCGCTGTTGCTAGTGAGTCCGTTATCGATCATTAGGGATCATATGAAGGTGACACAGCGCCAACCGGCTCCCCGTTTTGAATGGCTCGTAGGAATTCAACAAATCATTGAGTGATGTAGGCAGCGCCAGAGTTGTAAGAGGTTGCGGCGAATAGATCCTCTCGTAGTCCTCTTGTCAGGTACTTGGATGCGATGAATTCTTAAAGACCAATGAGAAGGTCCTCAAAAAGTCCTCTCAGGTAGTCTTCTTGTTTCCTTCCTCAGGATAGGTTGCAAGGTAAAGCTGCCACACGCCAAACAAGAGAGCTGAATATTTTGTTGAATCATGAATGCCAGTCGTTGTTGTTAGCTGGATCGTTCTTGTATTGCATTCGATGCTGTAGATCTACGTTGGATTATTTTATATATATTTTCTGACAATGAAGGGGGGATAATAAATGGATGATGTTACGGCAGGGATCTCTGTATTCAAGGTGATGATGATAATGATCGTATTCAAATGGTGTATTTAAAATTGGGGGGTTTTTTTTTTTTTTTTCCCTTGTTAATTGTCTCCTCTTCGGTCTAGTTCATGCTATGTCTCTAGTAGATGGTTTGGTTCAAAGCAGTGTTATGTTGCAGTTGAAGGTGGCCAATGAGAGATGTTTCAGGAGAAAGTGATTGAATGAAAGGACGCAAGGATAGCTCTAAAATAATTGATTGTACATTTGCAAATAAATAGCTAAAATAAAATTATATAGAAAAATGCCTGCACTCCTTGCCTCCCAGGGTCCGCCACAAATCCAAAAAAGAATATCAGTAGTCAAAAAATAAAACCAATGAATGAATTGGTTAACTACTCATAACATGCAAATCGAATTGGAAAGATTGATAAACTTATTCAATGAATTGCCATTACTCAACTTGTAAGAGGATTTATTTATACTAATGCAATACTACTTTCGCGGGCTGCTCCGGTAAGATTTACATGTTGACAAGAAACGAAGGTTGTTGAAAGAAGTTATGCATGTATGAGAAGTTGTGAGAATGTTGTAGGGCCAAACCGATAAGGTTTAAGTGACCTTTACATTATTAAAAATGGAGAGACATGCAAAATTGACATTTGTTGTAAGTGATTTGTTTGCATTATTGTATTAACATGAATGAACTTCGAGTGAGCTTTGAATAATTATTTAAATAATGAACATTGTAACTAAACTAATAAATGATTAAGATTAGTTGATGAATGTTGTTCTTTGAATGATAAAGGGTTTGATGAGATGTTATGAAATGAATGCATACTTGGAGTATGAATAAACTTAAATGATGAATGTATTTTTGCCAATTAGAATGCTGATTGTTGTTGCCTATGTAAGACAAATTAGAAACGTATGTATGGTTTACTTGATAATTATGACGTTAGGGGTAACGGATGCTTATGCTGAATGTATATACCAAAAGAAAGTTTGGTCTACAAAATGGAATTGTTTGTCACCACTAAGTAGATATGAGGTGTTTTACCATCTGCAAATAACAATTATAAAGTATTTGAATGGTGCAAACGAGGATGTTTAAAACTGTCCAGAAGAAGTTAGCATGCGCACTGGGGCGGCGCATCTGATGTGATGCAGTTGTAACACAAATGATAATCGTTTATGGGAAAGGAATGACTGCATGGATAAAAAACGAGATTGTTTAAAACTGTCAGTAGTATGCGGCATAGGTGCGCTCTAATGTGATGCAGTTTTACACAAATGGATAGTCGTTTTATGGATAAACTTGTATAAATGAAGTGACTAATGGGGTAAAAAACGAGATTGTTTAAAACTGTCAGTAGTATGCGGCATAAGCTGCGCATCTAATGTGATGCAGTTTTACACAAATGGATAGTCGTTTTCGAAGAAACTGAATTGTAAATAAATTGATTAATTGTTGAAACGAGCGAGATTGCTTCAAACTGTCAGTAGATTGCTGATATGGTTGCAGATCTTATGTATGATGCAGTTCTGACACAAATGGATGATCGTTTTTGGATGAATAACAGAAAAATAACGGTAATAAGTAATATGGATGGGATACAAAAACATGATTGTGCGGACATTGCCCCCAACAAAATAGTTAACAATAGTTTGAATCACGAATGAATTAAATGAAATATTGAATTGTGTCGAAAATGTACTGTTGAAGGTAACATTAAAGATGTGAATGTGAGGTATTTGAATGTTTAATTAAAATGAAAGATGCGGTGCCCTTTTTGTAATTTGATTGGTTGAACATTGCAATGATTGTAATATATACATATTTACTACACGGTTAATTTAAATTCGAATAATTGTTTAATGTCTGTGCATGGTATTGTAGCGTGTATGAAGTGAAATGTATGACGGAACTCAAGACAGCGGAAGCAACTGGCCTAAAACTGATTGGTTGATTTATATTTGCGAAAGCTCGAAGGCAGCCCCGCGATGGTTGCGCTGCCATACACGCAAGGCAATGGAGAAGGGTGTGATCGAAATCTTTGCGGTGATTCTGTTGAATAATGATTTGAATTATAGCAATACTGTATATTAATGAATTTAAATTACTTGTATTTACGTCTATTTCGATTTGCATTTTGTCAAATGTCCATCTACATAAATATTCGAATCTGGTTGTTTGATAATGTTGCAAATAATTCTAAATGTTTGTTGTAAATTGACTTTTCATGAATTAAGTTCTGGTGTGAATAGATGCTCGTAAGAACACGAATGCTTCTTGCAATGAAGTTCGCTCTTATCTGTATTTTTAATCATTGTATAAACCTATAATAATATTAATGTATGAACAAATTAAATATCAAAATAAAGAAGAGGTAACGTATCAAATTTGAATATAAAAATAGAAGTTAATTATGCTATGGATTTTGTATAAAGTGCGAATTTAAACGATGATTAAATGACGAAAGATGTATGAAATAATGAATGTATTGTATGGGCTCACGTAGCTCCTTGACATTCCCTGGCAGGCAGTCGATTGCGGGCGCGTATATGAACCGTCACGCGCGGGGCAATGGGCGCTCGAAACGCTGAAATAGTCGGCATATATGTTTAAATAACTTATAAAAACTTGTTTACATTTGGTTCATAACCAGTGATTTGAATGAATTGAAACGACAAAGAAGTTGTATGCTAATGACTTGTTGCTAAGTACCCTCGTTTGAAATATAAAAATTATTACGTAAAAGTCGTCTGAATTCTTAATTAGAATATTTTTGCAATGTATAATCAAATGTATAGCACAAATGTATTACTGGATAAATGTTTAATGGATGATTGGATGGATAAAAGAGGAAAAAGGGATAAACACTTAGTGTCTATGGCTGCGATGCGAGTTTTGCAGTTTATCACATCACGTCATCACGTCGGGGTCACCAATGTTTATGCCTCTATTGATAGGGACTAATGAACGGCCCGGTACTTAGCTTCATGGTTGTTTAATTACTATGTTACATTTTGGTTGTAATAAGAATCACTTGATTAGCGCGAGATAACGAGGATGACCCGCGCAGATTGACAGACGAAGAGCAAGAGAGTGAATGATGTGCCCCCCCCCATAGGATGTCCGTGCGGCGCTGTTGCTAGTGATGTCCGTTATCGATCATTAGGGATCCATATGAAGGTGACACAGGGCAGACAACAAATACTAATGAATAAAATCAAGGTTTATAAAGAATTGCTTTAAATAATAATCATAGTAATATTAACAAATATGTAAAAATATATTATATATAAAAATAAGAAATTAAGTATAGGTTATAAATGTGAAAGTTTAGATGGATGGATGGATGGATGGATGGATAGATGTTTGTTAGAGTTTGTAGCCTAAACGGCTGAACGGATTTCGATGAAATTTGGTATAGATGTAGAGAATAGTCTGGAAGAACACATAGGCTATTCACTTTTGTTTTTTTTAATTCCACGCGGACGGAGTCGCGGGCGACAGCTAGTTTAGAATAAAACTCGTTCATCGTAACTTCATAAAGTTATTTTAGTAAACTGAGGTAAAACTCTGAATTTAGTAACTCGACCAGATTTACTAATTTTGGCGCAATGTGGAGGAATAACGCCGCGGGCTAGTAACATTGATTTTAGAATTTTGCAGTCAAATATTTTCCAATAATTTTACGAAGTTGCACTTGGATAGGAAGAACGTTTATACAGCATGTTTAAAAAAAGTACATGAACTTGGATGTTATGGTGACGTCATAGTTCCAAATTCGAATTTTTGAATTCAAAAATGTTTTTTTTAATCTGTGCATCTGTAGTGATTGATAGATCGATATCATAGGCACATATTCCCAGTTGGAATGCATAGTTACCGTGATCCATCAATTAAGTTCTGAAACCATTAGAGGTTTGACAACTTTCTATACACAGATAGTTTAAAAATGAGAGCTTTTAACCAGTTGAATGGATTTTAATGTTTTTTAGAGGGAATCTTTACAAATGGACAACGCTCCATTGTTATTACTTTTATCGTAAATCTATACTAACATATTAAGAGGAAAGATTTGTATTTTTGTATGTATTGTAATAACTCAAAAACAATTTCAAAAATTTTTTCACCATTAAAAAGCTACGTTATCAGTGAGTAACATAGGCTATATTTTTTAATTTCACGCGGACAAAGTCGCGAGCAACAGCTAGTGTTTTATAAGAATATAGTCGCTCTTTTTAGATTATTAACTTTTTAATAATTACGAAATGACAGATAATATTACGATTAATAAAAGCTCGGACGTGTGTTATCTTTTTATGATATATCAAAGCTGAAGTGATGTTACAAGGAACATACAAAAGTTAAGACGAAAGTTATTACTCATGTAACAAAAGAATAGAATGAGGTGAAGATAAGTTATGAATAGCAACAGCTTTAAGTTGAAGTTAGTACTTATAAACGTTGTGTCAAGTGACTGCCATAATATTGTTTAAGTCACAGAAGTTTATTGCGGAATGGATTCAGGTGTCATATTTCATCGAAAAACTTTGAATTTTTGAAAAAAAAAAATAGAATATGTTTGTTTTTAAAAATAAGGAAGTTTCATTTGGTTCAAAATATATCTTTATTTCGATTCTTTTTGAATTTTAATACCAAGTTCATTGTACCCTAAAAATAACACCCTGTATATTTACACTTTTCGTATGTCTTATTGATCGGGTGATACGAAATTGACTTACATTTTACGTCATGTAATGTTGCCTTTTAACGGCTGCTGTACGCATCGTCACGTGGGTGGATTCCATCACACGAGCTTCGTTAGAGCTAATCGGATTGGCTTCACAGATTTAGTCGCCGATATCGATGCGTTTATTTTAGAAAATATTACCTGATAGTTACATAAACTAACTGACATTGATGTTGCAATGCAAAATCTAAATAAAAACAAAACAATAAAATTAATACATTGAAAGCAACAAAGATTGAACTATAACAATTGCTTATAACTTAAAACGAATTACAATTTGTACTTTTCATACTAAGTAATAATCAAGAAATAATATCTAATTAAGAAATGCATGCAAGCAAAATTATTTAAACATGTGCATTTATTCATTTTTAATTTTTAAATGTTTTACGACACAAACCTTTGCATAGAATATTCTAGAAAATATCGTTACGATTAGTTCAGTGATTATGGATCTTATAGAGGACAAATATTTACGTCGAGATCACAACCAATCAATAATGAAAATTTTACCTTAAGAAATGCTAGTTTCCATATCCAAAACACGCGTGCAAAAATATATTATAACCTCTGTTTTCTACAGGGATTTTGTTAGTGGAAATCCGTTAGCACATTTCATCATCATCGTGAATTCCCAAACTTATTTGCGCCAAATACCGGTACATTTATGTGTACAAATAGGTAATAAATACACGTATTTATAGTGACAAACATTCCTCGTGCAATAACAAGGTTTAGTATGCACACAATCCGATCAGAACGGTTCACGTGGAAACGTTGCGGACACGAATTTAATAAGTGGAATTCACACTGGTGCTCGAATATCTAACATTGAATATTTGTGAGATCGAAATTATACATTTCATGACACGTTTATTGTACACGCTACTGTATTGCTGCACTAAGAGTACAATTCAGTTCAGTTCTTGTCTATGGCACTCTCTTATCGGATTG
The DNA here is from genome assembly GCA_029286645.1 of Papilio protenor. Classification (NCBI taxonomy): domain Eukaryota; kingdom Metazoa; phylum Arthropoda; class Insecta; order Lepidoptera; family Papilionidae; genus Papilio; species Papilio protenor. The sequence continues at coordinate 7,675,904 of JAGSMZ010000004.1, read as the reverse complement.
GGCTAGTGTCAAGAGTACAATTATCTTGTAAATTTGTCTTGACAGTTTGACAGGTTTGACAACTTAAGGAATTTTACGGATGAACACTGAAACGCCATTTAAAAATGTAACAGCGTGTTTAATAAGGACACGCTTCAAATTCAATTAAAATTTGGATGTCCGTCTGTATGTTACATTAGTCCTCGAGTTAAATTTAAATAAGCAATAATTTTTAAATGTTTGCATTGCATGCATTGTATGTTTGCATTGCATGCATTGTATGTTTGCATTTGCGACACAAACCTTTGCATAGAATATTCTAGAAAATATCGTTACGATTAGTTCAGTGATTATGGATCGTATAGAGGACAATATTTACGTCGAGATCACAACCAATCAATAATGAAAATTTTACTATTTAGAAATGCTAGTTTCCATATCCAAAACACGCGTGCAAAAATATATTATAACCTCTGTTTTCTACAGGGATTTTGTAAGTGGAAATCCGTTAGCACATTTCATCATCATCGTGAATTCCCAAACTTATTTGCGCCAAATACCGGTACATTTATGTGTACAAATAGGTAATAAATACACGTATTTATAGTGACAAACATTCCTCGTGCAATAACAAGGTTTAGTATGCACACAATCCGATCAGAACGGTTCACGTGGAAACGTTGCGGACACGAATTTAATAAGTGGAATTCACACTGGCGCTCGAATATCTAACATTGAATATTTGTGAGATCGAAATTATATATTTCATGACACGTTTATTGTACACGCTACTGTATTGCTGCACTAAGAGTACAATTCAGTTCAGTTCTTGTCTATGGCACTCCCTTAGCGCATTGGGCCAGTGTCAAGAGTACAATTATCTTGTAAATTTGTCTTGACAGTTTGACAGGTTTGACAACTTAAGGAATTTTACGGATGAACACTGAAACGCCATTTAAAAATGTAACAGCGTGTTTAATGATAAGGACACGCTTCAAATTCAATTAAAATTTAGATTTCCGTCTGTGTGTTACATTAGTCCTCGAGTTAAATCTAAATAAGCAATAATTTTTACAACGGAAAAATACAACTTTCCTAAAAATAGAGGGAAAAATAAAAAAAAAATTCAAAGGTCTCTAATTTAAAGGGATTTTTGTCACCAACTTAATACAGAAAAGAATTTACATATTAAGGTAATTTACGTGAAGGGGTCCAACTTTAAAACTGTGATCAAATAAGTATCCAACAAGTTGTACGGAGCTAGATTACAGCCGGTTCATTTCCTCATTCAAATGGCGACCTATCATTCCGTAGTACCGGAAAATGAGACGATATCCAACTTAGTTTACTACGAGCATTTATAGAGACGATTGTAGACTTTTATCGACTTTCTTCATGAATACGACTAATAGTACATAAAAGTTTAAAGCAATGTAAGTTGTATGTTACTTAAGATAAATGTATCGTTGTTTTGTTTAAAAATGAAATCGTTCCCTTAAGGCAACTCATCGGCTTCGTCAACCAATGATCTAGGTAGGAGGGGCAGCCAATAAATATGGCCTTTTAAGCGATGATTTTTTATTTATATTTTAAATTTATCAATTTTCTAAGTTGCTGCTGGGCTGCTGGTGACACTCATGATCTTTTCAAGGGAACTTTTCCTTGAAAACAGCGTTTCAAAGAAATATCCTTTATTTTAAAATATCTGAATTTCATGGATCTCGTGACGAAAGTTACTTACGACTGAACGTGACGTCAGTCGTTCGTTAAAACGTTGACTAAACGGCCACAAAGCAAACGGATGGACGACAACGAACGATCCTTGTGCAAACTGAACGCCCAATTCTATACTAGAACGAAAAGACAAACGCTTGTGACCACAGACGAAAATAGGAATTCGCACGATTTTGCCAATATTTTTAGAATACCGTTTTAGGATAAAATGTTCGATCTAAACTCAATGAAAATCTTTTGAGCATAACAGTTTCTTGTGCATAATTTGTCGTCTTTTGTTTGAAGGTGGATGCTCTGCTTTCGGCCACTCTTGCTTCGGAGGACACGGCAAGAGATCAAGCGATAATTCTATGATGGACGTAAGTAACAATTAATAACAGTAAAGGTTACAGCGGCCATTAATGTGTGGAGATGTAAAGAAAAAGAAGGTCCTAGTTTACATCTATCCTCTTTCTTATCGTGATTATCTTCCCATCCTTATCCTACTCCCATAGAATCGGCGTAACAGATTTTCGCCTTCTTTATCACCTTTCACGCATTCCATCTATTTCCTTCTAGGCCCCTTTTTTGCTGGGTAAATCTTAATAAGGATACGTTGTCCATGGGCTGGGACAGAGATTTGTAGGGTTATACCCACTATAACCCCCACGGTGGCCATCCTCTGGTGCTACTAGTGGGACTCCGGGATTTCCGGTGGAACGCGATCCTTCTAGGCCTACTTCTATCGACGTACTTCCACACTCATAACTAAAGTTCTTCTTGTTACATTCATCATTCCTCATATCATAAACATACCACAACTAATTCCATTCCCCATTCTACCCCTTTTTAAAGACAAACTGTTTGGTTCTTAGGGCTCCAGCGCTGGTTTACTGGAGCGTCGCCAGTTGGGACAAGAGGAAACTCCTCCGCATCCTGGATACCCGCGTTCCGGCTACAGCGGTCTGCTGCCCGCTGGTGATGACATCATTCCTATCAGGGATGGAGGTAGATATGTACATAAATTATTTCTATATAAAACCTTTTATTACTTGTTTTGATAACAAAGTGTCAAGATTAATTTTTATTAAATTCAGAAATCTAGACGTTATTTTCTATACTTTGATTCCTACTTCTTAACCAGGGACGGATTACATATCGTGGATTTTGTATAGGATCGGTTTGTAATATTTTAACTATATCTCTTTTCTTTTAGGTGTGTATGAAAGAGATGACAACAACGTTGCTCGTGATGTGGTCAAGTACAAGCTTAGGAACATCGTGAAGCATTGGGTGAGTTAAAGATAATAATAAGATCCTTAATATAAGCAAGGAACTATAGCTAGGAGTGGCTTGACGATCATCGTACGCTTAGTTAGAACACTTTGTAATAAATAATGAATAAATACTATGTAAAAGTTCTGATTTTAAACGTGATGTAAAAATACATATGCAATGAGAATATAGAAAAGTAGTTGTGACTTGCAACTACGTCCGCCTGGAATAAAAAAAATAGTCTATGTTTTTTAGTGGTAACGTAGCTTTTTAACGGTGTAAGAATTTTTCAAATAACCACAGTAGTTTTTGAGTTAATTCAATACACACAAATACAAATCTTTCCTCTTTAGATTATTAGTATGAAAGTATAGATGACAGATAGTATAGATTTAACAGGGGTAGAGCCCGCTTTAACATCTTCGCACGAATGAGTTATATTATAAAAAAAAAAGATAATAAGGGATACAAGGACTTAATTTTTTTCCATTTTCCAGATGGAAAACTACAGGCGATCACAAAACAACGACGACGGTTACTTCATCGAGACCCTGTAAATGCCAGATCTATTACCCTGTCTTTCACTCTCGAGTGTGTTGTGCGAAGTGAGCTTGTTTTCATATAACTTTTTATTAGTTCATTCAAATTTTCGTCAAAGATAAACTAACCCTCATCGAAGAATAGACACTTCTTTTAACTGTACATTTTAATGGATTTTTCTTTGTACTTTTTTTATTTTTTCCTTCCGATTATTGCAATTAACTTTTAGTTCTTTAAAAGCAAGCTTACTTCAAATTCATATAAGGAATATTTAAAGAAAGCCTATAAATTATAGTGTATAATGTAATTCTATTCTAAGATTTTAAAATCTTATTAGTATAGTTATGAACTTTGCCGTCAATTATAGAAATTCTTCCGAAACATTTCTTTACGTTTTAGTTATCTTCAATTATTCTTATTGTTCATGACTTACTAAGGCTGGGTATACTATGAAGAATTTCCCTAATTCTGTAATTTTCTTTTAGTTTATGTAGGCTGGATGTTATTTTATTTTTATTTTATTATTCTATATTTTTGAGAATATTCTACCTAACAATCAAATGTAAACCTCTGATTCTACATGATCTATGATTTATGTACCTGATTTCAATTTGTTACGCTATGATACCAAGTATTAGAATCTAGTCGTTTTAATATGACATAAGTTTACCATCATTTACGTGTTTTAATAGAAACTAATATATCTTTATGATTGTTTCTCAATAAGAATGTTTTATGTATCAATAAATGGTTACATAACGTAATCTGTCTTTCATTTTCTGATTCCACATCAAGTTTTAGACAAGTAAGCTTTAATATTTTATTTAAACTTCTGTCGAAGTTGTTAAAATTTTTATCTACTAGCTGTTGCTCGCGACTTCGCCCGCGTGAAATTAAAATATAGCCTATGTTACTCACAGATAAATTACCTTTCTAATGGTGAAAGAATTTTTAAAATCGGCCCAGTAGTTTTTGTGTGAATCAAATACATACAAAAATACAAAGTTTTCCTCTTTATAATATTAAGTATAGACTATCTTTTGCATGAGAATTAATCCTAACGGAATGAAAACAAAATCTTAGTAAGCAGCCTATGTATTCTTACAGACTATGTTCTACATCTGTGACAAATTTCAACAAGATCCGTTAAGAAACATCCATCAAAACTTTCGCATTCATAATATTAGTAAGAGTTCATCGCTCTTTCAGTATATACCAACCTGAGAGTTGAATTTTGTGTGTGTTTTGTGCAACAAAAATAATATAAAAGAATACTAATCCAACTGAAATGGGCTCTTATATTACGTTGTACAAAGGAATACAAAAAAAAAAAAAAAAAAAAAAAAAAAAAAAAAAAAAAAAAAAAAAAAAAAAAAAAAAAAAAAAAAAAAAAAAAAAAAAAAAAAAAAAAAAAAAAAAAAAAAAAAAAAAAAAAAAAAAAAAAAAAAAAAAAAAAAAAAAAAAAAAAAAAAAAAAAAAAAAAAAAAAAAAAAAAAAAAAAAAAAAAAAAAAAAAAAAAAAAAAAAAAAAAAAAAAAAAAAAAAAAAAAAAAAAAAAAAAAAAAAAAAAAAAAAAAAAAAAAAAAAAAAAAAAAAAAAAAAAAAAAAAAAAAAAAAAAAAAAAAAAAAAAAAAAAAAAAAAAAAAAAAAAAAAAAAAAAAAAAAAAAAAAAAAAAAAAAAAAAAAAAAAAAAAAAAAAAAAAAAAAAAAAAAAAAAAAAAAAAAAAAAAAAAAAAAAAAAAAAAAAAAAAAAAAAAAAAAAAAAAAAAAAAAAAAAAAAAAAAAAAAAAAAAAAAAAAAAAAAAAAAAAAAAAAAAAAAAAAAAAAAAAAAAAAAAAAAAAAAAAAAAAAAAAAAAAAAAAAAAAAAAAAAAAAAAAAAAAAAAAAAACAAAAGTGAGTAGTCTATGTGTTCTTTCAGTCTATCCTCTACATCTATGCCAAATTTCATGGTGATCCGTTCTAACATACATCCATCCAACCATCATTGCATTTATAATATTAGTATAGACTATCTTTTGCATGAGAATTAATCCTAACGGAATGAAAACAAAATCTTAGTAAGCAGCCTATGTATTCTTACAGACTATGTTCTACATCTGTGACAAATTTCAACAAGATCCGTTAAGAAACATCCATCAAAACTTTCGCATTTATAATATTAGTAAGAGTTCATCGCTCTTTCAGTATATACCAAACTGAGAGTTGAATTTTGTGTTATTTTGCAACAAAAATAATATAATAGAATACTAATCCAACTGAAATGGGATCTTATATTAAGTTGTACAAAGGAATACAAATAAAAACACGATTATTCGACATACGAAGGATCACAAACGATCTTTGGCCACGTGAAACAGCGATCATGGTCCATTTCTAAAGGTAGGCGTTTCCATGTTTTCTGAAATCGATTATTTACCGTTTGCCTCATGAAAACAACCTCAGATAGGTTACCTATTACAATTTCATTAATATTACAAATCCGAAAGTTTAGATGGATGGATGTTTGTTAGAGTTTGTAGCCTAAACGGCAAAATGGATCCAGATGAAATTTGGCATAGATGTAGAGTACAATCTGAAAGAAGATATAGGCTACTTAATTTTTTTATTCCATACGGACGGAGTCGCAGACTAAAGTTAGAAATATTATATTTATGCTTTAAAAGCATAGATCCCAAGGCAATACATTTTCGAACTTTGTAGTTAATCATTTTGCCTTACATTATTTAAAACTTTAAAACCGTTATCTTACAACAATATATACCATTGTTTTTGTTATTTTACGTATTAATAGAAGTGTATGAATATCCTATGTATGAGCACAGATAATAACAATGGATATTAAATATTTGATAGCAGGCTCTTAATGTCTCAGTTGTCTTTTGTCTGTTAATCAAGTTAACACTTCATTTGTTTTGAATGTCATTGTTTAAGTGTTTTGTTCTATCATTGTTATTGTGTTAAACATATTCTATACTAGCTTTCGCACCCGACTCCGTCCGCGTGGAATTAAAAAAAACAAAAGTGAGTAGTCTATGTGTTCTTTCAGTCTATCCTCTACATCTATGCCAAATTTCATGGTGATCCGTTCTAACATACATCCATCCAACCATCTAAACATTTGCATTTATAATATTAGTATAGACTATCTTTTGCATGAGAATTAATCCTAACGGAATGAAAACAAAATCTTAGTAAGGAGCCTATGTATTCTTACATCTTACAGACTATGTTCTACATCTGTGACAAATTTCAACAAGATCCGTTAAGAAACATCCATCAAAACTTTCGCATTCATAATATTAGTAAGATTCTTACTTCTTAGCTTCTCTCTAATTGTAAATGCTAGACTGTTTAGATATAGTGTTGACGGTTGTTTCTTAGGTCTCCGAAACAGCTCTACGGATCTCGTAGTGATTTTTACAGATGTAGATTATAGTCAGAAAGAATACATAGTCTTAAGTCTTTTTTTACGCGTGCAAAATCGCAGGTAAAAGCTTTTGGATATTATATTTTTGTTTAAATAATTTTACATAATGCAGATAAATATTTTCATTAGTTATACAAAACGGTTTTGATTGTTATCTCGAAGAAGTCAAAGGAATCTAACTCATTATTTTGATTACTTCAGATTATATAATATTTTATAGCTACAAAGCATTCCTTGGGAAAATAAGCTCTTCTAAAGCTGTGAAATCTTTTTAATACTTAAAAAAACTTTCATTGTTAATACTTTTTAAACAAACTCTCTTAAAACCATACGAAAAAAGTGTGAACGTACATTATTTTTATTACTATAGGTTGTTTTTGAATACAAAAGCGGAGGTTATATTGTTCTGTGCCCAATCTTGCATTTTTTTGTGAAGCTGTCAACCGCTGGACTCTATCGTATGCTGTTTTTGTGCCGCAAAAATGTATATTCCGGAAATTAACCATTACTATTCCGAATATTATACATTTCAGAGGTTCAGAGGTCAACCAACCCGCACTTGGCCAGCGTGGTTGACTATGGCCTAGTCACCCTAACTTTAGGGTAGGCTCCAAGCACCTCGGTGGCGACGTATAGTGAGCTGGTGATGATGATGGTGATGATTCAGAGGTTTCGATGTCATCTTTTAAGAGTTAATATATAAAATAAAATTGTTATTTTTTTCATTTCTTTAAAAGCAACTAAGAAACTACTATATGTTCTACATCTGTGACAAATTTCAACAAGATCCGTTAAGAAACATCCATCAAAACTTTCGCATTCATAATATTAGTAAGATTCTTACTTCTTAGCTTCTCTCTAATTGTAAATGCTAGACTGTTTAGATATAGTGTTGACGGTTGTTTCTTAGGTCTCCGAAACGGGTCTTCGGATCTTATAGAGATTTGTCACAGATGTAGATTATAGTGTGAAAGAATACATAGTCTTAAGTCTTTTTTTACGCGTGCGAAATCGCAGGTAAAAGCTTTTGGATATTATATTTTTGTTTAAATAATTTTGCATCTTAATGACAATAAATATTTCCATTAGTTATACAAAACTGATTTGGTTTTTATCTCGAAGAAGTCAAAGGAATCTAACTCATTATTTTGATTACTTCAGATTATATAATATTTTATAGCTACAAAGCATTCCTTGGGAAAATAAGCTCTTCTAAAGCTGTGAAATCTTTTTAATACTTAAAAAAACTTTCATTGTTAATACTTTTTAAACAAACTCTCTTAAAACCATACGAAAAAAGTGTGAACGTACATTATTTTTATTACTATAGGTTGTTTTTGAATACAAAAGCGGAGGTTATATTGTTCTGTGCCCAATCTTGCATTTTTTTGTGAAGCTGTCAACCGCTGGACTCTATCGTATGCTGTTTTTGTGCCGCAAAAATGTATATTCCGGAAATTAACCATTACTATTCCGAATATTATACATTTCAGAGGTTCAGAGGTCAACCAACCCGCACTTGGCCAGCGTGGTTGACTATGGCCTAGTCACCCTAACTTTAGGGTAGGCTCCAAGCACCTCGGTGGCGACGTATAGTGAGCTGGTGATGATGATGGTGCTGATTCAGAGGTTTCGATGTCATCTTTTAAGAGTTAATATATAAAATAAAATTGTTATTTTTTTCATTTCTTTAAAAGCAACTAAGAAACTACTTAGAAACTACTATATGTTCTTTAAAATGAACGGTTACTCATTTTCATTTTGAGATTCGGACATCAATACCATTTTTACCTTTTTATTTAGTACTGGGTGAAAATATAATGTACTAGTGCGTATTCCTTGAACTAGTTTATTTTAATTATTATATTCACATATATCTTTATTTCTTATTTTCTATATAATACATTTTACAAGATTTGTATAAAAATAAAATAAAACATGTTATATAAAAAATAGAGCACCACCGGCTGCGGAATCCGATGACTCAAGCAACCAGTGGTCAGGGCTGCAGAGACAGGAACCTCCTGACTATGCGTGCGGTTTCTAAAATAACCGCCTTTTGAATCGGGCCCTTAATCCAACTGTCTAGCGAGAGCTTCTTGAGATGTAGGTTGGTCGTTTACATTATTAATTTAATGAAGATGTCTTCTTGGAATAACTTAGGTCAACCATTGCAGATTCTTAGCCCACCTTAAACACTTTACTCATAAAGCTAGAAGTTAATTTTGAATTATTATTCATATGTATTTTTTATGTCAAGTCTTTAGCTAAAAAATTTAACAACAAAATTTTAAAAACAAATCTTATCCATTTATTCACATTTAAGTACAATTAAAAAACAAAATCCAATTATAACGTTCACTGCGAACGGAATAATTTTTATGTTTATTTTGAAATGCAACGAAAATTGAATTGTGGGACTGTTACTGATTTTCTATTTTCTCGTTCCTCGTTATAATTAATGGTAGGTATTATTTTTTAAGTTGCCAGGAATTTGCGAAAGACCTTACAGTAAACTGACAATTATTTTTTAATCTAATATTTAATTCAATCTTTTCTATATGCTAACCGCTTTACACCTTTAGTTCAACTGCACAGAACTGTGCGGTTAAAACGTACTTGTGTAGGCAAAACTGAGAACTGTATGGTGTAGGCTACTTATGCTGGGTTTCTGAAGTTTCCATTTGTTTTGTAATTACCTATTGATTCATTAGTTAGAGTGACCTATGTTTCAACGGAGTAAAACTTAGGTTACGTAGTTCGGAAACGCATTTCATGAAGTTATCCAATCAAAAACACTGACAAACGGTTAAATGTAGCTGGGAAACCGAACATTAGAAAGTAAAGTTTTGTCCAGACTCGTACAGTTTTATTAAAGTTCAGTTCATAATAAAGGACTATAGCGGGTTTGAAAAAGAAAGTTTAGCATTTTGGGAGTAAAATTAAATTCAAAGGTTAGATTCAACATAGTGGTCGGAGTCTCTGACATTATTTAAACCTATGTAAAAGCCATATTTCCACTACATTTTTAATAATTAAGGGGTAGATTTAGTGATATTCATTTAAGCAAGGAAAATGCCTCAATATCATATCTTATCTAAGGAGTAAATGTTTCATGCAATAGACTCTCCTATCTTGAACCCATCTTGTTGATAGGCTGGACCTTTTTAAGCTAATATTCAAAGCCTTTGAAATCTACTTTATTAATTCCAAATAAGTATATCTCACGTCACGTACATCTTATTAATATTACAATTGCGAATGGATGGATGGATGTTAGAGTTTGCCGCCTACGTCTGTACGCATATCGATGATTGGCATAGATGTAGAGCAAAGCCCAGAACATAGGTGTTGGCGACGCAATTAACCTTTTTTGTTGTATTATATTTTTACTTTTTATAGTTTTTTAAATTTAGAATATACATTTTAAATTTATTATTTTTAAGCATTTTTTGTCAGTGTAAAATAAACATCATAAGGAGAACTAGGCTGTTTTTCTCCTCATTTCTCCTCATTTTCAAAGACGCTCCTCCTTCTCGCTTCGTCGGTTTCAATAGGTTACTTTTGTTTTTTTAATTCCATGCAAAAGCTAGTAATATTATACAGGTACAGTTCTGGTTGTTTAACTTGCAGTCACCTCAACATATCAACAGCTTCGTTAGCAGTAATCGGATTTACGTACGTTACCTCACTTCAGTCGCTGCATACCGCTTCGCTGTGGCTGTTAATTTAAACAAATAATTGCTGTTACTATTCTTGCTATCAAAATACGGAAAAAGTTTATTTGGGTGCCAAATTTTATTCCTTTTCCTACCATATGATTTTTTTTAAATATAAACGGACGGCCATATTAATCATACTTGTAAATTACTTTAAAACAAACAACTCTAAAGATAAATAGTATTGATTAATAGCACAGACTAACAAATAACTTTTAGGAATACAGAATATATCAAAAATAGTTAAAAAGCTAACATATATTCGTTTACGGAAAGAATTCAAACAAGTAACTTTGGCGGAGGATGTAAGAAAGGGAAAAGATTGCGACATTTCCTTATTACATATTTATATTATAGATTTCTAATTTAATACACAACAAGTAATTAAAATTGCATAGAAATGTTTCAAGACAGTTTAAAGATAACTTAAACAGAAAAAATAATGACCAGCTATTACGTGATATTAAAACGGAGTCGCTTCTCAAACAGGCAATATTCGCGACTGGGTCACGCTAGCAAATAATTGCACGCCCAGTGGTACTGCAGCTTAAGAACTATTAAGATTGTAATTATTTCGTTCTATTGTATTGTATTCATTTATGAATTCATTCATTTGGAATGAGTATATTAGAGGAAGTTTAAGAGTAGCCCCCGTAGTAGAGAAGGTTAGGAGTAAAAGGTTAGCATGGTATGAGCATGTTATGAGGAGGGATAAATCGCATGTTACAAGGAGAACGTTAGTTATGAGTGTGGTAGGGTACATCGGTAGAGGTAGACCTAGAAAGATGGATGGATTGTGTAAAAGGTGACATGATCAAAAAGGGAGTGATGACTGAGATGACGAATGATAGAGTTATGGGGAGGACAAAAACCTTTTGCGCCGATCCTACGGGAGTAGGATAAGGAGATGATGATGTATTGTATTCATTTAACTAAAAAGATATGTTTATTTTACTAATATTATAAATGCGAAAGTTTAGAAGTTTAGATGAATATTTGTTAAAGTTTGCCTGAACCGCTTAATGGATTTAGATGAAATTTGGCATAGATGGTAGAGCATAGTCTGGAAGACCATAGGACTTACCTTTGTTTTTTATCTCCACGCGGACGAAGTCGCGGGCGATTAATAGTACTCTATAATTAGTAGTTGAATAAATTTAATTTACAAAAAGCTCGCAGTAACATATTCTGTTTTCTAAACTCGATTAACAAATTGGTTGATATTGTCGCGACGTCATCTATTGATGAGTAGCGAAAATCATATTCGAGGAATAATCGAGCTGTTTCCAGAATGTTCGATCGCCGCGAGCAGCGAAAATGACGTTCGCGAATAAATGTTTCGAATATTCGAAACGGCTTCGAGAATGTTCCATTATGAAATGTATGTAATTCGGACTATCGAGAAAGTTCTGGAGTAAAAAGATAAATGAATAACGAAAAGAAGATCGAAATTCGGGGTATATAAGGGGAGTCAGCCGTGACTCGGGGAGTTAGACGGTGGAAAGTGAACTGTGAAGAAGAAGTCCTGAGCGAATTACGAAGAAGATTAAGTGACCGCGGAGTGAAGGGGCAAGCGTTATAGTGACAGTGATGTGCTGTAAAGTACTCTGTGTTAGTGCGCTGTGTTTTGTGTGTCGTGAAGTGTTAAGAAACAATTGTGTGAGTGTTGTGAATCGCTGTCTCTGTAAGTCGCGAATAAATTAACGCAGAAATTTCCAAGGCGTTTTGACTCTATCCCTCACGCTCGTAACAATATCTATCTACCAAATGGTACATATAAAAACAAGTTAAAAACCAAAAGTAGGTAATTTCAAAGTAATAATGATATTTTATCCACTGGTACACAATCTCAAATAACTTTATTTTTTCTTTCTTTTAGTTATAAATTTCAAAGTAATTAGTTTCAATTGAAAGTCGAAAATGCAACTGAACTTCGTAGAATCATTTTTCGATTATTAACGCGATGTCAGAGTTCTAGTTTAGTTCTAATTAATTATTTCTCACTCATAAACAGAAATGTAACAGCCGATTAAACGTTTGTTCTAAATTTAATTTAAGAAATAATGAATTGTCATTTATTAGTTTGAAGAATATCGATTTCTTTAACAAATACATTTCTATTGTCTATACTATTATAATAAAGCGTAAACACACACTTCTTTGTTGCCTAAGATCTCAGCATATTTTTGAATAATTCTTTTTTTAATAAAAAGCCCTACACTTACGTCACGCTTTAGGCTATATGTATATTTTCACGCCATTAAACTTAGGGGTAAATATTTTGGATAAAAACCCTAATGTGGGAAAGAGACCATAAGTTGCTGCCAACATCAAGGAAGCAAAGTTGTCAAGGTTTGTCATGTCATGTCATTTTGACATTTGCTAATGATAATTTGGCAAATGTAAACAATAAAATAAAATTTTCATAATCACATGCGGATAAAGCCGCACTGGAACAGCTAGTTTATTATAATTTTTATCGATTCGCATTCAGATTCTTTAATTGACCACTAAGGGGGTTCCTTAGTGTATATTAACCTCCATTAATCTTAATCGTACAAATTCTTTGTTTGATTTCAGAACTGTAGTTTTTGTTACACCTTATTAGTATATGTCAATTTCAAATGGTTCAGACATTAATTTTATATAACTTAGGACAGAAATCTAAGCATTTAACATTGACATATAACTTAGTTTAACTTAAATTACAGTTTAACTGCTTCAATTAATATAAATTTAACAGGGGTAGAGCCCGCTTTAACATCTTCGCACGAATGGGTCGGCTCGCCCGGTGAAATACCACGACCACACAGAAGATAGGCGTGAAGTGGAAGAAATTACGCGTTTCGTCTGATGAGTATGGTGCCGGAGGCCCAACTTTGGTCCCTTTTCCTTCCCACCCTTTTTCTTTTGAGGAAGGATGGGAAGGGAAAGTGGATTTGACGGCGGAGGTGACTCATAGGAAGGGAAAATATCCTTTTTATGTGCGTCTCCTCCTCCGTCGATTAAGGGTAGGCATCGCATCTGCAATTGCGGATGTCTATGGGCAGCGGTCGCTTCGCTTGCTCGTTTGCCATCTTGTATTATAAAAAAAAATGTTGGTAAAAATATACTCATACATAATCTTTCAGTCGTAACTTTTTTCTGAAACTTCGTCTTTCCTGTTCAAGTAACAAAGGACTGAAACGTCTATATTTAGTTAATAGCACTAAATTTAAATTACTTAAAAGCTAATCAAGTTAATTTGGTGACAGTGGTACCGAAATAGACTCCCTGAACCAGGAAAAAGGAATATCTAACCATTTCCGACTTTAAAGGTTAACGCGTATTCGTCCACTCCTCGCCCATTTGGCACCCGACTCACGAACGCCGTGGTACTCGCCATCGCCTCGACATAACGTTTTGCTAACAAAATATCCTTATACCGCTCAATTGGTGACACATCAAGCTGCCGCCGCGTCGTGTGGATGAGTGTGCGTTAATCTTTATTGTACAACTTTGTATAGTGTGAGATACACTTAAAATATTCTTAAAATCTTCACTGCAAATAGAGTTTTGTATAGTCAAAGAATTAAATTCCCTACCCACTTATATAGACGTTGAAAATAATAAATTTAGACGTTATTAGAATTAAATTTCTTTGCTATTTTTATTACAAATCAAATTTACATTTAAAAACTATGATAATCGTCTTAAACAATAGCCAAAATGGTCTTGTGATGAATCAATTTTCTTTGTTAAACTCAAACTTAAGATAAATATATCCTGAAGGGTTCTATTCAAGGGGGAGTTAAACTCACAAAAAGCTACTTTTTACAGTACCTTTGTAACATATAGAGTTAATATTGATGTTAGGGAAATGTTTAAAAAGGTTTTTTATAGTTTTCGTCAAGTGATGCATTAAATTACTTTGTTAGCTCTACTTCTACCTTTTGTCCGTGACTTCGTTTGCGCGTAATTTAAAAAAAAAGCCTGTGTTCTTCCAAACGTTTCTACGTCTGTGCCAAATTTCATCAGGATCTATTAAGCGGTTTTGGAGATAAGTAATAACAAACATCCATCCATTCAAACTTTCGCATTAATATTAGTATGATTAGGAAATAATGTTACCAAGCATTTGTTGAACAGATTTTTCTGTATATATATAATATTATTTTACTTTAGTAAGTTTTGTTACAGAAAATAACAGTAAGTATTAACGTTGAAAATATCTCAAGTATTCGCAGCCAACAATTAGCTTGTGAAATAAATATAAATAGATATGCAACAGGCAAGGAAACGCCTCCGCTCTCAAAGAAGCCAACTTAACTCTAAAGAGCCTTGAAACGTTGTATTCAGGCTTAATGTAAAACAGCTAGCGGAAAACAATAACAATACGGACGCACATCTCGGATATTACGACAAAATTGTCATTTTCTTTGATGTCATTATAACCGATTGTTAATAAATAACAACTAAATATGACTGAATTGCATTGTTTTATAAAAAAATGTAAATAAAAAATTGTTAAATTAAAAAAAAAAAACATCCACAACAACGTCTTAATCAATGAAAAATGATAAATTGTTTTTTCTTGCTTTAACGGTTTGTAATTACAACTAAATATAATTGAATTGCATTATTATATAAAAAAAATATATAATTAAAAAATATTATATTATTAAAAAAAATCGTAACGTTTACATCAATGGAAAATTACAAATTGTTTTTTCTAGCTTACGTCTATACTTTAAGCCTATTTTCATTCGCTAGTTAGTGCAATTAGAGCCCTCTCTCGAGGATATAACAATGCTTTTAGTGAAAACCCACCTTTATGTTTCGGCTGCAAAATTGTATGTTCAGGCCTTTATGACTCTGTATATTTGTGTGGAAGATGTTACAAAGTTAAATGACATTTGAATGGTCGACCGCTAAATTGTGGACCTCAATTATGAGAATTTATTACTTTAATGGTTAACATTGTTGAGATAATTATTATGATAAAAAAGTGGCTGCAAAAACTTTTACAGCATGTATTTTTTTTAAAGCAACGACTCGAATCTTAATCTATACTTCTATACTATTATAATAAAGCGTAAACACACACTTCTTTGTTGCCTAAGATGTCAGCAATTACAGCATATTTTTGAATAATTCGTTTTTTAACAAAAAGCCCTACACTTACGTTATGCTTTAGGTTATATATATTCACGCCATTAAACTTATGGGGTAAATATTTTGGATAAAGACTCTAATGTGGGAAAGAGACCATAAGTTGCTGCCAACATCAAGAAAGAAAGATTGCTAAGGTTTGTCATGTCATGTCATGTCATGTCATTTTGACATTTGCTATTGATAATTTGACAAATGTAAACAATAAAATAAAGTTTTTGTAATTTCACGCGGATGAATCCGCACGCGAACAGCTAGTTCATAATAAAGTTGAAAGGTTTTTAAAAAAACTATATTTTCACAAAAATATTTTAGACTTTTTATGGTGGAAACCTTTTTAGGTGTCGCCAGAATATCCTATCAAAGGAAAATCAAAATCTTTTCAGTGCTTTAACTACTGACAACTATTGATTTTCATTTAGCACGAAGTTAAACAGTCTAATTTTCCAACATAAAATAATTAAACTATGATTGTAATGAAATAATACAATAGGTCAGTGAATTAATATATACTTTATTCAATTAGATACACATATTTATATGAAATGGCACAACTTATCTTACGCACTATATTTTACAAGCTACCGCCAATTGTAACCCAGCCTTACAACTGACAATTTCCATAGAATATTGTAGAGTATTAAATAAAAACAAAACTTCAGGTAACAATTTCATTAGATTATATATTACTTTAATTAAATTCATCTTTTATTTATATTTTGAACGTCAGTCCATTCGGTTCATTTCATCTTTTAGGTATTCATTTTTCGTTTGACTGCCTCTGGAAAATAAAACAAATAAACCATTTTATCTATACTATTATAATAAAGCGTAAACACACATTTCTTTGTTGCCTAAGATGTCAGCAATTACAGAATATTTTTGAATAATTATTTTTTAATAAAAAAACTCTACACTTACGTCACGCTTTAGACTATATATTTCACGCCATTAAACTTAGGGGGTAAATATTTTGGATAAAAACCCTAATGTGGGAAAGAGACCATAAGTTGCTGCCAACATCAAGGAAGCAAGGTTGCCATGGTTTGTCATAATGTCATGTCATCATGACATTTACAATTGATAATTTGGACACGTAAACAACAAAATTTTTCATTATTTTATGCGGATGAAGTCGCATGGGAACAGCTAGTTTAAAGCTACAAGTCTTTATTTCAAAGTATAAAATCAACAGAAAATAAACTAACTCTACTGATAAGACTGAAATCGGTATACTATGAAAACGTACATCTTGGCAGTTTCGTCTCACGCACAAATCATTCTTTATCTAATAACTAGCTAAAAAAAACATAAGTAAGTAGCCTATGTCTTCTGCTAGACTTTGCTCTACATCTATGTCAAATTTCATCGGGATCTGTTTAGCCATTTAGGTCCATCCATCTGTCTAAACTTTTGTATTTATAACTAGCTTTCGCTCGCGACTCCGTTCGCGTGGTATAAAAAAACCCAAAGTAAGTAGCCTATGTGTTCTTTCAGACTATGCTCTACATCTGTGCCAAATTTCATCCAAATCTGTTTAGCCGTTTATGCTACAAACTCTAACAAACATCCATCCATCCTTCCATCCAAACTTTCACATTTATTATATTAGTAAGAAGTAAGATTTAGTGAGATTAGTAACATGTCATTCCTAAAATATATTGATGTTATTTGTTACCAGTAGTTGCCATATCTTCATGTTGGCGAGCATGTTGTCGTCCAGCATCGGCTTGGCTTCCATGTTCCTGGATCGTACCACAATAGGAGACTCCGCGTTGTCGAATCTTTAACACAAAGTATATTAAATAAATATAAAAACATAGAAAAAGTGATTAAGAGTATCTTTATTCTAGTTTCATTACTGTTTTATTAAAGTAATGTATGAATAAATTAATATAACTCAGACAATGGAATGAAAAAAAAATGTTTTTAATATTACAACTAGCGCCACCATACGGGCTAACTTCAAAAGTAAGCTTATATAATTTTTCCTTACATTTGGGAGTTAACAGGAGATGCATCGTCAGCCACTTCCATCCGCAAGATGTCGTTGATTTCAGCGTTCTTAGCTTCGTCATGACGGGAACGGTTCTGGAATTTTATTTGATAATTTTAAATATAGATGGCGTTGTACACAAACGACTACATTGTTGTAAAATGTAAGTATTAATAGAAGGGTGTTCTATAGTAAAATATGAACTATATCACAATATTTTTTGATGAATTGGAATAAGTTCTTTTATTATTATTGGTATACATTCTGATGACATAAAGTTCGAGCTACAGGTGATTTAATATTTCAAACATAGATGGCGTTGTACACAAATCTAATTTTTTTTTCTTAAAAGATGATTACAATGATTTTTTTATTTGTTTGTATTAAAAATACGTCTTACCATTTCAGAGTTGGCAGCCATACTACGGAGGATCCTAGTTAGATACCAGTCGGGAGTACTGGAGAGAGATTTTCCCGACCGCTTGCCGTGAGCTGAAAGTTACAATTCTTTTTACTTTTAAGTTAAAAAAGTGAGATAAAATAAGTTAAATGCTTAATTCAAAAATAAAAATTACAGCAGAACGAAAAGTAAACATAAAAAATTAAATTGACTAACGTTATTTTGTTATTATTTCTTTACGGTTTCGTCCAAATGTAATTAAATATATATCAAATCCGTTATGTTAAAAATCCATTAAGCTTCCATTTTAAGGACATTGTATTTTCCTCTCATTTTTATCATTAATATTCATCCCTCTAGCCGCAGCGGGGGATGGGTTATATTTTTAATTACCCTCACATTTAAATCCAACGTCATTTTAGGTATGACAAGGATTATAATGTCACAAGAATAAGGGAAATTACACTAAAGCATCCCTTAGTGTAGATTTAGTACATGTCACTAAAAGACGGGGAAATATAATATTTTCGTAGAAGATTATAGTTTAAATCTTTCAAGTTTCTTATTTAAATAAAATAGTAAGCAGTTATCAAAATAACTAACCAATAAAGGACAAAAATAAACATAGAATACAAATAATGACAAAAATACAACTTATAATGAGTTGATAATAACAAAACTAACAATTAAACAAGGGTTAACTTAAGCACTGATAGGAGAATAACCATTATATCAAAAGAGCATAATCCTTTGATAAAAATCCACGGCACACTGCGTAATAGATACAACTGTATTGATACAAGGTACTCACAATACATAATGTAACCGTGGGTTTACACAGGTATTATACACTACATACGATCAGTTTTTACAGATAAAACTGTACGTGTGTGGGGAAAATTTTAACTGTCAGTTGAACTAATGTAACCGTGGGTTTACACAGGTATTAAGCTTGCTACATACGATCAGTTTTGACAGATAAAACTGTACGTGTGTGGGGAAAATTTTAACTGTCAGTTGAACTAATGTAACCGTGGGTTTACACAGGTATTAAGCTTGCTACATACGATCAGTTTCGACAGATAAAACTGTACGTGTGTGGGGAAAATTTTAACTGTCAGTTGAACTAATGTAACCGTGGGTTTACACAGGTATTATACACTACATACGATCAGTTTTGACAGATAAAACTGTACGTGTGTGGGGAAAATTTTAACTGTCAGTTGAACTAATGTAACCGTGGGTTACACAGGTATTATACACTACATACGATCAGTTTCGACAGATAAAACTGTACGTGTGTGCGGAAAATTTTAACTGTCAGTTGAACTAATGTAACCGTGGGTTTACACAGGTATTAAGTTTGCTACATACGATCAGTTTTGACAGATAAAACTGTACGTGTGTGGGGAAAATTTTAACTGTCAGTTGAACTAATGTAACCGTGGGTTTACACAGGTATTAAGCTCGGTACATACGATCAGTTTTGACAGATAAAACTGTACGTGTGTGGGGAAAATTTTAACTGTCAGTTGAACTAATGTAACCGTGGGTTTACACAGGTATTATACACTACATACGATCAGTTTTGACAGATAAAACTGTACGTGTGTGGGGAAAATTTTAACTGTCAGTTGAACTAATGTAACCGTGGGTTTACACAGGTATTATACACTACATACGATCAGTTTCGACAGATAAAACTGTACGTGTGTGCGGAAAATTTTAACTGTCAGTTGAACTAATGTAACCGTGGGTTTACACAGGTATTAAGCTTGCTACATACGATCAGTTTTGACAGATAAAACTGTACGTGTGTGGGGAAAATTTTAACTGTCAGTTGAACTAATGTAACCGTGGGTTTACACAGGTATTAAGCTTGCTACATACGATCAGTTTTGACAGATAAAACTGTACGTGTGTGGGGAAAATTATAACAGTCAGTTGAACTTTTCAGTTACAGTTTTGACTACAACCGCAAAGTTATAACTGAACAGTTTGACTTTTTAAAACTGTTAGTTATAAATGTATGTAGCGGGCTTAAAACATATTCTCTCGTTAACGGAGCCGTTTTTTCATTTTTTATGTTTATGCAAGATGCAATTATATATAAATAATTCTGAATTATTTATGTAGAGAAGTATCGAGGAAGAGCTGTTATAAAACAAGAATTAAATAGAAATAAAACCATACGAAAAACGTTAATCTTTTAAGATGCTATATTTTTGTTTGTGGATTACAAGTACTTCTTTTTTGTTTTTTTTTTTTTTAAAATATTTTGTAACTGTGACTTAATAATTATAGGTATAAAGACATATGGGTGATCCGGGATTACAAGGAATCCAATATTGTCGATATCATGTGCGCGTTGTAGTGATAATGCAGTCTATCGTATTTGTATACTAAATATTACGTACATGGAGCAGATTGTTATTTAGATATCTATACTATATATACTATTATAATAAAGCGTAAACACGCACTTCTTTGTTGCCTAAGATGTCAACAATTACAGCATATTTTTGAATAATTCTTTTTTTAATAAAAAGCCCTATACTTACGTCACGCTTTAGGCTATATATTTTCACGCCATTAAACTTTTGGGGCAAATATTTTGGATAAAAACCCTAATGTGGGAAAGAGACCATAAGTTGCTGCCAACATCAAGAAAGAAAGATTGTCATCATGTCATGTCATTTTGACATTTGTAATTGACAATTTGACAAATATAAACAATAAAATAAAATTTTCATAATTTCATGCGGATGAAGTCGCACGGGAACAGCTAGTATTTTTATAAAAACATTTAAGATATATAGACGAGGCAGTGAACAAATTTTTTTCACCGGTACTTTCTCTGAAAGGTATTATACTATCAGTTGTCAAGTTTAGTAGCACCTCGTTATATTGACACGAAATAAAATATTTTACAAAACTTGAGGATCTATCAATAATAGCTTTATTGAGATTATGTGAAAAATGTCTCAAGTGAGTCCACTACGCCTGCTCTATATATCTTTTTGGTTATTTTATATAATAATAAGAAGAACGTTAGTTATGAGTGTGTACACCGGTAGAGGTAGACCTAGAAAGAGATGGCTAGATTGCGTTAAAGCTCAGATCAAAAGGGAGTGATGACTGAGATGACGGATGTATGTAGAGGTCAAAAACCGGTTGTGTCAACCCTGTTGAAGATGTTTTACAGTTAAGTTACTACTAAATCTAGTAATCGATCCTTAAGTTTCGTTGGTTATTTAAGAAAATTTATTAAAAAAGTTGTACAAAACAAGATCGTTCTTTAAACGATAGATAAAACTTTTAACTACTATTGTGATCTTTAGATGATGCGTGCGGGTGCGGTATTAAATTTTAGAAGTTAAATTAAATGTATAATAATAATTTGCATATTTTATATTTATTTAAGTTCGTTTGTAACTAATACAGAATCTTGATTTTAAAATACATTAAAACCATTTCGTATACTTTAAATTTTGATATGTTCGACGGAAAATAATAAAATTTTGGTCCCTGTATTAATTATCTTGTTTTAGTTTGGGTTTCAAAAGTTATACGTATGCATAATTATAACTTTGTGGTGATACTTTAGTATGTTTTGATAGAGTTATGTTATACATGATTTATGTAGAGTTTCGAAGTTATTAACACTATTAATTCACGCTTCAATAATATAAGCACAAGTAACCAATACTCAAAAAACAATTCAGTTGTGATAACTTTATCAAAGTCGTTTTTTATTACTCTTATCGCGCATATATTTAGCCCGCGACTTCGTCTGGGATTAAAATAAACGGACTAGTCCATTATTTATTCCAGACTTACATCTGTATCTTATTTCGTCGAGATCTGTTAAGCCATTTTGGAGGTTACGTTGAAAACATCTCTCCATTCAAATTTCATTATAATATTAGTATGTTCAACGTACAAAATCATGAACTCACCTCCCCAACAAGAATGTCCATAGCTTAAACAGGATCCTGAAATTAAACAACACATCATAATTAAATATCAAATAATTAACAGAAACTTATATAGTTAGTTCTCATTGCACACATTCATTCCTTCAATTTATACTAAAAAAATAAAAATAAATAAATTAAATAAAACACTATTTATTGACCAAAAAAAACCCAAGAAAGAAAAACAAAATTTACAGAACATATTAATGAGACAAAAACAAAAAAAGGAGAAGGCTCAGCTGATGCGGTCTCCAGCTTATCACTGAAGGCCGCGCTGGTTTTCAGCCTCCCCTTAACTACTAGTACATGGTTCAGTTTATGATGCAGGGGCAGTTGATATACGAGTATAAGGCATCATTGCACTCATGTGTGTGTGTGTGTGTGTATTTGTGTATTGTTGTGTAAGATTGTGTGCGTTTGTGTGTGTGATGAAGAAAATAAATATATAGGGATACATATCATATACATACATACATAATGTTTAGTATCGAAAACTAGTCTCCCGGCAGTGAAAACTAGCGGTAAATGTGTTATATTTAACACTAGCTGTTGCTCGCGACTTCGCCCGCGTGATATAAAAAATAATTAAAAAATATAGCCTATGTTACTCACAGAATAATTACCTTTCTGACGGTGAAAGAATTTTTAAAATCAGCCTAGTAGTTTTTGAGTTATCTCAAAACATACAAAAATACAGATTTTTCCTCTTTATAATATTAGTATAGATTTTCTTATTTGTCTATTAATATAAAATATCCTTCAATACATATTTCCATTTTTCCGAAATAATTGGTTGATTTATTATATAAGATCAAATGAACTTCTCAAGTGAAGTTCGATCGTTATTATATGAATCGCTTCATTTGAAGATATAAATATTTACCAGGTAGTTCCCTTATCCTGCAGGTGACTATGCACGCTTAAAAGACACTCAATTGACTAAACTGAAAAATTGTTTTGCCACGACTTACCCCTACTTCCGGCGAATGGAGGACGGGGCGAGTCGCCATTCTGAGCTCATTATTTTAGAGTGTAGAGGAAAAACTTTCTACGTCAGGGTTAGCAACATGCTGCTAAAGGGGGGGACGGGTAATGATCTATATCTTCAAATGAAGCGATTCATATAATAACGATCGAACTTCACTTGAGAAGTTCATTGATCTTATATTATATTTCATCGCTTCATTTTTCAGATATAAATATTTACCAGGTAGAATTTTAGAGCAGAAAGTTTTTCTTTTATCAAACAAAGAATAATTCTTAAAATACATTAATGAATCGATCATTGCATCGAATAAGAACATATTAACTAATCACGAAGAATTGAACAATTAATTTCAATATTCGGAACTAAGTATTATAATATAGACGGTTTTTTAGGTTAATTATTAGAGGTACAACAGACGGACCTTGTAGAGTTCCCCTCATCGACAAGATATCTATTATAAAAGCGCGCGAAAGTATTTGAAGCTGGATCCGGCAGCTTTCCGAATAGCATTAACAATGCTGAGGCCTGCGCGCCCGCGGCCGATTTTTCCTCTTCTTTGGGTCGCGGCGTGCCGCGTGCTATGCACGCCGAACGTTGATACGTCCACCCCGCTCTCCGACAGTACTTGTTTAAACCACTGTCTGATTGATTGGGACGTGACTGGTCTGTGTGGTAGTTTATGGGTGAGGAAAAGTTGTCCGCTGTTTTCTTATCTTTTATTTTTAGTAGCAGAAATGTAATCCTTTAATATCGTAGCTGGACAAATATTAAATTAATATTTAATATTTTCTAACAAAAATGGTAAAAGGAGTATATGGTAGGTTGTTCTCGAGCTGGAACAGAAGTCTTTATTATATCTGTAAGTATGATCTTCGCGTTATCCAGAGACAAATAAATATTTTCTAGTCTAATTAACGATAGGGTTTATACTCTGTGGGCAGTGCAGACGGAAAGTAAAATTGCAAATTACTTTGTAATTTTTTCTAAACTTAAAGTCACATTGGGGGTGCCATTCCGCAATATGATTTAAAACGCATAGGGGGTCCCAAGTTTGTACATATTTGGGAACGTTGGTTTTTAATTTATAAGCGCCCTTAAGCAATAAACTTACTCGTTCGTCTGAACTTATGTTGTTTCCTAGGAATAATGATAACGCCGATCTATGCGAGTTGAGGGTCTCGTATGAGCAACCGTTTTCAATTGGTCTGTTAGAAAGGACAAGAGATGAAATACGGACTGTTGGTATGGATTGAAATTCTTGTTTTCGCAAAATCTCCACCGGGCCTTGTAGGAAATGTTACATTGTTTCACTGTATTATCACAGAGCAATGCCAGCATGAGGTCGAGGACCTCTCGTGGACATCTCTGGGAGAAAGCTTGCCGGAGAGCCTCGCAACACCCAGGGTAAGGCTGGCGTGGAGAGGATGGTTTTGTCTAAAATATGAACGTAAGATATTTTTATTGG
This sequence comes from Papilio protenor, assembly GCA_029286645.1. Taxonomy (NCBI): domain Eukaryota; kingdom Metazoa; phylum Arthropoda; class Insecta; order Lepidoptera; family Papilionidae; genus Papilio; species Papilio protenor. The sequence goes on along the minus strand of JAGSMZ010000004.1, from coordinate 7,651,274 downwards.
GTTGGAAGAAAAGAATATCGGACACTAATAACTCTTGTAATAAGGGGAACCCAGGCTGTGAGGGCCAATGGGGATAAATAAGTATCCCAATTGCTTGGTCCTCTATTATTTTTCTTAGACATTTGAATATTATAGAAAATTGTGGGAAGGTGTTAAAATACCATTCACTCCAGCTTATGGTTAATCGTCTTCAGCTATTGTATTGGAATTCGGTCTTCAAGAGACAAAGTTTTTGTATTTAGCATTGGTGCGGGAAGCGAATAGGTCGATTTGTGGTCGACCGAAATATGAAACGATTGTTTCAAAGATAGTAGCCGAGAGTTCCCACTCGGTGTCTGGATTTATAATTCTAGATTCGGCGTCAGCTCGGTTTTCTTTAGTATTGACATAAGACGCGTAGATCAAAAGGTTACGCTTCTCGCACCATTGCCAAATTTGTCGAGCAATTGCATTTAAGTTGGGAAATTGTAGTGTAGTGTTATCTATTCGTAATAGTATCGCGCAATTGGTTAGAAGGTTAGTTAGTTTAGAAGCTAAACTTTTGAGCCCAAAAAATAATTGCCGATAGTTCCAAGTAGTTTATATGGTGATTGCGTGATTGATTGCGCTCACTAACTGACCATCCACCGTGAACTCGGTTTTCCTCATAGACCGCGCCCCAGCCGGCTCGTGCGGCATCAGTGTAAATTTCCATCTTATCGTTCTGGTCTCTCATTGGATGGGATGTTATTTTGATGTTGTTGATCGACCAACAAGAAAATCCTCAAATACATATAAGACTACGTAATAATAATAATTTACTCTCATAATTATGATTATTTAATAGTGCGAGACATTTTTTGACGTTCCAATAATTTTGTATATAACCAACCATATTGAGCAGCCGGACACGCTGCGATTAAACTACCAATTAATTGAGCAAATTCTCTAATAGTGCCTTTATAATTTGTTGCAGTCCCATGTGTAAACTTCTGGACCAATTGCAGTATGCTGTTACGTTTATTGTCTGGGAGAAAAATTGTTAGGTTCCGAGAGTTAAAGAGGAAACCTAAATATTTGCAAATTTGCTGAGGTTGTATACAGTTTATCAAAATTCATAACAAAACCCAGGCACTATAATAGTTTCAATGTTACATTTAATTTGGATTTGCAATCCTCGTAGGTGTTGCCGATACAAAGAATATCGTCTAACTAATTACCGAATTGAAGCCTGCGCTTCTCAAATAGATTACAGCTTCTCTCATCTTATCTTAGCAAACGCCGTAGGCGCCACGGAGAGCCCGTAGGGCATTGACATGAATTCATAGTTGTATTTCGACTATTTTTCTTAAGGAAAAATCTAAAATTTTTAACTTAACAATGAATTGGCATTAGTAAGTAGGCCTCTTTAAGATGTATTGTGGTTAAGTAGCCGTATCGAGGTATTAACTTCACCGCAATCCGGTGATCTTCCCTCTTCACAGGAATTTTGAAACGTATATATTAAGCGGTTTCAAATTTAATATGAAACGTTTGCCACCGTTTGTCTTCGGTGAAAGAAAAATTTTAGATACGAACTTGTCTCTATTTGGGAGACGTTCAATGGAATGCCGTAATGACGGCACCTACATAAGTCGACTAATTTCTGAATCGTCATTCGAATTGACATTTCTTCAAATTCGAAAAAGTATTGCTAGGTATATATTTGTAAAAACTTCCTTGTAAAAGGGAATAGAGAGACCATCTTGTATCCAAAATAAATTACTGGATTTAAGGTGATGTTGGTCCGGCAATTAAGAAAATGTGTAACTCTGTCTGCATGTACCTGAGTTACTGCGGCGCTGAGGCACGAGGCTTGTTTGCTGTTGCAGACTTTGACGTTGACGGTTGTTGCGTCGAGTTCGGGTATGAACTGCGGCTCTGCAATGTCGTTTTCTTCCCGCCTCGGTTGCCGCGCATCACGGACCAGTTTCCCGGATTTAGAGAGCGGTGGCTTGAAGTTTGAGGGCCGTGAGATCTTAGGGTAGTGTTTTTAATCTGATGATCCTTTCGTTCGATAGCTTTGGCAGCTTTGATCTTGTCCGAAGTTTGTTACCGAACAAGGTTTCATCTCGCACCGAATCTGAATGACGTGGATAAAGTTTTTATCTAGGTTCGGTATTACAAGCTTAATGCGATTATTTGTGTTTATCGCATGGAAATCAAAGAGTATGCGGCAAGCGTTGCTGAATGATTTATAGAAAACATCTTGTCTTCGCCGCTTAGAAGAATGTTTAACGCCCTGTTGATGGCTGCAATGCCAGATCCCAACAGCAGCTGATGAGCAGCTAGGATCTTGTCCCTGTTTTACGGGGTCCGATACGGCTGCTGATATTTCAGCGTTTAGTTTTATGGCCTGTAGTAACCTGCATTTATCAGGTACCATTAATAAAGCCAGGTAATATTTTAATAAAACGTCCTTCTCTTTAGGTAGGCCCTTAATGAAAAGCGGGAGCCACGATTTGGCCAAGCTTTCGTGGATTTTTTCTCCAAACTCCGGTGTTATCGCTAGTGGACTCGCCAAGAGCTGCCAAGATTTCGGGATGTAATTGTGGATCGGCTGAAACCACATTAGTTTCCGTAAAAGAATACAGATCCTTGTACTGGACAAGTTAAGGTTCGTTTATGAACTCAGGCTCTATGATTGGTGGCATGATGCTGTGCGCATCTATAGCAAAGCGATTATTGCTAGGCGAGTAAATTACTTCGACGGACGAGACTCACGGTCTGCCCTGAAGAAGAATTTGATTCCAACGAACCAGGCTCGCGGCCTGTCCTGATGGATATTTGTTGTTCAACGAATAAGGTTCACGACCTTTTCTGATGAACATAAAACTAGCCTTCCACCACACGTTGTTAACGAGGATAGTTAAACAACGTCATTAAAGCAATAGAATCAATTTGCTTACCTTCGTCATCCGAAATAACGCGAATTCAGCGCCGTCGCTCGATGGCGCGTTCCCATAGTTTTTTATTTTTTTTTATTCGTAAACATAATTTTATACACTGCACCTCGTTTTAGCACTATTTTCTGTAGCGTGTGTTAACGTCACCGTGCACGAAAAAGGAATGAGCTCAGAATGGCGACTCGCCCCGTCCTCCATTCGCCGGAAGTAGGGGTAAGTCGTGGCAAAACAATTTTTCAGTTTAGTCAATTGAGTGTCTTTTAAGCGTGCATAGTCACCTGCAGGATAAGGGAACTACCTGGTAAATATTTATATCTGAAAAATGAAGCGATGAAATATAATTGCAAAATATAATGTGACTGCTCAAAATTCTACAATGTGCTTGTTCTTATTTTATACTTGTTCTGAATGAACTTTACATACAAGATTTTAGTTACTATACTATATTACAAAGAACAATGAAAGAAAACTATTTCCTATACGTCTTCATCTTGCATTGTTCAGAATGAATACATGTTCAAAGAAAAATATTTAATAGTGCGAAAAGTACAAAGCTTCAAATCAAGCTTTTGTTGAGCTTTTACAGGTCAACGGTGAACTGTATGCTTTTATATACCGTTTTCTAAGAAATCCAAGATCAAGAACATGTATGCATTTTATTTTTTGTTTATAAGATTTGATAGCAATAATATAATTCGATAGCGTATATCATAATATCAATAAAGCAAAGAATCGTTATATTGAAAACTTCAGGGGGTCTAACACTAAAATTTGCCAGACAGTATTCATAACTTCATCGAAAGAAGTGTTTGATTTTTTATGGGGCGTAAAGTACATCAATAAATCATACTAATATTATAAATGCGAAAGTTTAGATGGATGTTTGTTAGTGTTTGTAGCCTAAACGGCTGAACGGATTTAGATGAAATTTGGCATAGATGTAGAGGATAGTCTGAAAGAACACATACTACTTGCCTTTGTTTTTTTTTGAATACCGCGCGGAAGTAGTCGCGGGTGAAAGCTAGACTCATATAAATTCTATCGATGACTTATGAATACTTTCTCGTAAAATTTTAGAGCTTTGCCCCGATTTATTGAGTGCGTTTAAAACTGCCACAAACAAACAAAGAGTCGTTTTCTCAAAGGAATGCGGCAGTTTAATAATGATGAAACTATACTTTGTAACTTTGATCTACAATAAGGTTTCAATCCGATATCGTTAAGGGACTATCGTAAATGCGCGTCTGATGCATTAGACGGGAGTGTCCACTTAATGCGATCGTAGTATACCATCATAAGCAATAAACCTTCAACATACTTGCTTAAGAGCTCTACATATATGCGTATTGAATCTATTCGCATCACATTGCTAACCACATTTGTAGGTTGACAGTTGAAGATCGTACAATTTTTTAGGACAATATTTCGTTGATGTTAAGTTTGCCCTAGCTGTGTTTTGTTTAAATTGAAAAGCCACTTGTTCATTTACTTTTCTTCCGTTGTTAATGTTGTTTATATCTAATTTGTTTAGTAATATTTAAATACTGAGTAACTAACCTTTTTCTTACTTAATAATATACCAAGAAAATTGTTTAACAGACTTAAAATCCGTCCTTCTATCAAGCCTTTCGAAATTAATAATTTCAAAACAATTACCTTTTGTTTACCGATTGTTAAAATTATTGAGGCGATCTTTGTTGTCCGATGGTCTATTATTATTTCAAGTGGTACCCAAAATATAGACCTTTAGTATGAGGTTTATAGTTTAAAAAAATGTAGCCTATTTTTTCGTAATCAATCTTTTTGATTTAGATCGGACGATGTCATCATAAATGACGCTGGTTTATATTGTCAAAAATATTACATATATCTATATCTATACTAATATTATAAAGAGGAAAGATTTGTGTTTTTGTATGTATTGAAATAACTCAAAAACTACTCGGCCGATTTCAAAAATTCTTTCACCATTAGAAAACTATGTTATCAGTGAGTAACATAGGCTATACTTTTGATTTCACGTGGGCGAAGCGGCGAGCAATAGCTAGTCCTTTATATACACACCTTTCTCTTTACCACACTTTTCTTATCAGGAGAGAATTCCCATTCTCCTCTCCCATTCAGGGGAAGTGGATTTGACGGTGGAGGAGATGCATAGGAAGGGGAAATATCCTCTTTATATGCGTCTCCTCCTCCGTCGAATAAGGGTAGGCAACGCATCTGCAATTGCGGATGTCTATGGGCAGCGGTCGCTTCGCCATTTTGGCGGATTCAGGTGGCCGCTTGCTCGTTTGCCACCTTATTTTATAAAAAAAAACACGAATCCAGGGCGAATCGGTTGTATGTAAAATTGTCAACTGATCACTGAGATGATAGAGTATAAATATATTAACGACAACTTCGCATGTTTATAAATACATTTGCGTCCATGATAATTAGGTTAGCTTACATTTACACCAATCTACAGTATTAATTACATTATAATTGAACGTAAGCGTAATTGAAATATTATTTTAATCAAAATTTAATCCATTAAAATATTTTTTAATGTCTAACAGACTCCGAAGTTTGTAACGTTACAAACCTATACTATCTATACTATTATAATAAAGCGTAAACACACACTTCTTTGTTGCCTAAGATGTCAGCAATTATAGCATATTTTTAAATAATTCTTTTTTTTATTAAAAAGCCCTACACTTACGTCACGCTTTAGGCTATATATTTTCACACCATTAAACTTAGGGGGTAAATATTATATTTTGGATAAAAACCCAAATGTGGGAAAGAGACCATAAGTTGCTGCCAACATCAAGAAAGAAAGATTGCTAAGGTTTGTCATGTCATGTCATTTTGACATTTGCTATTGATAATTTGACAAATGTAAACAATAAAATAAAGTTTTTACAATTTCATGCGGATGAATCCGCTTGCGAGCAGCTAGTATTGTATAATTTTCATTCTATTTAATTGCTTTAATTTAACTAATAGTTTTTAGTACATTAAATAATAGTATAACAAAATAAAGTAGGGCTCCACTGTCATAAAACTGTAAAAATAATCAACGTTATAGGAAAATTTCCATACCCTTACACGATTTAGCCTTCAACAAAGTCCTATGTTAATAACATTTCTATGAATTAAAAAGAAAAAGCGACCCCTAGCGTACTTCCATGAACAACACTAATTAATCCTTATGCAACATGCGTTTTACAATTTGTCGTTAAAACGTAACAATTCATGTTCTTTTAACATAATAATCGTTTAGTAGAACACACAAGCTCCTAGGAACTAAAAGCGTAGAGTATTTAACAATAGAGGTAGCAAATATTAAACAGCCATAATTATTAACATCAAAACAACGGTGATTTGTCAACATCTAATCTACGACGGTGCAAATATCTTTCGAGCGTATTTACAGAAAAAGCTCATGCTTAATCCATACAACAATAATTTCAACACTTGACTAAAAAACATAGATGCCTGTTTAGAATTGGAACGCTCTTTAAATCTCTCTTTTATTACACACATATATAAGATAATGTAATTTATATATGAACATTAAACAATAAAATTTGTTATTAGAATTTTCTGTAACCTATTACTCCAATAAAAATTAAATACTTTAGAAGAGTACAAAAATGTATAATAGTTTCCGATTGAAAGAAATTAAAAACCAATTTATTATGATAGAAAGTTACAACATAACATAGGCATGCTCTGACATACCTCCGCGTTGACTGCGCCACCCGTTGACTTTCTCAATAAGGCTTGCGGATTTGCTACCTCTATTAATTCGCTGCTCTGTGGATCAGATGTATACTTTGGAATCGATGTGTCTGTAATTTATTACTCTATCGACTATTATAGTATAGTATAGTAAGACAGCTTTCACAAGAATACGTAAGGCTTGAATTATAAGTTAGTATTGATTAGGAGAAAAATTTAATTTGATTTATAAACGTCGTTTTAACTTTAACTTAACAGAGTAGTACAGAACAATAAATACTTATGCGACAGTACAATAATGTCAGCTTCAATCGGCTTTGTAAAAGGCTTTTAAAATTGCAATCTTGTTAAATTGAATTGTGTCGTAATATGACGTCACAGTAAGACGATTGTGTGGTCTGTGGCAATCATTTTGACGTCTCCTTCAATAACACAATAACAGGTTAAGTCTTAAGAGTTTATGTTGTTCCTTTAAAAAGTTTCCTTTGTAATTTACGTGATCGTGTATTTTCAATTTCATTGACAATTTTATTACATCAATTTTCTATTATCGACTTATTTCACGTTTATTGTCAATTTTTAGTTTCAATTCAACAAAAGCAATTGTATAGAATAAAACGTGACAAACATGAGTAAAATTGCTATTGCATTTTGCTTTTAAATAATTGAAATACGCAATTTAGTTAGTTTCTTAATTTTTCACAAAGGTTTCTTTATTTAAATACTCTAATGCAGAAGATGATTGTGCTTTCAATGTAACGTAAATGCTTTCAATTTAAAGTTAATCAATAAATTCAACAGTAGTAGAGCCCGCTTTAACATCTCTGCACGAATGGGTCGGCACGCCCGGTGAAATACCAAGACCACACAGAAGACAGGCGTGAAGGGGGAGCAATCCCGCGTTTCGTCTGATGAGTATGGTGCCGGAGGCCCAATTTTAGTCCCTTTCACGTTCCACCCTTTTTTTATAAGGAAAGGGTTGGATGAGAAAGTAGATTTGACGGTAGAGGAGATGCATAGGAAGGGTAAATAGCCTCGTTATGTGTGCCTCCTACTCCGTCGATTCAGCGGTCGCTCCGCCATTTTGGCCGATTTAGGTGGCTGCTTGCTTGTTTGCCACCTTCTTGAATAATAAAAAAAAATTAATTTAATTAAATAGGTAAACTAATGCATCTTTATTTGCGATCTTCGAATATAGTGCTCCAGTTAATATTTAGTCATATAATATTTCAAAGCCGCATTATAAATGTAAATTGTGCAATTATCGACCTACCCCAATATGTCACTGCACTGACCTGTTGAAGGAATTAGCTTGTTTCACACGAAGGTAGAAATAACAATCCAGTAAGCTGCAGTACTGCTATTGTTTTAACGCATATGATAAGCAGAGCAGCCCTCTTAGACAAAGTAACATTCGATTATTACTATTGTTGATCGAAAAGTCAAATATGTATGGAACTGAAAATTTCATTCGATAAGTCACGTGTTTGTCACGTATTCATCTATACTATCTATACTATTATAATAAAGCGTAAACACACACTTCTTTGTTGCCTAAGATATCAACAATTACAGCATATTTTTGAATAATTCTTTTTTTTAATAAAAAGCCCTACACTTATGTCATTCTTTAGGCTATATATTTTCACGCCATTAAACTTAGGGGGTAAATATTTTGGATAAAAACCCTAATGTGGGAAAGAGACCATAAGTTACTGCCAACATCAAGAAAGAAAGATTGCTAAGGTTTGTCATGTCATGTCATTTTGACATTTGCTATTGATAATTTGACAAATGTAAACAATAAAATAAAGTTTTTATAATTTCACGCGGATGAATCCGCACGCGAACAGCTAGTTCCTATACATTTTGACATATGTTGTTGATTCAACTAGCGATATCGCTAATCGAAAGTCACTTTGTCTATGGTATAGATTACTGCTCTGCCCCACCTTACTGCCTTCGTGTGAAACCATCATAAGTGGTTAATTTACTAGCATAGTTCATGACCTTTATAATTAATGTTATCACACGATCTATAAATGTTTCATTTATACTACACGTTCATTTGTTCGTTGTAAAAATCCTTCCCGGAATAACGTGACCTAGAACGATTTAATTCCAGCTACTCAATGAAGGAATTTAACTATGTTTTTTTATTCAAATAGCTTGTTAATCTATGATTATTTCCTGGTATGTAAAGTTGCCATAAGTAAAACGTGTAACTAAGTAATATTTGTAACCTCTACTAATATAGAGAGAAACGATTTGTATTTTTGTATGTATTGATAACTCAAAAACTATTGGGCCAATTCCAAAATACTTTCACCTTTAAAAAGCTAATTCATCGCTGAGTAACATAGGCTATATTTTTAAATTTCACGTGGACGAAGTCGCAGCCAACAGCTAGTGTAAGAATATAAGTATAAATATAAAGTAGGGGTTACGTTTGAATTCGTAACTGACGCCAGACATCAAATGAAATGTTCACAAGTGACGGAACATTTGCCGACATCGCCAAATATTTGTCTATCCGTCATATTTTTATGTTGCGGCGTTAAAAGCTGAGTTTAATATCTCCGGCAAACATTAGCGTAATTTACGACTTGGCTTAGCGAAGAAATCAGATTTATAACTCGTAAATACTTAAATAAACTTCAATTAGGTATATAGTACATTTTTTTTCTTTATTTTTTAAAGGGACTTTTTTCCTTAGAACATGTCAGTCCCATAATACCTTAAACTAAATACCGAAACCATACAATTATAAACCAACACAATACAAAATAATAAAGTGAAAAATAAATAAAATAACAAAAATAGTGTTAACAAATTGCTATAAAGCCTTTAACACCATGTAACGGAGTTCCTCCGCTAGGTCCGTCAGTGGAGTAATATTTTTACTGGTATAAACTTTCTTTTTATTCACTACTAATGTATCAGTATTTTTTAACTAACTGCCACTGTCAGATTTTAAAGCATGTCCCTGTAGGTTTAGCTTTATTTAAAATTAAATTGTCTTTTGTTTAAAGCTCGATACATAAGCTCATTTCTGACAGTTTTAACTGAACAATTCGATTCTTCAGTTACAACTGTGCGTATGTTATGGGCTTAAAAGTTGAAGAAAATACTTGAAGTCACGTATACTAGTTAAAGTGTAAGGTCATTGTACTATAGATTGTTGATTAAGTACGTATTTATTGTAAACAATTGTTTTAATATAATAGAAATAATATTAATTTGAAGTGTATTAAAGACGTATTGTTGCAAGACGAATTAGAGATCTCCACAAAATTTTAATTGGCTTCAATATCTTGCTTTATTATTTTGTTTATATTATATTAGCATTTGCTTACGATAATACTCGAATCCTCGTTAAAGATATTTCGAGAGACGTATTGTTTGATTTTATTGTATTTAATTGACTAAGTTATTTTTAGTTGTTTTTGTATAAATTATTTTAATGAAGATATCTATTTTAATAATTTAATGGAATCTCTTTTAATATCTTTCATTTAAATGGATAAAACCATATCTTAAATATTGTTTTGTGCGATTTTCTACGAAACACTTGTACAAAAATAATTAAATGCTTTATTATTTCACTCTTACGAAAATTAATTTCATGAGAGCCTTGGCTCCTGCATTAGGTTCCCCTGTGGAGGAGCCAAAATGTAATATAATATTTTAAAATAATATTTTATATTCTTATTGTTCATTTAAGCTACCTAAGTACATTATGTAGTTAAAATTCTTTAATTTCAATGTCTTTACGTTACTCGAAATAGAGAAAACAACTTCATATAACTATTTGAGATAGTAATATTAGCCAGTAAAATATAAAAAATGTTCCTAAAACTATTGTTATCGAATCAAAACGATTAGCGGCAAAGTGTCGAAGTATAAATAAGTTGTTAGTTCCCGCAAGTTAGAGGTCACCAAATCAAATACTACACGTCAGAAGTAACAAAGTTATTTAGTAATCATGTTACTATTATTTTGCTACGTGAAAATTGTTTTATCGTTTCTTCTGTCATGTACCAGCATTAGTGCAGAGTTAGTTTAGACAGTTTAGACTGTACTCACCTTTTAGACTAGATTTTGCCCGCGATCTTGTCCGTACAGAATTAAAAAATCTAAGTCTCGCTTTGATTTCTATGAGCTTTTATGGACGAGCGCACACTACTCAATTTTTGGGTTGTACAACTAAACAGTTGAACGCACAACAGGTGTGGGATAGTTTAGTCTAAGGTGTGCGCGCGCTCTAAGTAGCCCTTGTGTTCTTACAGACTATATTCTATATCTGTGTCGTGTACGTAGTAACAAACATGCGTGTAAACTTTCACAATTATAATAATAATGTGATAATGTGATTGCTCCACTTCTTGTGACTAAGGGAAATTACTTCAAATAAGGCTAGACCTCACCTCCTACGAGCAGCCATTAGTCCTTGATGAAGATAATGGATATGTGGTCGGATTATTTTGGTGCACAAGGCATTAAATATACAACGCATACACTAAAACATGACACCTATGTTCAGTGACGTCACATCCAACAGTACAAAATAAGTATTATGAATAAAACTCACCTGTAGCACTTTGTACGAGACATACGATGACCAATAGGATCAGAAGTCCGGTGAAGCCTGAACTCTTTCCGTGCAGCCTTGATGACGACATTTTGAACTGGATACTTGAGTAGCTAAAACATTAAATAAAACTCATGTAAATGTTTTAAATAAAAATAAGAAAGTAACCAATCATTTGATATTAAAATAATGTAGTCAATTGTTCTTCAGAATTCTTATATTGTACACAACCCTTTGTCATTTTGACAAGGGGTATGTTTATACCATCCCTATATCAAATCGCGAAGAAGGACGCGTTTTTGTGCTTAATTGTACTAAGTGGTATGTATCACTTTCATATTTAGTCACGTAGTTTTCGTAGCAATACCTAGTACTACGGAAAAAGCTTCTATTCTACGCCGTAGCAGCTACGGATATTCATTTTTACAAGTTAATCGAAAAATGCATATAGTTATAAGTAATTAATGATTATTTATGTCAGAGCATGTAGAATTAACTTCCACTTGTAAATAAATGTATTTCCATCCTTGTTTTTCCTTTTGAAAAAATAGAGATAACGATCTATTTTCAATTATTTTTTCATAGGTGTTTCAGGCTGTGGGTATTTATTGAAACAATATCAAGTTGGATAAATAAAAATGATTTCATATATGTCTTTTTACTTAATTATTGGGTTGAATAATCTTATTTACTTTATAAGTAAAAACACCGGAAGTTAATTTGTTTCTTCCGATATATTTATTTCATTCACTTAGAAGATATAACAGGAAGAACTCTAACTTGCCAAGATTAATGTTTGATAATGTGAAAATAAAAAAATAAACGCAATCAATAAATTATTTATAAGCTTTTGCAAAAGCATCTAAAAATAGATGAATCAAATATATTTTGCAGAAATTCTCTTCCTCAAATATTTGTTATTTTAAAGTAGAACTGAGTTGGATTTAAATAATTTCAAACATATCATATACCTTTTTAAATAAAGACCCACTTAACTTGCTTTTATATACAAAGTCGAGTAAGTTTGTCTTACTTAAGCGATGTCTGTGAACCACTTTAGACGCATTTTTGATAGAGTCGGTGTTTTCTAAGCAAAAAGGGTACACCGAACATAGTCACTTAAAGTTGTGTTATTATTTAATAAGCAAATATTATTTCTATACATAAATTAAAGAAATCGGTTTATCAAGAATGATTTTACTAATCTTATTGATATTAGATTAGCTTTTATTTAAATTATAAGCTCACTTAAAAGTTACAAGTACAAATACAATTTTATTGATGACGTCATAGACAACTATGCTTTTAAAGTCTAATGTGGTATATGAGATTAGGGTGAGTAAAAATAAAAAAATAAATTATCCAAGATTTCATCGGCCTATGAAAATTATAAAAATGTTTTTTAAGTTTTCCTACAGGTTTTCAAAACCTAATCAAGTCCTATTTAGACGTTACTTTAGAATAAAACGAAAACACAAATTCGTACTTTAAGTTGGCAAAGTTGTCATCTAAGTTAACAAGTTAATCTAGCAGCAACGACGATTATCTTTCATAAGCCTGCAAACTGCATTTAATATGGAAAATAGTGACTTTTGTAACGTAATTGTACAGATAAGTTACGGAAGCTTAGTTAATGTAAGTTGACTTAGACTTAGTTTATCTTGCAAATGAGTGTTTTGTTTGATTAGTTTATGAAACTGCATTCTATTTCTACGTAACTGATATAGTTAACATTCAAGATAAACCTAGAATACATTTTATTGTTTCAGTTAAGTAAAACAAAGTTAAGCTTTCTAAAAATAGTGTTTTGTTTGTATAGCATTTATTAAGTACCACAGAGAAATATTTCCTGTGACGTGTGTGTTACGAAATAAATGAATATAAGCTCTTATATTTAGGGTATTGTTAGATAAAAATATAGATTACAATTTCATTTAAGTGAAACTGAGTTATTCTGTATATGAATGAAAAACTAATCAAGTTTAAGTAATTCTTATAAATTCATGTTAAATTTAAACAAGAAGCGATGTATTTTTTCCTGTATTCATGTAGAAGGTTCACCGCTGCCAGTGGAAGAAATGCAAATGTATTGTTGGGATGAAAACTATCTCAGACGAGCGGGCGTACAGTTCACAGGCGAAAGCGTTTTAATATTTTTATTTCATGAATACAGTAAATATACATAAACATACAGTTTAATGTAATAAAACACGCATACGGGTCTTAAAAAGTAAAACGGTTTGGTTTAATACATTTTAGAATTTATAATCTAAAAACTTTTCAATTTACTAAACACAGACTCTGATCAATTGAAAGTTTGATGCTGCGGAAAGTTGCCAATACGACTACAATTTTATGTTGGACTATATGATTGGTTTTATTAAATAATATGAAACATCTACGAGTTATCTATTTATTTGACTATTAGATAAACACGTTTTTTAACATTAAAGTTTCTATGAATATTTCAAATTATTAGAAACTCGTAAATCGCGACCGCTTATGACTTGAATTCCGTCCAGTGCAACGATTATTATCTTTTTATTCATTTTTCTATAAAGATACGTCCACGATTAGAAGACTCCACAGACAAGAGATATATTCTAAAACAATAAAATCGCAATAGTCTGTGTTTATTCTTCTGCTGTTCATATGTTGAACACAATATTTTATTTTTCACGTATATTTTTATTGACATTTTTACTTATAACTAATTAAATTAACTAAATAATTTAATTTTTACTTATATTGAAGGTAAATAGCAAAACTTAAAAAAATCGCAAACTGTTAAGTGAGCAATTTTTAAATAGTTTTAATATTTTTTTTAGATACGTTTGTATATACGAGTATGTTTTTACTTTCATTTATCCATACACTTACTGATGCTATACTGTCACTAATATTCCGAAATTTGTTTTTCATATACAAATATAAAATTTCTTTGTTCTTATGTACATACCAATGTGCATACTTCCATATTCTTATGTAGTCTACAATATTTCCTTTCTAATTTTAGAAGCCGGTAATGAAATGTTAATTTTGTTGTATTTAAAATTTTCATTCACAATGTCTTTTCCTTACCAGGCTACGGAATTGGTAAAAATGAATAAACTCAAAAACTACTGAACCGATTTAAAAAATTCTTACATTATTATAAAGCTAAATTATCACTGAGTAACATAGGCTATATTTATTACTAAATTCTTATATACATTCTGCGTAATCGAAGCTAGCAACATCAGCTAATAAAATTTAAACTGCCACATTCACTTAGGTGTCGTTGTTTTGGAGTTTAAAATAGAATACCAGAATTTTCTTTAATATTCTGATCTCTTTGAGTTTTTATTTGTTGTATTAATGTGGTTATAATTTAATTCACAGAATGTTATTTCTTTTTTTTTAATATAGATTGTCTTAGACACCTTGTTAGTGACATTTCGTAAAAAACGTAGTGAACCGCTATTTAGTTACATGTTAATGAAAAGATATATTTACTGCATAAAAATTAGATTACTGATATTTATAATGAATTTACGTTGAAGCTACTTTTAAATCGGTGATCGGACGCTTTAATTTTATAGATAAATTGACATTTAAATTCTTTATAATTCGATTGTAATATTTGGCGATCATTTTAATGCATATTAAAACTGGTTACCAAAAATAAAAATCCTTTACAATTCAAGTTTATAGAAAAACAAATAAATACACATATGGTTTTAAATTTCAAAAGATTATTAGTTAAGTAAAGCCCTTTGATTAACTAATTTTAATGATGAAATAAACGTAGACAAAGAAAACGCGAATTAGGTTCCAAATTATCGGTTTCCATTGCCGAAAAACATGTAGAACAACATGTTTTCTCATTCTGCATAAAAACAAGACAACGATATATTTTTCTGTACATATTTTCGAAGTGAAAAAACGGATTGAGATAAAAGGATCGATTGAAATCTAATAACTCGTTCTATATTTCTGCGGTTTCATTTTCTCGACTGTATTGACAGGTTTATTATGTCTGTAAGTTACAATATCGATCATTTCGTATTTAAAAATGTATTTTTTTAAAGGGAACAAACGATTATTGGAACCCTTAATGAAATGTGGTCGCCGATACCAAATGCAATCTGCAATACCAGAGGGAAAGCAAATGTATTCCTGGCCTTTAAGAAAGAAAAACACTTGTTTCTTAAGGGACCCTTAGTTTTTCTCGTTTTAAATGCTGAGGACAGCCTATTCCGCATCAAGGCAATGCGAGGCAGTTGCGTAAAAATCCCACACTTGAGGAATACCAGCCATCAAATAGTGTAGACGGTATCTGGATGTTTTTCTTGCGATGACGGAACTTGTCGGTAATTGTTTTAAACAATTCGGAATACTCCCCGTCATAAATTAAGTTTAGACATTATTCATAAGATTAGCGGTAAAATTTAGAATAGAAATTCACCGCGAGCTTCCATAGTCTAAACACAAACTTATATTGTTATATTTGTATAGTATATTTTGTTTTAATTTTACAACAGTGGAAACCGAGGGATAAATCCTACCATATTACAATGCTAGCTAACTTCCTAATATTTAGTGTAAGTTCTCACTGCTAATGCACTTGCCCGACTAAAGGTGTATATGGAGTATATAGCAAATAAATTAAATAACAGTTATATATTATATTATATAGATTAAGCAAGAATATACGTAATAATGATTAGGATATATCATGTTGTCTCCGCTGGATTGAAATTTAAATTACAAAAGCTGTGATAAATAAGCGGCTGTTTAATTGGCAAAGATGAAATCCTCCAGAGATTTGACAACGCCAGTATTCTGGCTAAAGTAAACAAAAACTTTATAAATTTACCTTCCCGATTTAAAATCAAATCAAAACTTCCTCCACTTATATCGTTTAAATATATTTGATTAATTGGTAGCATTTAAAATATATTTAACGATGCAATCGTAAAAATGAGAATTCAAAATTATCGAGCTTCCAAATGTAGTAGAAAAATTAATAAAAAAAATAACTTTTGAAGTTAAAGAAAAGGAAATTTCAAAATTAAAAAATATTATAATTAAATAATATTTGTACAATAAAATGTTCTTATTTTTTTTTAAATAAATGCTTTTGAATTTATAAACAAAAGTAAAATTTTATTTCAAACGCTTAACAAGAGCTGTTCCGCTTTATTTAATATTTTTAAATAAATATGAAATATATTAATATAGAATTCGACTTACATTTCGCGATGTGTGTCCGTTTGCACGAGTCAGTCACAGTCAACGGAACTCAGGTATCTACTTAGCGTGCCGTCAAACCAGCCCTTATATAGCGGCGTGCGGTACACGGCTTGTACGCAGAATACCATGCCACCGAACAAATGCCAAATACGTTATTCCATAATTTCACTACTCAAATTAAAATTGACAGAATATTAAGAATTGAAAAAATTAAAACTTTATTTTTTTTTATTTAACAATCTTCTTTGACAAAAAATAAAAATCAACTCAGAAAGATGCTATTTTTAACATTTATTTAAACATAAGAAGAATATCAGGTCACAATTTGGCGAATTCAGTTTGGAAAATTAAATATTGTCCAATCGAAACGTAATTTCAACACTTTACAAAAATTTAAAATATATTGATTAGTTAGATCATACTATGACGAAATTCACACACGTTCGGTGACATGAATACAGCTTTATTTTCTGTGTGGGATATTTTAGTGTACATATTAGTAAGCATTTAATGTCTTACGCTTTTGATTAGGGTCATATGCGTTTTTTGTCTCAGAAATTAAGTTTTTTTGCAAATGAATCGCTCTTTTCGTGTGTTGGATAATTTAATAGGCGTTTTAGGTACGTTATTACGTAAGTAATGCTCAAATTAACGACATACAATATTTTTAAACGTTATAAGAAACGCGGAGACAAATTATTAAAGCAATTAAACCTTTTTACATTACCGTAAAATAAGGAAAAAAAGCATTCTTATTTACTTTTTCATAACTCTAATCAGTACCTTAAAAAAAAAAAACAGAAATAGAACCCGCTTACCTAAATGCCCTCACCACTTTACAAGTATCTAAAAAGCTGTTTAACTGTATCTTCAACACATACTATAATTATTAATTTAATAATTAGCTCTAATAATAAAAATGTATACAGTACAGGAAACGAACAGTGCACAAACAAACTAATAAAAAAGCCAAACCGAGCAACTGACTCCCTCGGGCTATTTCGTCATTTACTTGTTTCCTCAAGTTTTCGCAAAGTTTTCAACAACTTTCGCCTACGGATTCGCCCTCCGTTACTACATTGTTATAACAAAGAGGATGGACGTCAAAAATGACACTAATAATTTAAGTCAAAGAGCTGGTTTTTATATAGCTTTTGCTAGCGAATTTACACGGAATTAACAAAATATTAAGAGCGGGTGCACACTTTTGATTAAACTATCGCACAACTGTGGTGCGATTGACGATTGTCGATTGTTTCGCGGCCCATTCAACAGTTTAGTTGCACAAGTAAAAATCGAGTAGTATAACTTAGCTTAGCTTATAGGAATCAAAGCGCGACTAATCAGTTGTGCGATAGTTTAGTGAAAGGTGTGTGCGCGCTCTAAATATAGCCTACGTCACTCAGTTGTAATGTAACTTTCTAATGGTGAAAGAATTTTCGAAATCGATCCAGTTCTTTTTAAGTTTATTAATTACATAAAAATACAAATCTTTCCAATTGACAATATTAGTATAGATGTCACAGTCAAAATTAATTCAGATGACTTTAATAAAACATATTTTCATACTGTTATAGCTATAGCTGTTGCCCGCAATTTCGTCCACGCAATATTAAGATAGAAGAGAAGCCAATAATATGCCCGTCTATGTCCGCTACCCTTCAGTGAAACTCTGGTCGAAATCGGTCCATCTGTTTTGTAGATAACCCGGAACAAACGCGGCTTGCGGACAGACAGACAGACACAAATTTTTAAATGCGATTTTCGTTGTCACCAACGCCAATACATTTTCTTCCCGAAATCTGGAGTTTTTCTTTTAATATTACAAACAGACACTCCAATTTTTTTATATGTATATAGATAGATTAAACGTTAAACTAATGTATTGGAAATTGCAGTTACAATTGTTCGCTATAACCATTAACTGAACTGTTAATCGGTGCCGCCCTGTGGCTGGAATTGTCTTGTTTACCAACTCCTATTGCTTCCAAGTTGTTTACATTCAATAATTGTTTTAAAGTAACCAACCCCCACAGATTTATTCTTTTAAAATATAAAATATCGTAACACAGATTTATTAATACACTAGCTTTTGCCCGCGTATCCGTCCGCGTAGAATTAAAAAAACGAAAGTATGCCTATGTGTTCTTCCAGACTATCCACTACACCTATGCAAAATTTCACCGAGATCCGTTCAGCAGTTAAGGCTACAAACTCTAACAAACATCCATCCATCCATCCATCCACCTAAACTTTCACATTTATAATATACTAACTGTTGCCCGCGACTCCGTCCTCGTGGAATTAAAAAAAACGAAAGTAAGTAGCCTATGTGTTCTTTCAGA
Source organism: Papilio protenor (assembly GCA_029286645.1). Classification (NCBI taxonomy): domain Eukaryota; kingdom Metazoa; phylum Arthropoda; class Insecta; order Lepidoptera; family Papilionidae; genus Papilio; species Papilio protenor. Next base: position 7,632,450 of record JAGSMZ010000004.1, on the reverse strand, counting down.
CTATCCTCTACATCTGTACCAAATTTCATCGAAATTGGTTCAGCCGTTTAGGCTACAAACTCTAACAAACATTCATCTATCCATCCATCCATCCATCCATCCATCTTAACTTTCGTATTTATAATATAAGTAAGAAGTAAGATATAAGTAAGAAGTAAGATAAGATAAGAAGTAAGAAAGTAAGATTATTACTATTAATTATTACCAATAAATGTCGATTATTGTACACGTTATCTATTTCTATTTTAAGGAACAGAAGTAATTCTGGAATAATCCTTAAGCTAGCCTCCGTCAAAAATAATATTTACTACTTAACGATTCCTTTTAAAGTAACTTTCTTTGATGTTTTATTTAGTAATACGTTAAATAATCTATCCTAATGTTATAAAAAGGTTTGTATTTTTGTATATATCGAAATAACTCCAAAACTTCTGAACTGATTTCAAAAATTCTCTAACCTCTAAAAAGCTATGTAATATAGGCTGTTTAATTCCAAGCGGACGAAGTCGCGAGCAACAGCTCTAGTTTTTAATATACCCCAATCACAGATATACCAAAAAATATATTCTTATAATAAATAGAACCTCGACTCTGACAACCCTTTAAACACATTATTTCCCAGTTTTTATTTCATTCGAAGTCTACAGAGAATTGCAATCACAAAACGCAACAAATTAAAATCCTTATTGTATTAACGTATAATAAATAAAATTCCTTGTATCCTATGGGAAAATAATTTTTAATTCATTTATTAATAAACAATTTTTCAAATGTCAAAACCATAGGGAAGCATAATATAACATTATTTGTTTGTATGAATCCTATAAAATTTAATAGCAACCTCATATGGAGACGTCTTCGAAATTAAAATAAATGGCACATTTTATAGCGCGACACAAAAAATGAAGGATAAAAATTAGTTAATCCGTAGCCTAAAATGATGTAGTTAATATTAAAGTAGTCGTAACTTCCCACAGATGAGATAAAATATTTTTTTATTATGCTGCGAGTGATAACATGCTTAGTAAAGAAACCCGTCAGTTTGGCGGCACTATTAACTTGTTACTCGAACGTTATAATCGTTTCATAGAGAATATCTTCAGAGCAGTTTTCGCTTTTATTTACAACTAGCTTTCGCCTGCAACTCCGTCCGTGTGGTATTAAAAAACCAAAACCCAGTAGCCTATATGTCCTTCCAGGGTATCCTCTACATCTATGCCATATTTCATTGAGATCTGTTCAACAGTTTAGGCTCAAACTCTAACAAACATCCATCCATCCATATAATATTAGTATGATTTACAATTGCAACTTCGCCCGCGTGAATTTAAAAAACATTACAAAATAACTATAGCCCATCTTATTCACATATAAATTATCTTTCTAAAGGTGAAAGTATTTTTTAAATCGGCCTAGCAGTTTTTGCTTGAATCAAATACATACAAAAATCAAAAAAATACAAACCTTTCCTCTTTATAATATTAGTAAAGATAAAGATTTTGAAGATCTTTTATATGTTACAAGAAAACAGGACACCCTGAACGAGTTGTAACATAAGCAATTAACGTAGCGCAGCTACGAAACTGCTACGCCATTAGATTGTATTGGTCAAGTTTTAAATCAATCTTATGTTATCTGTCATTATTTTTACTCAAAATTTGTACTAAACCAAAGATTTTTTTTCTAATCATATAGAAAATATTTTTCATTAACATTAGTTGCGTTGTTTTAAATTGTATATAAGCAAAAATAACAACTTCGTTTTAACTTCTATCATATCATACTAATATTATAAATGCGAAAGTTTAGATGGATGGATGGATGTTTGTTAGAGTTTGTAGCCTAAACGGCTGAACGGATTTCGATGAAATTTGGTATAGATGTAGAGAATAGTCAGGAAGAACACATAGGCTATTCACTTTTGTTTTTTTTAATTCCACGCGGACGGAGTCGCGGGCGACAGCTAGTTATTTATGAAATTAGATTTATTACGGTTCCTATTTTTGACTACAAGGATTAATATGGAATTTTTGTCTTTTATTAAAGAAGAAAAAGTCTTTTATATTACTACTAGCTTTTGCCCACGACTCTGTCCGCGTGGAATTAAAAAAAAAACAAAAGTAGGTAGCCTATGTGTTCTTCCAGACTATGTTCTATGTCTATGCCAAATTTTATCCAAATCCATTCAGCAGGTATCCATCCATCTAAACTTTCGCATTTATAATATTAGTATGATTGTAAAAGTTTTAAATATTTAAACGTTCTGCCAATAAAAATAAATATGTTAAATAAAAGAGTATCCTAAAAGTACAAGGTATCCCAGAAAGCGGTTGTTATCAATTTATTTTTAATTTTCTTTCTAATTTGACAGTTACGCGGTTATAAAGGCAAGCCATAGCCAACGGGGATTAACTTTTTGTTGTTTAAAACAGCAAATTCGTCTTATTTATTGGCTGGTAGACAGTGAATTACCCTTAAACGATTTTCCTAAAATACGTTAAAATATATTTATATTATATAATATAATATTAGTATAGACTAGCGTTTGCCCGCGACTGCGGCCGCTTGAAATTTAGGAATAATAAGAAAGAAATGAAAAATATAGCCTATGTTACTCACAGATAAATAACCTTTCTAACGGTGAAAGAATTTAAAAACGGCCCAGTTGTTTTAGAGTCTATTCATTACAAGCAAACAAACAAAGTTTTCCTCTTTATAATATTAGTATAGAAAAACTCGATTTGGATTTCACAATTCATTTAAGTAGATTAGTATTAGTATTAGATTAATATAGAATTTGAATTGTTTACTTGCTTTCTTTGCTTCATGTTGATTTATTCGTTGTTCCTACATTGTAAGGAAACATCGTGTAACTTCCACACATCTGCAAACAAATTCAAAGATATGTGTGAAGTCAACCCGCAGTGGGCCAACGTGGTTGACAATGGCCTAGTCATCCTTAATTTGAGTAGGTTTCGAGACCTTTGGTGTTGACATATTATATGAGATGACGATCTCTGTTGCTTTTAAGTTTAAGTTTATGAAAATATCCATGAGTATATGTTGTCTTACTTATCCAAAATATTTCACCTATGATATTTTAATATAAGACACATGCACTTTTGTTGGTAAGTGGGCGAAGATTCTGTTATACTTATGTTACCTAGAAAATTGAAACTCTTATATGTTGGTTAGAAATTTTATTATGTAAATGATATGCACTTTTCCGACGCCAAAGTTGTTTACGTTTAAATTAAATTATGAAATCTTCAATAACTACGTATATTCAGATGTAACCTATAAATGTACATTATTACTTAGTATTTCGTAATTAAAATCGAAGGAAAATAAAAACAATACTTCAACAACGATTTTAATTCTTTGCTTATTTGCTTTAGTTTTACTCTCATGTTATACATATATTAAGAGTGGACACATGAAACTAAACTATAGTACAACTGTTTCGTCTCGCTTTGATTCCTATAAGCTTATATGGTGAGTACACTACTCGATTTTAGTTGTGCAACTAACCAATTGAATCGGCTGCGAAACAATTGACAATCGCACAACAGTTGTACGATAGTTTAGTCAAAGGTGCGCCCGCTTAGAGTTTAACTCCCTTTAATAGGACAGACGTCACAACGTAGTAGAGGAACTATTAACAATTATATGAACCACAGTAATCTGTTCGCCGGCAGTTTGTGAGTACGCACATTCCGTCTTGACAATAACGTATATTGGTTATTTATCTTTGCTATTTAACTTGTGTCAAGTTTGGATAAATTATTCAAAACGCTCTAACATCGATCAATGGAAGTGTTGACGTAACAATGTAGACATTTGCTGTAGAATTCAACGTAATATTTAAATAAAAAAATATATGAAAGACAAAATATATTCTTATCAAAATATTACACAGGCCTGGAATTTTAAATCAAATAAAAAATGCTTTTAACAATGATTTCTTTGTCACTTCATGTCTGGTATATGGCACAAGAGGTTAATTTTACGTAATATTTTAACAACCTATAAATAAAAATATAAATAGAATTTAATTCACGGTAAAAGATAGATAATTAATATTAATTATTAAAGCGCGCTGGTATTTACAAAATGCAAATTTTCAGTTATTTTAAGCAACGAAGTAATTGAGGTCTGTTATTATTTCCTATCAGAGTAAAGGTTAGTTTAATATTTTAACATTTATTTTATTGATAATTAAAATAATAAAATTTATATCCATTAGAGGAATAAAAAGTGTAGAATCTTTTCTCTAACAAATAGACATCATTTTATTATCTGTATTTTATTTAAAAAATGTAACATGTAATACTGGCCACAAAAATATTTGATTAAAGATTCGCTAACGGCTTTAATGAGAGTCGATTGATACAAGAGGATGTTTACGAGGTGAGTCCACATGAGACAGAGTAAACAGATCCCACGTTAGTCGTTAAATTTGCACGTTAAATCAACCAAATTCTCTTGTAAAATTTATAAAAAAAAATATTTAGAGTAATCAGCTCACTATAGATTCCCACTGAGGGGCTATGAGTCTCCCCTAAGTAGTGACTAGACCTTCCACCATCCTGGCACACTGCGGGTTGCCTTTCCAAATTTGAATTTCTTCCTCGATATGTGCTGATTGCATCATTGCACTTTAAAGCAATCATTTCTGGTTCATTCTTCTTATCATTTTTGGTTGTTAAATTAAAATTTAAAAAAGACACTTTCTGATTGCACAGTTATTAATAATCGAGAGTAATTTCTCAGCAAATGTCAGTCAATTTCGATTTTAAAAGACAAAAAATAGTTAAGAATGTTTACAACAATCTAAGTGACTCATTGAATACATAATTTGTAAAGTAAACACCTAAGAAGCGTGTACTTATCGTACTATGTTGCAAATAGACTACTTTATCATGTAAATAGTACAGGGATTAGTGTTGCTCAGTTATGTAGATCGCAAGGTGTTTCTGACTTGATGGAATTAATCAGTGCACATACGCAATATGACGTGACATCAGGTAAATGAACTCAAAGAGGATGACATTCATATTAAAATAGAGATATTTTAATTTATTTCCAATTTCGTAGATTTTCTTGAATTTTGTCCTTCGGGTTTATATTTTTTGCCTATGAATATTAGCTTTAACACAATTATTAAGGTAATAAAATACTTAGGCCTGTCCTACCACTGGCTGATAGAGGCTCAGATAGCTTAAAAGTGACGTCACTGTCAGATAGAGTACCAAAATCCGATATTTCCATCACATATTTTATACGTTCGATTGTTGTCTGACAATTTATAAGTATGGTGGGACACGCCCTTAATGTAACTTTGAGTAATGTATTCTTTTACTTTTTAAATGAACCGTCTTTTACTATGATTACTGATTATGTACGGTTCATTATATCTATTGGATGAAAATTGTTACCTTTCTCAACAAATTCAAGCCTAAAAGAAAGAATAATTTTAATTAGCGCCATCTACATTGTATCATTTGTATCGTATCTACCTTTGCTACGCGCGTAGCAGTCGTAGCATTTGGTAGTGCTACGAGATTTTTACGCCATCTAGTGCAAGCCTGTTGTATTACTGCTTAAAACCGAGTTCTTATTTTTTACGGTTTTGTTATTATATATTACCACTAGATTGTTCTTTTTTCAGTAAGTAAGTTTATTTCACATCACAATAAATCGTTTTGCTTCGTAAAATAAAATGATTTTAATACTTTTGTTACTTCAACACCCTTGATAAATTAATTATAAAAGCAAAATCTCGCAAAAAAAGCAAAAGCCGCGGTAACGAATCTTCCGATGAGCGGCGCAGCGTGGAGTGCGGAGCGGGGCACAGTGGGCTAAAATATCGTCTTATATAGACATTTAAAATATCAGTTGAAAATGTCTCTTTATGAGATTTTTGCCCACTGTGCTCCGCTTCTGTCTCGCTGCTCTGCTCGACGCAAGTTTAGTGATCGTGGCCTTATTTTCATTAGCATGGATTCGGATTTTTGTAAATTGGTGAAAGCCTTCCTACAACGATTTTTATGAAGTAATAAAGACTTCAACTTAACCAAAACTTCTCCGGGTTAAAACAGAGCTTATAAAAAATTAACGATAGATACTTTACAACGGCATAAACTTGACGAAAACTCCCGGTAAAAAGCATTATTACTTACTCAACGGCATTTCCTGGTTTGTAATGGGGCTATTTGCCATGGCAACGAATTTTACGGGCTGTTACCAGTTTTACGAGACCTGTTTATGAATGCTCAGTTAAAGGAGTGTTGGTGATGTTGAATGATGGTTTTGGTTTTTAATCTTTAAACTCCTGGTCTTCGTCCTTATAGGGTGTTCTGTTTCAGAACTATTTATTTCGTTAAGACGCTTAAAAATTAAAATTTCATTAAATTGAAAAATGAATCAGATTTAAAATTTTAATGAAAATATTATAACATATGTATTTGAATGTCTGAGATTAAAAATTATGATTATGACATAATTTATAGGTTGAAATCAGTTTGTAAAAATGTTATATTGTCGTGTAGAAATATAAGAAAAATTCGACACGTTTCGTTACAAGATTTCGCAGCTTACATTCAATACCTTTGGGAAATAAGTGAAGGCGGAGCCGTCGCTCGTCCGACATCCCGATATACCCTGCGATCGACTATGAAATTTTTACAAATATTTATGAATTCTATTCAGATATCCCTTTAAAATATTAAATATATTTCCATCGATAAATAAAACACTGAATAAGAGAATTAAAGTCGTTTAAAAAAATACTATTGGTAGTTACGTTGGAACAATTTGAAACTACTTAAGTATAATATTGAACTTAATAAAAATATTATTATAGCAATTTGTCAGTTATATCATACTTCATACTAATGTTACGAGTATAAATGCGAAAGTTTAGATGGATGGATGTTTGTTTGAGTTTGTAGTCTAAACGGCTGAACGGATCTGAATGAAATTTGGCACAGATGTAGACCATAGTCTGGTAGAACACATAGGCTACTTACTTTTGTTTTTTTTTAATACCACGCGGACGGAGTCGCGGGCGAAAGCTAGTTATTAATAAATATTGATTGTCTAAGATTTTTTTTTAATTACTCCTGTGAATTAAATCATTAAATTTTTCGTTGAACATTTTTTTAATCATTTAATTGAACAACTTGATTGTTTTCTCTCGACTTTTCCCATTTCGTGAATGCTCTTGACACAATTTCATTCCATTTTTGTAACAATGCCAAACTGCTTTAAAATCTCATCGCCTTATTAAAAGTGAAACTTTTTTTAACTCCCTAATTAGGTTATTGTTTGATAAAAATAAAACACAAATTTTCAAAACATACTCTTTTATTTTGGACACCAGAACACTTTTTACAATGTAACCTTAAAACAAAAGTCATACCTTTTATTATTACTAATATGTGTAAAAACTTAATTTATATGCTATTCATCTATGTATGGTCACACTTGATTATTGAAGGTGAAAATAGACAGGTTTTTTTTTACAAAATTCTCAGTAAAAAGTAAAGCTTTGTTTGAATGTGGGTCTTTTTCTACGTCGTTTCAAAATGTGAAGGTAATTAACGTCAGAAACAATTGCGGTTGCTTTGCACAAACAGTTTTTCTTTGCCAGAAATGCATTCAAGTCTATTTCGTACTAGAAATACTTAAAAGAGGACGTAATGGAAAGCAAACTAAATGAAAACAAATCAAATAAACCATAATATATTATTGTGAATTAAAGAAACGATCGTTGAATAGCATAATTAAAAAACAAAGGTTCCTTTAGTGTGAAAAGGAAAAAAAGACAAAAATTTCTTCCTGAAAATAGAAATAATAATACGTATTTTCATAAATATTTCGGCAGTATAACCGTACTGTTTAAGCACACGTTTACGTAAAATTAATTCCATCCTAAAACCTCAAAATGTCCATACTTAATATCGTTAATTCTAGATTAAGTCGATCTCATTATCGGAAAGCCGTACCCATCTATACGTGACATTGTCTGTGCACCGCCTAAATAAATACCAAAACCCTTTGACTATAGAGAAATGGACTAGACAAAATCCATTGTTTTCAATAAATGATGTCACATTTTGCGGGAGGTTAGATAAAGATTATAATCAGACATGTAAAATTAAAATATCCTTACAAACGCATTCTGATTAAAAATTCACATACTTAAACAACACGAACACATAAACAAGCATATTAGTAATTATGGGTGTTTCCCGTTGAACCGATCGGTTTACCGATCCATAGACTTATTTGCGTTTTTTGTTGGTTGATTGTATGGTTGTTTCGGTAGGCCGATCGGTCCAACGGGAAACACGCGTACTTTTTCTTTTTATTTGACAAAGTAGATGTGTGCTTGACAGGTCCTGTCTCTTAAAAGTCAAATACAAACCCGGACATTGGCTTGACGCCAGGGAAAGCTTGCCATCTATTTGCATTACATTCCCCATTTCCTCGGGAAACAATGGACGTTTCACTTTGCTATCATTCTCAATAACTATTTACTTGAAGGCATAAAACAAATGTTACGAGTTAGTGTTTTAAAAGAGTCCGTTAGTATTTGCGATAAAAGACTAGTATAAAGTAGTAAAAAGATTCCTCGGGTCTTTCAGTATGAGTAATGGTAGGTTTTCAAGGTCGAAAGTAATGTTTAAAAACATTCTATTCACTCTTTCAAAAACATCGACATGAAAATAATTTTCATATAAAAACATTATCAGTACAAAAAACTTTATATGGAACACAATAGCACTAATTTCAATCGAAATAAATTTCCATTTCCATTGTTGTTTTCAATTTCTACTTTTGAATTTTGATATCAAATATTTTTTTATATTTCGAAATTTAAATCGGCGTGAAACTTTACACTCGACGCCCTTTTATTTTAACGAAACAAATTCGTGCAGTCTTTCAAATAAAATACGCATTCGAATGGCCGTGAAATTAAAGTTGAAATTGAAATAAAATTGCCAGTCGCATTTGTTTTCAAAATTTAACACGTAAATATTTCGAAAAAACTCACAAAATGCTACACTATTAATCATTTAATGATAACATAAACAACGCCTTACTGAATTTATTAGTTTTCTTTTGCGAGATGCATTACGTACCTTTAACCGACACTTGAGACGCACTGAAAAAAGGCATTACTGTTTCCTATGCGTCTCCACCTCAGTCAAATGAACTCCTTTCGATCATTTAGTTATGAACAAAGGGTGGGAAAGGCAAGTGGACTAAAATTAGGCCTCCGACTCACTCATCAGATGAAATTCTGAATTACCATTACTTCACGACAGTGGTCAGTGTGGTCATGGTATTGTCACGAGTGAAACTTGAAGGAAAATATATTAAGTTGGAAAATTATTTTACAATATAATAATGCTCTGCAGAACTGCTTTACCACAAATATAAAGCAGCGTCTACAATCAAGATACTGGCGTCATTCCAAACAATGCAAATTATGAAATTATTTCGTTTCGATAACACTGAGCACCTTATTCAATAAATTTAAGTAACGTAATATTTATATCTATAGTAAATTGTATTAAATTTTCAATAAAGCATATTATTTGTTTATAGATGTTTATTTGTTCTCTTATACAAAAAAACTATCGAGTCAGCTGTTATGGAAAAAAATATCCTAATTGAGGCCTTTCTTTTAAACCACAGTGTTTACATTCTAAGATGCGTAATGACTAAAGTCATAGTAATTTAGCTTGTTACACGACGAGCGTTCATACAGTAAGCACGTGTTAGGGAAATCCAGCTAGCATCGAGTTTCTCAACGCGAATGATTTAATAGACAGCCTAACGTTACACCGGATGCATCGGTCAGTACGCAACTTAATACGAAACAAATGACAAACCACAAATGTGATGTGTGATGTGGAGACTCGGAGAAATGATGCAAGGAAACAAAACAAACTTTAAGTGACAATCTTTTATGTCTGTCTGTTCCATTTCATGTTCCGGTGCAGTTTGATGGTTCTATTAAGTAGGATAATAAAAGCTTTGAGTTTTAAAGCACATTGTGTGCTGTTTCCAATGTGAAGACTGATATGATTTTGAAGGTTTATGACCGTTTTGACTTGTATGTCTTTTGTTTGTAGTTGACTACTATACGTTTAAAATTAGAATGTGTTCGAACTCACGCCATATTGTGACGTCAAAGGTCTCTCGAAATTAGTAGGGTCAACAAAGAATACATATTCAAAATTATGATTATTTAAAAAAAAAGTGATTTCAAAGAATAAAATAGTGTTGATGTATTTTTCATTTCTGTATTCTTTTAAATATAATAGTAAAAATATTTAAGGTTTAAAAATCGTATCACAAATTTTTAGTATCACTGTTATTGCTTTCCGGTACTGTACACTCACGAAATTAAAAAAGTTATGAAATTTTCTGAATCCATTTCAGATTTATTCGGAAAGCGCTGCTGAGTAAATTTTAATTTAAACACGTATTTGTCGAGATAAAAATGTGTTGCTTTAAAACCTTTCAAAATTAATTTTCGCTTTTACGCTTATATCTAAAGCCCTCTACATACTCTCAGTTTGACAGTTTTAACTAAACATTCGAACTGTTCAGTTAAAAAATAATTAAAAATGTAGCAAAACTTTAATCGAACTAAAAGTTCAACTGACAATTAAACTTTAACCTACACAAGCACCGTTTTAATTGAACAGTTTACCTCTTCATTTAAAACTGTCAACACTGAGCTTATAGCGGCTATTTTTACACACATCAAATCCAATTATTTATATTTATAACATTATATTTATTTAGATAAGTAAGCAATTCTTAACATATTTTAACAACCTCTTTTCATCATAAACATTTTATACAACGTTGCTAAGACATACAAGTTCATAATACTTCCATTATAAAGTTTAGTAGAGCCAAGCCTCTAGTTAAGTTCTGACAAGCCCCTTGGGGTACGCGCAGCACAAATTACAGCTTGAAAAAGAAATGAAAATACCTTCTTGAAAGGTTTATATAAAACTGGCTGGTGCTCGGGACTTCGTTCGCGAGGAATTAAATAAAAAAACTTAACTAGCCTATGTTCTTCCAGACTATGTTCTAATTTGCTTTTCTTTGAAATCCATTTAGCCGTTATAGAACCTTCTAACAAAGATTCATACATCCATCTAAATATTACTAGTTATCGCACACGACACCAATCGGGCGGAATTACAAAAAAAACTTAGTATATAGCCAATGATTTCTTCTAGACTATGTTCTATATAAGTGCAATATTTTAGCAAGATCTGTCGAGACAATCTGGAGATAAATAGTAACAAATATCCATCCATATTTCATTTGTTATGTTAAGTATGAAGCATTACTTAAGCGTTTATTCTTTGAACATAATGTCTTCACTAATATAATCTCATGTCGAGACATGAAGCAGGAATATTATAATTAATGTTTCGTAAACATATTTAAGAAAATTACCAGAACATACGAATTCCCTTGCTAATAAAATCAAAGCCTTTGTAGAGTAAACGAGACAAAGAGTTTCATTAACAATTCAGAAAGTCTACAAATGTTGAGGAAATGTATTTGACTTCGGAAACTGAATTTTAGCTAACTTAAATATTTTAACAGATATTTCTATTGTTTTATCATTATAGAGTTTAGTGCCATATTCACAATTAGGTTTTAATATGGGTTTAGTAAAAAAAATCTTTCGCTTAAAGCCGTTTATGTCAGGTACATAAGATGTACAAATTTACCAAACTACAGAAATTTGTATATGCCTTCGTTTTCAAATATATGTATGAACTAGCTGTTGCCCTTGACTTCGTCCATTGGGAATTAAAGAAAAAACAAAAGCACGTAGCCTATGTATTCTTCCAGAATATCCTCTACGTCTATACTAAATTTCATCGAAATCCGTAGTCCGTAGTCGTTTAGGCTACAAATTAACATCCATTCATCCAAACGTTCTCGTTTATAACATTACTAAGATGTATATTATTAGATGTAGATGTAGGCTCCGAGCCCCTCGGTGGGGACATATAGTGAGCTGGTGATGATGATGATGATGATGATGATATTATTAGAACTAAAGGCACAATTTGAATTAAGTTCGAGTTTTAACTAAATGATCACCATTTGTACTCTTTATTCTTAACTATTTTGTTATTAAATAGAATTAAACACGATACTTTTTAAGCTGTACAGTTCTTGATATTTATATCTTGATACTTTTCAGAGATAAAATATTGCACTGGTTTGCTTTGGATATAAGCCAAATGTAAAATGAAGCATGCCAGGGAGGGAGACGTCGGAATTTATTTAAAGTATAAATTGCTTGGCGGCGGAACTTATGTGCACGTATTCAGAACATGATGTTAACTTTACGATGACGTCATATGTCTTTAGAGTACAGTAATTAACCCTTAAACTACAGTTATAAAGTCTTAGAAAAGAATAAGAGTGTCGGTGGCGAAGTTATTGGACGTTTGACCAGAACGAACAGAAATCCACACGTTATAAAAAAAATTATAGAAAAATTATAAAAACGCACGGTTTAAAATAATTATAGGTATTCTTTCTGTCGTGAATAGGATTCCCTAAGAGCGCGTGCACACCTTTGACTAAAATATCGCACAACTTTTCAGTCACGCTTTGATTCCTATAAACTTATATGGAGGTTACACTACTCGATTTTTAGTTATGCAACTAAACAGTTAAATGTGCTGCGAAACAACCGACAATCGCACAACAGTTGTGCGATTGTTTAGTCAAAGGTGCGTAAGGAAAAACGAACAACAAAGTTATTTATTAAATTTAGTCGCTTGAAACTTAGTTAAAAGTGTCTATTAGCCTGATAATGGACAAAGGGAACTTGTACAACGGACTAATGGAGTCAGTGTGCAGTAAAATATTAACATTGGTTATTTAAGCCTGCTGCCCTTTACTAACTTAATGACGTCATAAGTTTCTCCGAAACCCTAAAGTTCCAGGTATTATGTGCCATATGTTAGGCTTTTAGGCCACATTATTTATTGCTAGACTAGGGTAATACGAAGATGAATGTATACTAATATTATGAAGAGGAAAGATTTGTATTTTTAGATTTTTGAATTTTTGTGTATATTGAAATAACTCTAAAACTACTGAGTCGATTTCAAAAATTCTTGCACTTTTAAATAGCTATGTTACTATTGAGTAACATTGGCTATGTTGTTACTATTTTTTAATTTCACGCAGGCGAAGTCGTGAGCAACAGCTAGTATAGTATAAAGTCCTAATAAGAGGTCAATCGCGTAAATAATTCGGTGTGCGACCTTAAGTATTTCATGATTTCGGTGATGACGTGGTTACTTATATGCAAATCAGGAGGTTTTCCTGTTATAAAAATAATTGCATACACATATAAAGCTTATTCGATTCTGTATTTAATTAAAAAAAAATTGCTGCGAATGCAAATGTTATTAGTGATACACGCAATATTCAAATTAAACCTTAGGGATTAGTGATTTATAAACGCTTTAAAATTACATTTGGAACTGCACGAAAATTGAACTCTATTTATATTTGAAAATAGCTGTTGCCCGCGACTTCGTCCACGCAATATTAAGATAAATAGTAGCCTATAATATGTCTATGTCAGCTACCCTTTATTGAAAATCCGGTCGAAATCGGCCCAGCCGTTTGGGAGATTACCCGGAACAAACGCGGCTTGCGGATAAACCGACAGACAGACAGACAAAAAATGTTTTAATGCGATTTCCGTTATCAGCAACGCAATTACATCATCTTCCCGAAATCAGGAATTTTTCTTTTGATATTACAAACAGACACTCCAATTTTATTATATGTATAGATAAATGTTAATTAACTGAATCATATGTAATCGCATTAATAATTCGATAACGTAAAGACCGGAAGTCCTGTTTCCACTGATATGTAACTGATTCCACAATAACAGCTGTCCAGTGGAATAGGCGTCTACGGTGACATTAAATTAATTGGAATGTTGCCAAAAATTGACTCATCTTAATTAATAAAGATTTTGGTAGTTTCTTGTTTTATAATTCAAAGATTGCATTCTTCATTTGTGATACAAATATTAATTTACCTTGTGACAAAATGTCGTAAACAAAAGCCTACCTTATTTTCCAGAAAGAATATCTTAATCTAGACAGGAAAGTTTTATTGGACAATTCAATCAGAGTTTTGATTAAATTCTCAGGAATATTACGTTGCGGGGTATAGGGGATGAATTTGATATGTTCTTGTTTTATTTATATTTTTAGACACTGCGGTATACAAAATGTCTCCAGTGTAAATCTTAAACCTTACAACTCCTTTAAGCTGAGCCATATCTTGCAATGACTGTACAAAGATAACATAAATTGCAAGTGTAAAATGTCGGGCTTTGTTTGTTACAAAAGGATGTGAAATTTTCCAAGCATTCATGTGGCAAGTTTATAACGAAATTTCGTAACGAGTGGCATTCAGTTGCTGTATTATCGTTTATTTAGAAAGCGAAATAATTTTATGTAACTAATGATATTTTTATTGAATAGTTACTTTACTGTTGGTTGATTTGTATTTTCATTTCGATGATATGTTAAAAATAATTGTAGCAAAATGTAGCCTTTACAAAAAAGCTCAACAAGCTTTTACTCGCGACTTCGAACACGCCGATTTAAAAAAAATTTGCAATTGCGGATGTCTATTGGCAGCAGGCGTTTCTCCTTTTCGGAGAATGCAGGTGGCTTGCTCGTTTGCCACTTTACAATATAAAAAATAGAAATATTAATGAATATGGTATGTTTTAGTGATATAATAGTTTTGAAACGGTGAAAGAATTTTTTAAATCGACCCAGTACATACAAAAATACAATTCTTTCCTTTTTATATTGTACTAGCTTTCGCACGCGACTCCTTCCGCGTGGAATTAAAAAAAAACAGAACTGAGTAGCCTATGTGTTCTTCCAGACAATCCTCTACGTCTATGCTAAATTTCATCGAAATCTGTTCAGACATTTAGGCTACAAAGTCTAACAAACATCCATCCATCCATCTAAACTTTCGCATTTATAATATTATATTAAAGTATGAAGTATGATAGATGATAGACCTCGGAAACATATAAAAATACCAAATTAATTCTGTGACATTTTTCAGCGATCTTTAAAAAAGAAAGAAGGAGGTTCTTTTTCCTTTAAGGTAAGAAAGACACGAGAAATGCGTCTTTTGCATTAAAGAAGCAAATTAATATTCGTCGGATGCGGAAACTCGTGTTTTCTGCGACCTCAATAGTAATAGCTTCTCATGAAACATGCCTGTCACGTACAACTCATTTTTTATTTTTACACAGATGTCGAAATACAAAAAGTGACAAGAACATAAAATAATATTTTATATTGATGTTCAAATAAGTACAATGTACTTTCCATTAAAATTTATTTTTTCACAATGTCTTAAAAATATTTAAATTGAGGTTAGTAATTTGTTACTAGCAGTGTAATGAAGCGTGAATTTTTGAAACTTAGCTTATAAGACCTTTTTATAAAGTATCTGAACACTTTTCTGGTTAACTGCTAAATTATTTAGTAAAATAGTTGTCTCAACATTTTTGAATTTCACCTTAATAAATTACTCAAATTCATAGAAAGTATAGACTTTTTCGAAATATTTCATTTTACTATGACACATCTAGTAAACGTATATCCGTGTAAATTAATACATGTATCATAACGTGGGGAATATTTGTTGACAAGGCGTTACGGCCTAAATTAATTATAGGGTAGACAGCAACCTTGATGAAAGCAAGACCTTTTCCTATTAAGACGATTATTTAATATTCCGAGAAAATAAGATTATTTGTATCTGTTTATGATTATAAATGAAAATATTTCTTTCTAAGAGTATAAATATAATTATGATATACTAACCGTTAGCATTTTTATTCAATGCGTCGTTGAGTGTAGTAACATGCCGAAAAAATTGTGTAGGTTAGTCTATTTTTTCTCAATCAATTTTTCTCTTTACCAATTTCATAGAGATTTCCAGCACTTCTGAAGCGAATTATGTCAAAGATGAAAGGTTTGTGCGTGTCCAACGTAGCTTTCCGCCACAAAGACTGTCTGCGTTTGAAGCTTACCAACTGACTGCCATTCAAATTGGAGTGTTCCATTCTGTTAACGCAGTATGTAAAGATACGAATTGTCTAACTGGACAATTCTATTGTACTGTGAGCGAGGCTGGCAACGCTATTTATGTTATGCTGAGCTGTTCTACGTTGTGTTGTATTATGTTGTTTTGCTGTTATTCTAAATTCAAATTCGTAATTCTTTTATTTTGGACAACAGGAATCTATTGGAGTGCTGTGCTGTTCTGCGCAATCTTGCGCTGTGCTGTGCTGTCTGAACTGTGGTGTTTTTTTTAAAGAATCTTGTCTAAATAAAATCGAAATGAGAGCGATTTATTTTAAGATAAAAATTAGATTGATTTTTAGGGTGAAGATATATTAAATAAGGAATATTTTAAAATTTACGCTATTTCCTAAAGTCTTTGTCATTTTTAAAATGTTATTTCTTTCCGATGTCTCGGTTCATAGAACGCGTTCACAATATCGCTGTAGGATTCCTAAGGCCGGTCACGTCTCAACTGAAGCTGTACTACAGTCATCTCTTAGGAATTCCAACCATTTTCATCTACAACTATTGATTAGAAGCTATTATGGTAATATTAAGATAAGAGAAGTAAAGAATTTGTGTAGAGTTCTGTGTTAAAGTCTAAACAGTTGTAATCATATTTCATACTAATGTTATAGATGGATGTATGGATGGATGTTTGTTAGAGTTTGTAGCCTAAGCGGCTGAACGGATTTCGATAAAATTTGGTATAGATGTAGAGGATATCTGGAAGAACACATAGGCTACTCAATTTTGTTTTTTTTTTAATTCCACGCGGACGGAGTCGCCGGTGATAGCTAGTTTCAAATAAATCATATTGTTGTAAAAAATTACAAGATTGAAGGTGGTTTCGCTAGATGGCTCTGTTTACAATTAATAAATATCCCTGTAGAGACACCTTTATTACATCCATACATCTATGAAAGCTATGTTTAAAATGGCTATATGGTTATAATTATAGTTTCCATATATTTATGTTATGATTCGCGCAGTGTTTGATGTTCTGGCAAAGTTCTCGATACTGTATTTGTACTAAGTTTTGTGCGCCAATGTTAGTATGTTCGATAACATGCAATAAAACCAATATATCTTGATGCGGTAGTTTGAACGCATTTCCTATGCTATATGAATCTATAGAATAAACAAAATTTAACAGGAACTTCACTCTCGAATATATTAAAAGCATGTTTGTTTGCTTCAAGATCAATAGAATAGGGTTTTAGAATTAAAAAATAAAATATACATTATTGGAGTAAATTTAGTGATTTAAAAAATAAATCGTAGTTACGTATCTCAGGAAAAAATCTGGTAAAATAATGACTAAACATTACTTAAGTTTGCTGCGTTAAAATACGATCATTTGTGAAATTATATAGATTGAGTCACGAATGAAAAAATACGATATCATAGCAAACGAAGTAGAGCTCTTAGAAAGATGCGTGATCGAGACAATAAACTCGTTTGTTGCTCGATTCATAGCAGGAATTGCTTTTTGACGGTAATTTATTATCAACAAAACCTGTCAGTCATTCGGAAATCGAAATGCTGACAGCATAACCGCAAAAGACTGCTATATCATTTGTATTGCCATCCTTCATTCTCTTTGATAAAAAAGAGACAGAAAAAAAAACTATTAAATGTAAGAATATGGTATCTCTAACATCTTTTTAATTTATCCTAATTCTTGCAGTTTACCGTGGCTTGTATGTTGTATGTGTAAATAAAAAATGTATTTTTTTACCGTGTGAGAAACAAAAAATTGTTTTAATCGTCAAAAAACGCTTCCGCTTCCGCTATCGCTTATCACAATGACCGTAGTCTTAGGCAGTGGAACTGCAGCGTAGACCAGGACGGGCGGACTCCGAGCGGCGCACGGCATTACACGTTGTGCTCCCGACTACGCTGCCCGCCTCGCCTCCAAGGTATGTTACACACTACACATAGTTGTAGGATTTTGTACACATTTTCGCAATTGCATAAAATTACAAGTCTAACTAAATGGTATAAATGAAAGCCATGTAATACATTTTTTTATTAAATATTAGTATATTCTTTAAAATTCCACTTTAAGTGATTTTCTTTGATTATTTGTCTCTACAATTTTTTGTAGGACACATAATAAATGTCTCTTAAAATTAGTTCCATAAATAACTTACAGTAAAAACATTTGCAAGTATTTTTTACAAATATAATAACACATTTTCTAAATATTTTTGATTCAATTGTTTTAAATACTTTTAAAAAAATCGAAATTATTTTTAAAGCTTTTACTACTTGAAATTTATTTCAGGAAAACACAAAGCTTTTACCGTTCTGTTAAAAGCATTGTAGGGATTTAAAACTTTGTGTAACATGTCGATTTCTGTAGAGTGTTAAAAACTTAAAAGTTTGCAAGTTCGTCGTTACACAACCCTCCGCGTTTGCTCGGAGAATTTAAAATGTTACAAAACTTTTAAAAGGCGCTGCTTTTATCTTCGACTCTTTTAAAGTCTTAAAATTTAACACTTTTGTGTTTAAAGGATTTAGCAAGTTTTGACAAAAAAGTATTATTGAAAAATATAGAATTTTAGATACGTGATTGCGTAAAATATGCTTCGAAGTCACAAAAAAGACTAGCTATGGTTTCAAAATTACGAAAATGTAAGATTGAGAATGTTAAGAAATCGATCTGCTTTTCGATTCGTAGTACAATAATTTTCGTCTCTAACTAGATCACTCAGAGTCGTTAAGTGAGTACTTAGGGAGTCCCTTAGTGAGGGTTTAGCAAGAAAATTCATGTTAACCGGCTTTTTAACTAGTCATTAATATGCGGTAGTAATTTTTATCGAAATCGTACAAATGAAAATTATAAATAAAAATTTGTAATGTTTCGAACCTTGAATCCTGAAAGCATCCCCTGAACTACGAGTATTAAACTCTTGTGTAACATTTAACATTGTTTCACTTACGTCATGAATTTGCCTTTTAAAGTTAAATACATATTTAGTCACGCCCAAGAGACTTGTGCGCAGTTTTACACTGCATTTATGTCACAGAATGTTGCCTTTTTAATATAAATGAACTGTTTAACGATAACCGCAGGAAATATACATTTTAATAAACTATGGGAATTGTTAAAAATTTCAAACTAAAAAAAGCATTTTTCTTTCTTGATTCATATACGGCTAAAACGAATATATAAGTAACAATTTTTGAAAACCTATTTCGTGTTCCAAAATAATAAAAAAAACCATTCGTTTGAACCAAAAACCATAGACATAAAAGCACAAACTCGAGTGCTCGAGTTATACTTTCCTTTTTTTTAACTCCACGCGAACGGAGTCGCGAACGAAAGCTAGTAAAATATAAATGCTATAGTTGAATGGATGGATGTATGTTTGTTAGAGTTTGTAGCCTAAACCGCTAAACGGATCTCGATGAAATTTGGCATAAATGTAGAGTATAGTCTGGAAGAACATAGGCTTCTTACTTTTTTTTAACTCCACGCGAACGGAGTCGCGAACGAAAGCTAGTAAAATATAAATGCTATAGTTGAATGGATGGATGGATGTTTGTTAGAGTTTGTAGCCTAAACTGCTAAACGGATCTCGATGAAATTTGGCATAAATGTAGAGTATAGTCTGGAAGAACATAGGCTTCTTACTTTTTTTTAACTCCACGCGAACGGAGTCGCGAACGAAAGCTAGTAAAATATAAATGCTATAGTTGAATGGATGGATGTATGTTTGTTAGAGTTTGTAGCCTAAACCGCTAAACGGATCTCGATGAAATTTGGCATAAATGTAGAGTATAGTCTGGAAGAACATAGGCTTCTTACTTTTTTTTAACTCCACGCGAACGGAGTCGCGAACGAAAGCTAGTAAAATATAAATGCTATAGTTGAATGGATGGATGTATGTTTGTTAGAGTTTTTAGCGTAAACTGCTGCTTCTTACTTTTTTTTAACTCCACGCGAACGGAGTCGCGAACGAAAGCTAGTAAAATATAAATGCTATAGTTGAATGGATGGATGGATGTATGTTTGTTAGAGTTTTTAGCGTAAACTGCTGCTTCTTACTTTTTTTTAACTCCACGCGAACGGAGTCGCGAACGAAAGCTAGTAAAATATAAATGCTATAGTTGAATGGATGGATGGATGTATGTTTGTTAGAGTTTTTAGCGTAAACTGCTGAACGAATTTTATTGAAATTTGGCATAAATGTAGAGTATAGTCTGGAAGAACATAGGCTTCTTACTTTTTTTTAACTCCACGCGAACGGAGTCGCGAACGAAAGCTAGTAAAATATAAATGCTATAGTTGAATGGATGGATGGATGTTTGTTAGAGTTTGTAGCCTAAACTGCTAAACGGATCTCGATGAAATTTGGCATAAATGTAGAGTATAGTCTGGAAGAACATAGGCTTCTTACTTTTTTTTAACTCCACGCGAACGGAGTCGCGAACGAAAGCTAGTAAAATATAAATGCTATAGTTGAATGGATGGATGTATGTTTGTTAGAGTTTTTAGCGTAAACTGCTGCTTCTTACTTTTTTTTAACTCCACGCGAACGGAGTCGCGAACGAAAGCTAGTAAAATATAAATGCTATAGTTGAATGGATGGATGTATGTTTGTTAGAGTTTTTAGCGTAAACTGCTGCTTCTTACTTTTTTTTAACTCCACGCGAACGGAGTCGCGAACGAAAGCTAGTAAAATATAAATGCTATAGTTGAATGGATGGATGTATGTTTGTTAGAGTTTTTAGCGTAAACTGCTGCTTCTTACTTTTTTTTAACTCCACGCGAACGGAGTCGCGAACGAAAGCTAGTAAAATATAAATGCTATAGTTGGATGGATGGATGTAAATATGTTTGTTAGAGTTTTTAGCGTAAACTGCTGAACGAATTTCATTAAAATTTGGCATAGATGTAGGTAGAGGCTAATCTGGAAGAACACTTACTTACTTTTGTTTTTAATTCCACGGGGACAAAGTCGCATGCGACAGCGATTTAAATAAATCAAAACGCATATATTTTTTCTCAGACCCTTATATTATCCGTCCTTTAATCCTTTGTATGTGTTGAAAGATCTTTTTCAACAAAATGAAGGCACGAAATGGAAAATAATGCGGAACGTGACACAATAGAGGCGTGGTGTGAGAACTAAATAAAGATATAAAAAACGTTCCTCGTAAATGCCGTTTACTCTCTGGAGATTCAAATAAAGATGGTAATTCAGAAAGCATTTGCATATTCATAATTCTTCGTTAGCGTGTTCTTTTTACGAAACTGTAGACGCAGATAGAGTAGTATATCATTCAAGGTTTTTAAACTTTTAATATCGAAGCTTCTCAGCTAAGGACCTTTGCTTTAAATCTATTTCAAATCGAGTAGTTTCAATAATGTTTAACGAATTAATTTATAACGGTTTGACAGCTAATGAAAATAATATTGTTATCACGAATAGAATAATCCAAGATCTTATTGAATCGTTTACTAAAGCTACGCTATGGGACTTCCTTATTGATAAAATTAATGACTAGATGCGGCAGTATATGGTAATGTAGAAGGTGGAACACTTAAGCTACCTATATAATTTTATTCTTTGTCATGCTAGTAATGCTGGGTTTCTGAAGTTACTTATTTTGTCTTCACCTAGCGATTCATTAGTGTTAGAGTAAAACTCAAGTTACGGATTGCACGAATTCATCGAACCAAGAACACTAACGAATGGTTAAAACTGGGAAACCGGTCTTAAATCATTTATTTTATTGCGTGAGCTAAAATACGTCGCATTAATACAGTCGACAAATTACGCAGAGATGTCTGAAGTACGTTGAAATTACTGCCTAAAACTTTACTTTGCCTTAAACGTGATGTCATTATAAATTATATGTGTACTTAACAATAAAGCTACGCAACGACTTTTGTTAGTTACTTGAAAGTATAATGGTCGTTACTGAGTTTTGACTAATTTTGAAGTTAACCTTTGTCCGTAAGTATGTCTGAAAAGATTTTCATCTTTTCGTTCTTTTGGTGAAACCTTTAGAAATGTGGTTGTTTATAGTTGAAAATGTTTCTTGTTATTGTAATTTAGGTTACCTTATATTAATTTGATGTTTAAATTAGAGTTTTAGATATTATTATAGGTTTGAGAATAAAACAATTTTGTCTGAAGTACAAAAGTTATTAATTCGTACTTTATTTTTTTTAAGTTAATGCTACGCTGTTTATTATGCTACGGTTAGCTTTATTGAAGTATTAGCTTTCGCCCGCGACTCCGTCCGCGCGGAATTAAAAAAAAACAAAAGTGAGTAGCCTATGTGTTCTTCCAGACTATCCTCTACATCTATACCAAATTTCATCGAAATCCCTTCAGCCGTTTAGGCTTCTACAGTGGTAGAGCCCGCTTTAACATCTTCGCACGAATGGGTCGACTCGCCCGGTGCAATACCACGACCACACAGAAAACAGGCGTGAAGTGGAAGCAATTCCGCGTTTCGTCTGATGAGTGTGGTGCCGGAGGCCCAATTTTAGTCCCTTTCCCGTTCCACCCTTTTCTTATAAGGAAAGGATTGGATGGGAAAGTGGATTTGACGGTGGAGGAGACGCATAGGAAGGGGAAATATCCTCTTTATGTGCGTCTTCTCCTCCGTTGATTTAGGGTAGGCAACGCATCTGCAATTGCGGATGTCTATGGGCAGCGGTCGCTTCGCCATTTTGGCGGATTTAGGTGGCCGCTTGCTCGTTTGCCACCTAATTGTATAATAAAAAAATAAAAAAAAAAACTCTAACAAACATCCATCCATCCATCCATCCATCCATCTAAACTTTCGCATTTATAATATTAGTAAGATAGTAAGATTTATTAACGTCAAAATAAATAATTAACTTTAACTTATTATGTTAATTTAGTCGCAGGAAATAATTTCTTAATTCAGTTACCTTGTCCCAGCTTCCCAAATTAATTTGACTTAATAAATGGTTTAAATATTTACTCTGACTTTGCTATTTGAATAAATATTAAGGCTGCAACTTTTATAACCCTCAATTTCCACTAAACTGTACGAAATTATATTACTTTTCTCAAAGAGAATAAATCGATTTACACTTTTTTGTACGAGTATTAAGACGGTGAAATTTACACTTACGAGTATGTTGTCCTGATATATAAATGCGTGTAATACTTTTCACCTAGTTGAAAAAGCAAGTATTCGGAACATTATTGACAAATTTTTTATTAGTTTTGTGTCCTATTGGACGTAAATCACTGACTAATCTATCGATGACGTTACGAAAATTTTATCGAATATTTTCATGCTAGACCCTCTAATAGATGCAACCGTTCCAATGCATTGGCTCTTGTAAAGCCTATGCTTCGTTAAAGAGGATGAAAAGGATAACAAACATTACTTTCCTTATTACATTTCGCCTGTTAAGAGAGCACACCTTTGACGAAACTATCGCACAACAGTTTGTCGCACTTTGATTCCTCTGAATTTATATTTAGGTGCACACTATTCGATTTTTAGTTGTGCAAGTTAACAGTTGAATTGGCTGCGAAACAATCGACGATCGCAGAACAGTTGTGAGATAGTTTAGTGAACGCTGTGACTCCCTCTTACTGTTAAAATGTCAATTTCTGACACGCAATAAATGTAACAAAACAAACACCAGATGTCGACAATTGCTACGGATTAATTGATACTTGAGTTCCTTCCATCCAATTAGTGTTCCAGAACCCTCATTGCGCGTTTAACGATATATTAAAATATTTTATTATAATTACACGCTAGGTTTAATCTGTATGTTTCGAATATACTACATTAAAAAATATTTTATCGAAAATGATTATACAAAATTATAGACATTGGAATTTACAATGGAATCATTGAGCGTCTTCTTTTTGTACTTCCCCTCCCCTGCCATTTTAAAGTAGGCAACACCTACAAATGTCTATAGGCAGCGGACGCTTCGCTAGTTTGGTGAACTATGATGGTTGCTTGCTTATTTGCTATAAAGAACTGTAAATAATGTTGTCTCATTTTTTTCCATAAAGAATGAGGGAGACGGCAATATATAAATGTGTCGACTGTAGAATCTGATAGTAACAGTCACACAACATAAAAACATAAAGGACCTACTTTATCTTGATTATCCCGGCTCCGAAATCCGTATCCCGCAAAATGAAAACATTAGCTAGATGTCGGGAATTTTCAGTGCTCGTTATAGGATATGGAGACAAAGTAAGCAATATATACTGACTATTCCAGACCTTTAGTCCGAAACTTCGTATCTAAGTTATATTACTAAAATCGGAATAAACAATTAGTATTGAAAACTGTTTTTATTTATTCATACAGCTATAAGTAAAATCCTTTGCGGAGACTTAATTTATTGTATAAAAATCAAGATACTTGGTCCATAAAATCTTACTAACTAATAAATGTAATATTTGAATACATTACCGGTTGCCCGAAAAGACAGACAAAACTGTAAAATTGGGTTTTCGTTATTAGCAACGCAAATAATGTTTGCGAAATATAGTACTTTTTCCATAGACACACCAATTTTATTCTCTGATATTATTCTCCTTAGCAGCGTCTATTCTCATGCCATGTTACTTTTATTAGATTTCATATCAACCTTTTTCATTAACGTTAATTAATTGTTATTTCATACATCTTGGAATATTAATGCTATTTATTTTTCTAGGTACTTGTCTGTTCAGCTGAGAAATAACGGTGAGTTTATGAAACCCTACTTTTTAACTCTATGGAGATTTCTATAAGAATGTTGAGTATGTATTTATTTTAATCAAAGGAGAAAGGGTAAGACATTTTGTAAAATAACTTTGAAATGTAAAGGTAAAACGTTACAGTAATCTTACTAATCTTATCTTACTTCTTACTAATATCTAAACTTAACTTCTCCGCTCATGTGACCCGAGTTAGAAACCGCGCGGCTTTTATATTAGGTCGTCTTCCGCGTTATTCAATAAAAAGAGCAAAATGTCCCTTCGGAATAAGGTGACACTCTATAAATCAGTAGTGCGTCCCGTCATGACGTATGCTAGCCCGGTATTCGCGCACATCTCGCCGAAACAAATACATCGACTTCAGGTGATTCAGAATAGATTCTTGCGCAGAGCCACGGGGGCCCCGTGGTACATGCGCAATAGTGATCTTCACATAGACTTGGACTTACCCACCATAGCCCAACACCTGAAGTTGGCGTCGCGTCGTTATTTTGACTCTGCCGTCGGTCATCCTAATACGTTAGTTGTAGGTGCCGCCACCTACAACCCAATCGCGCTCGGTAAATTTCGACGTGATCATCGCAGACCTAGGCACGTTCTTGACTTCCAAGACGATGTAATAACAATCGCTCAGGCTAGGATTAAACAACTACGCAAACAAACAAAACGCCGTAGTCGCTGTCGACTACGGCAATCATTCCCGCGATACGGCCTCATAGCAGGCAGGTTTTCTCCTATCAATGATAGAAGCGTTGCTGGAGTTTCTTCCGCCACTTCTTCTCCCAGCGCTAACGCTTTCCGAAGTGGTAGTAATGTTAGATGTAATAATAATAATAATAGTAATCAGATAGCAGCAGCCGATCAAGCCGAGGTTCGGCCCCCTAGGGCACCCTTGAATCGGAATGCTAAACGCGTATTGAGTGACAGCCCAAGCCGAGGTCCCCTCTCGGGGGCCCTTGTGCCTAGTCACTCCATGGAGCGTCCATCGAAGCGATCTAAGAGCTCGGTGGCCTCCCAATCCGGTAATAATAACGAAGTAACGGCTCGTGCCGAGGCTCCTGAGGGAGCCCTCGAGCTTAGTTACTCATAAACGAGGTTTAGGCTAAGCGCCATCTGCGCTCGGCCACCTCAAGCCCGGTGAATCTGTAAATGCCTCTTCAAGGCAAACAGTGACCATTCAGTCACAAAAAAAAAAAAAAAAATTCTTACTAATATTATAAATACGAAAGTTTGGATGGATGAATGGATGGATGGATGGATGGATGGATGTTTGTTAGAGTTTGTAGCCTAAAAGGCTGAACGGATCTGGATGAAATTTGGCATAGATCTAGAGGATAGTCTGAAAGAACACATAGGCTACTATCTTTTGTTTTTATTAATACCACACGGACGGAGTCGCGGGCGGAAGATAGTTCAAAATAAAACAAATTTTGTGATCAAGTGACACGATAGTTTGAAATGTTTTGGATTTATACCAATAACTACTTTAAACTGATAAGTATTTTATTAAGAAACTAGTCAATCTATTCGTAGAATAAATACAATTAGCAAAAGTTTCTGTATATCGATGTTAGGTAACATTGCAATGATTCAGGAAAGTTATTCGAACAAAAATTTTCCTCCTAAAAGAAAAACTCACTAAATTTATTGGCATAATTCGTAATCTTTCTTAGCAATAAGTCGCTTGGATATTCCAATAAAAGAAAAAGAAGGGACCAAAAAAACTTTTTGTTCGAAACGTGAGCTGGTTTATGATAAAACGGAAATTGGAACTCGGTAAGGGATTTTTGTTCCTTACAAGTTTTGTTACTTATTTTTTAAGCTTCTTAATATTTAAAATAAAGTATAAAAGATTTTCTATAGACGTTACGTTTGGTTGTATTATCTGGGAAACACTCGCACATATCGTATATGCTTATCTTCCTAATATTATAGATGCGAAAGTTTAGATAGATTAATGTTTGTTTTAGTTTGTCGTCTAAACGACTTAACGGATCTCGATGAAATTTTGCATAGATGTAGAGCATAGCCTGGAAAAACAAATAAGCTACTTACTTTTATTTTTTATTCCTCACGAACTGAGTCGCGGGCGACAGATAGTTTAGTAATACATAGTCTTTATTACAGAATAAAAATGTCGATCTCCGAATTCAGACGGAAGAAGCTGCTCTACGTTTTCAACGTGTTCTTCGGTAAATTATTTTAAACTATACTTAACTATTTCTGATTTAAATTCAATCGATTCTGGTCTTTCTGTCAAAGCTAGATTTTTTCTATCAACCCTTCACTGGTCATCGTCACCTTCTTACTCGTCACTTCTTTATTACTAATGTATTTTATTTACGAGTATGTTAACCAAAATACATTGTTAATTTATTTTAATAAATAATCATTATTATAGATGTCAACCAGAGTGGAACCATTGAAAGGAAAGATTTCGAAATTGCCATTGAAGTAAGTATTTGCACAGAATAAGCAATTCCTTATGTCGTCTTTGAATTCAATTTGATATTTCGTTGTATAGAAAGTGTGCAGTCTTCGTGGATGGAAGCCGGGAGATGCTAAGCATACTGAGACTCATGAAATAATGATCAAGATCTGGGACGGCTTACGGAAGAGGGCTGATTCCAATAAAGATGGACAGGTCAGTTCATATTTGGATAGAATAAGCAGGCTTTGACAAAAGTATTCAAATACATTTAGACTTGATGTAGTAGGTGTAGGAAAGTTTCCAAGAAAACTCCGACAGCGATTGGACTTAGGTGCTTGCTCCTTAGAGATAAGAAATCCCAGAAGACTACCAAGTTTACTGTAGTTTTTTAGAAGTATGTGCTTTAATAACTATTTTGTATACCAGGTATCCGTGGACGAATGGGTGTCCATGTGGAATGACTACGCTCTGAACCCGTCAGCGGCTCTCAAGTGGCAGCAGCTGTACTGCCACTTCATGTTCCAACTGGAAGATGCCAGCGCTGATGGTTCCATTGATTGTGACGAGTTCACCACCGTCTGCTCCTCCTACGGTATCGACCCTAAGGAGTGTAAGATGGCTTTCACTAAGATGGCCAAGGTAAGTATTCTAGGAGTATTTTCTAGGTTTTATTGTTTTTAAAAATCTGCCTTTTTTTATTTATCTCTTCGTCCCGTCTCCGTCTTCATGCTTTATCGTATTCTCCATATATTTTCCATAGATCAGATAACACATATTAGTGTTTAGTTTCAACGAGAAATGTGGAATAATAATTTAACATAAGTCATGGGAACTGATTGAAATTAATAATAAATAATCATTGTATTTAAATGTTTTGTTTTCTATTAACAAGATTGATATTACAGGGCAAGGCAAACGTGTCGTGGGAAGAATTCCAAGAATTGTGGAAGGAGTACTTCTCTACTGAGGATCCGAATGCCGCTGGCAATTTCATATTCGGCCGAACTAGCTTCTAAGATCATCGCCGTCAATAACTCCCTTATTGGACCTTGATGAGCGTAATGTACCGTCTCATATATCTCATTCTATGGTATTTCTCTTCGGCTTACGAGGTATTTTATGAAACTCGACGGACAAGGTTATAGTCAAATTTTGAATGTAACTTTAATCTCTTTATGTGCGATACCAAGTTTTGTGTAAAAGAAATTACACCTTTCAATGTGTCCGTGTTACATTTTTCTTCATATTAGTAAATCAATAGATGTAACTTTAAACTTTGAATCAATTTTAAACTATTTCAAGCTCAAACTTTTCCTATCATTCTGAATTTCTTAGAATATGCGCTACAACGAACGAATTGTTCCCTTTTTAATATTTATCATATCTCTTAGTAATATTTAGATTTTTATCTAAACATTCCTTTTTTATTTGTGATAATTGAATTGTAATTTTAGTTTTATTATCTCTTTGATTGATTTACAGTTTGTTATTATTATTTTTGAGACCAAAAACAACTGCCAGATTATCCTTAATATTATTTTTGTCATTAATCTAGTCAATTATGTATTTTATTGTTATGTTATGTTGGTTTTATTATTGTAATATTCTACTATTAAGCTAAATTGATGTTGTACCGCTACACTATAGATGTTATAGATATCGATTTAATGTATGTAAATAAAGTGACTTTACGTCGAATATGTTGTTTTATTTAAACAATTACTATCTGTTGCTCGCGACTTCGTTCCAGCAATATTAAGATAAAAAAACCTAGCCTATAATATGCCCGTATATGTCAGCTACCCTTGAGTGAAAGTGCGGTCGAAATCGGTCAAGCCGTTTCGGAGATTACCCGGAACAAATGCGGCTTGCGGAGAGACAGACAGACGGATAGACAGACGGACAGACAGACGGACAGACAGACAGACAGACAGACATATAGATAGACAGATAAAAAAAATTAAATGCGATTTTCCTTATTAGCAATGCAAATACATCATCTTCCCGAAATCTGGAATTTTTCTCTTGATATTACAAACAGACACTCCAATTTTATTATATGTATAGAAAATAACTGGCTGGTGCTCGTACTTCGTCCACGTCAAATTAAAAAAAATATGGCCTTTATTACTCAGCGATAACGTTGCTTTCCACTGGTGAAAGAATTTTCAATTGGTGAAAAATTTTGATAACTACATACAAAATTCAATTTTTTTTGTATATCTTCTTATTAAAACATTTCAAGCAATCTCTAAAAACAAATCAATATGGTAGCCTTATTTATTGACCCTTAGTTCTGACTAAGAATTGATATCTGAATTTAACAGTGGTAGAGCCCGCTTTAACATCTTCGCACGAATGGGCCGGCTCACCCGGTGTAATACCACGACCACACAGAAAACAGGCGTGAAGTGGAAGCAATTCCGCGTTTCGTCTGATGAGTGTGGTGCCGGAGGCCTAATTTTGGTCCCTTTCCCTTTCCACCCTTTTCCTAAGAGGAAAGGATGGGAAGGAAAAGTGGATTTGACGGTGGAAGAGACGCATAGGAAGGGGAAATGTCCTCTTTATGTGCGTCTCCTCCTCCGTCAATTAGGGGTGGGCAGCGCATCTGCATTTGCGGATGTTTATGGGCAGCGGTCGCTTTCCATTTCGGTGGATTCAGGTGGCCGCTTGCTCGTTTGTCACCTTATATTATAAAAAAAAAAAAAAACTGAACTGGCTTTACGATATCTCTTGTTTGATATTATATTCAATTCCCTTGGATTAGAATTCTCATAACCCTTAGCTTAACTGGTATCTGACAAAGTTATACTTAACGTTTATCCCTAAGTTCTCTGCGATTTCTGACTGAAATCCTTTTCATAACTACGTAATTATGTTGACTAAGCCTTACAAGTTATATGGAAAACGGGCAGTTGATTTTTTACAAGACAAACGTTTAATTAGATTACAAGTTAACAAAATATTTGAAAAATCATCATTAGAAGACATTTTGTAAGGATAAGAAAAAATTTTAAAGTTAGTCAAGTAACAAAATTGAAAACAGGATGGTTTTCTTCAAATACATCGCAGAAATATCTCAATAGATTTATTACAAACTAGCTGTTGTTCGCGACTCCGCTCGCGTGTAACTAAAAAAGAATGAAAAAAGCCTATGTTACTCGCAGATAAATTACCCTTTAACGGGGAAGGAATTTTTAAAATCGACCCAGTAGTTTTTGACTTATTTCCATACATACAAAAATACAAATATTTCCTCTTTATAATATTAGTATAGATATAAATTAAGACCTAAATAAAACTACAATCGACAAACTAACGAACAATTGTAACTCTGATCGTAGCAAGCTATTTAACTCAAAAATACCATTTAAAAGACTTCATTCAATTACGAGATTAACAGAACTCTTTGAATTAAATACAAAAGGTTATTCGTTGGAACCATTCCCGTCTGGTTTCCCGATGCTGCAGCAATCAATAAGGATATCTAGTGTAGTTTATTTATTTATTTATTTATTTACTTATTTATTTATTTATAATGATGTTTTTTTTTCATCTATCTCTCAATCAACATTATGTATAGTTTTTTATCGCGATTCCGTTGGCGTTGAATTAAAAGAAACAAAAGAAAGTAGTCTATGTTTTCTTCCAGACATCTATGGTAAATTTCATCGAGATCCGTTTAGCAGTTTAGGCTACAAACTCTAACAAACATCCATTCATCAAAACTTTCGCATTTATAATATTGGTAAGAAGTAAGACAGTGTATTTGAAGGGCATAAAAGCCTTCACGACTCAATCTTCTTTTTTTAATTAAGCGACTTAAATTGAATTACTAATGTTTGGTTAAAAGAATTGGACTGAAGCGTATTTGCGTTTTTACCAGTCAGTTGGACGTAATCGCGATTGGTTGAGTTTTTGATCGAATGTTTGGTAGGTTAGTTCCTTAAGTAGAAAAGCGTAGGCGACTAATTGATCGAGTCCTAGGTGCAGTTAGTCGAGTATTTGGTCGACTGGTTCTTACTTACTGCGGGAATATTTTTGCAATCATTCGAATGATTTTTCTACTATTCATTTTCGTAAGGCGCTATAACATATACCGTACACGTTTCGTTTCGTTTACTTATAACACTGTATTGTGTATTCGAGAAACATATCACTTTTTGTAACCTGCTACCAAGGGTTCTAAAAACATTCGCTTACTTTTCCTTTCTCGCCTTGCCTAAGGCGATGAATATGTTTTCTATTGAGAAAGACTTTTTGCTTCTTACGAAACATTTTGAAATATTAGAATACATATTATTTAATATAATCTCGGAATATACTGGACAACAATTTTAAAATTTTCAATATATATACCGGAGTTAATTAACTTCAAAATAAAATAAAAAATCAAATAATCATATTTTTGGGAAATGTAATAAAAAAATGGAGAATATTACCACATATGCACTATAAGACATCTCTTCCATTTATTCAGCGTAATTTAATGCTTCCAAAATAAGAGTATTAATGATTTCTTTCGTCCACTTTTCTCTTTAAATCTGAATAAGCGAAAAACAAAACGATAAACATAAAAGCAATGGCACATCACTTTTTACGACCGGTTTCTAAGCGGAATAAATTTCTTGCAAAGGTCTTTGTAAAAAAACGGACCTAGTCTTGTGTAGGCATATCTTTGTAAATAGAAATATTGAATAGGTCTAGAATATATCGTTTTATTGTCGTACACATTTGTCACATTACAATAAAACAATTGTATATAAATATACCTAGCGTTACAACTATTCAACCTTTTTGTTAACTAAGGAGTTTGTTACCAAAGACGTCTAACTGGTCGCTAAGAATATAGAGAAAAAGATACGTGAAAGAAAAAAAAATAAGCGCGGGAAATAAATAGAATATTCGAAAAAGAGAAACTGTTTCTTCTTTTAATTACTTATTTAAAATTATAGATCATTTATTGTTAATTAGAGCGGCAAAATTGTTAATTACAAAAAGCGAATCATTAAATTAACTGGGCTATTATTCAATTCATTCAATCGTTCGTTCAAAATGTAAAGGAAAAAGATAGTTTTCATGAGCATTTATGTTTTAATTGCATTATTGTTATAAAAAACCAGCATAATCTTTACTATTCATAATTCATTTCATTTTTTTTAATATCCATAATAAATAACATTTTGAACTAATTCAAAAATTAAATTATTGCCTTGCGTTTGCTAGCTATACAAAAAAAGCTGAAAGAAAAATTAACTTAAGTATGTTATTTTCTTTTAAATTTAATGTCACAACAACATGCTTAATTGCGTGTGATACTTTCTGTTTGTTTTAATATTGCAAATAATTGCTTTCATACGTTGCGTGTTGATTCTGATATAAAAGACTAATATAATCAATAAATTATAAACTCTGTTATTTATAAGTAAAAAATATAAAAATAATTGAAATAACCTAAATTCTACAACTGCGTGATTTTCTTGAAACTTTCTGCGTAGCGTTATGATATGATCTGCCCTCGGCGGTTTTTCCAAACCAGTACAACTTAGGATTCTTCTAGAAACAAGCATACCATTTGCTCAATAGCTGGCAACCCTATTAGTTCATCTGGTGATGCGGATGTCCATGAGCGTTGATCACCTCAGTATTGTCTCTAGTTTACCCCCAATCAAATACTATTATTACATTAAGAGCAGGTCCGCACCTTTGAATAAACTATCACACAACTGTTGTGCGATTGTCGATTGTTTCGCTGCCAATTCAACTGTTTAGTGGCACAACTAAAAATCGAGTAGTGTGCGCATCTCTATACAAGCTCATAGGAACCAAAGCGCGACAAAACAGTTAAACGATAGTTTAGTCAAAGGTGTGTGTTAACAGTTTTACGTTATCAAAAGTTTTTGATTGATTTCAGCAAGGTATTACGTTATAAAACGACATAATTTATAACAAGAAAGTTACATTACGTTCACAAACAGCCGACCTTCGTCACATTGTAGCAAACACCAGGTGTGCCTTACTACCTAAATGTCAACAGTAAATGCTTCGGGAATTTTCAGCGTTTATGTTTTATTTCAAAAGGTATATAAAAAGTTACGTAATTTCAACATTGTTAAGAGTGATTGAGAAGTCTGGTAGACTTTAATGTAGATACAGTTAAAATTAAAAATTGTAACAATATAGTTAAATATTGCGCGTAATATTTATAAATGGACTGATACGTTCCAAGTATGTAAGAGGTAATTACAGTTCACAATAGAGTAAAAAGGATAGTCCTCAGAGTTTTACTTAGACTAACCAATACGACTTAGGATACTTCAAGAAGCGAGCCTATCATTTCCTCAAAGGCCGGCAAAGCATCTATAGTTCCTCTGCTGTTGCGGAAGTCCATGGGCGTCGTTGACCACCTTGGTGTTCTCGCCGCTTGTTTTCTAAAAAAAAAAAACTAATATTTCAACGATAGTTTGCTAATTTACTGGGACAAGGCGGTTTCAGAACCATAAAAACCACGTTAAGAAAATTTACGCTGTAGAAATATAGAAAAAGCGTGTAAAATATGTAATGGCTAAGCTAAGAATAAAACAAAACTTCTATTTGCCCTTCTAGATTGCCAGTGTGAAAAGGCTTTGAATTCAAAAAGAAATAAACAAGTACATAGATGTACTATATACTACTTGAATATAAAATCATGTACGCTTTTATATTTTAGATATAAAAGTTACTTTGTCGCTGTTTTGCCTTTTAGATATTGAAATGGCGTTTTTAGAACAAAGAACTGAAGCTGAAGAATTCTGTGTAGTTTGATTCAGCGAAAAATGTTTAGCTTTGTTTTACCCTTGCTGTTTCTTAAAGTGACTATTTTTATATCAAAGAAAAGTTTTATAGTAGCGAAGTACTTGAATGGAGAAGTGAAATGTTTTGTTTCAATGCCAAATGCGAGGGTTTTATACAAACTTTTAAAGCTTCTGTTTTCATATAAAAATACATTGTATTGATTTAAAATTATACTTTTTCTTAATAAATTAAAATTTTCGTTTTTTGTGCCTTAGAATGGGCAAATTTCTTCTCTTCATACTAAATCAAGTTTTAAAGTATTTTTGCTTCATAAATGTAAATGACGTCACCATTGAGAAGAATAAATTAAAAATGCAAGCTTGAAATTACTAAAACCCAATTATCTATACTAATATTATAAAGAGGAAAACTTTGTTTGTTTGATTGTAATGAATGGGCTCAAAATTACTGGGCCGATTTTAAAAATACTTTCACCGTTAGAAAGGTAATTTATCTGTGAGTAACATAGGCTATATTTTTCCATTGCTTTTTTATTATTTTTAAATTTCACCGTCCGCGGGTAAAAGCTAGTCTAATATAATTTGCAAAGTTTTCCTTATTGCTACATACTAAGAAGGTTTTAGAGTTAGGAAGTAATTTCGCTTGAGTCTTGTTAAATTTTACGTCTTCATATGTCAGAGGGATCAAGATTAAACCCGGCTTCGTACTGCTGTAGGAAAATTTACGGCAGAACATCACCTGTTTTACACAGTCATTTGTTTCAAATGAGATTTTTGTTACTGTCGTATAGTGAGACATTTTATTGCTCGTTTATCCAAATATTTTTTTAATCTTTACAAAAGACATAGAATAATAACGTATGTGAAATTAATATCTATATATGCCAAAATGTAAAAATTGTATTCTGTACAGTATAATACCGCAAAATGTGTTCAAAACCATACGACTTTAACGACGAAAAACTATATATTTATATATAGCTATCTTGGCAATTTAAAACTTGCTTTCTATAACTCCAGTTAGTTTATTCAGACTTTTTAATTAATATCTTATTTATTTTAACAGCTTTGTACGTTTTTTTATTTTACTGTAAAATCATACTTAACATTATAAATGCGAAAGTTTAGATGGATGGATGTTTGTTAGTGTTTGTAGCGTAAACGACTGAACGGATTTTGATGAAATTTGGCATAGACGTAAAGGACAGTCTGGAAAAACACATAGGCTGCTTAGTTTTGTTTTTTTTAATTCCACGCGGACGGAGTCGCGGGCGAAAGCTAGTTTGTCATAAACGCTTAAATCTGTGATTGTAAAATTTTCTGCATTCTGCAAATGAGTTGGAATTCCAACATTTGTTCAAGAAGCAAAGTAAATGTCAGTCTTGGAATATGACAATATTAAACTGGGAAACTGGATTGAAGTAAATTCACTTAACGTAATGAAAGTTTAGCAGACGAGAATTGAGTGAAAAGAAAAAGTTTGAAAACACTTGTATTTACGTTGAAAGTGTAATAGTAATTTTAATTACTTTAATATTTCTCAAAAATACGTGCTAGAGCATTAAGGAAACTATAACCTCCAAAACTAATACTAGTCTAGTATACTCAGGACTACTGATTTTTTTAATATACGTAAATATCATTATTTATAAAGCCAGTTATATTAACATTTTAATTAAGAGAAACTAAATAGTAATCAACAATTTCACTCTAATTGGAATCGCGTGCGGTTTGGTTAATGGGTTCCAAACATTATTTAGTAACGAATCCAATCCTAATATAATTATTATTGACTACTAGCTTTCTCCCGCTACTCCGTCCGCGTTACTCGCCCGTTGAAATACCACGACCACACAGAAAACAGGCGTGAAGTGGGAGCAATTCCGTGTTTCGTCTGATGAGTGTAGTGCTTAATTGTAATTGTAGTCCCTTTTCCTTTCCACCCCTTTCTTAAAAGGGAAGGATGGGAAGGAAAAGTGGATTTGACGGCGGAGGAGACGCATAGGAAGGGGACATATCCTGTTTTTGTGCGTCTCCTCTTCCGTAGATTAAGGGTAGGCAACGCATCTGCAATTGCGGATGTCTATGAGCAGCAGTCGCTTCGTTATTTCGGCAAATTCAGGTGGCCGCTTGCTCGTTTGCCACCTTATAATATTAAAAAATAGTTATATATTATTTTTCACGCGAACAAAGTCGCGTGCGATAGCTGTACAGCGTATAAAACATATTCCAGTATCAATAATCGTTCACAAGTGGGAGCAATTAAAACGTGGCTCGGTTGTAATTAAGTTTATTCGGGAAGGAGTTGCGGGCGAAAGCTAGTTTTGTCATAAACGCTTAAATCTGTGATTGTAAAATTTTCTGCATTCTGCAAATGAGTTGGATTTCTAACATTTCAAAAAGCAAAGTAAACGTCAGTCTTGGAATATGACAATATTAAACTGGGAAACTGGATTGAAGTAAATTCACTTAACGTAATGAAAGTTTAGCAGACGAGAATTGAGTGAAAAGAAAAAGTTTGAAAACACTTGTATTTACGTTGAAAGTGTAATAGTAATTTTAATTACTTTAATATTTCTCAAAAATACGTGCTAGAGCATTACGGAAACTATAACCTCCAAAACTAATACTAGTCTAGTATACTTTGGACTACTGATTTTTTTAATATACGTAAATATCATTATTTATAAAGTCAGTTATATTAACATTTTAATTAATATCTTATTTATTTTTACTGTAAAATCATACTTAACATTATAAATGCGAAAGTTTAGATGGATGGATGTTTGTTAGAGTTTGCAGCCTAAACGGCTGAACGGATTTTGATGAAATTTGGCATAGACGTAAAGGATAGTCTGGAAGAACACATACGCTACTCACTTTTGTTTTTTTTTTAATTCCACGAGGACGGAGTTGCGGGCGAAAGCTAGTTTTGTCATAAACGCTTAAATCTGTGATTGTAAAATTTTCTGCATTCTGCAAATGAGTTGGATTTCTAACATTTCAAAAAGCAAAGTAAACGTCAGTCTTGGAATATGACAATATTAAACTGGGAAACTGGATTGAAGTAAATTCACTTAACGTAATGAAAGTTTAGCAGACGAGAATTGAGTGAAAAGAAAAAGTATGAAAACACTTGTATTTACGTTGAAAGTGTAATAGTAATTTTAATTACTTTAATATTTCTCAAAAATACGTGCTAGAGCATTACGGAAACTATAACCTCCAAAACTAATACTAGTCTAGTATACTTAGGACTACTGATTTTTTTAATATACGTAAATATCATTATTTATAAAGTCAGTTATATTAACATTTTAATTAATATCTTATTTATTTTAACAGCTTTGTACGTTTTTTTTATTTTACTGTAAAATCATACTTAACATTATAGATGTGAAAGTTTAGATGGATGGATGTTTGTTA
Organism: Papilio protenor; assembly: GCA_029286645.1. Classification (NCBI taxonomy): domain Eukaryota; kingdom Metazoa; phylum Arthropoda; class Insecta; order Lepidoptera; family Papilionidae; genus Papilio; species Papilio protenor. The sequence continues at coordinate 7,594,865 of JAGSMZ010000004.1, read as the reverse complement.
GAGTTTGCAGCCTAAACGGCTGAACGGATTTCAGTGAAATTTGGTATAGATGTAGAGGATAGTCTGGAAGAACACATACGCTACTCACTTTTGTTTTTCTTTTAATTCCACGAGGACGGAGTTGCGGGCGAAAGCTGGTTTATTGAATAACTAGATTCTCTATTCTAGATTGCCTAATTTGTTGAACCTTCTTTCTTTTATTAATTTTTAAAGCGTTTCTTCAACAATACCACTCTGAATATTAATTAATTAATGAGATTAAAAAATGTACATTCTGATTTGTATTAATCGTTTATGCATATGAAGAATAAAGTACTTTTATATAAAGTATCTCAAAAGTATTTTAAGAGCCTTAACAAAACGCTATTTCTTTCAATGGACTAGAATCTTAAATCTTTAAAAAACCGTTGAAACCCAAGGGTCACATTTGTTCGTCCATGTCAATTTAGTTTCCTAAATGATGAATCTAAAAGAAATGTGCTTTTGTAAATCAAACGGACCTTAAAATGTACGAAAAAATTCACGGATCTTGATTACTTTGATGCCTTGATTTAGTTTTCGTAAAAAATGGAAATTATTTTAATAAAATCTTCAGAAAGACCCTCAGAATTTTTTTAAGGATTTAAACAAATTATTTGTTGATGGATAAGGTTTCATTTTTCACATAATTTATTAAGTTAAAACATTTATTACAACAACGTTATTATTAAAATAAACTTTTATAAAAATGAACATACAACTTTGAAAACGATCCCACCTCAATTATGATGAAATTATTTAATTTACACTATGGCAATAGAATTACATAACTATACAAATTCTACTATATTTCCCTAGCAATGAAAAAGAAATAAACCTAACAATGGCACTTCAATATTATACATAAAATATCCAAAATTTAACATCATGAACCTGTAACCCAATAATTTAATATTTCAAAAACTGGAAATAAATTTAGTAACACATAATATAACATTATTCCAATGATTTTATCGTTTCCAAGTGAATCCATTGTCAGCAACGAAGTTGGAACCAGTTATGCTCTTTGCTTTATCACTTGCGAGGTAAACAATCAGATCCGCTATCTCCTCAGGTTCCCCCACTCTCTTCAGAACTGTATTAGCTGCGAAATCTGCCCAAGACAGTTTCGATTCTGGAATTCCAGAATTTACAATGATATCTGTTCTCACAGGTCCTGGACTGACCGTGTTCACTCTAACACCGTGCTTGCCTAAGTCTAGAGCGACGCCTTGAGTGAAAAGATTCAACGCAGCTTTGGATATGCAGTACGGCAATAAGCCAGGCTTATTCGGTGGGATCACAGCCAACACACTGGATACGTTGATTACATTACCCTTGCTGGAGATTAAATGCTTAGCACATAATGACGTCAGAATGATAGCAGCTCGCATATTAGTTGCCATCACTTCGTCATACGCCTTTAAGATATTACCATATCCAACACTACCGTAACGTGATACGCCAGCATTGTTCACCAGTACATCAACCTTTCCGAATTTCTCTACTGCCTGTTCAACTATTTTGATCGCCTCCTCTTCTTTCGAGACATCCGCTTTCACAACTAAATGTTTGGTCTCACAAAGCGCAGCTACGCTTTCTAGCTTCGTCTCGTTTCTTCCTACCAGAACTACGTTAGCTTTTTCCTTCGAGAAGAGGACAGCTGTAGCAGCTCCTATTCCAGAACTGGCACCAGTTATGATTACTACTTTATTTTCGAAACTCATTTTAGGAAGTTGGTATTGAAATTAATAGTTGAAGCGTTTGCAACAAGTCAACGAAGACTGATAATAATTAGAAAACGCGACGTATATTTATATAAACGGTAAATTACTATTTATTCTATTATCGCTAAGGATTTTGCAAAAAAATTTTTGTACAACACATCATTAATTTTATTACTACTGTAATGTATGTTTTCTAATGCCACGCGGACAAGGTCGCGGGCAACAGCTACTTTTTTTTTATAAAATTAAGAATGTAACCAGAAGTTACTTAGTTATATAAAATCCCTTATTACCATCTGGTTAGTTATATTCCATCGTAAGTTTTTTTCTGTGGCTTTAAGCTCCTGTTTTACAAGTTAAAAACAAACAGAACGTTTCGTGTACACCAAATTCGCTGGTAACATCAAATAAAGCTGGATTACATTGATTGCTTTCTCTTCACAGACGCCGCTTCCTTAAAACTTTTTCAATTAAGACAGAGGGCGCTTTGATACTTTAAGACTTTGTAGTTAAAAATAAAGCAAAACAAGGAAAATGTTACATACTTAAAAGCAATATAGAAAATAATCATGTTAAAAACAGAAATAGTACAAAAACAGTAATACACATTTTAGACATTCTAGTCCGGCAATAAAACTATTTTTTGTCTAGCCAAGAACATAAAAATCACGAATTGGTGGCTCTTCTAACGCCTCTTTCACATCACTCATGAATATACAGAGAAGATTTAGTTCCACATTTTTCCGCAATATGGCGAGGGACTTTCGTATACCTGATCAAACAATACACGTGTAAATTTGACTACTATTGACTATTTAAAAATCGATTTTCTATAATTGCATACTTCAAATAATGGCTTTCACATTTACATATAAAAATAATCAGAATTTATTGCCATATCATTAATTAAATGTATGAATATTAAATCTAATGGAATAATAGGCATTCTGTTTGAATAAGTAATAAATTGTTTCCGTATCATTTACATAAAAAAGATAGTCAAATAACTTTTACACTTCTAACCTAGAAATTGAATTAGTCAAAGTTGGACAAAACACTAGAAAACGATTTCTTCTTATTATTATTATTATATTAATTCTTATTATTATATTAATTATTTCTTTCCATTCAATGTTTAGAAAATTACACGAAACTTAGTGCGTATTAGATTTATACTAGAGGACGATATTGCTTTTTGGGTTTGTTTGTAAGTCCATTGTAACCTTGCTTGACCTCTACTAAAGAGCTAACGGCCAAATACTGAAACGATATATAGCACGTTACTTATTAAAATGTCGTTTTAGTATTATGTCGTACGGGTCATAATCTTTCGCAGAATACATTTAGTTTCAGTTTTTAAATCAAATCATTTTTTTATATAACATAAGGTGGCAAACGAGCAAGCGGCCACCTGAATCCACCGAAATGGAAAGCGACCGCTGCCCATAAACATCCGCAATTGCAGATGCGTTGCCTACCCTTAATTGACGGAGGAGGAGACGCACATAAAGAGGACATTTCCCCTTCCTATGCATCACCTCCACCGTCAAATCCACTTTTCCTTCCCATCCATTCCTCTTAAGAAAAGGGTGGAAAGGGAAAGGGACTAAAATTAGGCCTCCGGCAACAATGGCCCAAAATCGGCACAAAATGTGTTCGTTAGTTTGATAAACTTTGTAACATATGTCTTTAATTATATGTTTAATGATTTGCGGTCCCATTACGTTACAAATACACAGTACAATCAAAACCAGAGTCGTCGGTTCCAGGCTTTAATAGCACAAAGCCAAATTAACTCGACTCACAAAGCTTTACCAATATCTTTGAATGATGACGTATAATTAAAGGCATTACCAACTGATTTACATAGCCTATGGTAAATTAACTGAACCATTAATAATGAATTACTAGCTTCCTACCGCGACTCCGTTTGCGTGGTCTATAGTATATAGTATATTAGTATATCTATACTATCTATACTATTATAATAAAGCGTAAACACACACTTCTTTGTTGCCTAAAATGTCTGCAATTACAGCATATTTTTGAATAATTCTTTTTTTAATAAAAAGCCCAACACTTACGTCACGCTTTAGGCTATATATTTTCACGCCATTAAACTTAGGGGGTAAATATTTTGGATAAAATCCCTAATGTGGGAAAGAGACCATAAGTTGCTGCCAACATCAAGAAAGAAAGATTGCTAAGGTTTGTCATGTCATGTCATGTCATGTCATTTTGACATTTCTTTTTTTTTTTTTTTTATAAGATAAGGGGGCAAACGAGCGGCGAGAACACCGAGGTGGTCAACGACGCCCATGGACATCCGCAACACCAGAAGAACTACAGATGCGTTGCCGGCCTTTGAGGAAATTGTAGGCTCGCTTCTTGAAGGACCCTAAGTCGTATTGGTTTGGAAATACCGCCGAGGACAGACCGTTCCACAACGCGGCTGTGCGGGGCAGAAAGTTCCGCGAAAACCGCACGGTTGTGGAATGCCAGCCATCGACATGGTGAGGATGGTACCTGGCGGTCTGTCGTGTCGTCCGATGACGAAACTCGGCGGCAGGAATCGTTCCAAACAGCTCCTCGGAACACTCCCCGTGGTAAATACGGTAAAAAATGCAGAGGGAACTGACGTCCCTCCGCAAGGCCAGAGGATCTAGCCGATCGGTAAGAGCTCGGTCGTTGACGATTCGAGTCGCTCTCCGTTGTATGCGGTCAAATGGAAGAAGTTGGCATTGGGGTGCTCCCGCCCAGAGGTGCGAGCAGTACTCCATATGGGGCCGAACTTGCGCCTTGTAAAGTTGAAGGCGGTGGCCCGGCTGGAAGTACTGCTTTGCCCTATTGAGCACACCCAGTTTTTTAGAGGCCAGCTTGGCCTTGTCTTCCAAATGACCGCGAAACTGAACGTCACTCGATATGTCAACGCCGAGAATACCGATGCTGGCTGAGGCAACCAGGAGAGTGTTCTCAAACCGGAGATTGACGACGAAGGGATCTTTTTTAGCGGTAATGGCGCATACTTGTGTCTTTTAGGATTGAAATCGACAAGATTTTGTCGACCCCAATCCGAGACTTCACCCAAAAGGGTCTCCAGCTCAGACACAAGTTTGTTCCGGTTCTCATCGGCAGTGGCCCGAGAAACATTAGCGCGGGCCGTGTACAGTGCATCACCGGTGCTATCATCTGCATAACAATGGATGCTGCGTATTCGCAGCATGTCATTGATATGCAGAAGAAACAGGGTGGGCGACAGTACACAGCCCTGTGGGACCCCAGCATTAATTGGTTTCAGGTCAGAGCATGCACCGTCGACAACGACCTTGATGCTCCGACCCTCCAAGAAGCTGGAAATCCAGGCGCAGAGTTTCTCGGGCAGCCCGTAGGAAGGCAACTTCGAAAGAAGTGCTTTGTGCCACACCCGATCAAAGGCCTTGGCCACGTCCAGACTAACTGCCAGGCCTCACCCTTGCCCTCGATTGCATCCGACCATCTATGCGTGAGGTACGCAAGAAGGTCACCAGCTGAGCGACGTTGACGGAAACCGTACTGACGATCGCTTAACAGCTGGTGCTCCTCCAGGTACCTCATAAGCTGGCAATTGACGGTCGTTTCCATGATTTTCGAGAACAAGGGGGTAATGGCAATCGGCCTGTAGTTGGACGGATCCGAACTATCGCCTTTCTTTGGGATCGGGTGTATTACGGCAGTCTTCCATGACTTCGGGACTATGCCGATGGAGTACAGGAACCGGAACAGGCGCGTTAAAACCGGTGCCAACTCAGGAGCGCATGTCCTAAGCACAAGGGAGGAATACCGTCTGGCCCACTCGACTTGTTGACGTCGAGAGATTGCAATGCTATACGCACTGATCTCTGACGAAACTGGATTTCCGGCATAAAGGTGTCACCGCACGGGATATGCGGCGGCGAAGCACCTTTGTCCTCCAGAGTCGAGTTTGACGCGAAAAGAGAGCCCAGGAGATCGGCCTTCTCTTTTGCGGTATGGGCCAGCGAGTCATCCCCCCTGCGCAAAGATGGTAAAGACGGCTTACAGAAGTTCCCCTGGACAGCCTTGGCGAGAGACCAAAACGCACGTGTTCCCGAGGGAAGGCGCACCAGTCTCTCGCCAATGCTGGCCACGTGTTCCGACTTCGCCCTGGCAATCACTCTTTTGAAGGACCTGGAGGCAGAGTTATACTTCTTTTTGAGAAGGCCGGTATTTACATCCCTAGCCGCTGACGCCCCAGCCCAGGCTCGGTAACAATCCTGCTTGTAGCGCGCAGCTAATTTGCAGGATTGTCCAAACCAGGGCCGAGAGCTGCCCCCGATGGGTACAACAGATGACGGGATAAAAAGTTCCATCCCCTGAAGCACCACATCGGTAACATTATCATTATCGACGTCATTGTATTGTCCGAGGTCGGTATATCTGAGAATATTTTGTCTATGTATAAAATAGACGGATACGAGTTATACGCACATTTAAGAAAAAATAAAAAGGGAGGAGGTATTATGATATACATTCACAACAATCATAAGTTCACGCAAACAAAAACACACTTAATTCACTCTGAATGTATCTTTGGTAAACTAACAACAACATCACACGACACCATTCACATCCTTGCGATATACAGACCACCATCATCAAATAAGCATCTATACTTGAGAGAAATACACTCAACTATCACTAACATAGATAAATCATTGCCTCTAGTAATAACAGGCGATATCAACATAGACCTAAAATCATACAATCAGTTCACTGAACATTATGTCAATACACTGGGCGAGTGCGGCTTAGTGAGCGCTATAACAGATTATACTCGAATAGCGACTAAAGAACACATCATAACAAAGTCTTCTATTGACCACATTTTTGTTCGCACGCGCTCATTGGACGTTTACTCTGCAGTTCTCGGCACTGCATTGGCCGATCATAGAATGATCATTCTAACGTACGGCGGGCTTAGTCAACTTCAGTCAACCACTAAAACTATGAACCTAATTAATAACAACAAAGTTAAAAGACATTTAAAAGAAACTGATTGGAATAGCATTAATGAAATAGATTGTCCTATTGAAATGTATAACAGAATAACAAAAGCTTTTAATGGCTGTTATAACGTGTCAAAATATGTAAAAAACGCAACTATGAGTAAAAGGAATAAAGAACCTTGGATAACAAAACCTATACAACAATTATGTAAAAAGAAAGATAAACTGTTTTTAAAATGGAAAAAGGATCCTTATAACTTCGTTCTAAAGCAAGATTACAATAAGCTAAGAAATAAAACACATAAAGTAATTGAAAAGGAAAAAAACAACTATTATACTCTAGAGATAAATAAAAACAAATCCAATATTAAAGAGCTGTGGTATATACTAAATAAACTTACAGGACGGTGTTCGAGAACAATCGACGAGGTTATAAGTAAAGCTTTTAATATACCTACTATAGACATTAAAACAGTGGCGAATGGCTTTGCCGATCATTTTAGCAAAAATAATCATACCCCCAAAATCATGTAAAAGCTTATTGTTACCCAATTTAGAGTACGTAACGCCACAGAACAAATCAATACGTTTTAAGAAAGCCTCTTGTGATAATGTTCTGAAATTGATTAAACAGCTCGATGAAAAGAAATCCCCAGGTGTAGACAATATTCGCTGTAAAGACATAAAATATATATCTAAATCTATCGCCGGTGTACTAGCCAAATTCATAAATAACTGTGTTAAATACGCATTATATCCGAAAGAACTTAAAACGGGATTAGTTAGACCGATATATAAAAAAGGAGCATATAACGAATATGGTAACTATCGCCCCATAACAATTTTGCCAATTATTAACAAAATAGCAGAAAGATATATATGCAATCAGCTCCAAGAGTTCTATAGAGAAAATTCTATCGTATCTAGCTCACAATTTGGATTTCAACCAAAAAAGTCAACGACATCTTTGCTATCTAGGTTCACTGATGAAGTCAATAGTCACCTGAATGAAAAAAAAAAACACGTCTTACTTCTCTTATTGACTTCAGCCAAGCTTTTGACACTTTGCAGCATGATATCCTCTTGGAGAAAACTAAACAACACAGGAGTAAGGGGACCACTACTTGAATGGTGCCGAGCGTACCTACAAAACCGAAGTTACTATGTAAGATAGGTGATGAGATAAGCAACAACACGGAAGTCAATGGAGGAACAGCGCAAGGTTCAGTTATAGGACCGATCCACTATCTTGCGTATGTAAATGACTTAGAAAATATAATTAAAGAGTGCTCCCTGTATCAATACGCAGATGATACTTGCTTGATATCAGCTAGCTGCAACTTAGATATCGCCATGGGACGCCTTCAAAATGACTTTACATTAATGAATATGTGGGCTCACGATATAGGACTAAAACTGAACGCAGAAAAAACGAAGATCATTCACGTCCACTCGAGCCACATTAAAAATGATACTCAAATAAAAATCATTGCTCAGTGTCACTCATGTCTCCACAAAACCCCATCTGTCTGTACATGCTGTCAAATAGAGTCAGTAAAACATCACACCTATCTAGGACTAATTATTGACCATCGATTTACATGGAAAAAATCATATCGACAATGTGTGTGATAAGTTGAGAATCATTCTTACTAAATTCTACCTTTTAAAAAATAAGATACCCTTTAAAATCCTATTGAACATGTACTTAGCTCTTGCAGAATCTGTAATAACGTACGGTATTACCAGCTATGGTCGTACCTTTAAATGCTTCATAGATCGAATATTAAACTTACAACTAAGAATATTAAAAACAATATTACCAAAACAATATAAAATCACAACTACTAGATAATAAAGCAAGATATTTGAATACTGCAAAATAATACCTATTCACGAAAAAATAAAATACAATGTTTTAATTGAGCAATACTTTAACTTTAACGACGAAATAACTAATTCCTTCAAAAACAAAATAGTCACACAAAGTGTATCAGAGAACAAATTATGTGTACCACGAGCAAAAAACTTTTACGGTAAACGCACAGCAAAATACCTGACGCCAACGTTGATTAACGAAATACCAAACAATATAAGAAATTCTATAAATGAGAAGAATATAAAATCTAAACTAAAATCATATTTCATCGATAAACTAACTAACCTAAACATATAGCAATACGTTACACTATTCTTATATACGTATATCAATAGAATACATATGCATATATAAGTTTATAACACACATTACACTTATTACATTTATAAATTATAATGTCTCAAGTCCCTAGTTTATACAACACGTATAAGGCGTATCTGTCGCATGCAAAAAAAAAATGTAAACTACCCAACGAGAATGTGCAGGGTTCTTACAAACCAAAAGGTTTAAGAATCTGAAGAAAAAAGAAGACGATATTGTATTGTATTTATAATAAATAAATAAATAAATAAATAAATAAATAAACAGAATCAGCAACGGCATCGGGATCGTCCAGCTTGAAGCAAACTTGCCCCCATGGGTAGGATGCAAAGAAAGACCGCATCCTATCCCAGTCTGCTGACCTGTAGTGCCACACTCGACGATGGCTATTCGGATTTAACCGTGGGCGACGCGAGATAGGCACTGTGGTCCGGATCAGGCAGTGGTCCGACGAGCCCAGGGGGGCATCGACGGAAACCAAATAGCTGTCCGGATGTGAGGTCAGCAGAAGGTCCAACAGGGAAGGTGTATGATCTTCCACATCTGGGATTCGCGTAGGCGAGGTAACCAGCTGCGTCAGATCATATGACAAGGCAAAGTCGTGGACAGATCTCCCCGCATGATCAGTGGTACGAGAGCCGAACCATTCGGCATGGTGGGCATTGAAATCGCCGAGTACCACGATCTTAACGGAAGGGATCTGTGCCAGAACGGAATCTGTAGCCGTTTGGACTTGCTCCATGAGTCGGTCAATTTCGGCATTACCGCTATGGGACCTATAGAGGCACGCGTAAACTCGCGGATGGTCATCGCTATCTACGCGCAGCCACAAAACAGATAGGTCCCTACCTTCAAGAAGGCTGAGGCGACGAGAGCAGATATCCTCTCTAACGTACACGCACACCCCGGCCCGGGGCAAAAAGGAATGCTCCAATTTGTAGCCGGGGCAGGAGAGGTATGATGTGTCGGCCGGAGAGGATATCTGCGTCTCGGTGAGGAAAAGCAAGGCCGGCTTTGCCGTCCGTAGATGGTAGTGGACGGCATCCAAGTTAGAATGGAGTCCCCTGATATTGCAAAAGTCCACGGCGAGCGTGGAAGGGGATGCCGCGAGGTGTCCATTGCGTTTGCCCCGAGCTCCAGCCACGAGCGGGTTGTTGCCCACCCCAGAGTACGCAGGGCGGCCCGCGCGCTCACCCCCAGACTCCAAACGGGAGTTTAGGCGTAAACGCGCGGAGGGGGATTCTCCAATATCAGAGATATTGGTACCCCCCTGGGGTAAATACTCTTTACTTCCTGCTAGCATGCTGAGGGTGGGGGGGGGGGGTTGGGCCTCCGGCACCACACTCATCAGGCGAAACGCGGAATTACATCCACTTCACGCCTGTCTTCTGTGTGGTCGTGGTATTGCACCGGGCGAGCCGGCCCATTCGTGCGAAGATGTTAAAGCGGGCTCTACCACTGTTTCTATTGATAATTTGACAAATGTAAACAATAAAATAAAGTTTTTATAATTTCACGCGGATGAATCCGCACGCGAACTTCAATTCTAGCTGTATTGAAATATATATACACGCGAATTTCAATACTAGCTGTATTGAATTAAAATTATTCGCCTATGTGTTCTTCCAAATTGACCGCTACATCTATGCCAAATTTCATCGAGATCTGATCAGCAATTTAGGCTACAAACTCTAACAAACATCCATCCATCCATCCATACATCCATTGAAATTTTCGTATTTACAACATTAGTAAGATAAATATTTGGTTAATATACAAACTAACCACATTAAAATTATTATTATTAAACATTACCCATTTTAATAGTAATTTCATTAAAATTATTGTCGCCATTAAAATACATTAGGTCCGTACGTTTTCCGCAATTTGATTAGATTTTTTATTAAAAACTATTGAACAATTTTATCATTATGGGTGTCGCTAATTTATTCCATCTTTTCTAATTATTATGCAAATGTAAAATGAAGTTGCCGGGAAACGTTCGTCTCAATGTTACATCAAGCGTTCTATGTTAGACTCTAGGTGTCATTTATAGGTCGATCGATTCTGTATTTTGTTGGCAAAGGGGAATATCGCAATGAACGGTTTCTGCAACTCTCAATGTAGAGTATTACACAAACATTTTGTGGAGTTTATATAAATGCCATGATTTTTAGCAGAGTCGAGAACGTTTATTTCTTATTCGTTTCGGTGAAAAGTAAACTCACAAATATAGTGCAATTAGATCGAAAAACATGCATAGTTTTAAATAAAAAGACTGTTTGAACAATTTTTAAGTCATGTCTTAAAAATACCAATAAGTTTTAGCTAAAGGAAAGTTCAACATACATCAAAGGATCCAAAAAAGCCGATTAACGAAAGTGGGTCCTTGAGTACAGCCTTTCATACAAGCTCTTTGACTTTCGAAGGTTCATTCAAATATATTCTTCTTTATAAATATATTGACCTTTGAACTACAAACCATTAATAAGTCAAATTAAAGGAAGCTATTCATCAATGTCTATTGAGAAGATCAATTGATTGTAAAAAGTTTTGTAAGCTATAGTTGATATTAATTTTATTGGCTATTTAATTACTTTTAAGTCAACATTATTATTACGTTATTTGTATAACAGTTTAAAAAACAAAAAGGATATAACTAAATTTTGGATGCATATTTATTTTTTGCTTTTTTAAATTTATTAGACAACATTTATTTTCAATTTTTAAGAAATGGATGTATCATCATCTTCATCATCATCATCACCAGCTCACTATACGTCCCCACCAAGGGGCTCGGTGCTTATGAGTGTATATAAATTGAAAATTAAGACTAGAATATTGTGTTATTGTATTGTGTAGACGAAATATTCTAATTTTGTTCGGAGACAAAAGATATTATATTCAGGTGTTACTTAAAAGAGGTCTCTGAGCGACGAAAAATGTTAATAAACTCTAAGATTACTTCATTTTCAGACTAAGTAAAAAGTATAATTTTACTAAAATGTCACTTAAGATTTAACCTTCTCTAGAATAATTATTATTATTAATAAAGTAATCTTATTGATTAAAATATGGATTGTAATTTATTTCATTAAAAAATGGATTGTAACTCAATCCATTTCAATCATATTCTCATTTAATATTGAAATATTCTATTCATAGTTAACGAACTCTAACAAGCGAATGCAAAAGTCACAAAGTGTTCACAAAGCCTAGCCTCAGGTGTGACTTGTGAACATATTTACACTGTCATACGCAATTTCATTTGCATATTTCTTTATAATTATTTTTAATAATTATTATGCATACATTTTTTGTAAGCGTACTTAGAGGAAGTCAAGTAGTATTAAGGTATTCGTTTTATTTGAAAATTAATGAATGAAATTAAAATAATCATTTAACATGTCATATGGCAGTGGTTACTAAGCATATCCCTTACAATTAAGTGACTACTTGTAGTCAAAATATTTGCAAAAACACCGATCATACTTCATACTAATATTATAAATGCGAAAGTTTAGATAGATGGATGTTTGTAGCCTAAACGGCTGAACAGATTTCGATTGTTATAGAAGTAGAGAATAGTCTGGAAGAACACATAGGCTACTCACTTTAGCTTTTTTTAATTCCACGCGGACGGAATCGCGGCGAAAGCTAGTATAAATGTATTTCAAAAAAATTCTGCTTCTTACCAAAAAATATTTCTCAATATAATTTTAGCATTTTCTTAAGAACATTGTTCCACGTCACCGCTGGCACGGGACTATGACAGGCTTGACGTCAGGCCATTTTAACTCATTAATATTTCAAACATTTTTACGTAGTGTCGAAACAGTTACTAAGTACTTACAGTTACACTCAAAGTAAAATAAAGTTTGCTTCAGAAGTAGGTTCTTTAGTCATACTCACTTTTAGAGCGTGCCACACCTGGAACTAAACGGTCGCACCACTGTTTAGTCTCGCTTTGATTCCTATGAGCTTACATGGAAATGCGCACCGTTTTTAGTCGTGCAACTATACAGTTGAATTGTCTGTCTGAAAAAACTCACAACAGTTTTGCGATAGTTTAGTCAAAGGTAGGTTTAGTCTAAGCATAATTTCGTAATTATGAAAAGTATTTCATCTTGGATTCATTTCGGAATTGGCTGCGAAACAATCGACAATCGCATTTAGTCAAAGGTTTGTTTATTGGCATTTGAACTTAACCCTTGTGTTTTATTTCACGTAGTATAAAAGGATAATCCTGCATTAATGGCAATCAACTTTAAACCCAACTATAAAAACTTTGTCAGACGTCCACTCTTAAAGGTCTTAAAAGAGGTCAACAGTAACTTGTAGATTTTAATTCCAAGAAAGTGAAAAGGAACAAACTATAAAACTTGATTTTTTTTTTAATAATTGATTTAGCATTTGACCACGATTTTACCTTATGTTAAGTTATAACATGGTCAAAAGATGGTAGACGTTAGTTTAATTCTATTTAATTTATTCTTAATGGTGGTTACGTTACTAAAGTATGTTTGATAAAAATGTATTTCGCAAGTTTTCACTTACATTCGGTGACATTTGTTACCTAAAAGAAAAATGAAACCGTACAAAAGGTTATAAATCTTTCTTTGTTACGTCTGGAAAGCATATGCCGTATTATATTTGAATTGAAAATGATACAAGGGAATGATATAATAGCCTTCTATAGTGTAAAAAAGTGTATTATAAGAGCGCGCATTTGACTAAACTATCGCACAACTGTTTAGTCTCGCTATGATTCTTATGAGCTTATATGGAGGTGCACACTACTCGATTTTTAGTTGTGCAACTAAACAGTTGAATTTGCTGCAAAACAATCGACAATCGCACAACAGTTGTGCGATAGTTTAGTCAAAGGTATGCGCCTACTCTTAATCGGAGTATAAAAGGTTTACTTTTTAATATTATTTTTCTACATTTTTTTTAAAAGCATTTCTATAAGCACCTTTTCATTTTTAATTAGCCTTCCATACAATTTCTTTCAAGCTTTAAACGTCAACTGCAATATAAATGAAACACGAGTTAAATAACGCTTTGTTAAGCTAAAATGCTATTTAATTTTTCTAAAATGTTTCTCATATTTCGCCGTACTTACTCGTACACCTCTAGGGCATTAAATTTTAATAAGTTGTCGCAGTAGTTTTCCAACCCAACACACCTCAAAGCCACGTCGTCTTTTTAGTGAATTTTTAATATTCACACAATTTATAAAGTTCGTTCAAAGGGAAAATTAATTTTAAACACAATCTCGGTAGCCAGAAAGATCTGTTGTGATGGTACCTACTTCTAATTTGTATTTTTTTTTATATAATATCATAAGGTGGCAAACGAGCAAGCGGCCACCTGAATATGCCAAAATGGCTAAGCGACCGCTGCCCATAGACATTTGCAATAGCGGATGCGTTGCCTACCCTTAATCGCCGGAGGAGGAGACGAACATAAAGAGGACATTTCCCCCTCCTATGCGTCTCCTGCACTGTCAAATCCACCCATCCCATTTCTTTCGTATGAGAAAAAGGGCGGGAAGGAAAAGGGACTAAAGTTGGGCCTCCGGCGCCACACTCATCAGACGAAACACGGAATTGCTTCCACTTCACGCCTGTCTTCAGTGTGGTCGTTGAACACCGGGCGAGCCGACCCATTCGTGCGAAGATGTTAAAGCGGGCTCTACCACTGTAGATATATAGTCACTCAAAAACTTTGCCAGACTCTCGAATCGACCAAATCATGTTTAAACAGATCACACCTATTGATATTGTCAGCTGGTGACCTAGGATAGGACTAGAAGGTTTTTGTATCTATTTTACATTTTTTATTTCTCTAAGGGAGCAGCATCCTGCCCCCACCAAGTCCTTCCCCCTATCGACGATCATAACAAAAACTCAGTAAAGCTTTCATAAAAGTCCAAAAAACTTTATTAAAAACAAATCTTACTTAATATTATAAATCCGAAAGTTAAGATGGATGGATGGATATTTGTTAGAGTGTGTAGCCTAAACTGCTGAACGGATCTCGATGAAATTTGCCATAGATGTAGAGGGTAGTCTGGAAG
Organism: Papilio protenor; assembly: GCA_029286645.1. Lineage (NCBI taxonomy): Eukaryota > Metazoa > Arthropoda > Insecta > Lepidoptera > Papilionidae > Papilio > Papilio protenor. The sequence goes on along the minus strand of JAGSMZ010000004.1, from coordinate 7,579,835 downwards.
AACACGTACGCTACTTATTTTTGTTTTGTTTATTTTCAATTCCACGCAGACGGAGTCGTGGGCGAAAGTAATAGTTATTCATAAACGTTATTGTATTATAACACCGATTTTAGCATAAAGATTAAATTAAAAATCATTTTCGTTAAAATGATACAAGTACAAGAAAAGGTAAAGTAACGTAAAAGACGTTCTTTGTTGTGAAACAAAGGCCTTAGATGAACGAGATTAAATCTGTCTACGTGTGCCTAATAAGGTTGATCTTACATTATTCAACATCAAACAAAGATGATTATCTTGAATTACTTGTATCAAAAGATTCTTCAGACTCAGGTAGCTTATTGCTTAAGATAGAAAACAAAACAGAAATCTTTTTTTAAATACATTCCCATGTTAATATTGCTAGTTTGTAAAAATTAACAGACTAACAAGCAATCCAATCCATACCATTTATACACCTTTGACTAAACTATCGCAGTATTGTTTAGTCTCGCTTTGATTCCTATGAGCTTATATGGAGGTGCACACTACTCGATTTTTAGTTGTGCAACTAAACAGTTGAATTTGCTGCAAAACAATCGACAATCGCACAACAATTGTGCGATAGTTTAGTCAAAGGTGTGCGCCTGCTTTTAATCGGAGTATAAAAGGTTTACTTTTTAATTTTATTTTTCTACATTTTTTTAAAAAGCATTTCTATAAGCACCTTTTCATTTTTAATTAGCCTTCCATACAATTTCTTTCAAGCTTTAAACGTCAACTGCAATATAAATGAAACACGAGTTAAATAACGCTTTGTTAAGCTAAAATGCTATTTAATTTTTCTAAAATGTTTCTCATATTTCGCCGTACTTACTCGTACACCTCTAGGGCATTAAATTTTAATAAGTTGTCGCAGTAGTTTTCCAACCCAACACACCTCAAAGCCACGTCGTCTTTTTAGTGAATTTTTAATATTCACACAATTTATAAAGTTCGTTCAAAGGGAAAATTAATATCAAACACAATCTGGGTAGCCAGAAAGATCTGTCGTGATGGTACCTACTTCTAATTTGTATTTTTTTATATCATAAGGTGGCAAACGAGCAAGCGGCCACCTGAATACGCCAAAATGGCTAAGCGACCGCTGCCCATAGACTTTGCAATAGCGGATGCGTTGCCTACCCTTGATCGCCGGAGGAGGAGACGTACATAAAGAGGACATTTCCCCCTCCTATGCGTCTCCTGCACTGTCAAATCCACGTTCCCTTCCCATTTCTTTCGTATGAGAAAAAGGGCGGGAAGGAAAAGGGACTAAAGTTGGGCCTCCGGCACCACACTCATCAGACGAAACACGGAATTGCTTCCACTTCACATTCAGTGTGGTCGTGGAACACCGGGCGAGCCGACCCATTCGTGCGAAGATGATAAAGCGGGCTCTATCACTGTAGATATATAGTCACTCAAAAACTTTGCCAGACTCTCGAATCGACCAAATCATGTTTAAACAGATCACACCTATTGATATTGTCAGCTGATGACCTAGGATAGGACTAGAAGGTTTTTGTATCTATTTTACATTTTTTATTTCTCTAAGGGAGCAGCATCCTGCCCCCACCAAGTCCCTCCCCCTATCGACGATCATAACAAAAACTCAGTAAAGCTTTCATAAAAGTCCAAAAAACTTTATTAAAAACAAATCTTACTTAATATTATAAATCCGAAAGTTAAGATGGATGGATGGATATTTGTTAGAGTGTGTAGCCTAAACTGCTGAACGGATCTCGATGAAATTTGCCATAGATGTAGAGGGTAGTCTGGAAGAACACGTACGCTACTTATTTTTGTTTTGTTTATTTTCAATTCCACGCGGACGGAGTCGTGGGCGAAAGCTAGTTATTCATAAACGTTATTGTATTATAACACCGATTTTAGCATAAAGATTAAATTAAAAATCATTTTCGTTAAAATGATGTACAAGAAAAGGTAAAGTAACGTAAAAGACGTTCTTTGTTGTGAAACAAAGGCCTTAGATGAACGAGATTAAATCTGTCTACGTGTGCCTAATAAGGTTGATCTTACATTATTCAACATCAAACAAAGATGATTATCTTGAATTACTTGTATCAAAAGATTCTTCAGACTCAGGTAGCTTATTGCTTAAGATAGAAAACAAAACAGAAATCTTTTTTAAATACATTCCCATGTTAATATTGCTAGTTTGTAAAAATTAACAGACTAACAAGCAATCCAATCCATACCATTTATACACCTTTGACTAAACTATCGCAAGACTGTTTAGTCTCGCTTTGATTCCTATGAACTTATATGGAGATGCGCACTACTCGATTTTTAGTTGCGCAACTAAACAATTGAATTTGCTCCAAAACAATCGACAATCACACAACAGTTGTGCGATAGTTTAGTCAAAGGTGTGCGCCCACTCTTAAAATTATTGCTGAAAATTAAGATAAAGGTAACAAAATAGATATGAAAAAATACGTTGTATTTTATTGTATGAAATAGAAAAATGTAAAAATACAAAATGTAAATGTATTTTAAATAAACCCCGGTCGTTGCGGATGGCATCACAAGCGATAGTCGACTATAAATATTTACTTTCTATTTTCCCATACAACGACTCAATTTCAATTTTATATTACAATATTCTCTACATCGATCAAAGACATCGTTAGAAAATATATCGATGTAGCTGAGGTTTTACTGATACATATTTATCACTAGCTTTCGCCCGCGATTCCATACGCGTGGAATTAAAAAAAAACAAAAGTGAGTAGACTATGTGTTCTTCCAGACTATCCTCGACGTCTATGCCAAATTTCATCGAGATCCCTTAAGCCGTTTAGGCTACAAACTCTTACAAACATCCATCCATCTAAACTTTCGCATTTATAATATTAGGAAGATTATACAATGTTACAAATTTTTTTAAAGTTTGAATGGACGGTTAAACGGATGTGGATAAAAATTCAAACATAGATTAAAACATGAAGTAACACAATTTTTTTTTATCGAATATAGTACTCACTAGGTGTTGCCCTTAGTAAGTAGACTATATGTTCTTACAGGCTATGGTCTACATCTCAAAATTCATAGAGGTCCATTAAACGGTTAATTAAGAATTAAAAAAAAAAAAAAAAAAAAGAAAACAAAACAGTAATCTTTTTAAATACATTTTCATATTGATTTTGCTAGTTTGTAAAAATTAACAAACTAACAAGCAATCCAATCCATACCATTTATACACCTTTGACTAAACTATCGCAAGACTGTTTAGTCTCGCTTTGATTCCTATGAACTTATATGGAGATGCGCACTACTCGATTTTTAGTTGCGCAACTAAACAATTGAATTTGCTCCAAAACAATCGACAATCGCACAACAGTTGTGCGATAGTTTAGTTTCAGGTGCGGGCACGCTCTTAAAGTGTATACAACTCTACCTAAAAAGCAATCAATCTGACAACTCGTAATTAAAAAGAATTGTTGAAACAAACGTAAGCTATTCTATTATATTTCTTGTTTATGGCTCTCCCTCATCGGATTGGGCCAGTGTCAAGTGCAACGTAAGCTTTAATCGTCATTTAAACAAATAATAAGAATTAAAAAAAAGAAGAAAAGTAAATTAAAAAAAAAACATAAGATAAAGAAATATCAAAACAACAACGTAAATTACATTTTTGCATTTTCGTAAACGAATTTCCTTATATAAAATCAAAACCGTATCCTACAGTTTCCAGAACTGCGCACTTGATTTATGTAGGACTGGGAAAGTCGCACTCTTTTATTCGAGTATTCATTTGTCAGTTGGAAAATAAACACACACTCGATAAATTCGCTATAGTATATAGTGATTTATTACGTAAAGTAGATTTTCAGAACAGGATTCAGTTTTATGGAAGAATTAATTGACTGTCGCTAAGTACATATTTCACCTAAACCTAAAGGACTCTGTGTGCTCACCTTAATGTACCTTTAGTTACTTAGCAAATTTAAGTGAGGCGGTGTGACTGGAAAACAATATTCTGTACCTACTAAAAAATGTAGTTAGGAAGAGATATTTAGTCAAGGGTAGGTTTGACGTAAGATATGCTCCTAGCAGTAAAAAGAAATTAGAAATGAGTAAGAAATTATCGAGAAAGGTATAAATGATAGCAAGAAATTAGTGAGAAATAAATAAGAAAGGAGGTAAAATATTACGTGGATCTGCATTATCAAAAATCATGATCAAACAACTGATAAAATTTATTAATTCTTAGTTCTTTAATACAAAAACTAATAGTAAATAGAAAACATTTCTAAAATTTATAGAAACAATTCAAAAGCTCGGCTCCTTAATTACATTGGGCCTTTTCAATTCCGTACGTGCCGCGTTTAACTTTATTGTGTTAAATTGTTTTAACCAATAAATAGAACGTGGTTAGATATTAGATCTTGTTAACTCGTGATGTGAAAATTAATGATATTATAATCTTACTTCTTATCTTACTAATATTATAAATGCGAAAGTTTAGATGGATGGATGGATGGATGTTTGTTAGAGTTTGTAGCTTAAACGGCTGAACGGATTTCGATGAAATTTGGTATAGATGTAGAGGATATTCTGGAAGAACACATAGGCTACTTATTGTTTTAAATTCCACGCGGACGGATACGCGGGCGAAAGCTTGTAAGATATATTTTATGTTTTTTTCCCGTAAGTTCTTGAAAAAAGTTTCATGTTATATCAGAAAATTTTTAAGGGCTTGTCCACCAAGTAAGGGCTTGGGCACCAAATTGTAAATTATCTGATAACAATCCAACGTGTAAAACATGTGATGGAAATATCGGATTTTGTTACCTTATCTGACATTGACTTCACTTTTAGCCTGTGTCAGCCAGTGGTGAGACAGGCCCTGAGTAATCTATTTTATGATTCTTCATAAAAAATTAAAAAGTCAAATAATCACTTTCAAAGTTTTAAGTAGCATCAGATTGTATCGATTTTACCCTTTCCTTAGAAGTTCCAGCGGAGAAAACTTTTCTCATTAAAGAGTTTAAGAAAAAAAACCTTTTTATGTCACTCAAATTTTTAGATTTCAGTCACAAGATAAAACAAAACTTTGGGAGGGCTGGCAATTTTTTACTTCAAACCTTTTCGTATAAAACATAGTTCAAATTGAATATGGTTGACAGATGGAGCTAGCGACCGCAATCGGAATTGGATAGTTCTTGTCATGTCAGTCAACGATCGTGCCGCGAGAATCACCCTGTGAAAGTTTTCCAATTAATATACTGAACACTGAACATATCAGCATGAAAATTGTACGTATTACAAGAGCGGGCGCACACCTCTGACTAAACTATCGCACAACTATTCTGCGATTGTCGATTGTTTCGCAGCCAATTCAAATGTCTAATTGTACAACTAAAAATCGAGTAGTGTGCACACATAAGCTCATAGTAATCAAAGCCAGACTAAACAGTTGTGCGATAATTTAGTTTCAGGTGTGCGCACGCTCTAAAACTGACGAAAAGGATAATCAAAATACTTACTAGATATATAGAGTTAGAGATAGCTGGTCTTATTTAAATAGACTTACTATTAGAATTAAATTTACTACCGTAATGTTCAAAATGAATTTCCTCTACCAATCACTTGTTGATACACTTATCGATGTATCTTAAAAAAAAACAGAAATGAATCATGAATTACATATGCCGTAAATTTTAAACTTATCCATATTGCTAGATTTGAATTTAAAAAGCAAAAACTTTAGAGAAGAGAAGATAAAGAGCCCTTCTCTTTATCTTAAGGTAAGTCTTAGAGTCAGTGCAAAATAATTGTTAAGCCTTTTTTCCATGAATCATAAATTGTGTTCTGAATCTACAAGACTTGATTTTAAATATTCAAACTAGAATACAGGATGTTTCAAAACACTTCAATTATCGGAGCGATGTTTTGTGTTCGTTAGTTTTTTTCATGTTTATTTCTTTATTTGGAATACAGCGTGGCTCTCGTTGAAACTTTTTCCATTTGATTTGTTACAGTTGGTTCTAATAATAGTTTACATTGAATGGAATTTGAAATTTTTCCAAGATATAAAATAGTTAATAAATATGTTGTTAAATGAACATTGAACACAAAATTAAAACGTTATTAATATCGTTTGTGAGTTATTAAAAGATAAAATTGAATTTTCTTCACAAAGACTTCATTGCGAAACTAAACAATGGAACTGATTGAGTCCTAACAAAATTAACTTTATGTAGTTAGTTATGTTTTTTTCTTAGAAAGATAGGTACATATTTATAGGTATCGTTTTAGTTTTAAATTGATTTATATTTTCTATTATATTTATTATATTTCTAATCCTAGCAGAACAAAGCTCTAGAAACAAGCAACAATTTCATTACAACGAGCAGCGGAGATTAATCTCGACTCACGTATCATGGAATTGTCTCGGCATTTTCTTTGAAAAATAAACCTTTTCTTATACAATACTACAATATTTTCGTGTACAATACACTATATTTTATTGTCATATACTAATCATACTAATATTATAAATGCGAAAGTTTAGATGGATGGATTGATGTTTGTTAGAGTTTGGCGTAGACGTAGAGGATAGTCTGGAAGAACACATAGGCTACTCAGTTTTGATTTTCTTAATTCCACGCGGACGGAGTCGCGGGCGATAGCTAGTGTTACTATACATATTTTCGAAATATCGTTAAAGACAACACTATTCGGTAACTTAGTGTCATTTATTATGGATTTGTGATCAGAATGTCCCACGTAATGAGTGCAGTGTTGAAAAATTTTCTACTGCTTTTGTGAATGTTTTTTTCCTTATTGAGATGTATGTCATTTCAGACACAATTCTTTAATTAAATTAAAATTTCGGCTAGTTATAATTAGCGAAGATTATGAAATAAGTTGGTAATATATTTCTAATATAACATTGGGTTGCTAAAACTTTCAATCGTATGTAATTAATATCATTCCATTTGTTTCCCAAAATGAAAAAAAGAACGTTTAAACATTTTTCAACTTTATTTTTCATTAAATTATTTAAACTTTCGTGAGACATTTTATAACTAATTATTTAACGGCTTTTGCTCACGTATACTTTTTTCCGGTGACGGCACCGACAGTTTATTTTTCATCTTAACTTTTTTGTATGATATTTACAGATGTTTCAACTAAGGCTATTGCTATAAAAACATTATTTATTTATCATTATATATCATTATTCACAGTTATTTATTCAACAACACAAACAAATGTTTATACAAAATGAAATATTTATTCAGAGAGTCTCGTCTTGCAACGCCAAACTCGTATTCTATTACGACCACAGACATCTCATCCAGATTTATATTCTGTGCAAATATACTTTGTTTTAACAATAGAATTTACATATTACTCTATAATACAGTGTTATTTAGTAAAAAGTTATTTCCGCACAGCTATAAAGAACACAATAATAGAAATAATTGTTTATTTTTGTATTTGTATATCATAAAATTATTTTTTAAAACATACAAGATCCCACGTATTTCTCATATCCACTTACCCATCCTGGGTTAGTAACCCAGGATACGTTAGTAACGTGAGTGTAATATTATCATAACTTTTCAATATTTTTTTAAGCTTTAATTTACAAGAAAACCATTAAATTTTCACCTTGGTTTTGTACAACAGAAATTTACTGTAAAATTCATGTCGAAACTAGAGACTCTTTTGAAGCAGATTCACTTAACATAATGAAAACTCTCGCATTAAAACATGACGTAATCTGTTATCGTTTGTTTATGCACATGTATAAAAAACACAGCTCTAGTATTGAACCGTTTCTCATTACTATTACAATATTAAGAACATAAAAAATATTAGCTGTTGCTTGCGAATTCGTCCGCGTGAAATTAAAAGATATGCCCTATGTTACTCACAGATAAATTACCTTTCTAATGGTGAACGAATTTTTAAAATCGGCCCAGTAGTTTTTGCATAAATCAAATTAATCCAAAAATCTACAAAATACAAAAATGCAAATATTTCATCTTTATATTAGTATGGATATAGATAAAGATTGAGTAACAACACCACAATCCGTGACGCATTAATATGTATTTTCATTTATTTGTAACGAAATAGAAGTTATAATATGAACTTAATACAATATAGATAGAGTCGTATTCAATGATAGTATAAATGTATGTACCGACATAAGAGTAGGGCGCGTTTTGGCGACCGCCCAGGGCGCCTCTCTGAAAAAGACGCTAGTCTACTACCCTCATATAACACTCTTAAGTTCCCCCCCGATTTTTTTTTTTTTTTTTTTTTTTTTTTTTTTTTTTTACTACCACTTCGGAAAGCGTTAGCGCTGGGAGAAGAAGTGGCAGAAGAAACTCGAGCAACGCTTCTATCATTGATAGGAGAAAACCTGCCTGCTATGAGGCCGTATCGCGGGAATGATTGCCGTAGGCGACAGCGACTACGGCGTTTTGTTTGTTTGCGTAGTTGTTTATCTTCTCCCTAGTTAAACTATGAAAAAGAGGGCGCCTTATAAGTTTCGTCCAGGACTGTAGAATAGCTTAAACCAGCGTTGCACACGGTTACAGTTACTATGTGTTTCTTAAGTACCAGCATTTCCTAGAAACAAAGAAGCATCTACGATCGAACGAAACTAAACAGAATCTTGTTTCATTTATTTTTATTGTATTTCGCAACCACGATGCTGGTCCGCAACAGAAATGCAATCTGAACACAAGTAACTGAACAATGTTGAACTCAATATTGCTTTGGAACTCATTTGGATTCAAAAATAAAAAAAAAAACTATAGACAAGTTACTATTTAAGTTAATTTTCATTTTTCGTTAAGCAAATTACTTCATATAAATTGTTTTTATTTATTTTTATAAGTAAAAAGATTGTTTCATTGATTATTTCTGATTTAAAATTAGTTACAAAACAAATCTAACGTAACAATAAAGATATTCCTTTAGATCCATTCAAAGTGAAAGAAACGTCACATTCAGGAAAAGTAAAGAAAAACAGCGAAACAAAAGGCAATTGTTTACGAAAATCTTACCTTTGGGATAGCGAGGGCATTGTCTTGGGAGTTGGCATTAAGCGAATTTATCGGCACACTTGTTTATACGAACAACTGATTATCTACTCGTAGTATTTGAAGTTTGTTTTTTTAGGCTGTAAAATTCCTAGAAAAATACAACATTCCTGACATTTGTACAATATAGGTACAATTGCAAAACAAAATGGATAGAGGGGCGCACACTTTAGAATAAACTATCGCAGAAATTTTGTGCGATTGTCGATTGTTTCGCACCCAATTCAACTGTTTAGGGTCACAACTAAAAATCAAGTAATGTGTACACCTATAAGGTCATAGGATTTTTTTTTATAATAAAAGGAGGCAAACGAGCGGCGAGAACACCCTGGTGGTCAACGACGCCCATGGACATCCGTAACACCAGAGGAACTACAGATGCGTTGTCGGCCTTTGAGGAAATGATAGGCTCGCTTCTTGAAGGACGCTAAGTCGTATTGGTTTGGAAATACCGCCGAGGAAAGGGGCAGGAAGTTCCGCGAAAACCGCACACTTGTGGAATGCCAGACATCGAGATGATGAGTAATGAATAAAGTGCGACTTAACAGTTGTGCGATAATTTAGTTTCAGGTGTGCGCTCTTACATAAACTTTTACTCGTTTTACTCATGTTTCTTTGTAATTATTGTTGTATATCATAATATTAATAGTAAAACATTGATTTTTAATTATGACAGCTATTAACCGTGGCACGACGACAGGTGACAAAGCGGTAATTAGTGCTAGTGTACAAGATAATTGCCTCAGCAATTTTAACATAAATGCATGTTTTCTATTAAAAACTTATATGCTTGTCATCATTTATTAATCTATACTATTATAATAAAGCGTAAACACACACTTCTTTGTTGCCTAAGATGTCAGCAATTACAGCATATTTTTAAATAATTCTTTTTTTAATAAAAAGCCCTACACTTACGTCACGCTTTAGGCTATATATTTTCACGCCATTAAACTAAGGTGGTAAATATTTTAGATAAAAACCCTAATGTGGGAAAGAGACCATAAGTTGCTGCCAACATCAAGAAAGAAAAATTGCCATAGTAAGGTAATTGGTATTTTGATATTTGCAATTGATTATTTGACACATGTGAACAATAAAATAAAATTTTCTTAATTTTATGCGGATGAAGTCGCAGGGGAACAGCTAGTGTGTACATTCTAAAATGTTACCTATTTACAACTACGTTACTTTATAACTCAACAATTACTTAAACAATTAATTACACAAGTTTCAACCGTATTTAATTGTACAATATTCAAATTGAAATATGTACAGTTAAGGACTTTAATTGTCATCGTTGCTAGTAATATAATTAGTTTGAACTTTTGACAAATCATTTTGTATTAGTTTCTATATGGAAAGCGCATTTAATTCTTTAACTGTACATAATTTTTTTTTATTATATAAGGTGGCAAACGCGACCGCTGCCCATAAACATCCGCAATTGCAGATGCGTTGCCTACCCTTAATTGACGGAGGAGACGCACATAAAGAGGACATTTCCCCTTCATATGCGTCTCCTCTACCGTCAAATCCACTTTTCCTTCCCATCCTGTCCTCTTAAGACAAGGGTGGAAAGGGAAAGGGACTAAAATTAGGCCTCCGGCACCACACTCATCAGACGAAACGCGGAATTACTTCCACTTCACGCCTGTTTTCTGTGTGGTCGTGGTATTACACCGGGCGAGCCGACCCATTCGTGCGAAGATGTTAAAGCGGGCTCTACCACTGTTAAAAATAAATATGACATGTAGTTGAACTAGCATATATTGAATATGCTAACCAACTCAATATTACAGATAACTGGATGGAATTTATCGCATTTCACGTGAAATAATCACACGGTTTTACCACATTTATGAATCAATGCATAATGAAAATCAAACCTCATGAAATTTAACGATATCTAAAATGACGTGAGAATTTATTACCTGACTAGCTTTTGCCCGCAACTCCGTCCGCGTGGAATTAAAATAAGTAAGTAGCCTATGTGTTCTTCCAGACTATGCTCTACATCTATACCAAATTTCATCGAGATCCGTTCAGCTGTTTAGGCTACAAACTCTAACAAACATCCATCCATCCATCCAAACTTTCGCATTTATAATATTAGTATGATTTCATAATGGGTATAGAATGAATTCACTAGCAAATTGTAAAAAAAGAGATTAAGAGTAGGCGCACACTTTTGAGTAAACTATCGCACAACTGTTGTGCGATTGTCGATTGTTTCGCAGCCCATTTAACTGTTTAGTTGCACAACGCACAACTAAGAATCTAGTAGTTTTGCGCACTTATAGGAATCAAAGCTAGCCTAAACTGTTGCGATAGTTTAGTCAAAGGTGTGCGCGGGGTCTAAATAGTCGACTATAAAAATAATAATTCCATTCGCTACTGGATTTTTATTTAAAACACATTTACATTTCGTATAATAGCATTTTCCATACAAAGCATAAATGTATACCCACTTTGTATTTGGGTCTTTAGTCGTTTGTTGTTCATGTTCCACGTTCAAATATTGCAGGTTACATTTTTGAAAACAAATGAACGAACAATTCAGATTTTGTGTACAAAAATACAAATGAGAAATCCATTGACATACTTTGAATGTTTTTATTTAATTTTCTAAAGAGTTACATGGCAACATTTGGTACATATTGTTTTTAATACTTTTCGTTAAACTTGTTTTCTTTTAGCGGACTTCCAAAAAATGGTTATCAAGTCCTCTGCTTGTATTTTACTTGACCTTTTTGTTTCTTATTATTTTTCTATAACAATATCCCGAAAGTCAAAGTTTGTATTAAGCCTGACTTCGATAGCTTTGTTTTGACGGGATCGATCTTATTAACAACATGGGCTGCTCTAATCTTGTTGATCTTTGGAAAGGCGAGTCTGTTGTTGTCTTTGCCTTCATTAAAAAAGGTACTTGATATCTTTTGATCATGATTATTGTCTGATCTTGTCTCATGATGATTTAGTTTTTTATGTTAACTATCAGGTTTTATTTGAGGTTAGAAGGTTCTGGTCTTCTTCGTCTTCTAGCAAGGAATAAAATGGTTGGCCGTTATGTTACGGTAGCGGGAATAGACAATTGCGTTTATTGCTTTTCTAAGTGTGGAATTATTTTGAAATGCACGATTTTTAAATTCTTTGTGCATAAAATGTTGCGGGAAATAATAAAATTGTAGTACAACATTTTACATAAAATAAGCTAAAAGTTCACTGAGGCTCTAGGGACGTTTTTATATTGTTGGACGTCGATCGACGTTCCAAAAAGGGTTCGTACAATGGCTACATCGCGTCGACATTTGGGTCAAACTGAACACAATTACTAAGCGAATTTAAAATGCAGATGGTCCAAAAATAAAATGCTTTATTACGATGATTTGTTTACGTAGTGAATAAGCAAGAAATTTGATTGATGTTTTTAAGTAATTGCTGGCTGTAGAAGAAATAGAAGATATGAGAAAGGGACAACAAAATCATGGAAAAATTATCGTTGATTTCTGTGAGAACCAAAAAGTTGCGATTGCAGATGTAGTTGAAAAAAAATTCTACACTCAATAACGAACTAGAAAATATGAAAATGAAGAGAAAGAGAAAATGATTGCTGATTCTGCGATTGTTATTGTCGCAGAATGTATAGGGCATTCAAAAGTACTTACTATTATTTTTACTATTTAATAATGTTTAGTGTTAAACGGATTAGTCGAAGCCAGAGTCAACAAATATAACAAAAATATCGAATAATCCACAAACCTTATTTTCAAACCCTTTCGTTAAAGGAAACATTTGGCATTGGGCAATTTAAACCGTTCCAAAATAAAACTGAAACGTACCGAATAACAGTAAAACCCGTTAACCAAACCGCACGGGAATTCAATTAGAATGAGAACAAATGTTGAGTTAGGATTTTTATTCTTTTAAATTGGTACGGTTAAACGTTTCATAACAATTTTCAGTAACATCAAAGATATTATGCTCATACGTTCAATTAAATATAAAAGTCTATTGAAAATCAAAAGGTTAGCGTGGAATGGACATATGCTGAGAAATTATGCGAAGAAATGATGATCAAATAAACAAGAAGGTATTAAGATTGAATGTGGATGACTACAAAGGTGTAGGAGAACCGAAGAAAGTATGGATTGAATGTGTGATAGAGAGTATTCTTAAGGGAGTTAATTCATATATGACGGCTAATACAGATGTATGGAGGAGCAGAACATACTATGCCGACTTTCCTTAGGGACAATGGAAAATGATGAAAACATTCAACCGTGATGGTAAAAATCAAAATCTTTTACAAGTTGTTCATAATTCTGGTTTATACACTTTTCGTAATACTCGTATTTAAAATCTTTATAACTGTACAGGTGTGATCAGAAAATGTTCAACCGACAATCGAATTTAAACGTTAACTTTAGTAGTAGAGAAAATTAAAGTTGGAGATTCATTAGTAGTTAGTCCGTATATGAGGGCTCCCCGCATGCTTTATAACCAAGTTATCGAATAGAAAAACTCTGCTCTAACACGACCAAAGCCACAGATTCACTACTCCACTTTAATACGAAAAAGTTATCCAATGCAATAACAATTTTAAAACCTATTTGCACTTTTCAACTCAGAAATGATTTTAGAAAGTTTAACCTCAGCTATGTCCTCCTAACGCCTTTTATTATACTCTGAGCAAAGTTTCCTACTTTCAAATTATACTGAAGTGCAGTTCACGATATTCAGCTTTAAAAGATACGTACGAAACCCATAACATGAAACAAGATAACTTTTAAATAGGAGATAATATGATAATAACCTAGAAATAAGGAATGTTCTATTAAAAACCCAAAACTAGATCTACTGACATCAATGTCACTTGTTCAAACAACTGATTTGGTAGTCAAGAAAAATTAAACAAAAAAATTGGACCTACCTGCAAGCACTACCTTTCGGATAAAAAAGGAATTTTCAAAATCGATCTACCAGGGGCGGAGTTATGCCGTAACACACATAAAAGAACATACAGACGAATTGAGTACCTCCTTCTTTTGGGAAGTCGGTCAAAAATATACTTTGTTGATGATAATGCTAGAGGAGCACACGTCTTTGCCCAAAGGATAAATTATTACACATAAAAAAAAACATGAAACTATATTTTCTAGTAATAATTGTTTATTCACTGTTCTGGCTTGTTCTAAAACAGTTTGAAATTTCACACAGCCGGTCGGGGTTAAGTTTCGTGGAAACTTTATGGTCACGACTGTCCCATGCCATCTGTTTCTGACGCCATTTAGCTTACAATGCGGCGTTACAAAATGTATTAAAAAAAAAACATACAGACGAATTGAGTACCTCCTTCTTTTGGGAAGTCGGTCAAAAATATACTTTGTTGATGATAATGCTAGAGGAGCACACGTCTTTGCCTAAAGGATAAATTATTACACATAAAAAAAACATACAGACGAATTGAGTACCTCCTTCTTTTGGGAAGTCGGTCAAAAATATACTTTGTTGATGATAATGCTAGAGGAGCACACGTCTTTGCCTAAAGGATAAATTATTACACATAAAAAAAACATACAGACGAATTGAGTACCTCCTTCTTTTGGGAAGTCGGTCAAAAATATACTTTGTTGATGATAATGCTAGAGGAGCACACGTCTTTGCCTAAAGGATAAATTATTACACATAAAAAAAACATACAGACGAATTGAGTACCTCCTTCTTTTGGGAAGTCGGTCAAAAATATACTTTGTTGATGATAATGCTAGAGGAGCACACGTCTTTGCCTAAAGGATAAATTATTACACATAAAAAAAAACAAAAGAGAGTTAGCCTATGTGATCTTCCAGACTATCCACTATATCTGTACCAAATTTCATCGAAATCCATTTAGGCGTTTAAGCTACAAACACTAACAAACATCCAACTAAACTTTCGCATTTATAATATAAACATGATTAAATAGAAGGTCAAAATGTTAATCGTATTCAAACGAATAACTCTCCAAATTCTCTTTTCGTTGTTTATTTAATTTTGATAGATATTCAAAATGTGGCGGTAAATAATATTGTATTTAGGGACTGCCTTTGAAGTCTGTTTACACGGTAAACTGAATACTGTTCGTTAAAATTAAATTCTAGTTTAGATATGATGAATGTACCTTCTTTCGCGGTATTCCAAATACATACACGAATAACAGCCATCGGATCTAACTATTAGATAACATTAGAAAAATGTAGTTGCTATATATCAAACAAAAAGCAACAGTCAACTATTATTACAAGGTAATATTAGGTAGACCTCTAACGAACAAGAAGTACAAATAAAATACCGTAAGCAAACCCCATTGTACCTAATTTCAAAACGATCATAGCTGTTCCTAAACCTACTTATTGATTGACTAGTAAAGGTTGATTAAATAGAGAATTTCAAAGAAATATATTGTGCTACACAATACTCAATTCACATAACTAAATTAATACAATGTTTTGTGTTAAATTACAAATGATATGACTTATAAGCCAGTTATCTGTACATTAATTATATTACAATGCTAAAGACCGTTTAAATCAGGATGTTACAAACTTGACTACTAAAAACACATTAATTGCATATGAAAACATATTTTGTAAGGGTGAAGGTGATGCGATCACAATAGTAAGAGCACACCTTTAACTAAACTATCGCACAACTGTTGTGCGATTGTCGATTGTTTTCCAAACAATTTTATTGTTTGGTTACAAAACTAAAAATCGAGTAGTGTTACGCACACATAAGCTCATAGGAATCAAAGTTAAACTAAACAGTTGTGCGATAGTTTAGTTTCTGATGTGTGCACGCTCTAAATGTAGGATTCTTGTACATTTTCTCGTCTCCCTTTTTCAATTTAATATGACGTCATACGTGTTCGCATCACAAGGGTAGATTTATTGCCTTTCATTATCATACGATTTCATTCGACATTTGCATAACAAAACCCTACCTGAGTACACGGGGTTGGAATCGTAATATTTATGATTTATGAACCTTGCTCCTGTATAAATGTTATTTGAATATATCAAATATTGACAAAGGGATGTGAAAATTATTGAAAATACTTCGCAGTTATTTACGCGAGTCTATAACATAATATATGTATAAATACTGCAGATTAGATTTATGTTGCGAAAATGAATGACGATTTCTTGGCCACTTTATTCGGTCTAAATTGACTAATATTAAGGAATATGAATATTATAAGACACTAGCTGTTGCTCGCGACTTCGCCCGCGTGAGATATAATTATAAAAATATAGCCTATATTACTCTCTGATAACATAGCTTTTTAATGGTGAAAGAATTTTTATAATCAGCCCAGTAGTTTTCGACTTATTTCAATACATATAAAAATACAAATCTTTCCTAATTATAATATTAGTGTAGAGAATTAATAATCTTTTGGTTACATTTAAAATCAGTTAACTATATTTGGTTTAATACAATTAAAAAAGGTTATATTAAGGAAGGAGAAATATAAAACCGTGTTCAGGTAAGAAATTTTGCGACACCCGCTTTGCTGAAGGTATAATTTAAAAGGTTGAAGGTTGAAACATGTTTTCCCAGGTGCCGTGGAATTATGTGTATTTTACAACCGCAAATATAAGTTAATTTCCTGCAAACTTGAGTTTACACTGTAGAAATGTACAAAAACATATTACATATAGATGTAATTTCTTAAAACATGTTAGAATATAGATTCTAACATGTTTTAAGAAATGTTTCGACAATGAAAACCTAATTTATCACCTCATCTTGACTAACTCATTATCCTCAGGTATGCCGTATCTATAGCCCAGTCCTGCATAAGTGTAAAAGTCAAATGTCATTCTTGACCCGGTTTCATTTTCGGGCACAATAAGTCGTGCAAATAAGACCCTTATGGCGTTAAGTGTTGGCCTTTTGTAAAACCTCAAAAGGCGGAAGCTCTACCGTATATTTGTTGCGTTGGACTGAAATTTAGAATTTTCCTTTGCATTGTAGAGAATTTTTTTGTAAAACGTAACTTACATAGCTTTAGAATTTATTGAGCACTAGCTTTCGCCCGGGACTTCGACCACGTGCAATTCAAAAAAATCAAAAATAAGTAGCCTATGTGTTCTTCCAGACTAGTCTCTACATCCATGCCAAATTTTATCAACTTCCGTTCAGCGGTTTACGCTACAAATTCTAACAAACATCCATCGATCCATCTAAACTTTCGCATTTATAATATTAGTAAGAAGTAAGATAAAGTATATATTTTTACTAAAAAGATTATTATGTAAATTACAAACTAAACTAGTGAAAACTCCTAACTTCTTTCCATAATAAGGTCAACTTAATAGGTCATACTTTAATTTTTGTTAACATTTCAAGTGTAAGCAATAATTTTAACTATAACCTCAAAAAGTTATAACGCATAAGTAATAATCAACACGCAAGCAATAATCCTTGAGATTTAATTTAATTAATAATTAACGACACGCACTTTAAATGATGTCTAACAAAACCACCAAACCAAGCTATATAAATCACTTCAGTAAATCTTACTAATATAAATGCGAAAGTTTAGATGGATGGATGGATGGATGTTTGTTAGAGTTTGTAGCCTAAACGGCTGAACGGATCTGGATGAAATTTGGCATAGATGTAGAGGATAGTCTGGAAGAACACATAGGCTACTCACTTTTGTTTTTTTTAATACCACGCGGACGGAGTCGCGGGCGAAAGCTACTAAGGCATAAATACTGGAGCGAGCGTCTTAAGTTATCCTATCAGTGATTGAATACGTGAGACACATACGTGCTTATCTATTATCCTAGAGAATGGTTTTGCATAGACTTGAGGCAACTAGGATAGAACATTATCTGTTCTCTCGCATGCCAGTCACGCGCGCGCTCCTGTGGGATCCTCTGACAAATATTTGAACATTAAATTCGTATTACGCTATGATAGATATTACACATCTAACTTTATATATATACAGGCTGTTGCTCTAGACTTCTCCCGCGTGAAATTAAAAATATAGCCTATGTTACTCAGAGATGAATTACCTTACTAACGGTGCAAGAATTTTTAAAATCGGCCCAGTAGTTTTTGAGTTATTTCAATACATACAAAAATACAAAAATACAAATCTTTCCTCTTTATAATATTAGTATCGATATAGATAACAGAAGGGGCAAACGAGCAGCGGGAACAACGAGATGTTCATCGACGCCCATGGACGTCAATACCAGAGGAACTGCAGATGCGTTGCTGGCCTCTCAGAAGGCGATGTGCACGCTTCTTGAAGGACCCTAAGTCCTAGCGTAACTTTAATAGCACAGACAAAAGCAGCGAATTACCTCTCAAAGTTCCGCACTTGAGGATGCGGAAGTTCCGCACTTGCGGATCCGGAAGCGGAGTTCCGTTACAACCCTAGCATAGATATAAGTAGATATAGATATAGATAGTCAAACATTTTAGTAGATTTATTCTAAATCACGTTTGAGATTTAAAAAATTATCGATGGCATCGTTTGAATATGAAATCGAACCATTTGAATAATCTTTTGAGTGGTCGATGTTTTGAATACGGACGTGCTTTCAACCGGTACTCGACTAGCGTTCCTGGAAATGCGGACTGAGTAATTGATCGGAGACTGAATTTTTATGAGCATTTATTACTGAGATTTACTCTGGAATCTACGATCGTTGTGACTTGAAACGAATGTATTCATGATTTTATTTTCATTTCAAATATGAGCAGAGCAACCTTTTTGCATTTGCAAAAAACACTGCTGGGAGAACACCACCAGCTTGAAAATGTCGCTGTTGAATGCTTGGACCTGTCTTTGTACAGAAGCCCTTAGATAATTGCAAATTCTAGAACTGTCCCTCTCTGCCTTCCCTCTCTTTGGGGACGTCAATACTTATAAATATGGAAGTACTTATTTTATTATCTATACTTCTATACTATTATAATAAAGCGTAAACACACACTTCTTTGTTGCCTAAGATGTCAGCAATTATAGCATATTTTTGAATAATTCTTTATGTAATAAAAAGCCCTACTCTTACGTCATGCTTTAGGCTATATATTATCACGCCATTAAACATAGGGGGTTAATATTTTGGATAAAAACCCTAATGTGGGAAAGAGACCATAAGTTGCTGCCAACATCAAGAAAGCAAAATTGTCATAGTAAAGTAATTGGTATTTTGACATTTGCAAATGATTATTTGACTAATGTAAACAATAAAATGAAATTTTCATAATTTTATGCGGATGAAATCGCAGGGGAACAGCTAGTAGTGCCTTATAATTTTCTTACTGTATCAACACAATGTTACAGATAAATTGTCGTCCACAGTCCAATAGAAACGGTTTAATTATGATTGCCAAGTCATTTGCATTAACAAAGGGTCCATTCTATACATTTCTACAATCCTTTGAAGTAATTGTTTCGTATCCTCACCTTGACAAAGGCGTTTTAGTCATTTTCAGTCTCTACTATTTATCAACTGACACCAAACTGTATATTAGGTAATTAATATTTGCCTCGTTAAAGTTACTGTTTTAGCTATATTGACTTACATTTTTTTATAAGATAACTTTAACTTTCTAATGCCTATTTGTCACCTTTTACTGTAAAAAAATTACCAATGCTTGGTTAGTCTATACTAATATTATGAAGAGGATAGATTTGTATTTTTGTGTGTATTGAAACAAATCAAAAAGTACTGGGTCGATTTCAAAAATTCTTACACCATTAACAAGCTACGTTATCTGTGAGTAACATAGGTTATATTTTTTAAATTCACGCGGGTGAAGTCGCGAGCAACAGTTAGTTATGAATGAAAAGGTTTTTAAATCCATCAAAGAAACACTAGTATCCTTTTGTATTTTTTTATTTACTAAGCGCATCTTACTCTACTGTTAAATTGAATAATATAAAAATAAAAATTGCAAAAAAAATATTCCTAGATCCTATTTGTATTGCAGTGATTCCGTTTTTAATTGCTTTCGTCGATTTCCTCTTCGACTTCGTGAGCTTTCTTTTTGATCGGTGGTTGATCACCGCATACGAATTTACCATCAGAATCACTCTCTCCGAAGATTTTTAGAGCCTCCGCTATCACGCTATTACGAGGCTTGTGTGGGACTCTTGAAAAAACTATCACATCACCAGTATCGCAATTTCTCTTTAATAGCAAGTTTTGTACTACAAGCCACTGGTCAGGACTTTCTGGCTTTTGGTAGAAGTCTGTAGTATTATCGCCTGTAACTGTTAATAATTCATTAGATTTTAATGCTATATGATCACTAGTTTAAAAAAACAGCCTAAACATTGTAAATAATCCATAAATAAATTGTTGTCGTCGTTGACAACTTCAGTGTTCCCGCCGCTCGTTTGCCTCCTTTTCGTATAAAAAAATCAAGGAATTCATATATTCCTCAATAACCTTTCCGAAAACTTCTTCTAACATTAGCTATCTAATTCACTAAACGCCACTACAATCTGACAAAGGTCAAAATTCAATTAAACTTGGAGTTATTGCGTAGCCTTATATGTGAAATAATATGTGTCCATTTAAGCAATATGACGTTTGTAAATTTACGAAATTTAGACGTTCGTTTGACATGGGATATACTGCATTAGTTTCCAATAATTTATATGATTTTTCGTACTAACCATTGCGTGCTCCAATAATAATGTTTTCTAACACTCCGTGTCCTTTTTCGCATCCTTGTAGGAAATGCTTTTCTGCCTCCAAACTTGATCTTATTTCTAAATTACAATCCTCCCATTCCACCGCGTCATCGAAACTTCCATATTTCAGTTTGAATAATTGTTTCTCCTGTTTTTTATTAAGAAAATCAAAGTAATCATCCATAAAGAGAAACTTTATTTTACTGTTGATTATAAAAATTATAAGGACATAAACAATTCAACAATTTAGTTCCTATTTTTTATAATATTGCTTTCACATTTACGCACTTTATAGAAGAGAAGTGAAAAAGGAAAAAAAATTATGATTCATTTAATGTAACAAAAATCATATAAAGGGGACTGATTTCTAAATAATCCCGAACAAAATAAAGCACTAATAAAGATAAAAAATGTTATAACGTACCTTCATAGTAAGTCTTCTGATAAACATTTTGAAGCATGGTACTTTCTGTGGTGAACTATAATATGCAGTTTGCCACAAATCTACCATTTTATTGAGCACAATCGGACCTGCGTATTTAAAATTTGCACAAATATCTTTTATCGTATAAGATACTTCGGTCGTATTCTTTGAAATTTTAGTCGGAGTGACTTTAGGCGTTACTCTTATCTTCTTCGTGATGCCTAATATTTCTTCTGTAGTCGTTACTTCTTGTGTTTCATCCATTGTCGACATATTATCAGTTTCCGAGCTCGTTGGATTAGTTGATTCCTGTTCACTTTCAGAATCATCTGTTCTTTCACTATAACCGAAACCTAAATTCTGATCGTCGTCTGCGCTGCAGAACACCGGTACGGATAATTCTATTATTAACACTATGCATATTAAATTAAAATTACTCCGCATTCTACACGTATGCTCTCGATAAAATCGTGTAACGATTTGATTTGCTAAATTTTTCTCGAGACATCAAAGAACATTTATTGTGATATGAGATCATACTTTGACGCACTGTTATGGCTCGAACAACCTATAGTAAATTATATCACATTTAAACATCTCCATTGTTTTAACGTTGTTTATAAATTGAAACGTTAAAGTAAGCCATTATGTTCACAATTATTATCCCACCAAATGTTTTATATTTATAATAATCGGTGGACATAATAATAAAGGAATTTCCGTGCGACAACAGGAAAGAATTCAAAATGTTTATAATTTGACATAATATATACAAAATATATCCTACCACGTTATCAAAGCAGTGCTTCATTGTTATTACATGATGATAAACTGGCTTTCGCCGCGACTTCGTTTGTTTGGAAATAAAAAACCTTAGTAAGAAGCCTATGTGTTCTTCCTAACTATGTTCTACATTTGTGCCGAATTTCATCGAGATCCTTCAGGCCATTTTGAAGACATGTGGTAACATCCAATTATCCATCCATCTAAACTTTCGTAATTACAATATTAGTATGAAGTATGATTGTTGAACGACCTCATAAATCTTTTTCAAAGTTATCATCTCCTTTAAACAGATTTCTATCATCATCTTAGTAGCCTCCAAGCAGATTTATTCAATTCCATACATCTGAAATGTGCCGCTGCGACATTGCTTAGTAACCTCGTCTTTTTAATTGGCTCTTCAGCTAATAAGGTTAAAGCTATTTTGATCAACCTGACCCATAAAAGATTATCTAGGTCGTCTAATAACACCGAACTTTGACCAGTTCCGTTTAAATTGACAAAGATTTTTATTATTACATGTCCAACCATAGGTCAGTCAATTCAAATCACAACTTCCCTTATCTATTATTTCTTAATACGTGGAATTATATTTTCAATGTCATTGTAGTATTTTCAATTAAAATATCTAAAAGCCGTATACTGAAACGAATTTTAAACACTTCGCTTCGTAAGCGCTCACAAACAGTCAGATATCAGAATTTTGTTTCGTGTCCGTAAATATTTCTTTTTTCTTCCGTTTATACGAATACAAATTAATGTTATAACCCAAAGATAATCCTTTTAATTCCGATTTGAATCGAGGGATTCTCAAGTTTAATTCGCCCTGTCCCACTCACAGTTATCTTTGGAAGGCACTCCAATCTTGAATCCCGAGCGTATTGGAAGTTCTTTGTAGATATTTCGTTGGGTTTTGACCGCTCGATTGCATCGATATCGGTAAATACGTTGCATTTGGTTTGATATCTTCTAAGATCTGTTAAGTAAATTTAGAATGTATTTGCTACTACCGGACATTTGTAAACTTCGTCGGTTTAAATGCTGTTTAGATTTTATTTTAAAATGAAATGTTTAAGACAAAAGATTCATTAATTCAAGGTTTTGAATCATTAATTTGTCGACGTCAAAGAAAATATAAGATTCTAAACTTCGGTTTACTTTGGGATAAAAGGATGAAATTGATATTAATTATTGTAAAAGGCTTGTATAAATTTAAAACAATACAATTGATTGTTTAATTACAACACAAAACAAATTATGAGTTTTCCTTATTCGTAATTACCAAACGTATTCTAAATATTTACGAACTTGTCACACAGTGAGTTACGTAAATCGAAATTGAAAATGTATTAAATCTAGCAACAATTCAGTTGGAATGTGCAATTTCCTTTTCTGTGCGTTCCAACAATGAGCTTTAAATTTCCATTTCGAAATAAATTGAATAAGGAATTTTGAATGTCTCTTGCAGTTACATCTTGTATTGACAATTCAATTTTAATCAGTGGATTAAACCAACTTACGAAATGAAAGAATGAACAAAACTCTCTCATTCACTCACTCATTGAAGTTGAGTTGAAACTTCAATGAGTGAGTGAATAAAAGAGTGTAGCTATTATTTAAAGATTTAAATGAATGGTAAACGACGACGCAGCTACTGTAATTCGTTTGCCAAAATATCGAATCCCCATAGACATCTATAACTGGAGATACATTGCCTACCTTTAAAGGCAGAGCAAATGACGCTCAGAAGGATATTTCTCCTACCTTGGCGTCTTCTTCCAATTCCAGTTCCTTCTCAGCGTTTCGTGTGAAAAGGATGAAAAGGGAAAGATGTCTAAATTAGGATTGCGGCACGCTAAATTTGTCAACGATGCTTAAAATTGGACTTGTTTTAGATTGGAAATGAAAAAAGCCGTAAGTAGCTGTAAAAGGAAAACTTTGTTTTTAATATCTAATGCTTTCTAGTATATAGAAAGTTACTTCGATATAATTTTCCATTTCGTTAAATGAAATTTATATCCCGGCTTTAGGCAAGCGGCATCAAGATACACATGGGATCTGCGAAATCCCATCGCAAATATCTATCGCAAACGAGAACCGTTCAACGATTTGTTCTTAAAAATGAGACGCGTGAGAATTTCCTAAACGCGCTTCGAAAAATCTTTTTAAATATAGAACGAGCCTCACTAAGCCGTCAAAATCTTTTCGTTTCAATCTATTTGTAAAGACGTAAAATAAATATTTTATTTCTTACTTTCGCACTCGAAATTTTCGAAACCTCTTGGTCACTAAGAGCGTAGCTTAGTTAAGATGTAGTTATCATTACATTCGCTAATTGTGCTAAGTCTCTTAAATGCGGCAGTTAAGATTAATACTTTTCTATCCAAAGAATTTATAAGAAGCAGCTCAAAACTTAATGAAAATCAATACAAAAATACATTTAAAATTCAACAGACAAATTGTTCTATCAATATAATCGGACTGTAAAGCTCAGTTTTCTGTATTATTGAGCTCCAATCGAGGAGTGAAATAGACCGAAATAATCACTCGCGATTGTTCGCTAGTCGGTTACACTTATTCTTTTATATCTAAGCGATTTAAACTATAATAGTTATTTCGATTGAACTGTTAAATTACAATTGTTTTTCTCAACTAACAAATGAAACATTTTATTGTCTATGTTTATACAAAGAGAATGAGAACGATACTAGCGCCATGGTCGAGTTTTCAACGGCGTTCTCTTTTTTACCAGCATTTAAAGGGGTAAACAGGCTTTGAGATGGTAATTCGTAGTGTGTGGCGCTCCTTTCCGTCTATCTGGACGGTCGCCTAACCTAGTCCTGCCTAACGCTGACACAGTGTAAGCCTACTGTAGCAAAGTATTAACTTTATTATAAACTAGCTTTCGCCCGCGACTCCGTCCGCGTGGAATTAAAAAAACACAAAAGTGAGTAGCCTATGTGTTCTTCCAGACTATCCTCTACATCTATACCAAATTTCATCGAAATCCGTTCAGCCGTTTAGGCTACAAACTCTAACAAACATCCATCCATCCATCTAAACTTTTGCATTTATAATATTAGTATGATTTATTCATATTCCTTTGATATACATGTTAATTACCAATCTTATCAGATTGTCGTAGAAAATTAATACCTTTGAATATGGACGAAAAAAGTAATCAAGTTTTGCGAGATTATTATTTTAATAACATAAGTCGACACGCTAACGGCGACTTACGTTTTTCGATAATAGTTCAAGATCCTCGCCAGATATCTACGGCATTTTGACAAATGTTTTTACCTTAAATAAAAAAGTATTATTTTTTACACGATTACTTTGTGACCGTCGTAAATACCTTTATTTAAAATAACGCCGGCGTCCAGACACACGCTGTTTATTAATAGTTCCTAAACATTAGTAATGATAAAATATAGCCTATGTTACTCTACTCACACATAAATTACCATTCTGATGGTGAAAGAACTTTTTAAATCGGTCCAGTAGTTTTTGCGTGAATCAAATACATACAAAAATACAAATCTTTCCTCTTTATAATATTATAGTAATAGTATAGATAAGTATAAGTATAAGTATAGAAGTATAGATATAGAAGTATAGATTACCCGGAAGAAACGCGGCTTGCGGACAGACAGACAGATATTTTTTTTAAATGCGATTTTCGTTATCAGCAACGCAAATACATCATTTTCCCGAAATCTGGAATTTTTATTTTAATATTACAAACAGACACTCCAAATTTATTATATGTATATAGAAGATACTCGTAGATATACAGTTACCCGATTCCTCCAAGAAAAGGAGGTATATTACCATACGTATACGCTTGCCGAAGAGCGCATTCTCAGGGTAGTCATTAAACGTATCCCCAAAGAAATCCCGGTCGAAGAGATCACGCAGTCTCTCAAGGCCCAAAATTTTCCAGTCCTTAGCGTATTTCGCATGACGCGCAGGCGTACCAAATCTCCCATCGACTTGGTGCAGGTACACTTAGACCTGACACCCGAGGGCAAGGCCATTTTTGACGTTAAGTCCATCTGCGGCCTCAGCGGGCTTATAGTGGAACCGCCACGCAAAAATGGCCTTCCCGGTCAGTGCCACAAATGCCAGTTGTACGGACACTCGGCCCGCAACTGCTTCGCTCGCCCTAGGTGCGTTAAGTGTTTAGGCGACCACGGCACATCAGACTGTTCCCGACCGAAGGACAAAGAGCTCTTAGAGGCCTTCGGAAAACCCGCCTGCGTTCTCTGCCTTGGCGCTCATACCGCCAACTATCTCGGGTGTCCGAAGGCGCCTAAGCGCATGCAGATCAAACCCCAGCGATCCACTCAGCAACGGCCACCGGTGCCTTTAGCCAACGAATTCCCGCCTCTCCAACCCTCGTGGAAAAAGACCGCCTGGGGTAACACCAACCCACCAAACGTGCCCGCGAATATACAAACAACCGCGACCGCGACTTTGAAACCGACACCGATCCAGCCGGCGAACAAACCGTCACCGCCCAAAGCGACAGGGACCGACCCCTGCCCCTTTGAATCATTAAATAGCCTATCTAGCCTCAATATGGAGGAAGTTTTAACGTTCGCTGACGAATACAAAAAAGCGTCAGGAAATATCGGAACCCGTCTACACTTACTTACGAAGTACAAGCACATCGTATGTGCTCTCGAAAAGAATTAGGCGTCTCGATGGCTGCAAACGATCTTAACAATAGCAGCTATCCGTCTCTCGCGCGTAATAATGGCAGAGTCAAACCGCGTTCGATCAGCGTAGCTTTTTATAACGCGAACGGCATTAGGGAACAACGGGACGAAATTCATACGTTCCTTCGCGATCATCAAGTCGACGTACTACTCGTGCAGGAAAACATTTCTTAAACCAGCAATGAGGGACCCGAAGGTCTCTAACTATAACATCGTCAGGAATGATAGGACCGGCGCCCCGGGTGGTGGTACTGTCATTTACTACAAAAAATCCCTGCACTGTGTACGTTGTACACGCCCGCGTTAACGCACTTAGAGGCCTCGATCTGTCAGCTGGCAATGACTGGCCACGCCCCAATTACGATAGCTTCAGTTTACCTTCCATGTAGACCAAGCGCAACCATCTTACGATCCGACTTAGAAGCCCTTCTATCTCTAGGAGGAGCCACCATCCTTGCAGGTGATTTCAATAGCAAGCACACTCGATGGAACTCCACCAGAATCAGTAAACGCGGCCGTGCGCTTGATGCACTGTCGGACTTACTCGATTTTGAAATCGTAGCGCCAATAGAGCCTACGCACTATCCCCACGTATTGGGACACACTCCGGATGTGCTTGATGTTGCAATCATCAAAAATATTAACCTTGCCATACGCAATATCGAGGTGATACATGAGCTTCACTCAGATCATCGACCAGTTCTGTTGCAGCTAGGGCCCTCTGCCCCAGCCGACCCCCAACTTAAAACAGTCGTTGACTGGCACAAGCTTAGTGCCAAGCTCAAAGACATTACATCGCCACACCTAAACGCTATCCCCGACTTAATTAATACAGATAACGATATGGGCGTCGCGATCGGCTCTCTAACAAGTCATATCCAAACCGCCATCGACGACTGCTCAAGGCAGATGCCTGAGTCGGACAAACAACGCTGGGCACTACCACCAGATGCCAGAGACTTGTTGAGACGCAAGAACGCGGCTACCCGAGCTCACGATTTGTATCCAACTGAATCGAACCGGAAACAGCTACGTAAATTACAGCGTGAAGTAAAAACACGCATAGCTGCCATCCGGAACGAACGGTGGGACACAACGCTTCGTAACGTAAAGCCATCACATTTAGCCTTCTGGAGCCTTCCTAAATCGCTCAAAGGTGACCCACATCGTACGATGCCGCCACTCTCGCGTCCAAATATGGCACCTGCCATGTTGGACGAGGAGAAAGCCGAATGCCTGGCTGACAGCCTCGAAACCCAGTGCTCCCCCAGTAGCCTACCGGTGGACCCTGACCATCTCCGAAAGGTGGACAGCGAGGTCGAACGGAGGAAAAACGTACCCCTCCTCGATTCTATTACTCCGGTAACTAGCGATGAAGTTAAGGAATTAATTAAAAACTTGCGCCCCCGCAAAGCACCCGGTTCAGATGGTATCACCAATAGGTGGCCAAACTATTTCCAGTTGCTATTATACAACTTCTCGTAGCTATTTATAACACGGCAATGACCAAAGGCGTCTTTCCCAACGAGTGGAAGGACGCCGAAGTCATAGGGTTCCTCAAACCCACCAAACCGCCTACAAATCCCACGTCATATCGCCCCATAAGTCTTCTCAAAACGTTTGGGAAGATTTATGAACGGTTAATTTTAGTCCGCCTTCGTTCCTTTATGGATACAAAAGGCATGCCCATCCCCGAACAGTTTGGCTTCCGCGCCAAGCATTCATGCACTCATCAAGTGCACCGCATCACGGAGCATATACTTGCCAAACGGCAACGAGGCCTTAACACCGGAGCTCTCTTTCTCGACGTAGCAAAGGCGTTCGACAAAGTATGGCACAACGGACTCATATACAAGCTATATGACGGAGTACCCGATCGTCTCGTATGCATAATACGAGACTTCTTAAGTTGCCGCACGTTCCGCTACCGCGTCGAGGGAGTGTGCTCTAGATCGCACCCCGTTCGAGTCGGGGTGCCCCAAGGGTCGGTGTTAGGGCCGGTCCTTTTTAGCCTTTATACCAATGATATTCCGCGCGTACGCGGCGTGGAATTAGCGTTATTTGCCGATGACACCTGCATTTTTACATCAGGCCGTAAGCCTGATGCTATATGTCAACGTCTACAGACTGCAGCAAACACCCTTGGTGCCTGGTTTAGGAAATGGAGGATCGAGATCAATCCTACCAAAAGCGCGGCTCTCTACTTTGCACGCCGCAAAGAACAACGTCTCCCATCCGTTAAACTCATGGACAGCCCAATACCTTGGGAAAACCAAGTTAAATACCTAGGTGT
Source organism: Papilio protenor (assembly GCA_029286645.1). NCBI lineage: Eukaryota > Metazoa > Arthropoda > Insecta > Lepidoptera > Papilionidae > Papilio > Papilio protenor. Next base: position 7,550,785 of record JAGSMZ010000004.1, on the reverse strand, counting down.
CATACTCGACTCTAAACTTAACTTCTCCGCTCATGTGACCCGAGTTAGAAACCGCGCGGCTTTTATATTAGGTCGTCTTTCCGCGTTATTCAATAAAAAGAGCAAAATGTCCCTTCGGAATAAGGTGACACTCTATAAATCAGTAGTGCGTCCCGTCATGACGTATGCTAGCCCGGTATTCGCGCACATCTCGCCGAAACAAATACATCGACTTCAGGTGATTCAGAATAGATTCTTGCGCAGAGCCACGGGGGCCCCGTGGTACATGCGCAATAGTGATCTTCACATAGACTTGGACTTACCCACCATAGCCCAACACCTGAAGTTGGCGTCGCGTCGTTATTTTGACTCTGCCGTCGGTCATCCTAATACGTTAGTTGTAGGTGCCGCCACCTACAACCCAATCGCGCTCGGTAAATTTCGACGATGATGATCATCGCAGACCTAGGCACGTTCTTGACTTCCAAGACGATGCAATAACAATCGCTCAGGCTAGGATTAAACAACTACGCAAACAAACAAAACGCCGTAGTCGCTGTCGACTACGGCAATCATTCCCGCGATACGGCCTCATAGCAGGCAGGTTTTCTCCTATCAATGATAGAAGCGTTGCTGGAGTTTCTTCCGCCACTTCTTCTCCCAGCGCTAACGCTTTCCGAAGTGGTAGTAATGTTAGATGTAATAATAATAATAATAGTAATCAGATAGCAGCAGCCGATCAAGCCGAGGTTCGGCCCCCTAGGGCACCCTTGAATCGGAATGCTAAACGCGTATTGAGTGACAGCCCAAGCCGAGGTCCCCTCTCGGGGGCCCTTGTGCCTAGTCACTCCATGGAGCGTCCACCGAAGCGATCTAAGAGCTCGGTGGCCTCCCAATCCGGTAATAATAACGAAGTAACGGCTCCTGCCGAGGCTCCTGAGGGAGCCCTCGAGCTTAGTTACTCATAAACGAGGTTTAGGCTAAGCGCCATCTGCGCTCGGCCACCTCAAGCCCGGTGAATCTGTAAATGCCTCTTCAAGGCAAACAGTGACCATTCAGTCACAAAAAAAAAAAAAAAATCGTAGATATACAAATGTGCCGAAAAGCTTCGATTTTACTATTCGATACAAATGATCCGTGAAATTGGGTCTACGATAAAATCTTTCTAGATAACGATGATTAAATCAATTTATATATAATATATAATTCAATATAAAAAAGATCAAAGAAATTTTACCAAGATTCTAGAAGTTATCAAAATATTTAAAACTCACGGGCAACATTTCTTAGATAACCGATTTAGATAATTCATTCTTTGTTTTAAAGCTTGTGATTATCATACTGCGATGTTTAGATTCACTAAAAATCGACAGTCGACCAATCAGTCGACCAACCAGTCGACCAGCCAGTCGACCAATAAGTCGACCAACAAGTCGACCAACCAGTCGACCAACAGTCGACCAACAGTCGACCAACCAGTGGACCAACCAGTGGACCAACCAGTCGACCAACCAGTCGACCAACCAGTCGACCAACAAGTCGACCAACAAGTCGACCAACCAGTCGACCAACCAGTCGACCAACCAGTCGACCAACCAATCAACCAACCAATCAACAAATAAATAATAATAATAAAAGAGATGAAAGTTTTTGAACATTTCCTCATTCAGTAATAACATCCAGTAACAATTTATTCATACCAACTTAACCGTATACAAGTTGTGTTCGCATTAAACAAGTGAACTCAAATAGAATTTTCATACTTTATTCAACTGTAAATTCAAAATGTTCATTTAAATTAAGCATATTTGTTGGTCTGTTAGGTTGTTAGGCAACTTTTTTTTATTATTTTTTTTTATTATTTAATAAGTACATACAAATTGTCTACATACAAATAACTTCGCCAAACTGCCAAAAACAGTTTATTGGCGAAAGTTCACACCCTTAATCTAACTGGTACACTATACTTAAATTTGTTATGCTAATTTTTTTTTTTTTTGTAAAACAAAAACAACTTAATCGCACCGGTGCACTGTTTATATTCACTTTGTGCTTAGCAACTTAAGTGGTTATGCAATTAATGCAAATTATAATATTAAATAAAAGTATTTATTTTCAGCGACTATACCCGCATATAATTATAACAAGCAATATTATTTACTTGCATTTCATATACCTGTCAATACTAATGTTAGAAAAGGAGATATATATTTTCGTTTGTAACGTATAAACTCAAAAACTACTGGACCGATTTCAAAAATTCTTTAGCCATCAGAAAGGTACATTACCACTGAGTGATATATGCTATATTTAACTACTAGCTGTCACCCGCGACTCCCTTCGTATAGATTTAAAAATAAACAAAAATGTGACCTATGTGCTTTTCATCATCCGTTCAGCCATTTAGGTGGTAAACTCTAACAAATATTTATCTATTCAAACACATTTAGTTATAATATTAAGTAAGATTGTTACAACGTAATTTTTTACAAATATTTACATTAATCAATAATAGATTAATGTACCTTCATTTTCATCTTCTAACTATAACGACTTTTTTTGCAGTTGTATTCATATCTGCCAGCCCCATTTAGATTACATGCGTGATTTGTAGAATCCTTACTCTATTACGTCTAAGTCATGTAAGTTTTGTAGCATGTGATTTATTTCTTAGACCGAAGAACCGCTCCTCCAAATAAAGTGGCCATTAAATTGTCTTTCATGTCTAGTCTCGTCTAGTCTATGAACATTAATTTTATACCCGTCGGTCTTTTGCTACCAATTTGTACGTGAGAAATTAGGTTCATTTTGAAAAGCAAAGATTAAATTAGATTTGCAGATTAAATGTTAATTAAAAATAATAAATATTATAATATGTTATTTGAAGTAGAGAATAGTATTCTCTCATAGTTTTTAAAAGACGAAATAAAAAAAATATTTGTAGTTTTATTTTATGTATATTTATAATAGTTTTGTTTATCTATACTTATGCAATACTCGTAAAGAGGAAAGATTTGTATTTTTGTATGTATTTGATTCACGAAAAAACTACTGGGCCGATTTTAATAATTCTTTCACTATTAGAACGGTAGTTTATCTGTGAGTAATATCTGACAAATATATACTTATAAATAATATTGAACTGGAAAACGAATTTCAGTGCCTGAAATACATACAAAGCTATCGTCTAACAAACTTTAAGATACTAATTGCAAAACAAAAGAAAAACGGAAGGAATAAAGTGCCAAGAATTGTGTTTTTTTTTAATGGTCAATTTATTCGTGAAATTTGGCACGGTGAACAGAAAGTTACTAATTGGACAACACGAAAATCTCATTACTCCTCCATTTCTCAATCGTTGCTGTTTATTGTGTTAAAATGAAAAAAAATATTCACAGCCAAGCCAATTAATGTCGACCGGCCTCCGATTTCATTGATAATAGTAAATACAAAAAAAAATTATTTAATACTTTTTGCACAGTGTTGCAATTATTATTTTCTGTTAAATAAAAAAAAATTTTTAGGTAGCTTGTGTTTTTCCAGACTATGTTCTAAATCTGTGCCAAATTTTAGAGAGATCTGTTTTGCCGTTTTTAAGATACGTAACAAACATCCATCCATCCAAACATTCGTAATTTATAATATTAGTATGAATTGTCATGGTATTTTTTGTTTAAATAAAATAGTGATTCTCAACCTTTTTTTTTGCTGCGGCACATATTTAACGATTTCGAAATTTGGCAGCATACAAATAAAAAGATAAAAATTATTTACTAACTACAACACACTGCATAAATAGTTTATGACAAAAATATGCAAAATTTGGCGGCACACAAAAGTGGTTGAGAATCACTGGTATAGATTATGATAATGGCTACTAATTTCAAGAAACAAGAAATTAAAATGTTATTTAGCTAAGAAACATCATTAACGATAAAAAAAAACATGTAAATCTTATTCAGGGAGTTTCTCATTAATTTCTTTAATTCCCGTATCTGTAAAACGTTGAATTCTAATTTACATTTTTTCCATCTCATTTCTCACAATTCCCTTCAGTCTAAGACTTATTTAAATTCTTAATTAAATTCTCAAGACTGAATTAAGTAGTTCTTATGACGAGCTCCATTAAAATCTGCTAACAAGAGATTAAGGTGAGAACCTTTATAGAAATTTAACTAGCTATTTGGTTTTATATACATGACCAGTTCACTATACGTCCCCACCGAGGGACTCGGAGCCTACCCTGAGTTAGGGTGATTAGGCCATAGTCAACCACGTTGGCCAAGTGCGGGTTGGTTGACTTCACACATATCTTTGAATTTCTTCGCCGATATGTGCAGGTTGCATCACGATGTTTGCTTCACCTGTAGATTACAAGTCTAGTTTAACCACTGAGCCAGCGACATTTCGTATACACGATATTATAAAAACTGTATTTTATTGTTAACATTCATGTAACCTTTCAATTGAAAACGTCAACATTCAAATGCTCGAATGACAACGTTGCGTTTGGGTCAGAATTTTTTATGAGTTACCATGGCTTCTTTGCTGCTAATGACCTGTATTTTGTCACTTTCTCAAATTACATTTTTTCCAATTTATCAACCCCTATATTTAGTAGCTTAAAAATATATAGCCTAAAGTGTGTCCTAAGTGATACGCAGTAATAAATATTCAAAAACATACTGTGAGTTTTGACATCCTACATAAAAAAGTATGTACTTACCTTTTATATAGACTACTAGCTGTCGCCCGCGACTCCATCCGCGTGGAATTAAAAAAAAAATCAAAACTAAGTAGCCTATGTGTTCTTCCAGACAATCCTCTCCATCCATACCAAGTTTCATCGAAATCCGTTCAGCCGTTTAGGCTACAAACTCTAACAAACATCCATCCATCCATCCATCTAAACTTTTGCATTTATTTTATTAGTATGACTATAATTTATACTAACAAATTGAATAAAACCGTTAAGTATTAATGACAGGGTATTGTTGAAAATTCTGTAGATAAGAACAAAAAATATACGACATACAAAAAAAACGTTCACGATTCTTTTGATGCTAAAATATTCGTTCTCAAAGAATTAATTGCCTTCGTTAGAATGCGTAATTTCCGTTCCTTTTTTTCCAATTTTCCGTCCCTTGAAATGAATAAGATATATTTTATGCTTTAGTTATCTATACAAGGTTTTATTTCTATACTAGCTTTCGCCTGCGACTCCGTCAGCGTGGAATCAAAAAACAATGAGTAGCCTATGTGTTCTTCCAGCCTATCCTCTACGTCTATGCCAAATTTCATCGTGGTCCGTTCAGCAGTTTTTTTTTTTAGTTTAGGTTACAAACTCTAAAAACATCCATCCATCCATCTAAACTTTCGCATTTATAATACTAGTAATAATTAAGATCATTCTAAATATAATTTGCAGTTCTATTATTTTTAAATTAACATAATTTTTGATTAAACGTGCTAGAGAACAATAACTCGCTACTCAAGAGAAGTGATACGATATTCAAAAGCTACCGTTGTAAATAAATCCGATCTTGTGACAACAGAACAAAGCCGTTGTTACAAAACTTACGTAACGTCGTCGTGTATTACTGTGGCAATGTTACATGTGACTAAAATACAAAAGTAGCGTCTACATAGACTAGAAATTCTATATATAAGAGAGCAGATATCGAATTCTATCTATATCTATGCTTCTATACTATGAGTAATATAATAAAGCGTAAACACACTACTACGTGGCGTAGTATGTCAGCAACCACAGTATATTTTTAAATAATTCTTTCTTTAATAAAAAGCCCTACTCTTACGACACGCTTTAGGCTATACATTCTCACGCTATTACTTAGGGACTAGATAAATTGTAAAAAACGTTCATGTGGAAAAGGGACCATAAACTACAAGCTGCCAACATTAAGGAAGCAAGGTTATTATGGTAACGGTAATTTTGACATTTGCAATTGAGAATTTGTAAGTAATAACATAAAGTGTTTATAATTTTATGAGGAATAATTGTCCAATTATAAACCTGCCTTCAAGTTAAAACATTGTTAAGATTAATTTAGACACTTGTTTCTTACTATTCGTTTTTCCATTTGTCAGTTGAAGATTCATTTCTACTATTTGTTTTATTAAAACTTATATTGTTTTGTAAAAAATGTACCTAGTAAGCTGGAAGTTAGGTTTTCATTGAATATAAAGAAGCATTTCTGTACCATAAACTAAAATTCAATTTCAAAGCATTGAAATATTATAAATCCTTACTAAAATATAAAGGATGCGCCATAAAATGCTAATAATTCTAGACGGCGCCGGCGGTCCACTTCAAAGGCGAGTAAAGAGAGGACCGACGGAACATTTTCTTACCGCTTTTACGAACACCAAAGACATTCATGTTTCAAAATTATTTTATGCAGGGTTTTTGCAGTTTATGTTTATTTTATTACAAGCTGTTGCTCGCGACTTCGCCCACGTGTAATTAAAAAAATAATAACAAACCTAGCCTATGCTACAGAAAACGAAGCTTTTTAATGGTAAAAGATTTTTTAAATCGGCGCAGTAATTTTTGAGTTACTTCAATACATACAAAAATACAAATCTTTCCTCTTTATTAGGATAGATTACCTAGTGATTCGTTAATGTTAGCTTAAGCTATGTAAAACTTAAGTTACATAGCTTGGACGCATATTTCATGAAATTGTCTAACCAGAAACTAAGGAATAGTTAAACGAAGCTGGGAAACCGGCCATTAATAAAACATACTCTGAACTAGTACTGGAAACATAAAATAGACACAACATAATCCTTCAAAAGTATTTATATTGTGTTCCAAAGGTATCATAAACTATCTTCTTACATTCCTAATTACTACTAGTTATAAAGTTAACTCATTGTAAACAACAAACAGCACCTTAGAACCGTTAAACTGTCGTTAAAAGCAACATTAAGTTGACTTTAATTAATTTATTACAGTCTACGACCTTCAGATATCGATCCAATCATACTAATATTATAAATGCGAAACTTTAGATGGATGGATGTTTGTTAGAGTTTGTAGCCTAAACGGCTGAACGGATTTTGATGAAATTTGATATAGATATAGAGGATAGTCTGGAAAAACACATAGGCAACTTACTTATGATTTTTTCTTATTTCCACGCGGACGGAGTCGCGGGCGAAGGCAAATATTTTTTAAGGACTAAGTAGATTACAAATGTCAAAAGTTAACCTTTTTCTAATAGTAAATAAATTACAGGTGTTTTCCGTTGGATCTATCGGCCTACCGATCATTCGGTCCTATGGGATTTTTTCCTCTTGGGCAGATTGATTCAATGGAATCGGTTTAATAGGATTTTTTTTGGGAATTGACTAGTAGTTCGATTGGTCCAACGGGAAAGACCTAAAAATTTCAACAATTAAAAATTATTGTCGGTTTTTTAATGAAAACTTATAAAACATTTTTCCTACGTTTAAGTATGAAATACTTTTTGTTTTATCTGCCCGCCTCACTTTTCTACAATAACTAGATAATGTTTTACTGTAGCTAGTTTCTTTCTAATAAAATAAAATACGATATCTATTATTCTTCCTTCATATAATAACCATTGTGAAATATGATGTTTTGTTAAACAACGAAGAAATATAGCTGAGGTTTCTTTTATTCACATAAATATATAGTCAAAGAATTAAATTCCCTTCCCACTTAGAATTGAACATCATAATGCAATCTATCATAAGAGCTATAATTTAAACGTATGTTATAACGATTTCGAATTAATCGCATTCCGTGACTGTTAAACGAAATTTCACCGATATGGGTAGGAAATAAAATTCCTCGACTGTAAACGATTGATTGCATTGACAACCCACCGTATTTATAGAGGCAATTTAACCTACAAAAGAATTCCATCCACCCTCACTCAAGTGATAGCCTCTACAAAAATGTTTAACCTATAAGTTTTTTATCGCACGGCACACCTTCGCGATATTAAAAACCCTTTATGGTCAATCCACATTCCAACGTGAAGCTTTGATACACTATTAAAAAAGGTAACGCGATATTGGATAATCCCATCAACTCTTTACGCCTTTGCCTAAAAATGTTAACATAAAATTCTGGCAACATTTTTGACATTATCATTCTTCATAATTACAAATGCGAAAGTTTAGATGGATGGATGGATATTTATTAGAGTTTGTAGCCTAAACTTCTGAACGGATTTCGATGAAATTTGGTATAGATGTAGAGAATAGTCTGGAAGAACACATAGGCACACTTTTGTTTTTTTTAATTCCACGCGGACGGAGTCGCCGGCGACAGCTAGTTCTTCAATAACTATACAACGCCTACATATAACTGCTCTATTGTAAATAAAACAATACATTCGTACTTGGTTTCTTTCATTTACACTGCTAAAACACGCACGAAATATTGTCTATTTACCAACTATTTAACAATATAACTTAACTAGAATATTAAAACTGCTCGAGGGCGCTTCAGCTTCCTTATTACATCACTTTTTAATGTAAGCAAAAAAATTCCATATATTTCCGGAATAAGGTTCTCAGTTCAGGATCTGGGTGGACCCGCCGAGGCTAACACGACACACTCTTTTCTCGAAGCGCTTTACGGGACTTTTGACACTTAAATTTCGTTATGGCTAAAGTTAGAAGGTATATAAATCTTTAGTATTATACAGGTATAAAAAAGCGTATCATTAATACTCGTAATTTATCAAGCTTGTAATTAGCACAAAGTAAATAAAGGTAAGACAAAGGGAGTAAGATAAGCAGATAACATTAATAATAACTCAAGTTTTGAGCTACAATTTATTAGCAAGATATAACAGATTTCAGGGCAACGTAAATAAAGCAAAAAGACAAATAGCTTAGGTATTTGATGATTTTAAATGTATAAAAAGAGCAATCACTACTTTAAAATCTTTTAAACTAAATGACAACGTAGTAAGATAAGCAATTAAAAGAAAAGTTTAAATACAGTTTTTGTTGATTAAATAAACCAAATATAACCCTTTACAATGTCAGTTATAAAGTTATCAAAGACTTTAATTAAGAAACTCAATTAACACCGGAGGGGTACACCGGTAGAGGTAGACCTAGAAAGAGATGGATAGATTGCGTGAAAGGTGACATGATCAAAAAGGGAGTGATGACTGAGATGACGGATGATATAGTTATTTGGAGGACGAAAACCGGGTGCGCCGACCCTACGGGAGTAGGATAAGGCAGGGCAGATGATGATGAATTAACACGATTGATAAACTCAAAGTTTAAAGCAACAAATATTTACTCATAAAATATGTAAATTATTTATTAGTTCTAGAAATGTATCTGCTCACAGAGTCTCTATCAGTAAATCAACGTAGAACTATATTAATATTCAATGTTATTTACTTTGAACAGCAAAGGGCTTGCTTAATTAAAAACTATCCTTTGACTTGAGCTTCAATTTATTTAGACTGGAAACTGGAATATTGAATAAGTCCGGAAGGTACAGTACGATAGTCACGGAAAGACTTTTTATTTACTAACTAGCTGTTCCCGTGCGGCTTCACCCGCATGACATTATAGAAACTTTATTTTATTGTATACATTTGTCAAATTATCAATAGCAAATGTCAAAATGACATGACAAACCTTGACAATCTTGCTTCCTTGATGTTGGCAGCAACTTATAGTATCTTTCCCACATTAGGCTTTTTATCCAAAATATTTAGCCCCTAAGTTTAAAGGCGTAAAAATATATAGCCTAAAGCGTGACGTAAGTGTAGGGCTTTTTATTAAAAAAAGAATAATTCAAAAATATGCTGTAATTGCTGACATCTTAGGCAACGAAGAAGTGTGTGTTTACGCTTTATTATAATAGTATAGATAGTATAGATATTATAAATGCAAAAGTTTAGCTAAATAGATGAATATTTGTTAGAGTTTGTAGCCTAAACGGCTGAACAGATTTTGTTGAATTTTGGTACAGATGATAGTCTGAAAGAACACATAGGCTACTCACCTTTGTTCTTTTTTTAATTTAACGCGGACGGAGTCGCGGGCGAAAGCTAGTTTATATTATAAATGCGAAACTTGAGATGAATGGATGGATGTTGTTAGAGTTTGTAGCCTATACTGCTCAACAGCTATCGATGAAATATGGCATAAATGTATAGGATAGTCTGGAAAACACGGTGGTTGATCACTTTTGTTTTTTTTTAATTCCACGTGTACGGAGTCGCGTGCGAAAGCTAGTGAATTAATAAAGTATACCAAAAGCAGCATCGAATGCTCTGTCTGAATATCCCTGTCTTCGTATTCTCTCTTCCTCTTTTTAATTGATCCCTGATAGCTATGGAATCAAAGATGGCCGCTTGCTCGTTTGTCAAACGTTATTGTTCGTTGTGCAAAAATGCTATAATATATTTTTCATAACATAGTCTATCAACTTATAACTACACAAACTCTCTGAAGACTAAACTTGTCTCGTTTTATCTCTTGCTAGTTTTATGTCGACATCAAAGTTATTCGCGTTTGAGTTGTTTTAACTTGGAAGCATGTTCAGTGTATGCGGGATAAATTTATGACAGCAAATTAAAACAAAAAACTGTAGCCAGCGTGATTAAAACTACCAAATCTGTAGAGAAAAATGTACTGAAATAAACACACTAGAGTATTTCTTTTGACTAACCTATCGCACAACTGTTTAGTCGAACTAAGATTCCTATTAGTTTATATGGAAATGAGCACACTACTCCATCTTAATTGTGCAACTAAACAGTTGAATTGGCTGTAAAACAATCGACAATCGCACAACTGTAGTGCGATAGTTTAGTCAAAGATGTGTGCCCGCTTTAATAAAATTAAATAAAACAATGAAATACGGATTATCGGTATTCCACTAAATCACTCCGCAGAGTGCATTTGAAATTACTCCATAGTTAATTACGTGAATACACTCCAGTTCATTCACACGCTCTTGTAAGAACTGACAAGAATTTATTGCACGTCTCCACCAGTCCTTTGCGGTTAGAATTTCCATTAGGTATTTACAAACTTGAACACAAATTCACTTAAAGACATTTAACAGTAAAATGTAAAATTATACACCTTTTTTATGACAAGACAATCGGTCTAAGAGTAGACGCATACATTTGACTAAACTATCGCGTAACTGTTCTACGATTGTCGATTGTTTCGCAGACAATTCAACTGTTTAGTTGCACAACTAAAAATCGAGTATAGTGCGCACCTCCATATAAGCTCATAGGAATAAAAATGTGACTAAACAGTTGTGCAATAGTTTAGTCAAAGGTGTGCGCGCTCTAAAGCCCGCTAGATGCATCACAAAGCTACATAACATGTTACATTACTGTCCTTTGTTTAAAAAAAGCAAGTTCCTAACGCAAAACTCAAAAACATATCCATGTTATTGTAAAAAGATACAATTTTATTAGAAAAATCTCCAATAGTCTACATTTTTAATGTTTCTTCTCTTAGTTTTTACATCAATTGATTGATTTAAAAGTAATATATTCAGACGGAACAGGGGTTAACACTAGTTAATTAATATATTTTCTGATCCGACGTTGATGGAGCGTTGCTTTCTTGGAGAGTTTAGAATTTGTTAGCACAGTTGAACTTAGCAGGTTGTTAAGCTGAACTGCAAGTAAGTTTACAACTCCGCGATTACAAAGTTCAGAGTTAAGTAAAGGTTCCTAATCACCTAACATACTGTGCTTATGTTAGCCAACTTAGATATGGTTAGTAATTTTTACTTTGTATATGTGCGTCAATCAAGTAAAAATGTCAAAAGAATTCGACATAAAATAGTTCATTGATAGAAGCTAATAATTTTTTTGTTTAGTAATAATTTTAAAGACCAACATTTTGATGCTGATTGGATAGTTTTCTTCAATTCTTAGCACTTGGTTGGCTACAAGTATAAAACGGTTGTCGGACCGTAATATCGGTCACTAAACGCCTATAAAATAATTGATAGCCATAAACACCAGAGCAAAGAGAATTCGTTTTCTTAACCTTAAGGTTAACAAAATGCCGTTAGGGTGTGCGCCCACCTAAAACTAAACAACTGTTGTGTGATTATCGATTGTTTCACAGCCAATTCAACTGTTTAGTTGCACAACTAAGAATCGATTTGTGTACTCACCTCCATAAAAGCTCATAGGAAACAAAGCAAGACTAAACAGTTGTGCGATAGTTTAGTTTCAGATGTGCGCACGCTCTTAACCTTAAAGAGTTTAGCTAAGTTGCCTTCTACTCTAAAAAAATAACATTAGAAATATAAGGGAGATATTTGTATTGTAAGTGTTATAGGCTAAGATCTAAAGCGTTTTCCTTCCCTCATCAGATTTCCTGATAACACCTACATTATATGAAACAGCACATATTTTTAATACTACACAAAGACAAGTTGTTATCCTCCAACAAAAGTGTTTACTTTGAGACCAACGAAAGTCGCGTAAAGGAAATAAAAATACAAGTTGAAGTCATTTTGTAGGGAATTGGCACTTACCGTTTAACAAGCTGGAGAGATAGGACTCTAATTGGATAACAGAGACGCTCGTTACTGTTTCCATTTCGAAAGACGAAACAATTATTTTACGTAATAAAAGAAATTTAAAGTTTTAAAAACTTTCATTTTGTTTATTACCCTCACTTAGAGAAAATGTTTATAATTTAAATTCAGATAAAACAGCCAAAATTTCGTTGAAAAAAATCTTTAAATGGATTAATAATTAATTTCTGAAAATACCAAAAAACGCTTGTACAAAACTCATATTGTTATCCCTTTTCATTCCCTTTGCGTGAAAGAGATATCTATATGACTTTGCACACTTTAGCAGAAGCTAAAGGTCTCACCTTTCGTTTCTATGAAAATAATTTCACTAATTACTGTAGTTATCTATCAAGGTAAAAAGTAAATGTAAATTATAACACAGAAATGTCCAAATAAATTCTCAAAGAACATTAGCGAGATTGTACCAGAATCCCTTATTAAAGATTACTCAGGTTAGTCGACGTTGAATTATTACGCCTTCGATAGGCTGGAACGACGCCGTTATACAAGGACTTTCTTTTTTAAAGACAATTTTTGAGAAATAAATCGTAGTACTTTAGAATCATGATTAGATATCCTATCTTCATCATCATCACCATTTCCATATCCTACTTTAAATAAAACCACATTTTTCTTCTACCTTATGATTTTACTTGTGCATATATTTTGAAATTATTGTATTATTGTATTAAGTACACGTAAATCAGTCTTATTATCAATTATTTTATTTATTTAGTAAATTACTAGCTTTCGCCCGCGACTCCGTCCGCGTGGAATTAAAAAATACAAAAGCAAATAGCCTATGTGTCCTTCCAGGCTATCCTCTACATCTATGCCAAATTTCATCGAGATCCATTCAGCCGTGTAGCTTACAAACTCTAACAAACATCCATCCATCCATACATCTAAACTTTCGCATTTATAATATTAGTAAGATAACATTAGCCTCCTTTCTGAGATATTTCAATTGCATCCGTTCATATCAGAATAGTAACTATAGGGCTTCTCTTGCTAAAATTTACATATGTTTTTACATATGCATTTTTTTAAAATTTCTTAATGTATCTTACACCATTCTAACTAAAATCAAGGTTAGTGTTAGGACACAGTTTACGGTAATAATCAGATTCAAATCCCCAAGTGATCGAAAATCCGTACAATTAGAGCGCGTCATACCTAAAACTAAACTATCCCAAGACTGTTTAGTCTCTCTTTGATTCCTATGAGTTTATATGGAGGTGCACACACTACTCGATGTTTAGTTGTGCAACTAAACATTTGAATGAGCTGCCAAACAATCGACAATCGCAAAACAGTTGTGCAATAGTTTAATCAAAAGTGTGCGCTCGCTCTTAACCAACAAGCTGTCGTGTTTGTAAGCTTTTTTGATAATTATTTACAAGTACCAAAGTTTTAAACAAAGCGTACCCTCAAACATACAGTACATTAAATAAATGTGTACATGGTTATGTGGAATGTAAAGCGAAATGCGTACAACAATTTCCAATTACCAAACTTGTCGGGCTCGTATCAAAGTATTACAATAAATTACCAAACAAGTTTCCCACAGAGCCAAAGTTTAATTATTGTCAGCCTGAAATTACTAACTATTAACTATAACTAAGATTATTATTATTATCAAAGGGAATATCTTTTGAAATGAACATGACATTATTTTGTTTTCATCCAAAAGTTTTCACTCTTATTTCTAAAGCTATAAAATTAAAAGCATAGCTTGTAGCCTAAGAGCGAGCGCGCTGACTAAACTATCCCACAACTGTTGTGCGATTGTCGTTTCGCAGCCTATTCAACTGTTTGCACAACTAAAATCGAGTAGTGTGCGCACCTCCATATAAACTCATAGGAATCAAAGCGAGACTACACAATTGTGTGATAGTTTTGTTTCAGGTGTGCACACCTCCATATAAACTTATAGAAATCAAAGCGAGACTACACAATTGTGTGATAGTTTAGTTCCAGGTGTGCGCACGCTCTTAATGTCTTAACGTGTTTTAGTTAGTAGACCCATGCAACAGTGTATTGTATTTATTTCTAAAGTAAATAAAATACAAACACACTTTGTAGTAAAAAATCGTTTCGTTTATCTTGGTACACAAGATGTTCTATCTTACATACTAAAATTTTCTCGAGTAAGTTAGAATTTTTGAAAACAAGTCCACGAATACAGATATTTCTTACGACAGAAAGTAAGGAAAACCTCTATAAATCCTTGTCCATATGTTAAAAGAGATCGCATACGGCATGCGGTAACGAAAATTAATGGTTTAACTACGTTATAAAAGTTCCATTTTATATAAACGCTGCCGGGCTATTTTATAGCCTTGCGGACAATTTCTGCAATTTTATGAAAATTATTCCCTCAATAATAGTTTTAAAACTTTATGCGACTATTATTTTGTATAAAATTATGAAACCAAATTGCTTGTATAGTTTGTACAATCATTTTCTTTTAAGTCAAAGAGATTAAACAACTAAAATGTTTCTTGGCATAATTTATTCTCTTCAATTAAACCGTGTCTACTTTACAAGAACCAATAATTTTCAGTACGGCTGTTTATGTTAGATTATAAATAATACGCGGTTTTACTTAGTTTTTTTATATTTATTTAATGTACATTCTGAAACTACGTATTGTAAATATTTTGTACGAGCTGTCGCCCGCAAACTTAGTTAGCGCAAATTTAGACCACCCGTTACGCCATTTTGACAGCGGAATTACAAAAGTAGCTTATAATATAGAAGTAGTCTATGTCAACTACTCTTCGGAGAAATTCTGGTCGAAATCGGTCCAGTCGTTTCGGAGATTACCCGGAACAAACGCGGCTTACGGACAGACAGACAGACAAAAATTTTTTAAATGCGATTTTCGTTATCAGCAACGCAAATACATCATCTTCCTGAAATCTGTTTTTTTTTTCACAAACAGACACTCCAATTTTATTATATGTATATAGATATAGATGATCTCTTGCTTAACAAAGTTTACTTGAGAATTTTCCTAATACTGTTTTTATTTCGTGTAGCAAACATTTGTTGTGTTGTTTTGGCACAGCTGCGCAATAAAGTTGCCCACTTTACTGCACGCCAAGTTTTTATCTCTTCAGGTTGCTAGTTATGTACCTCTTGAATCACGTTTTATTGACAAAAATTCTCTATAGAAGAACATCAGGATTGTTCATCACAATATTTGTTACTAGCTTTGGGCCTCGGCTACATCCACGTTTTTTTTTTAAATCTATACTCTAATATAATAAAGCGTAAACACACACTACTTTGTGGCTTAGGATGTCAGCAATCACAGCATGTTTTTGAATAACCTTTTCTTTAATAAAAAGCACTACACTTACGACACGCTCTAGTCTATATATTTTCATGATATTAAACTTAGAGGGTTAATAAATTTAAAAAAAAAACCTTCATGTGGGGAAAATAAATAATTATAATATATGAATAAATTTAAAAAAAAAACCTTCATGTGGGAAAGGGACCATAAACTACAAGCTGCCAACATTAAGGGAACAAGGTTATGATGGTAACGGTAATTTTTACATTGTACTTGAGAATTTGACAAATGTAAACAATAAAATAAAGTCATGCCGATGAAGCCGCACGAGAACGGGAATAGTAATAAATAACGAAAGCTGATTTTCAAATGATAATTTATTTAATAATGTAAAACTGGTAACTCTCTCGATAACTAACAAATGATAGCAATCTTCCATTTAACGCTTCTCTAACCAAGTTTGTTAATGACACTTTGTTAAGCACTCTTGTTCTATTCAGTTTAGAAACATCAATACAATATGACATACTGCTCACTATTAAATAGTAACACAGAAAACTTAGTTTCATAAACAAATTAAATATTAAAAAAAACAATGCTTAAAGACATAAAAACTAACAGTCAATCATTGCAAATTACCTCTAATGTCATTAAAAATAAACCATTGTGCACAAATATGAATAAACATAAAAAAATATAGAACTACAATATTAAACTATCTTATTATTATTTCAATTAATAACGAAGTTAATAGTCAAACTGATTTATTAAAAAAAATCCATACGATTATCCTTATAAAGTAACCAGCAAATAATAAATACCCATTAAGAAATAAGCAGTTTAAAATAATCAAATGATCTTATTAGAAAATAAACTTACGGCCAAATAAACAATTCGCTTTAAAACAAATTACAATCTAACATCATCATCATCTCCTTATCCTACTCCCGTAGGGTCGGCGCAACAGGTTTTTGTCCTCCACATAGCTCTATCATACGTCATCTCAGTCATCACTCCCTTTTTGATAATGTCACCTTTTACACAATCCATCCATCTCTTTCTAGGTCTACCTCTAACGATGTACCCTTCCCTACTTCCTAACGAAAGTCAAAATTTTAATGAATTTTCATTAAACTCCTAATTCCATTAAAATTTTGACACGACCTTATCATTAAAAACGGAGTTACAGTTTCCTGATCATACACAAGGTAACATTTAGTTCAATACGAAATAGTCTGTTAATCTGCAAAGGGATTTAGAACAGGTCGTAAATAGTCCACAGTTCCATTAGACGTAATCTACTATTCCTGATCGCTACGAACATTCTGTTCTACGATTTGTAGTGCTAAGGTTATTTAATACAATAAATATCAACACTAAAGCCTATAACTCCATAGAGACACTGTTTAGTTAAACATTTGTTTTAACTTTTTTGACGCTGATTGGTGTTACAGAAGTAATTGTAGTTATGTAACTTGCTAATATTGTAAATGCGAAAATTCAGATGGATATTTGTTAGAGTTTGTAGCCTAAACTGCTATAAGAATATCGATGAAATTCGCCATAGAACACAGTCTGGAAGAACATATAGGCTATTTAATATTGTGTTTTTTTTAACTTCACGTGAACGAAAGCTAGTAGAATAAATGCGAATATTTAGATGGATAGATGAATGTTTGTTTGAATTTGTAGCTTTGCTGAATGGGTCTCGATAAAATTTTGCATAGAACATAGTCTTGAAGAACACATGGGCTACTTACTTTTGTGTTTTTTAATTTCACATGGATGGACTTGGGGGCGAAAGTTAGTTTTACCGTAAACAAGTATTACTATAATGCGCTACATTATTATGTATTTTTAGTAACATATTGTTGCCTAATAAAAGTAGAGCTATAGGCTTCAGAGTCATAAAGATGACGGTTAAATTGATTTAAGTGTGCCTATGTGCTACTTGCCGATTTTATTTCTGACTCATGAATTTTATCGGCACTTAAAGGAGACTTTTATGTTTAAATAAAATAAATGGTTTCGACGAAACTGCGTAGTTGTTGAGTTAAAATATTACAAAGTATACATTAGAAAATATTGAATACGCTTAACATTGTTTACTAAAAGAAAAATAGTACTCTATTTGAATTTTCTTAGCCTAGTACAGTTTTTGAGCGTCGGTGGCTCAGTGGTTTAAGCACTTGACTTGTAATCTACAGGTCTTGGGTTCGAATCCCGCCGCCATGTACCAATGTGATTTTCGATTTTTCGAATTTTCATATGTACATAATTTACCCGACGTTCTTACGGTGAAGGAAAACATCGTGATGCAACCTGCAATATCAGCGAAGAAATTCAAAGATATGTGTGAAGTCAACCAACCCGCACTTGGCCAGCGTGGTTGACTATGGCCTAGTCACCCTAACTTTAGGGTAGGCTCCGAGCCCCTCGGTGGGGACGTATAGTGAGCTGGTGATGAAGTACAGTTTTAGTGGAAGAATTTAGATAAAATCCTTTCTTACTACTCTCTTAGCTAACATTATTTTCTATTAATCTAGCTTTAAGGCTCTGTCTCTAGGGCAGCATGTAAATCAATTAGTTTTATAAACAGGGTGATGTTTTTGATGCTACAAGGAAAGCACAGATTTCCTGGAGGGGGCAAAAAATTTCACCCTGTAAATAGAAAATTGTGATGACACAAAAACGATGCTATATTTATTTACTGAGGATCGACTAAAAGTTAGATAAGAACCCCAACATCCGGTACAAGTTTGTAATTGGAAATTGTTAAGCAAACATTCTAGCAAAGGGCTAAATTTGGAGTAAATTAATGAGTTTTGCCTTTCGGGCACGATTCGGGCAAAGATAAAACTTGAATGATTTTATTTGTTTGAGAAGAGATTTGATTGACGACGATTTATACAAACAATATATTAATTTAAATTGGTTTTATATTTAAACTACAAACAGGATTACCTATAAAAACTATTTAAGTTAAAGTCATTTTCCGTAGAAGAAACAGAAAAAGACGGATTTAATCCTACGGCAGTGAAAACCAACTTTAAAGGGTTATTAGCATACTTTAATTAGAATGAAAATGTCTATATAATAGCCATAATTAAACATAAATTGAATCATCCATACAGATAAAAAATTGCTTCTTTTCTGAATGAATTACCGTTTGTTTTTAGGTAATAATCGCGTAACAAAATGGATGTGAACATTCAGGAAATGCCATTAATAAAAAAAGGCGTCCGTATTTCATCCGGTGTAACGGCACCCAACGGGGTTAGGGGATCATTATGACGGTCGGAAATAAAGAGATAAATAAAATAGGGTAATCACTCACTATTACTCTTTATAACAGGTAAATACTTGAGACCTGGAGAATCTCAGTTGTATTACATAATACTTAGACTGCAGTTTCAAATAAGTTATTGTATGCGTGCATGTAAAAGCTTATTATGTTCTCTACGAACAGCTAACAACGTGTAGCCCTCGCAAAGTTCTACAGAAAATACATGCACAGAATGCTTTAGATATCACTAGTTTTCCACGGTGGACATACTTGTTGGAAATCATATCACCATCTTCCATTCCATTCTCCTCGTCAAAAAGAGACAACACAAATTTGGGAATTTAAAAAAATATGTTAATGTTAAAAACATTAACGACACAATATAAAAAAATAATTTTTCATTTAAGATTAAGATTTAAAGCTTAATATTTTTATGACCGGTTTCCCAGCTACGTTTACCAATCCGTTAAGGTTTCGGATTCGATATATACAGGAAAAGCGTTTCCGAACTACGTAACTTGATTTACTTTGTTAAAAAATAGGTCAACCTAACACTAATGGATCGCTAGGTATTAACAAAATAAGGGGAAACTTCAGAAACCTAGCATTAATGTTCAAAGCTCGTAGACTCGTAGATAATTACAAAGTTAGAAGCTATGAGATTAAATAACAAACTTTAGAAACCGAAAGGTGGGTTCTACTTGAACGTATTCTAAAACTTCACGATAATGTATGAACTTGAAAGTTTTGTGCCGTACATACTAAGACCTGCAGTAAAAATGAATTTAAAATAGATATAAATATTTTTAACAGTCGCTTCAGTCTCTTAACGATTATGAAATTAACAGAAAAACAAAAGAAAAAAATTATAAAAGTATACCTACGGCTTTTCCATTCTGAAACTCTATAAATATGACACCATATTATAACATTACAGAGCATGAAGCAGAGAAATCACTCTGAAAAAGACCCTTGAAACGTCTAGAACTACTCTGTGCCAACAATTAACTTTACTATGACTTTTTTAATATTTTTATAATTACTCGTACGAGTACTAGCGTGACACAGACAAATCTCAATTTGCCGCCAAATCGTAAAACAAATGACAAATGAATGAAATTAGTATTCAATAATATTAGCAAAGAGTTCTATTTTCAAAATTGAAAACTTTTTTTTTGTTACATTCTTTAAAAGTGCCAGTTCTGAAAACTTTCAATGTGGCCCTCATAGGCGAAGTCAGGGGTGACTAATTTGTTTCTAATATCGTCTCACAAAAGTTAAAATAATGTTAAGTATGTGTTAATTACTTAAATACAACTTTAAACACGCGAAAAGTGTCCCCTTACCGATGATATCACACCCTTGTTCAACAAAGTTTAGACAAGGGACAACATTGATTTATTGCTCAAATACTATCATTAATTATAGCAAGTCTTATAATCCGATGAATCAAAATAATTCTATAGTATTTTTATTGCAAACCAGCTGTTACTCGCGATTTCGTCCGCGTTAAATTAAAAAAAAATAATAAAAGATATAGCCTATCTCACTGATAATAGCTTTTAATTGGTGAAATAATTTTTGAAATCGGCCCAGTAGTTTTTGAGTTATTTCAATACACACAAAAATACAAATCTTTCCTCTTTACAATAGTACTAGATTTCGCCCGCGACTCCGTCCGCGTGGAGTTAAAAAAAACAAAAGTGAGTAGCCTATGAGTTCTTCCA
The DNA here is from genome assembly GCA_029286645.1 of Papilio protenor. Classification (NCBI taxonomy): domain Eukaryota; kingdom Metazoa; phylum Arthropoda; class Insecta; order Lepidoptera; family Papilionidae; genus Papilio; species Papilio protenor. The sequence goes on along the minus strand of JAGSMZ010000004.1, from coordinate 7,529,894 downwards.
GAGATAGCCTCCACATTTATACCAAATTTCATCGAAATCCGTTCAGCCGTTTAGGCTAAAACTCTAGCAAACATCCATCCACCCATCCATCCATCTAAACTTTCCCATTTATAATATTGGTAAGACTATAGACAACTAAGGCACTAATTTGTTTAACGGTCAATAGAGTCCCTTATTGTATTTCTTTCCCTAAATCTACTTTAAGGGTCACCCTAAATTACAAATAAACAACACTAAGTGATATTAAACAATGGCATAATAAAACACGAGAATAGTTAACCAAAAAATTTATGCAAAAACTCGAATCATTTCTTTCTTTTAAAAAGACAGTAGTAACTAAAAAATTTTAAACAAGTGTCCAGGCAGTGAAAGCTTATGCTTTAAAAGGAAAGAACATTTCCAGACAGTATTGAGTTTAATAAAATACTGGAAGCTGTAACTAATAATCTAAGCCTGTTAATGAAACCGCACGGATTCGTGCTGCGGTTGTAAAATTATGAGCTGAACACGATGCGGTAGATGGTTTATATTCTATGAGGCAATTACACTGTGCAATATAAATTATATGTACATTTTGAATATGCGAATACACATGTAAGAAACAGTAATCGTAATTCTACACTGTTTTTTATCGATTGTCAGTTGTTCTTTTTTCTTCTTCTTCTAATGCCTCTCCATTGCGGGAGGTTGGTTGTCAGCTCAGCTAATCTCACCCTGTCCTGTGCCAATCGAAAAAGTTGTTCGACGCTGGCGATACTTGTCCACTCCCGGATGTTTCTTAGCCATGATTTCCTTTTCCAATGCGTCTTCTGCCTGCGACTTTGCCCATCATAGTGAGTTGGAGAAGCTCATATCTTTCATGTCGTAAAACATGTTCTTTTTTAAATAGCAGAACGTAAATGACAAGCGACAAAAGACTCACAGAATTACGTATTACCACTTGACATCTTCTTCTGAGTGGTATTAGTATTGCACCGGATAAAGGGGCGATTAATTTCGTACAGCAGTTTATAATGGTGCGGATTCTAACATTGTTTTTGGTCTCCTGATATAAAAATTTCCATTTCAAACTAAAATAATTAAACTTCATTTTGTTGACTTTCAATATAGTTCGATATACATTTAAATGCAATTTTATACGATTTTATGAAAATCTTGAAATTTTTGATCTAGCAATTTTTATTTTATTTCTAGTTTTCTCGTTTCCAGCATTCGTTCCAAGTGGAATAACTAAAAATTTATTGTAACGATAAAACCCTAAGTCGTAAAAGTACTTCGGACAAACATTTTCACCTCGAAGTGTACGAACGGTTTCCATTATTCCTAAGGGTACAATTTATTAAAGCTCTACCTACTCCTATAATCTACGTATACCACGATGGCCAATTCTAAACGTACGTATCTAAGCGTCACGCCTAAAGATCAATAAGAAAAACGTTTAGAGATCTTGAATAAAATATTTTAGGTTACTTCCAGTTTTATTTTCTTGTACGTTTCTCGCATACTCTATGCGACTTTGTAAACTTTGGCAATTTCACCTCGTAAATTTTACTAACATCTTTTCTTACAATTCAAATATCTTTAAAAGTTTTTGTCATAAGCCTCATGCCACGTCTATTACTATACTAAGATTACTTAATATTAAAATTGTAATTCAAATTAAAAAAAAATGTAAACAAATACAGAACTTAAAACGAATTATGCAATTTTCAACATCATTACGTCGATACATACGGGTCGCGACCTATTAAAATAGAACTTTCACACGAGGGCAGAACGGTAAACTAGAACTGTGGATAGTGCAGTACTACTGTCTACACTATACCTAATTGTGCGTGGGCGCACACTAGCTGTCATAGTCGTAGCGATACGCTATCTAAAAACTTAACCTGCGCAAAAAACTGTTATTGTTTAAACGTTCAACACAGGCACAGTACTATTTTGATATTGTGCTTTAACAGTAGCTGTACTGTACTGTATTATTATGCCAGTTTAACCCTCGTGTGAAATAAATATAACAAAGGCTAGCCATTGTTCCCCGAAGCGTTCGCTACACTTTAAATGAACAAAAACAAAGCAGCCTTTTTGTTTTAGATTTAACCCCTTGTTTTTTAGAATCATAGGGACGTCTTTGTTTTTTATAGGAAAAGGTTAAACGAGCAAGCGGCTTACCTGAAAATAAATAATAGCAATGTATTCTTTAAGGATTTTGTAACCTTAGGTTTCCACTGACGAATATACAATTTATTTTCTCAGCCTTTTTCTAAGACAATAAGAGTCTATGGCGTTACTTTTCAATTAAACTTAAGAAAAAATTAACAAATCAATTAAGTTAGTTACGTAGTTTCTTCTTCTCTTATTATGACTTAATAATAAAACCTATAAATGTTTACAAAGGAATAATAAATTCTTCATAAATCCACTACAAAGAGTCCTCAATACTCAATGGCAGTACTGCATTCTACGATATTGGATTCTCAAGAGACCATTGTAGTCTAGTGCTGTAGGATATGCATATTCAGAACAGGAAATATAAGCTCATAAAAAACTACATAACACACCTTCCTTTAAATTCTGTCGTATATATATTAAAGATAGCCAATGCATTTGCTACCTTTAGTATTCGACAACAACAATTGTATATCGTTTATCGAGATTTAGACTTATTTTTCCATTCTAGCAAAGTAAGGTAAGGTTTATAGTATAAGGTAACAATGAACAAGCTGTCACCTGAATTCGCAATAACAGCGAAATTACTGCACATAGAACATTGCCGGCAATCATTTGCAGTTCCTTAGGTATTGCGGGTGTCAATGAGCGTCGATCATCGCCTCGGTGTTCCCCTTGACTGCTGCTGGTTTGCCCCTTTATAAAAAAGATGATGCTGATGATTAGAAAGGTAGGCAACGCAGACGCGTTTCCTACCTTTAATCATTAAAGGAGTCGCAAAAAAGATTCTACTTCTACTTATGTGTCTCATCCTTCGCTTCACTTCCCCTTCCTGTCATAAAGATTTAACGCTAACGTAACTTAACGTTTGTAGTATACAAAGTAACAAATTGTAGAAACACTTGTACATAAGTCATATAACTGTGATCTCGTAACAATGATCACGTTACGACAGAAAGCATACGATTTATAGGGACATCGAACGTTCCCCTACAATGTATGACACTTTCGGATGACATTCCCACTAGGACAATGGGAATGTACTTTTAATTATAGCGGTTCTGTAATAACTTAATCTTACTAGTCTTACTTATATATCTTACTAATATTATAAATGCGAAAGTTTAGATGGATGGATGGATGGATGGATGTTTGTTAGAGTTTGTAGCCTAAACTGCTGAACGGATCTCGATGAAATTTGGCATAGATGTAGAGTACAGTCGGGGAGAACACATAGGCTACTTAGTTTTTTTTAATTCCACGCGGACGGAGTCGCGGGCGAATGCTAGTTAGAAATAATTTTAAAATTCTCTCCCAACCTTTAATTAAAGGAATTTATTTTTTTATGGTAACTTAAAATGATTTTCCACACTAGGTACTATTTTTTTGAAAACATTATGGAGATATTATGATTTGAGCTTAAACTAAAATGAACTATTTTATCCCTTATTTCGATTACTTTTTAGTGCTCATCTATACTATTATAATAAAGCGTAAACACACACTACTTCGTGGCGTAGGATGTCGGCAATCACAGCATATTTTTGAATAATTATTTCTTTAATAAAAAGCCCTAAACTTACGACACGCTTTAGGCGTAATTGGTAGAAATTGGAAAAAACCTTCATGTGGGAAAGGGACTATAAACTACAAGCTGCCAACATTGAGGAAGCAAGGGTATTAAGGTAACGGACGATAATTTTGACATTTGCAATTGAGAATTTGACAAATATAAACAATAAATAAAGTTTAATTAATTTCGTGCGGCTTGCACGAGAACAGCTAGTTTTTAATATTACGTGCAGTTACTTCACATTATTTATTAAATAAACATGAGTAACCATAATATTACTATTAACACACTTTTATTTTGTTTTAGAGAAAATAATCGATAGTAATTCACCTGATGAAAACTATGTTGTGTTTCAATCAAATAATGAAAATAAACACAAGCTCTCAAATAAATTAACCATATTCACGGAGCAGCAAATATGCAAAATTTAAATGAACATTAATTTGAATTTGGCTTGCGTTGAAATATGAAAACAGTGTATTTAATAATTATGCTAGAATCCTGTGAAGCTTCATACAAATTGGATTAGAGAGCGTACAATTTGTCTGTGTTCATTAAGTTTTATTATTTTCATTATACACTAGCTGTTCGCGTGCGGATTCATCCGCGTGTAATTATAAAAACTTTATTTTATTGTTTACATTTGTCAAATTATCAATAGCAAATGTCAAAATGACATGACAGACCTTAGCAATCTTTTTTTCTTGATGTTGGCAGGAACTTATGGTATCTTTCCCACATTAGGGTTTTTATCCAAAATATTTACCCCCTAAGTTTAATGGCGTGAAAATATATAGCCTAAAGCATGACGTAAGTGTAGGGCTTTTATTAAAAAAAGAATTATTCAAAAATATGCTGTAGTTGCTGACATCTTAGGCAACAAAGAAGTGTGTGTTTACGCTTTATTATAATAGTATAGATATAGATATTCTTCTACAATATGATGACTTACTAACTTTGACGTGTTTCTCGAACTCACTAGCGCCATCTGTAATTAATTGACATATCCTTTGTTATAAATAATTAGGGCCTATCCCACTACTGGCTGATACAGACTCAGTTTAAAAATGACGTCACTGTCCGATAAGGGAACAAAATCCGATATTTCTATCACATGTTTTACACGTTCGATTGTTATCAGACAATTTACAATCTGGTGGGACAGGCCCTTAATCTTACTAATATTATAAATGCGAAAGTTTAGATGGATGGATGGAGGGATGTTTGTTAGAGTTTGTAGCCTGAACGTCTGAACGGATCTCGATGAAATTTGGTATAGACGTAGAGTACAGTCGGGAAGAACACATAGGCTACTTAGTTTTTTTTAATTCCACGCGGACGGAGTCGCGGGCGAAAGCTAGTTAGAAATAATTTTAAAATTCTCTCACAACCTTTAAAGGAATTTAATTTTTTAAGGTAACTTAAAATGATTTTCCACACTAGGTACTATTTTTTTGAAAACATTATGGAGATATTATGATTTGAGCTTAAACTAAAATGAACTATTTTATCCCTTATTTCGATTACTTTTAGTGCTCATCTATACTATTATAATAAAGCGTAAACACACACTACTTCGTGGCGTAGGATGTCGGCAATCACAGCATATTTTTGAATAATTATTTCTTTAATAAAAAGTCCTAAACTTACGACACGCTTTAGGCGTAATTGGTAGAAATTGGAAAAAAACCGTCATGTGGGAAAGGGACCATAAACTACAAGCTGCCAACATTGAGGAAGCAAGGGTATTAAGGTAACGGACGATAATTTTGACATTTGCAATTGAGAATTTGACAAATATAAACAATAAATAAAGTTTAATTAATTTCGTGCGGCTTGCACGAGAACAGCTAGTTTTTAATATTACGTGCAGTTACTTCACATTATTTATTAAATAAACATGAGTTACCATAATAATTACTATTAACACACTTTTATTTTGTTTTAGAGAAAATAATCGATAGTAATTCACCTGATGAAAACTATGTTGTGTTTCAATCAATGATGAAAATAAACACAAGCTCTCAAATAAATTAACCATATTCACGGAGCAGCAAATATGCAAAATTTAAATGAACATTAATTTGAATTTGGCTTGCGTTGAAATATGAAAACAGTGTATTTAATAATTAAGCTAGAATCCTGTGAAGCTTCATACAAATTGGATTAGAGAGCGTACAATTTGTCTGTGTTCATTATGTTTTATTATATTCATTATACACTAGCTGTTCGCGTGCGGATTCATCCGCGTGTAATTATAAAAACTTTATTTTATTGTTTACATTTGTCAAATTATCAATAGCAAATGTCAAAATGACATGACAGACCTTAGCAATCTTTTTTTCTTGATGTTGGCAGGAACTTATGGTATCTTTCCACATTAGGGTTTTTATCCAAAATATTTACCCCCTAAGTTTAATGGCGTGAAAATATATAGCCTAAAGCATGACGTAAGTGTAGGGCTTTTTATTAAAAAAAGAATTATTCAAAAATATGCTGTAGTTGCTGACATCTTAGGCAACAAAGAAGTGTGTGTTTACGCTTTATTATAATAGTATAGATATAGATATTCTTCTACAATATGATGACTTACTACGTTTGTCATATTTCTCGAACTCACTAGCGCCATCTGTAATTAATTGACATATCCTTTGTTATAAATAATTAGGGCCTATCCCACTACTGGCTGATAGAGACTCAGATAGTTTAAAAATGACGTCACTGTCCGATAAGGGAACAAAATCCGATATTTCCATCACATATTTTACACGTTCGATTGTTATCAGACAATTTACAATCTGGTGGGACAGGCCCTTAATCTTACTAATATAAATGCGAAAGTTTAGATGATTGGATTGATTGATAAAAATTAGCATGGATATAGAGGATTGTCTGATAGAACACATAGGCTACTTACTTTTGCTTTTTCTAATTCCACACGGACGAAATCGCGGGCGAAAACTAGTATGTGTATAAATAATTCGAGTAATCGTGTTATTTTATATTTACCAACAGGAGAGTACAGAGTAAATATAATTTCGATCACACACAATTTGCCATAAAAGCATCGCGTATTGAATTTTAATGCGTAATTGAATGTTTTACATGCAAATTACACAATAATCCAATAACGTGAACTTAATACGTGTGGTATCGTAAATTATAATACTAATTGTATTCAGGTTGATATAAATTGTATTTGCATATTCATTATTAATTTCTAGCAAAAAAAATATCATTTAAGCTAAGGGAGGTTGAAATGGAGTTTACATACAAACCCACTTAAGAACAATCATACTTACATATCCGCAAAAATAATACCTATTAGACAAAAAAATATTGCATCGACCGGGAATCGAACCCGGGCCGCCCGCGTGGCAGGCGAGCATTCTACCACTGAACCATCGATGCTTGTTTCATTGGTTAGAAATAATAAATTACCCTAGAAGTCCACTGCTGTGACGTTTGTATTAACATCATGATAATGAACATCTCAATGGATATATTCTCTTTGTTACACAGAGACTACAATATGTACTAATATAGACAGACAAGTTGTCTGACCCGGTGGGCATCAAACTGAATTATGAAAAGTCGCTCTCCTGTCTGTCAAAAATGGTGACATAAGGTCATTTTCGTTCTTTCTTTTATGTCATTTTCTATGTCCATGTAGGTTTCACTTATTTTCTGATTGAAAAAATCGATATCCTGGTTTAACTGTATTATGTTTTTTTTAGAATAAACTTGCTTTCACCGACGACTCCGTTCGCGAAAATTAAAAAAAAACAATAGTGAGTAGCCTATGTGTTCTTCCAGAAATTCCTCTACATACATATATTCCAAATTTCATCGAGATCCGTTCAGCCGTTTAGGCTACAAACTCTAACAAACATCCATCCATCTAAGCTTTCGCATTTATAATATTAGTAAGATATAGGCTTAATAACCGTATGATTTAGTGACCTTCGTAAAATTTGATTCTTATCCCTCAAGGTCGAGGAATTACTGAAAAGTCGTGACCATTTTCATGTTGCCACTTTAATATAAATTAACACGCAACGTAATTATAGGTTATACAAAAAAAAATAATCATTTTTTTCTCTTTAATTGGTCATATCAAGATTAAAATTTCAATAATTTCGCCTATATCAAATTTAACTTAATTAGATTAATTTAATAATCGTATTGTAGTTACCGATTAAATATAATCACGCAAGTATAAGGTAAATAAATATTACAAAAGGAAATAAATATTTTTTATATAAGTAGGTGATCTAAAAATCTTCATTCTTTCCCTTGCTAAGTCGTAAAAAAACAAAGGTCATCCTTACATTTGTTCTTGAAAACAATACAGGGATATAATATATTTCGATACAACTGTTTTGACAATCGAAACTGAGACTACAGCGCATTAACAATTGTAGATAAACAACAAAACCTCTAGCAATTTACTTTTAATATCAAAGCACGTAGCGCTGAACCGTCCGTTAACTCTGTCACGTAAATGTACTGAAACGTAGTGCGTTACGTGCCTTTTTACACAGTTTACAATGTTCTTTTAAAACAAATATTTATTGGGTTCGATTGCCTACACTATTATATTTAAAAAAAAATATTGCGTAGAAAATGCTGGGTTTATAATTTGTTTTTTTTTTTTATAATAAATAAAGTAGGGCCCATAATCATGCCTTGAGGGATACCGATTTGATTTATGTAAATGTGACGCGTATTACTATGTAAAACTAAAAAAAAATTGTAATTTATTATTATTGCGTTAAAACTTATATTCTTATTGCATGTAAAGAAAGAATTTATAATCAGATTATTTTGTATTGATCCCAAATTACTACCTTGGGGAACTCTAAGTTAATATAGATTTGACGCTTATTGCTAAGTAACGGTAAAAGATTTTTCTAATTCATTAATTTCAAAGAAACTTATATTTTTATTGGATTGGGTAAAATTCATATCTAAACTCATAATTTGGTAGAATCGTATCATAAAATTCCTTTTATTGCCCTGTAATAGGGAGTTATGAGATAGGAGCGAAACGACGTACAAATGCGGATTTAATAGATTAATCCGAGAAACGTTTATGAGAAAAATGCTCAGTAACGACTCTGTAGTACTCTTCACGTAATTGCTTTAACCTACTTCAATGGAATTGCTATTATTTTAGGTAAGAGTTCAAATGATATCGATTAGGATAATACAGTTGTTTTTAACAATTTACTAAAGCAAATAATACTATTTACGTTAGTAAAATATGTAAATAATAACACGCTAAAGATTGACTAAACCCGTGTTGTAGATCATTAAAAGCCACTACTAATTTTTAACTTGGCCTAAGACTTTTTAGTAAAACTTACCATTCCGTCAAAATGGATGAAAACCCCATTTTTGGGCTATTCGACATTGATTTTTTTCTAAATACGGAATCGATTCTGAGTTTACAGATATCAGTGTTCCAATCATTCCTACCGATTTTCAACTCTATGTGAATTATTATAGCTTCAATATTTAATTTCATCATAAAAATCATTGAGCTTTTTGTAAATGACAAATTTGCGTGATGAAATATTACAGTAAGACATTTGATGAAAGATTGCTTAAAAAAAACTCTTAAAAAAGGTAAATAAAATATTCCAAACAGATGTACGAATTAACCTGAATTTATCTGAAATATAAAGTCAAACGAATTGAAGTTTTCAAAGATTATACTTCGAGATAAGATAACTTGGCAGCAAGTTACAGAAACTACGATCGAAGTAGACATTTTCAGGAAGTGCTTCCAACTTGAGTAATGGTGTAATTTGCATTGTTTGCAGGCGAGTTCTTGTTTTAATGAACGAAAAATAACAAGTTCTATAAGATTAATAAGGATTATTAAATAGCTTTTGCCTCAGAATTGCTTCGAAATTAAAAAAAACAAAAGCTTTTGTGTCATTCCATCGGTATAGAAAAATTTACAAATTCACAGCTAATAACTAGCGCAACACCAATCAGCACGGCCTCCCTGAAGAGGAATCTAAGAAATTTGTTATTACTGTTATGATAAGTGTTCATATTTCATTTTTTCTTTCATCATTTCATATAAACATTTAAAAAAAAATAGTTAAGGTTTTTTGCTGTATTTACTACTTTTGTTTTTTGTTTTTTGTTTTTTGTTTTTTGTTTTTCATTTGATTTGTATACTATGTTTTTCTTTATTTCATTGTAATTTTGCATTCTAAAGTGTATAATGATTAAAAGGTGCGACGCCTATAAACCATGTAAGTGGTTTGGCGGGAATGACTTATGTCTTATTTATGTATTATATTTTGGAAATAAAGAAAAAAAAAAAAAAAAAAACATCGACATCCGTTTGACCGTTATTGAGATATCAACAAACATCCATCCATCCAAGTAAACTTTCGCATTTATAATATTAATATGAAAATATCAATTATCAAACATTTCATAAATTTTACAACAAATACTTTGCTTTTAATAATAATTCTTTAATAACTACATCTGTTAGGACAAATCCATAAAGCCTTTCAATCTGCTTTAATTTTTATCCGACTTTAAAACAGGAGGTGGTCCTCAATTTGTCTGTATTTTTACGTCTTCATCTCTATGCTCATTTAGTATTTGTTATAAATGTTATTTTAAAAACCACAACTATAAGCATCGATGGTTCAGTGGTAGAATGCTCGCCTGCCACGCGGGCGGCCCGGGTTCGATTCCCGGTCGATGCAATTTTTTTATAATAATTAACATCGTTTTCATTTTTTTTATATCACGTTCCCGCATTCCTTTAAGTTATAGATAAAAATACGATTAAAAAAAATAAACAAACGAGAAGCAACAGAAATGAACGAAGTTTTTGCGGTATTTTATAAATAAAATTGGATTACAAAAAAAACAAGTGCCAATTTCAAGAATAACATCAGGAATCGTCAACGTAAATTGGCACACGTCTGTTTGTGACTATCTATTATTCACGTTGGGGAAAAAATGTATCTTTCTTTACTTTCTTACGTGTATTAGTCATGAATATAAGCCAAATGTTCCCATTTTCTAGAAAATATTTTTTGTCATATTTTTAGTGTATAATGTTATAAAAATATACGGCTCAAGTTATAAAGAAATCAATCTTCCAGTAAGAAAAATTCTGAACTTTTTTACCGCCTGCCAATATCACTCGAAAAGAATAATCAAAGGGATTTTTTCTATCAAATCCCTTTGAAAAACCTACAGAAGTTCGGAGAAAAGGACTCTTATTAAAAGAGTCCGATATTATAGTGGAATGAATTATTTATTTTAATAATAAATCACAAAAAATAGAGGTACATTGAAACGATTTTTTATATTCAAATCTGGTAGATATATTTACGTATTTCGATAAAAAATGCTTGTACATCTGTCAAACGGACTAAAACTTTTAAAGCCCGCTACACATCTGCTAAAACTGTGTAGTTAAAACTTGAAACTCTACAGTTAAACTAACGTGTGTGACGAGCTTAAGATAATTTCGAATACATTTAACAAAATAAAACACGTTTTCATCTGTTTTATTTAACTGTTTGCTTAGAGTGAGGCTCGAACAGCTGTGTTTGCAGACGTAACAAATTGCTGACGAATAAAACAATAATGAGGGCGAATTTGTTCGTCAAATTTTATCTGTAAATATTTAATTTCGTAAACATTTTTTTGTAAAGACAAACTCGAATTTAGCACATATTTGTACAATAGTAGATAATAAAATAAACGTGTATATCTTTTAGCTTTATAATACCCACGTAAATGTTTCTAATTCTAGATGATTCTTCGTCATTCGGTGAAAGGTTATCTCTATTTAGTTACGTCATCATGCTATTCGCTCGAACGACTTACAAATTTCATCGAGACATTACAAGCATCGATGGTTCAGTGGTAGAATGCTCGCCTGCCACGCGGGCGGCCCGGGTTCGATTCCCGGTCGATGCAGGCTTATTTTTTACATCTTTTTTACCGCAAGAACATGAGTTATGTTGTGACGTCAGAATTGAAATTTGAAAAAAATAGGTAGTATGCTAGAATGGTATTTTTATATTTCTGAAAAAAAACTTAAAGCCTATTTTTCTGCATTCAAACTTTTATCTTTCAAAAAAAAACATTGCATCGACCGGGAATCGAACCCGGGCCGCCCGCGTGGCAGGCGAGCATTCTACCACTGAACCATCGATGCTTGTTACTATGGTTAGAATATAATAATGCACTGTTATTCATCTTAACTTTTCAGCTTTAACACGATGTAACACTGTGACCTCAATAACGTTTCTATGCAGTCACGTCTTGCATTTATTGTTGAAATAATATTCTTCATGATTACTTACATAAACCTTACAAATAAATTCTTTACGATCGTCTCACTGACTTAACCCCGATCGAGTGGACAAAATGTTATTTGGCTTATATTTTTCCAGTAAGTGTTAGTAAGTCACATAAGGCTCAAGGACCCTTTATTTAAGTTAGTAAGTGGGGCTTCATCCGCATGAAATTGTAAAAACTTTAATTTATTGTTTAAATTTGTTAAATTCTCAATTTCAAAGGACAAAATCACCGTTACCAGAATAACCTTGCTTCCTTTATGTTAGCAGCTTGTAGTTTATGGTCCCTTTTCCACATGAAGGATTTTTTACAATTTATTTACCCCTTGTTTAATAGCGTTAAAATATATAACCTAAAGCGTGTCGTAAGTGTAGGGCTTTTTATTAAAGAAAGATTAATTCAAAAATATGGTGTGATTGCTGACATCTTGCGCCACGAAGTAGTGTGTGTTTACTCTTTATTATATTAGTATAAGTATGTAAGTATAGATATAAGTACAAATAGATTTCTATACTAACGGCATAATAAAGAACAATGACTTATAAAGACAAAGAAAATGCGTTCATTTTCCCCTTCGTTTCTAGTCATGTTACTGCCAGAGAACATTTAATAAGGGCGAGAAAAGATTGCTTTTCTAGGCATGATTCTTTTCAAAATCAATTCTTTGTTACATTCTTGATGTTGATTTGCTATAATTAACTACGAATTAACAAGCATCGATGGTTCAGTGGTAGAATGCTCGCCTGCCACGCGGGCGGCCCGGGTTCGATTCCCGGTCGATGCAATTCTTTTACCAAATTTTGTCTCCGATATATGAATAGTAAAAAAAAAATTTTTTATTAAATTAGTTAAATATATTTCTAAAAAATACTGCATCGACCGGGAATCGAACCCGGGCCGCCCGCGTGGCAGGCGAGCATTCTACCACTGAACCATCGATGCTTATATACTTTATAACCAATATCAAAAAACAATCAGAAAGTATTAACAATTTCTGGCAGATGTTTGTTTTAGAATTAATAGAATAAAATGAACAAAACCGAACAATAGAGTACCTACTTTCATATTGGAAAACCCATCTACTAATTGTAACTTAACTTATCGGAACTCTAGAGATCTTTGTAAAAGGACCACTGGAGCGTTTCTACAGAGCGTGTAGCGGTCGCGTTAACTAAAGTCAAAGAGATTAGCCTCCCAGAGGTAATAAACCCAGATAGTGACAAAGTGGCTTGTATTTTCCTATGCTGCTCTGTAAACTAGTGTAAGTACATTATTATGTCAAAATATCGTCTAGATGGCATTATTATTAACACTCAAAGACTTTTTTTTACTTAAGCATTTCATTAATAGTTTTCTCTTATTATATGGTAGAGACCATTAAATGGCTCTTTTCATGGTAGAGTATAGATTGTTTTCCTTTTCTTTGAATCATTTTCGTTAATTCTTTTTTTCTCCCTTTTTATGCTTAAAATTACCATAAGCCTATCTGGGTTATGTAAGTGCGTTTTTATACGCTTTTATCGTATATAATAAAAATATTACGATCACCATATCAGTAACTTTAGCGTTCGAAAGTTTACCTAAAAGGTTATCGAGATATTCAACTATAAACCGTAAAATTGGATAAAAGATATAAAACACTCATAAATAAATTTAAATAAACAACGCTAAGAAAAGTGGATTTTGGGGATGGCCGCATAGGTAAGCAAAAACGCTTCATGTACGTCTCCTTCTCTGTTAATTGAAGGCAACGCATTTATAAATTTCAATGGCCGCTTGTTCGTTCATCACCTTATACTATAAAAACTATATTCACCACTTCATATTAGGACTTTATTGAAATAGGATAATTTTCAACATTTGTCGTACATTTAACAAGCATCGATGGTTCAGTGGTAGAATGCTCGCCTGCCACGCGGGCGGCCCGGGTTCGATTCCCGGTCGATGCATTTTTTTATATAATTTTCTTACTAAATAACTGTCAACATTTTTTTGCACAAAATAAAAAGGTTCCTGTCTCATAAAAAAAGTTGCATCGACCGGGAATCGAACCCGGGCCGCCCGCGTGGCAGGCGAGCATTCTACCACTGAACCATCGATGCGTGTATGCAATACAGGCAATATTAAAAACAATCAGAAATAAAAATATTCAATTACATAGACATCACGTGTAACCCAGATCAAATAAGAGCGACATCTTTGACTAAACTATCGAACAACTGTTGTGCGATTGTCGATTGATTCGTAGCAAGTTCAACCAAAAATCTAGTGTACACACCTCCATATAAGCTCATAGGAATCAAAGACTAAACAGTTAAGCGATAGTTTAGTTTGAGGTGTGCGTACGCTCTAAATCTATAACCGTATTAAGTCCGCTGTACACGGATAGATTTAACAGTCAGCGTTTAGCATTTTTAGCGATAAATTGCGGTTCGTGTATAGTTCGACATTCGGTAGTAAAGCCCTGGCAGGGTAAAGACGATAAACCGACACTAATCAATGTCAAGGCAAAATGTTTGTAATTCGTTACCGTAGGCAAGTTGCTGCGTCAGTATATTTTATTGCTTTAACCCTTGTACAGGGTAAGGGACGGGCTATTAATGATGGCCAAATTTATCTATAGTTTTATATACTAATATAATAAAGCGTAAACACACACTACTTCGTGGCGTAAGATGTCAGCAATCACAGCATATTCTTGAAAAATACTTTCTTTAATGAAAAGCCCTACACTTACGACACGCTTTAGGCTATATATTTTCACGCTATTAAACTTAGGGGTTAAATAAATTGGAAAAAACCGTAATGTGGGAAAGGGACCATAAACTACAAGCTGCCAACATTAAGAAAGCAAGGTTATTCACACAATCCATCCATACTTTCTTCGGTCTTAAACGTAATCTATTGGATTGATGAAATCCTCAAAGTTGGTATCAAAATCACTTGAAATGACGAATGTAGAAGAGACGAAAGTGGTGTGTCAGGACTGCGGCAAATGGAGGTCTATGTTTTTACCTACCCCTCTAGGTTATAGGCGTAAGTTATGTTGCAACTTGTTATGAAGGACCTCTACTTTTATGGAATTTAACAGTAAAAGAAATCAAATAGAAATAAAACAGGAAAAAACGCAAAAATTACAATGTGACTTAAGGCAATTTTTATTAGAAGATTTTGCGCAGTGGAAAATATTTTTTTCTAAGTAGCTAAATTAAGTTTCTAAGCAAAACAACAATTAAAGCAAAAAGCATAATATTTTAAATAGTAAAAGTTACTAGAGCTTTTATAATTTAAATAAATTGTAACTTGCTCCATTTTTCAAGTCGGCTTATTAAAAAGCTCTTGAGTTGTGAGCTTTATTAAATTTCACTCTGTTAAAACGTCCAGAATGGCGGAAGTCTATTGAAAAACAAAATAGAAACGAGATTAAAAATATCTTCAGCAGCTCGTTGCAGCGTTTTATTATTATTAATTAAAATAAACTGAAGTGGATAAACAATCTAAAAATGTTATTATGACTAGTCTTACGAAACAAACAAAACAAAAGTAAATAGCCTATGTATTCTTCCAGACTACGCTCTACATCTATGCCAAATTTCATCGAGATCCGTTCAGCAGTTTAGGCCACAAACTCTAATAAACATCCATCCATCTAAACTTTCGCATTTATATCAGTAAAATTACGTTCCTTGTCATAGAGTAAATAGCATCTACCAATTACGTATAAACAGTGTGCGGTTTATGCCGTTCCCCAAGTCCCAGCTCATTTATTCTGTGGAAATCGAATCGAGGCTATCGTTTAGTAAAATAATGTGAAGTATTAAAAAAATAGTGATTCATTTTCTCTTAAATTCATTAAATTTTGCTTGTTTACAATTACTTTTGATGTCGCATACGTAATAGCTTACTAAGTATTACTAATGCAATATTTTGTATGTTTGTTAGAATCCTGATTTGGATGTTTGTAATAATAAAAATCTACTTCTATATGCACTATTTTTTTTTCTGTACGTGCTGTATAGTTACTGTATAACGAGGCCACTGTAATCATCTTTAATTTCGTAACTAATCGTGTTTCCTTTCTAATATTGCTTGCTTTCACTGTTTATTGAAACATTAGCAAGCATCGATGGTTCAGTGGTAGAATGCTCGCCTGCCACGCGGGCGGCCCGGGTTCGATTCCCGGTCGATGCATCTTTTTGCCACTTTCATACAAAACATTCACAACAGATTATTTCTTTCCCTCCTCTCGGACTAAAAAAACAGAGATTTCAGATTTTTCTCATGTTTGTTTTTTTTTTAATTTTTTACTAGTACCGTTTAAGACCTGCTGTTTTCTTCTTTAACTTGTGTTCCTCAACTTTAGTTCCCTCAATCGTAAACCCCCGCCAAATCTGACACCAGGGTCTGATTTCACTCTCAGAACATCTGGTTTAGAGTAATAGTTACAACCGTTATAATATATAAAGCGCTTTATAAATTACAAGATTTCGCGCTAAACATTTAACAACAACTACAGTTCTCTCGAGAAATTAGGCAGTGGGTCAATTGACATCTGTCATATAGAAATGTTTACAGAACCACGACTTCGGGGAATGCTCGCCGCAGATTTGTCTTGAGCAATTGTTTCTAGTCAAGTTGTTAACTAACTTGAAACTTGGGTAACTTAATACTAGCAAAACGACGTACTAAAATCGTTATGTTTACATTTAGGTTAATTTTTTTAACCTAACATTGAGGAATTGTTGAAATATGAATAAACATGTTACAAAAAATGAATTATTCTCTACCAGCGGTCTACAAAATGCATGCAAAAATTGTTTTATTATGCAAATCAATGCAATAAATTACTGCTTTCTATCAGAAAGATAGTATTGATTTGAGAAAGCTAAGCATTTTATTGTTTATATAGTATTTTCAAACGTTAATATACAAGCATCGATGGTTCAGTGGTAGAATGCTCGCCTGCCACGCGGGCGGCCCGGGTTCGATTCCCGGTCGATGCAATACTTTTTGTTCAAAAATCCAACTTAAATTCAAAAAAGAATTTAGTTATATCATCTACTAATCAGTATCATATGGACCCAATAACCAATCTATAAAACTCTTTGAAATTTTTTAATTGTAGAATCGATCGCCTAACGATAGATTAGGCTTTTTGATTACTTTTGTGATCTTTGAGTCAATTAAATAGGAAATAATAAGGAATCAAAGCGAGACTAAACTATCGCACAACTGTTTAGTCGCGCTTTGATTCCTATGAGCTTATATTGAGATGCGCACACAACTCAATTTTTAGTTGTGCAACTAAACAGTTGAACTGCCTGTGAAAGAATCGACAATCACACAACAATTGTGCAATTGTTTAGTCAAAGGTGTACACTAAACAATCTGTGCTCGCCCGGTGTAATAACACGACCACACAGAAAACAGCCGTGAAGTGGAAGCAATTCCGCGTTTCGTCTGATGAGTGTGGTGCCGGAGGCCTAATTTTAGTCCCTTTCCACCCTTTTCTTAAGAGGAAGGATGGGAAGGAAAAGTGGATTTGACGGTGGAGGAGATGCATAGGAAGGGGAAATGTCCTCTTTATGTGCGTCCCCTCCTCTGTCAACTAAGGGTGGACAACACATCTGCAATTGCGGATGTTAATGGGCAGCGGTCGCTTTCCATTTCGGTGGATTCAGGGGGCCGCTTGCTTGTTTGCCACCTTATATTATAAAAAAAAAACAATTGAGAAGAAATGACACAGTAAAGCATTAGTAACAATTTTGAGCAAACGTTACTAAACTTGTACACCGCATCTCAGAATTCCCAAGACGATATTCCCTCTCTGTCACGTCCATATTGTATTAGTCCGCCCCAAATCGTCAATATTGCGTAACTCGTGACGTGCCCGGGGTCCTAAATGTTATTTGGCGAAACATTTGAATTTCATGTGGTCTAATGAAAGGGTAAATGATAGAAAGTTCTCTTAGCTTTCATTAATTTAAAAAGCTCTCAATAATATAATTTTACTGAGCTTCGACATATTAAGGTCTCGATAAACAAATAAATTAAGGGCCAGATATAAAAGGTAGTTATTTTAAAAACCGCGTACTGTCAGTAGGTTCCTTTCTGCATCCCTGAACTCTGGGTTGCATAGGTCTGATTTCCGCAGTGTACTAATTTTATATAGAGAATAAGGTAATAAATAAATATGAAGATTGTAACATTTTTGTTTCTACCTGTAGGAAAAAAATGTCTGTTTTTCCAATACGATCGCATCCCTCTCGTACTTGTGTACATATGTGTTACAAACTTTAAAAGATTAAAAAAATTGCATCGACCGGGAATCGAACCCGGGCCGCCCGCGTGGCAGGCGAGCATTCTACCACTGAACCATCGATGCTTGCATCGGTAAGGATGGAATGTATAATTATTAAATTGTACAAAACAAATAGTTCGATACGATGTTATGTAATTAACAACTAAACTAATAGAAACTAAGGAAAATCTAGAATTCTGAATAATCACAATGAACATTATAGAGCAGGGGTGGCGAAACAATGACACACGACGTAATATTTTGGGCACTTCGATAATCAAAAAAACACTACGAAAAAATTATGACGTAGGTGCACCATGGAATTGACGTAATAATCGCCGTCAAAATTATTCTATGGCAGCTCTAAGATTGCATTAAACATTTCTTTAAAATGATGGCACTTTAATGCATAAATATTCGCCACCCCTGTATTAGAGTATAAAAAGCTTTAACAAGTTTCGTTCAATGAGGTTTTGTTTAGGAAGAATTGAAGTATCTTGTTGATTAAACACATATTTTGTATAATTGTTATTTCTTTAACCTTTTCTATGCAGCTTGTTATTATTTATTTCTAAGCTTGATTTTAATCACGTATATCACAAATGTAACATTTGCATGCATTAGTTTAAATTGCTTTATTAATTAATTTTATCTAGGTTAGTTACATAAAGTAGTGCAAAATTCAGTTTCAAATACAAATTGTCGTTTGATAAACACTATATATATCAGACTGTTTGCGAAAGGGAATGAAAATGTATTCAAATTTGCATTCAAATTTGAACTTTATTGTTATTACATAAAGATTACATTGCTCTGGATAAAGCAGATTACATTTAGAGTATTACTGGACATCAGTAAACATGATCGCTTCACTGGATTTAAGGGTTTATTTGATCAATTTGTAGGATTGTCTGTGAGTTAAAAATGTGAATTTAAAATTTAAAGACAAATGTTTTGCGATTTGCGAATAATTTCAAGTTAAAATCAAAATCCGACCGGGATCGACCCCCCGGAGAGGCGGGCCGCCCGCGTGGCAGGCGAGCATTCTACCACTGAACCATCGATGCTTGTGTGATATTTTTTAAAACAAAGAAATTTGTAAAAGGTTCAAAAGCGAGTGATGAATGTGGCTACTGTATACATTTGGCTTATTTATAAATTCCTGACTATGCTTTGTCGTGTTAATATATAAAATGCAAACCAGAGATTACGGTAATCCATTACTCTAACGTTGATAAAAGACTTAGATTAAATCAAAGGTTAAATTCGATCAACGATGTCGCTAATCGAATGCTGCTTCTTGTTGTGAAACACTGTCTGTTTTATTCTAGATCTAATGCGCATTTTACACTTATCTAGTACAGTTAGTCAGCAGTGCTCAATAACTGGACTAGCTAACACAGTAATGCTAACTGGCGCCAGTAATTCCATGCCATCTATGACTGGCCATCGCAACTGTCCAACTGTACTGGCTAAGTGTAAATTGCGCATTGCTATGAACCACAGATAATAAGATAAGAAATACTGTCGTCCAGAATTCGTTTTACTTTTAAGAGTTAAGAATAAGCATCGATGGTTCAGTGGTAGAATGCTCGCCTGCCACGCGGGCGGCCCGGGTTCGATTCCCGGTCGATGCAGGATATATTTTGCTTCTCATTTTTTGATTTTTTTTTTTTCAATTTTAACGTTCGCTTTAATTATTCGTAGAACATTTGTCTTGCTGATTTAACTTTTTTAAAACTAACTTTTAAGTTTATTAAAACCTTAAAATCCAAGGTCTCATTTTATTCTGTAAAATATTTTTTTTTTTTCAATTTTAACGTTCGCTTTAATTATTCGCAGAACATTTGTCTCGCTGATTTAACTTTTTTAAAACTAACTTTTAAGTTTATTAAAACCTTAAAATCCAAGGTCTAATTTTTTTCTGTAAAATATTTTTTTCTGTAAAATATTTTTTTCTGTAAAATATTTTTTTCTGTAAAATATTTTTTTCTGTAAAATATTTTTTTCTGTAAAATATTTTTTTCTGTAAAATATTTTTTTCTGTAAAATATTTTTTTCTGTAAAATATTTTTTTCTGTAAAATATTTTTTTCTGTAAAATATTTTTTTCTGTAAAATATTTTTTTCTGTAAAATATTTTATTCTGTAAAATATTTTTTTCTGTAACGTTTTTAAAAATAATTGAAAATTCTGTAACAAAGACATCTATTGCCATAACGACGAACGAAGTTGGCAAAAACATTTCTAGAAACGGAGGTTCGCTGTAAGTCAAGAGATGGCGTTGTAAAAAAGACAAAGACAATTAATTTCTGTTTATTTTAATTAATTTTTATTATTTAGTTATTACTTCCAGCCTTAGAGAAGACTTTCTGCAAAATAGTTGTAAATTATCTTCTCTTGTTTTCTCTCTTTTTCATTCAATAATTATTCCTCACCCATTAAGGTTAACCCATTCAAGTGATTTTCAATAAAGTCACGCAAAGTTTTACAGATCTATAAACCGTTAATTAGATAAGTATAACTCATATTAGGTATATTTTAACACGGTGAAATGGGAACTTGCCAATTTTAACAGAAAAAGCCCGAAAAACCGACAAACATTATGAAGTCAAAGAACAAATGGCAAATTATAAAAATCTCAATTTGGTATAATTGTCTATGCAGAGATATAATCTGTGTCTGTCCTAATCCGTCCGTACTTCATAAATGTCAAAATATCTCTCTCGATGCCAAATAACTGTTGTTTTACGGTGTTATTTCTCGTTGTTTCGTAAAATAATGCATCGAGATTGAGTATTCGCGATAGCATACAAAGATGCGTGCCAAAAGTAATATGTTTTCAATAAAATTCTATCCTTATCCAATTTTTTTTGTGCCAATTCTTCGAGGATCCAAACGTCAAATTGTTTTTATGTTGTTTTGCGTGTTATTTTGTTACAAAACAAGATTAAAGTAATGGTTTCTTAGGAAAAAATAATAATATAGTGTACGGTTAGTTATATTAACACTGGAAAAGTTTTAATTTTATTAAACTTGTAGTGATGTGAAGTGTTAAAGGTTAGTTTTTGTTCCCGCTTTTATCCCATTTTGGGACACTTGTTCCAGAATTCTAGCTGCGGTTTGGTGAGTAATAGAAAGTAAGTTTGTTTACAAAGGATTTCCAAATGTTTAAAACTGTATTTGATATTATTTATGCTCTTAAATTTGATTAGAAAGTTTACATGATGACTTAAAGGTTGATGTTTACATAAGATGTTCTATGTGTTATAGAAAGAAAAGTACTAATACAATCATTCCAAATTATAAAATGGAGAAAACTATACTTATATTATTATGTTTTGTATAGTATAGTAGTTATAATAAAACAAAAACACTGTTTTAACACTTGAAATATGGATATGAAGTGAATTCTAAATGAGATTAAAAAGATTGTGATTTTCACAATTACATGTTATGATTTAAATTATCAACACAATCAAATGTAAATATGATTTATAAGCATTTTAAACTTATTTGTACCATACAAGATTCCATCCCTATACACCAAATTCATACGTCCATTCCAAGTACACATCCTGTGCAAATATCACGATCTTAGTTATAGCCCAACAGTGCGAAAGTTTTGAGGTATGGATCAGTGTTTGAAGGTATCTCTGAAATGGCACAATGGATTACGATGAAATTTGTTACAGATGTAGAACATAGTTTCGTAGAACACAGGCACTTTTGTTTTTTTTCTCAGCAAAATGGAGTTACAGACAAAAATAGGACAATATACATATTATAACAAGGATTAAGCATATAGAGTCAAATGTATTAGAGTGTTGTTATATCAATGTGGGTTAAGTTAGATTGCACAATGATGCGGGTTCTATTCTCGCTGCTATTTAAATATGTAAGATACAATCTTGTCTCTGAAATTTATTTGGAGTAAGTAGAGCTAAGTAATATTTGTTTTTTCTCTCAGCAATGGAGTTACAGATAAAAACTAGGACAATATACATATCATAACAAGGATTAAGTATATAATGTCAAATGTATTAGGGTTATATCAATATGTTTTAAGTTAGACTGCGCATTGATGCGGGTTCGATTCCCGCTGCTATCTAAATATGTAAGATACAATCTTGTCTCTGAAATTTATTTGGAGTAAGTAGAGCTAAGTAATATTTGTTTTTTCTCTCAGCAATGGAGTTACAGACAAAAACTAGGACAATATACATATTATAACAAGGATTAAGTATATAATGTCAAATGTATTAGTGTTGTTATATCAATGTGGGTTAAGTTAGATTGCACAATGATGCGGGTTCGATTCCCGCTGCTATCTAAATATGTAAGATACAATCTTGTCTCTGAAATTTATTTGAAGTAAGTAGAGCTATGTAATAAGTGAAATGCTTATATTCAACTACAACTGTAGTGGTCTACTGCTGAAGTGGTCATTATCAAGTACAATTTGTAGTGGTTTACTGCTGAAACAATCATTGTTTGATAC
Source organism: Papilio protenor (assembly GCA_029286645.1). Classification (NCBI taxonomy): domain Eukaryota; kingdom Metazoa; phylum Arthropoda; class Insecta; order Lepidoptera; family Papilionidae; genus Papilio; species Papilio protenor. The sequence continues at coordinate 7,506,996 of JAGSMZ010000004.1, read as the reverse complement.
AAATGTAGTGGTCTATTGCTGAACCAGTCATTATAAAGCATAATTTTAGTGGTCTACTGCTGACACAATCATTGTTATTATAAGTACAAATGTAGTGGTCTACTGCGAAACCAGTCATTATGAAGTACAATTGTAGTGGTCTACTGCGAAACCAGTCATTATGAAGTACAATTGTAGTGGTCTACTGCTGAAGCAATTATTGTTAAGTACAATTGTAGTTTTCTACTGCTGAAATAGTCATCATCAATTGAAATGTCAGTGGTTCACTGCTGAAGTAGTCTTTATAAATTGAAATATTAGTGGTCTACTACTGAACAGTATGTATAACCTGATGTTAAGTGTGAGTGATTTTAGTGGTGTTTACAGTAAATTGAGATTGATACTTAATAAGTTATATTTACATTTTTCTTCTGTTTTATTTCAAGTTGTTTTTGCATGTGTTGATGCATAAATTACTCCTGGGTTCGAGTCCCAGCAAAGTTACAAGTATTTGTTTTGTGTGTTCACTTTAACATATTTTTAAGGGTTAAAATAGTGTGTTTTTCTTGTAATTTTTATGAACAAAGCATAGAACATACTTTTAATTTCTATGTAAAATCTCCCTTTATGTATTTGGAAATTCTTTCTTTTTTACACTAACTGAAAACCACGGTGCCATTACAATTATAGACGTAATTTTTATTAATGAACTTCAACTTAATATTAAATTCTATAGGAAAGAAATCAATGAGTTCAGTTAATTTGAAGAGTTTGTATTTTTTTTAATAAATAAAGGAAAAAAAGCAAAAACCGTTTTCTAAATAAACTATTTGAAATGTTTTGTCTAATTATTTACCTTGCCTCCTTTTCCTATACCTTTATGGTACATATTTTCTTTTTAAAAGGTTTTTCAATAAAAAGAAAGTATGTACCATCTTGATTATTCATTATCAAATAACGAAATCATGTTATTTTAAACCAAATCACTTTAGCAAAAGGTTTAAAATGGCATAATCAGAAATAAATCATTGTAAGCAAATTTGTGTTTTATTTTCATTAAAACAAGGTTAATTTTTGGTTATGCTAATCAGTTCCAGCTCAGTTCATTCCGGGTAGGACGGGAGCCGGGTTGTTAATATTGAACGGATTCACATTCTATATGAAGAATCATCAAGCGCATGGCAAGAAGCAGTGGTACTGTTCATCACGGGATGTGCACGGCTGCCGGGCTGACGTCATCACCTACAAAGGCTTAGATGGCAGAGACTATATCTCAATATTCCGCGGCAGACATATCCATGATCCTCCCCGTTTGCGACAATGTCATGACGGTAGATTTATAAGAGAAAAAGATTTGTTCTGGAAACAATCGCTCAAGTGATTTATATACTGTTAAATTTATTTGGTACTTTGTAAACATTTATTTTTCTAAGATAATTATTATGTACTTAAGATTTTATGTATTGACATGTCTTAGGTACAGAACGCATGTTTCTGATTTAGGGACCTGCTAGTTTATAATGGACTGTCAAAGTTTTATTTTGTAAATATTCTAGAATATAATATTCTGATAAAGTGATTGTTTTCATTCTTTAAACAGTGCCTGTTAGATAATGTCAGTACAAATTATATATTAAAACAAAATTATGAAGATATTCTTCAGTAAATCCGAGCCTTTTTACTTTGTATATTTGTAAGTGTTTTAATCATTAATTATTATTTATTCTAGTTATAAATTACTTTTTATTTCATTCTGCTTCTATAATTTTCTTTATTCAAATAGATAAATTTTAAACTACCCTCATTTCCATTATATTAAGGGTAGTCTATTAGAATTATTTAAATTAAAAATAGATCGGGTAATAAATATGTTTTCTTTACAGGAATTTATTACTTACCATCTCACCGTACGGGAAGTATGGTGTTAATATTCAAAGACAACAAATACTGGATCAATAATAGATATCAGAATACGATAAATTGGACATGTCGTGATAGAAAAAGACTGGGATGCAACAGCTGCGTGCAAACAACAGTAGAAGGAAGATACATCAAGCATAAAGGCTTCCATAACCATGATGACAACTATACTAAATATAATTTCAATGATTAAAGAGTATACATGCATTTCAAACTCTTTGTCAGTTGACCTTGAGTTGCGCACTACGTATAAATTGCGTTAATAAGCTGCCAAGATGTTTGAAAGCTACTTCTTTGAAAGTTCCATCAAATCGACCCATCCGCTAAAAATGGTTACATGTCTTATGGGATACCTTAAGATAAAACTCTTATCCTTACATAGATTGAAACAATTATCTGTATATTAGTATATTTGTAATAACTATATGTAACCTAAATACATGTATCTCATATACCAACTGCGCTCAACATTTCCAGCGACTTAATTAAAATGTAGGTTGTTTGAATACTGTTATTAATATTAATATTATATTTTATATTATATTTTATATTATATATTATATATTATATTTAATATTGATACCAATGTCTATCTAAAAATACTTTCTGTTTTGTCACTGCCATTATTTAAAACATTTTATTGTATTTTATTTTTTATTAATATAATTTGTTATTTCCCTGTTATAGTAAATGAAAAGTATTTCCATTAGCTCATTAGTTAGTTAATATTTCATATTGTACTTAAAATGTATTTTGTAAATATTACAAATAATAATCTCCAAGTATTAAGTAAAAAAAATATATATTATAGTAAATATAGTAGACATATTATATAATATGTACATTCGAAACTTTGGCAATCTTAAATTTCATGCCATATATAACTTCATATAATCAATAATATAACAAAAATTTACTTCAATAAGTACTTATACTCATAAATATTTAAAGAAATATATAAAATAGCATATTTAATTGGTTTTTAGAAAGGTTTTTGTAGATGTTAATGTTAATATCTCTTCTATGTTTCCAATTGTTATGTTTGTTTATATTTTCAATAGAATAGGTTTCCTCTACTTACACCACTGATCTCTAGATTTTAACTGAATATGACACTAGTTGAAAATAACGATTTTTGCCTTATTCCGATTTAAATTACTAATTGAGGTGACTTCTAATTCAATATAATTATTTGAGTTTCTAACATCGCTACAATTTCTACCTTCAGTGTTAAAGCGAAAATCATATAGGCAAAGTACCACTGCTTATAGCCTATCTAGACGAATATAAAGATGGGTGTCACTCAAAATTAGTGTTTTCTCCCTCTCTCTCCCTCTCGTAACTAATTATGAGACAGGGATATGATAATGTTTTTGTACATGTGGAAGCATGACAAAAATAGTTTAGTTACTTAGTGCTGTGAAATTACTTACTTTTTGGCTTCGAAAATTCCTATTTATAATACAATATTGTTTATATGTTAGTTAGAAACAAGAAAAATCAAGACTTATGATTTTTATTAGGACGTAATTTAATTTTTAAATTATTTATTTCCATATGTTGTATTTATTTTTTATTTTTAAATACGAATGAAATAAAATTAATATAGATTAAGTTAAGTAATATTTAAAAGGTTTCTTTAATAATTTAATTTATTATGTTAATTGTTGTAAGCACAGTTTCCAATTTGAATTGTTTTGTGAAAACAATGTTTTCTGAATAGGAAACGCAGTTTAGTTCGTTTTATTATAATGTCAAATAGTCTCGAAATTAAAAATAATAATGTCAAAGATTATATAATCCTTTTATATCTCAGTAAATATAATAATAATATATCTACGTAGGTCATGATTAATAACATAGATGGCGTTAGTTGTTTGGTAGTGGGTTAGTAAATATAATTATTTAGGAAAAAATATCAATTTATAAATTAAGCACGTGATAAATTTACAATATTTATTTTATTATTATTATACCCGAAGGTTTTGGATAATCTGAATATGACCTAGTCACACTAAATAATATTTATTCTCTTCATAATATGTGCCAAATCTTATACATAATGTGATTTTATTTCGTTTTAAATTGTATCATTTTTTATATCGCACGTGTTTCATTCCTTATTAAAGACATTATAATCTATGACTTTTTTTTAATCTGTGACAATAACATCTCTAGTTGGTCTAACGTCTGCGGTTAGTTTAAAAGACCAAGGCATGATGTTATCATGTCTCATGATGTAAGGAGACTAGGAATTTAGTTAGCCACTTGTTATACGTCAGTTGGATACGAGTATGAAAATACAAATGTTACATAATCGAGCAGTGGAAACCGTCTTTAACACTATTGTCGAACCTAGAAAGTATATATCTTTTTAATATCGCAAAATCTTATTCACTGTAATAATGATAAAAATATGATAAACTATACTTCTATAGTAATATAATAAAGCGTAAACACACAGTTGTATAGGATGTCAGCAATCAGTATATTTGTGAATGATTTTTTTTTTAAATTCCTACACTTCACACTTTTGGCTATACATTTCCATGCTATTATGGGGTAAATAAATTGGTAAAAACGGTCATGCGGGATAGGGATAAGGCAAAAAGAAAACGGCAATGAATCAAGTTTGCCATGGTTACCCATATAATTCTCAGCCAATGGCAAGGGTCTTCGCTGTCATTTAACCATTTTAGTTTTGACATTTGCAATTAAAAGATTTACTGAAAGTAAACAATGAAATACAGATTGTATGCTGCCATTAGATGAAGCAAGGGAATAGCTAGTAATTTATAAATGTGTATTTTTCTTTCAGCGAGATATATAATAACGACCAATGACAAAAAATTGGTACTACATAACTTGTATACTTATGCTAAACACTACGCGGTTAGAGGTGGCGTTAGATGGAAGTGTTCCAGACTAACCAATAAGGGCTGCAACGCGTTTCTGGTTATAGACCATCTGGGGAACATCGTGAAGGTCAACGAAAAACATATACACGAACCTACCAAATATCATCGTGATAAACAAGGGAAGTATCTAAGAATATAATCAGATCGTCGTGTAGTCGAAGAATTTAATTCGCTACCCACTTTAGATCTAATATTGTATTGTCAACATAAGAGATGTAATTTTGTGTTTACTTTGTCATAACAGGTTTTACGACCTAATTGGATATGACATTCCCTTATTTTTTGAAAATAGTATTAAATATTTAACAGTAAATTAACAAGTTCGTTTTATTTTTCACCTTACGTAATTCTCAATTAGGATTTAATTTGTCTGAAATTAATTTGGGTGTCTATTGGCCGAGATTCGACCATAACACTCGTTCAACTTTTTTTAAATTAAACTAGATTTATGCACTTCCTCTCTTCATTAACTTTGTGTCTTTTCCACTCCACTGTCAACTGTGGAACACGTGTGTAATTCCATTCTCAAACATTAGTATTGAGAATTTATCTGTATCTTTTAAATTTTAAAATGTATAAAATAATTTGATATTACAAAACCGGTATACTTACCAAACACCACGCGGTTAAAAATATCGTTAGATGGAAGTGTTCCAGACTAACCAATAAGGGCTGCAACGCGTTTCTGGTTATAGACCATCTGGGGAACATCGTGAAGGTCAACGAAAAACATATACACGAACCTACCAAATATCATCGTGATAAACAAGGGAAGTATCTAAGAATATAATCAGATCGTCGTGTAGTCGAAGAATTTAATTCGCTACCCACTTTAGATCTAATATTGTATTGTCAACATAAGAGATGTAATTTTGTGTTTACTTTGTCATAACAGGTTTTACGACCTAATTGGATATGACATTCCCTTATTTTTTGAAAATAGTATTAAATATTTAACAGTAAATTAACAAGTTCGTTTTATTTTTCACCTTACGTAATTCTCAATTAGGATTTAATATGTCTGAAATTAATTTGGGTGCCTATTCGCCGAGATTCGACCATAACACTCGTCCACCTTTTTTTAAATAAACTAGATTTATGCACTTCCTCTCTTCATTAACTTTGTGTCTTTTCCACTCCACTGTCAACTGTGGAACACGTGTGTAATTCCATTCTCAAACATTAGTATTGAAAATTTATCCTTGTCTTTAAAATTTTAAAATGTATAAAATAATTTGATATTACAAAACCGGTATACTTACCAAACACCACGCGGTTAAAAATATCGTTAGATGGAAGTGTTCCAGACTAACCAATAAGGGCTGCAACGCGTTTCTGGTTATAGACCATCTGGGGAACATCTTGGAAGTCAACGAAAAACACACACACGACCCTACTAAGTATTTTCGTGAAATAGATGTGAAGTATCAGATAATCTAAGTTCGTTGTACAGTCAAAGAATTTATTTCAATTTCCACTTAACTGTACGGATTTTGCGGAACTTTGTCTTGCTCAGCCGCGTTGTGGAATGGTCTGTCCTCAGCGGTATTTCCAAACTGCTACGACTTAGGGTCCTTCAAGCAGCGAGAATATCGCCTTCTCAAAGGCTGGCAACGCATCTGCAGTTCCCCGGGTATTGCGGATGTCCATGGCCGTTGTTGAACATCTTGGCGTTCTCGCTGCTCCTTTGCCCCCTTCTTTTATAAAAAAAAAAACCTTAAGATCGAATCGTTTAGTATGGACGTCGCCAGATGATCTATGCTAGGTCTAAAGGGGGGGGGGCATGTCAAACATCAACCTGTCACTTTAAAAGTTGTAATTTTTCATCTTATTGTATTAAACAGAATTATATAAAAGGCAATTTATATCTATTATTGAATTTTCCTTCCTTTTTATTTGGATAAGGATTAATATTAAAACCGAAAAAATGACTCAACAAGGTGCTATTTTAATTGCTTTTTCTAAAGGTCATTCTTTCATATGTAGAATTAATTAGATTTATCATACCAATTGTTGATTTAAAAAAAAAATTAAAAAACAATATACCAATTAAGTGTTTCAACGATTCACTTTTAAATTGAAGGATATTATACATGTATTTTATTTTCAGTCAAATTCATCAAGACGAATAGAGACCGACAACTGGCAATGTATCACAACTTCACATACTTTAAGCATTATTCTCTAAAGAAGGGCGCTAGATGGCAGTGTACGAAGCATTTCTCACGCCATTGCAATTCGTATCTTATACTCGACCACAAAGGCAATTTACTAAGAATGAACGAAAATCATACACATCCACCAACGCAGTACCATCGTAGCAAGTGCGGGTTATATGTTAGGATGTGGTAAATGACCCACAAGTGTATGTTTGTGATTTCTTTGTACAGTCAAAGAATTAAATTATCTTCCCACTTGTAAACATTGTATAGCAGTCACCATAGAATTTAGCAGTATTGTTATCTATGATAAATTTTCGATCTAGTAGTATTGTGTAAATTTGAGATAAACTCTAAATAGATGCTAAGTTTTAGTATTAATAGCTAGTACATTAACGTAATACCACTTCGATTCTATTCAAGTTAGTTAACATAACCAATCTCATTATACGCAGTACATTTTAAGCGTAGGAGTTAATTTAGTAATTATTTATTAACAAGTTGTAGTTTTCTGTAATAAAGTGTCGCATTTCTTTATATTTTATCTATTTGGCCCTACCTAAAATATATTTAGTTTCTAGTTTATGAAAATGTATACAGCCTGATAATGTTATAAGTCTGATTTAGTCTTATAATTTTGTATTCCTTTCAAAAGGTTAGAAGTTGGTTATATATCAAAATACTGGAAACCGTTTTAATTCGAGGAATATTTCTTAAGACTAGTACAGTACTCAACATTACAGTATGAAAAAAAAAGGTTTTCTAAATACTAGGATGGCTATCAAGATTTAATGTAATTGGCTCAATTTATTGAATCCCTGTGTTCCAGTTCGATTGATTAAATCTCTGTGTTTCAGTTAAATTTATTCAAACAAATTCGGCTAAGACGCTGGCGATGTTAAACGGTTACACGTATTTCAAGCACGTCAAGTCAAGTTATGGTTTCCGATGGACATGTTCCTGTCATACGTCGAGGAAATGCAAAGCCGCCTTGGTCATCACCGATACTGGTGAGGTGGTCAAAATCAACGATATCCACACGCACGAACCTAGTCGCTATGTATGCCATAGTGGTATCTACTTCAAAGTGTAATTTTACTAGGCCCCTACTTGAAATGTGTACCATGGAGTATTCGACGGGGATTTACATTGGTGGGTTCACAAGTAGAAGAAGAAATAAAGGAATTCACTGGACCCAGTAATACTTTGAACATGATGTATCAGGAGAAAAGTTCCAGAATCGCTGATTATACATTTATTAAAATTATCAAAAAATTGTTAACATCTGTAAAAAATTCGATATACATGAGAATATTTTATTTGTGATTAAATAAATATGTTTTGAACATTTAAAAAATTGTAAATACCAACCAAAAACAGATAACCTTATAGTATTCTTTTGCGTTAAAAGATTAACGGATAACCTATGTTTGTTATAAATGTAGCAATAAAGGGGTTGCCTACGTAGCCTTACGTAGGACAAACTGGTACTGATTTTGTAGCAATGATATTCACCGACAGAAACACCTGGGAATATGGACCCAAGCTGGCAAATGATTGTTGGTATACTGAGGTATCGTTATTCGCTTCAGTTTAGTTTATTTAGACATTTAACAATAAAGTATACTCTTTACAGTTGTAGCAACTTATTATCATAGTTTTAAAATAATCTGATATTTTAGATAATACGTATAAAATTTTCCAGTCCTCATGGTCAAAGGTCGGCACGGGAAATATCTGTTAATGTTTAATGGCTATACATACTATCAGCATAAGACGTTGCGAGATGGGTACCGCTGGAGCTGCACACAAATGGGTTCCAGGTCTTGCAGAGCATTCCTCCATGTCACAAAAGAGAAATTGGTGATACGAGCTCATACGGATCACACACATCCACCTTCAACGTACTCCTTTGAAAGTATCAAGCCAAAAGACACTGATGTATGTATAAATATTTTTAATTGACGACCCAGTTAATCCATTTGCAGTTACATTTTTGTTACTAAATGTTTTTTGTTTTGTTTTGTTTGTGATTTTTATTTTGTTTTGTTTTAATAAAGGACCGTCTCTTTTTTCTGGATTACCTCTGATTTCCTTTTTTACGTTTGTGCAACTTTGCATTGTTTAATTTCTCTTTCTCCTCCTTTTATTCTTTCAAGAATGTAATATTTGTTTTCGCTCCGCTTATTTTAACATTCAAAAATATTATCGTGTATTAATGTATTAAATCATCAATATTGAAGATATTTTTTATTTTTATTTTAGGAAAGAAAAAATCATACAAACCGAAAATTAGGCGTATCATTCAAGATAGAAAATATTCAAGGGCACGTAGGATTTTAGAAAAAGTCCTTCGTGAGAGGAATTAGATGAAATCAAATAAAATCGCCTCTACAGCTATAAGCTCTGGAATATCTGAGATTATGGTTGAATATAACAATGAAAGTGATAAGTGTCAATAAAGATTTCAAATCGACATCACAAGAGAAAGCCAATGATTTGTTGGAGACAAAGATTTTTGTAAAACCAACACACTTTTGAATCTGAAAGATATAAAATTAAGCAGCAATAAAGCTTAGATCAATTAGCAATAACGTTAACTACTGGATTATATATTTACATGAAAGACTGAATCTCATCTAGCTAAACAGCGAGTGCTTGGAAAATCATGCTTTAATTTATATCAAGCCTTTCGATATATAACCATTATATGCAAAGTGTAATTTAAATATCTGATAATGCTTCAATCATAACAAAAAAACGTAGTTTTTATTCTGTATTAATTTAAAATATCATCATTTAATTTGACAATTTACATTTACATCGATATATGAAAAAGCAATAATTAATATGAGTGGACATTAAGCGTTTTATTTGTTTTCTATGTTATTTCACAATTGTAATGTCTATTTTAAGTTTTTTCTATTATTTTCAAATGTTTCAATTTCTCCTTGTCGTTCTTCATCGTTTGTCTAAAGTTTTCGTTTTTTTTCTACCAGTTGAGTTTTACCTGCGTCCGAGTGGAAGGATCAATCTACGCTTGAACGAATTCACATTCTACCAACATTTGAAAGCAAGATCCAACGCTCATCGTTGGAGTTGCACGGCGTATGGCTCCAAGTGGAAATGCAAGGCCCATCTAATAATAACTGACAAACTGGAAGTACTCAAAGCTAATCTTATTCATAGTCATCCGCCACGTAATAAAAAATCCTTCCATAAACCAATATTCACAATGAGAAAAGGTGCAATAGATAATGACGAAAACTTACCAGTTCCAGTCATAAGCGATATGCACACAGTTTCGTCGTTGCACGATTATTTTATGGCACACAGTGTGTTTAATAACTATTAGATTTAAGTTAAACTCGAATTTTGGTATTCCTATTATAGTATTGTAATACTTAAGATATTTTAAAGACATATTTGTCCTTGAATACCATTTAAGGTAGATTTAAACATATCACTCGATCTATCATATGATGGTTACGGCATATTTCGCACAAATACTTGCACTAGTTATAAGTGTGGGAGGGTACATCGGTAGAGGTAGACCTAGAAAGAGATGGATGGATTGCGTGAAAGGTGACATGATCAAAAAGGGAGTGATGACTGAGATGACGTATGATAGAGTTATTTGGAGGACAAAAACCTGTTGCGCCGACTCTACGGGAGTAGGATAAGGAGGATGATGATGATGATGATGACTGAAATATTCCTAATTTACAAAAAGTGAAAATCACTTTTAAGTTTAACCAGATTGACTTTTGATACTGATTTAAAAAAGTGCCTTCCTTAGAATGTATCTGTAAGTATGTGTACTCTTAATAGAATAGATTTTGTAAGGTACTATCTATGGTTAGTGCCGTGTATTCAGACATAATAGTGACGATAGGTTAATATTTTTCTATTCAATTAGGCTTTAAGCAGCTGAAGTAAGATGTGCTTAAGTTAAGAGGCTACTAAATAAATGGAAATATTCAATTCGCAGTTCTGCTGCGTACATCCATTGTATCTCAAAGTGTTTCAATTATATTTTGTCTAGAATATTTACCAGTTAATACGCATGTTGCTTTTCACCAAATCATGAGTTGTGACCGTTATAGTTACTTAAGATGGTGATGAATACGTTTCGAGACGTGTCCCAGTATTAAATTGTGATGATGTTTTTTTTTAATTAAGACTGCTTGCTTCATATATGCGATGCTATTTTCCATCTCATATATGTCGGATCTCGTTTTTATTGATTTTTTTTATATTTTACATTATGTATTTTACATTATGTGTGGTCTCCTAGATGTAATGATGTATTCACTTCGATTGTATTACCTGCATTTACTTTTATAAAATATACAAGTAGTAATACTTTGAATTTTCTTTGCGTTATTCTTATCGTAAGAAAGGTAAGCACGCAAGATTTTGTAAAAAAATCACAGTATTATCGTTTTAAAAAATAACTAAAAGCGGGCGCACACCTTTGACTAAATTATCGTACAATTGTGCGATTATCGATTGTTTCTGAGCCAATTCAACTGTTTAGTTGCACAACTAAAAATCGAGTAATGTGCGCACCTCCAAATAAGCTCATTGGCATCAAAGCGAGACTAAACAGTTGTGCGATAGTATTATCAGGTGTGATAGATTCTTAGACGCTAAAAGGCATTTATGTTCTAGGAGTTTGTTCTTACCCTATTATTTATTTAACAGGTAAACTAATAACAAAATCCAACGGTAGGGAAGTTTTTCTTCTAAATGGATATACGTATTACAAGCAGAAGTTTCTTCGGAATAGCTCGGCTTATCGCTGGGTTTGCACCTCTTGCAGTACCTACATACATCTTGATCACAAGCTCAAGATTGTCCAGATGCCGAGTAAAAAACACCAACATCAACCTAGAAGGATCCATCAAACAAGTGATGGATCTTATATTTTACTTAGATAATTTTCAAGTACACAAGTTTAATTTATCATACTAATATTGTAAATGCGAAAGTTTAGATGGATGGAAGGATGGATATTTGTTAGAGTTTGTAGCCTAAACTGCTGAACGGATTTCGATGAAATTTGGTATAGATGTAGAGGATAGTCTGGAAGAACACATAGGCTACTCACTTTTATTTTTTTTAATTCCGCGCGGACGGAGTCGCGGGCGAAAACTAGTGTATCATATTTTATTGTTTCAATAACAATGTTACCTGCTTTTTATGGACATGAATCAAAAAAAGATAAAACAGCTGAAGGTATCGACTGTCATAATATAATTGTTGTACAACTAAGAACAATGTAATCTATTGATTTCCAAATTGGTACAAGTCCCCTTGGGGGTTTACTTTGGGTGGAAATAAATTTTAAGTTTTGGAAAAACGGGTTTCGATGAATAGTTAGCAGGAGTTTATTGAAACCAGTTACATTTTAATTGTGGTGAGAATAAGTACAGCAATTTGTCGTATAACCGATTTTGCTATAGAACAAGTCAACAATTTAACTTATGTTGTAAATAAGAAATCATATTTATATATTGTACACAGTAATTCGTGTAAAGATCAATAGTTTTGTTTTACTTTCAAAATATTACTAAACTATTTACTTGCACCAGTATATTACATGCGTTTTCGTTATAATATTTATGTATTATAATTAATTAATAAATAAATTATGTTATTTAATTTTTGTTTTAAATTATTAGCTTTTATTTACTATCAGTAGTGTTTTAGTAAAATTGATTTAACATTAATATTATTTGTGTGTGTTGCCATTGATGACATACGGGACAGAGACGTGGCCACTCACTGCGGGCAACATCAGGCGGCTCAAAGTCACTCAAAGGGCAATGGAGAGGGCAATGCTCGGAGTCTCTCTGCGAGATCGCGTCAGGAACGATGTGATCCGCAGCAGAACCAAAGTAACCGACATTGCCCGAAGAATTGCAAACCTCCAGTGGCGATGGGCCGGATATATTGCCCGCAGAACGGACGACCGATGGGGTCGAAGAGTCCTGGAATGGCGGCCACGGATAGGTCGTCGCAGCGTAGGTAGGCCTCCCGCAAGATGGGCCGATGACCTGGTCAAGGTTGCGGGAGTGCACTGGATGCGGGCGACACAGGACCGGGCATTGTGGCAATCAATGGGGGAGGCCTACGTTCGGCAGTGGACGACCTATGGCTGACAATGATGATGATGATTATTATTATTTTACAGGTAAATTAATAACTTTAACGAATGGAAAGACAACATTATTGTATGACGGTTATACCTTTGTGAAGAAAACCCTATTAAAGAACAATAGCACAAGATGGGCGTGTAGTAGAAGTGACATATGCTCGATGTACCTTCATATTGGAAGTCAGCTGAAAGTCTTGAAAGTCGGCGAAAAGGGACACTCGCATAAGGCTTTAAAATTTTTAAAAACCAAGAGTGGGATGTACATCAAAGTTAAACAAAATAATTAAAGATTTGTTCATAATTGTTTTTTCTTTGTAACAAGTCCCATTATGATGATAACATGTCCTTTGGCTGTTATTCGAGGGCACATGTTAGGTCATGTAGAGTTCCTGTGCGATTCTTTGTATATTCTGGGACTCCAGTGTCCTCGAGTGCCACTGGATGGCCATCGAAGGCATTTTAATGTGTCATGACTCTGTTTTTTCGCCAGTAAGCGGAGTATCTTTCAAAGACTCTCCCCCCCCCCCAGAAAAAAAAACATCTTTTATTATGACACAAATATCATAGTTCTAAATGATCATGTGTAACTTCTGTTTAGCCACACTTTCCTCTTTATTTAAACGTTAATTATAATTCTCAAGGGTATGTAATCTGACCTAATGCGAAGTGTAACATTTTCTGCTACAGAAGTCGAGAAAGTAATTAAGGGGATGGTGAGGGGTAAATCACCAGGTTTTGATAACCTCAGCATTAACACTTGCAATATGCTGGCGTTCAATTGCCGATATGTCTATCTCTGCTTTTTAACTTGTGCGTTGGTCATTCGTACCTACCAGAGAAACTTATGCGTACTGTAGTTGTACCTATTGTAAAAAATAAAACTGGTGACGCCTCCGATTTATCCAATTACAGGCCAATTTCACTTGCCACAGTTATTGCGAAGGTGTTGGATAGTCTGCTTGGTCGGTGCTTGGATGGCAACATCTCGCTCAGCGACGCGCAATTCGGTTTTAGACCCGGTCTGTCTACGGATAGTGCCATCATGTGCCTCAAACAGACTGTCCAATACTATACTGCACGGAAAACGCCGGTGTACGCATGTTATCTTGACCTCTAGAAGGCGTTTGATTTTGTAGCTTATGATCTTCTTTGGAGTAAAATGAGTACCGAAATAAATGTACCTCATGATGTAACGTTACTTTTTAAATTCTGGTACAATAATCAAAATAATAATGTCAGATGGGCAGGTTCACTCTCGGAAGGGTACAGATAGGAATGTGGCGTGCGGCAGGGTGGTTTGAGCTCGCCCACACTCTTCAATCTATATATGAACAGGTTGATCGATGAGCTTAGCAGTACAGGTATTGGCTGTCATATAGATGGAGTATGTATTAATAATATCAGTTACGCTGATGATATGGTATTGCTTAGCCCATCGAACAGTGCCCTAAAACATTTAATTAATATCTGTGAATCCTATGCGGTGTCCCATGGACTCAAATACAACGCGGTGAAAAGCGAATTTATGATTTTCCGGCCGGACCGCAAGCGTTACACCAGCATTCTGAATTTCTCGCTTTGTGGAACACCGTTAAAAAAGGTGGACAAATTTAAGTATTTGTGTCATTGCATCACCGAGGATATGAAAGACAACCTTGACATTGAAAAAGAACGTAGGGCGCTGTCTGTTCGCTGCAATATGTTGGCCCGTAGATTCGCTTAATGTACAAAATACGTAAAGTTGACACTTTTTAAAGCATCTTGCCAGTCTTTTTATGCGTGCGGTCTATGGGTTGACTACACGCAGTGGATATACAGCGACCTACATGTACAGTACAACAACGCATTCAGGATGTTGATGGGGTTGCCACGTTACTGCAGCGCTTCTGCTATGTTTGCGGACGCTCGTATGGATGGATTCGAAGCCATCATGCGAAAGCGCTGCGCCTCCTTACTGCAGAGAGTGCGCCACAGCCCCAACAGCATTCTGAGTGCGCTGATGGACAGATGGGACTCGGCGTTGCTGGCTCGCTGGATATACTTACATTTAGGATAGTGTAATCAATTGTGAGTTTTTTATTAATTCATATTATTTATGTTAATTTTCTACTAAGACTAGTTTGTAAGTTCACACTAACACTTTATGGATCTTTGATATCTGAAATAAATGATTATTATTATTTATTTATTTTAAAGTTATTTTGTCTCCGTCTGGCTGGCTTTTAGATATAAATAAAATAAAATAAACATATCTTTATATATATACTAACATAAAATACTTATATAATAATAAAACATACATAAATAATACCCGCCAGACGGGATTCCCCCGGCAGCGGTGACCAGACGGCCGAGGGTTAGGGTGAAAGGGTGAGAAACCGGGGGACAATTCGGGCGGTGTCCAGAAGCACCGCTTTCTGCATCTGAGCTGACTACTAGGTTGTGTCTGTGCAGATACTCAGTGTTAGAAAGCGCCGAACAACCGGAGATAACATGCCTAAGGGATTCACCGGGACGACGACAAAACAGACAAATGTCGGCGGTGCCATACTTTACCATGTATCTCCGGTAGTTGTTGGTGTTAATAACCTGATCCTGTATCGCCCAGACAAAACCCTCGGTTTCTCCAAAGAGATCTCCAAAACGTTTATTATTATTATTATTAAAGTTTTATTACCTATAGTTTTGTTTTGTTAGTAGTAATAATTCTACATTAGTAATGTATTAATTGTTTTTCGTTTGTTAATGATAAAATGACTGTTTTGCTTTATTTTTTTAAGGTCATTTGATAACTTACACTAATGGGAAGAGGTGTTTTCTTCACAAAGGGTATACTTTTTACAAGAGGAGTAAAGTAAAATCTAAAGCAACGAGATGGGTCTGTACGAAATCCAACATATGCAAGGCGTATATTCATGTCGACGATTATTATAACGTAATTAAGTCATCAGTAACGAAACATTCCCATCCACCACCGAAACTTTGGATGAATGAACACGGGCTGTATGTTAAAGTTACAGCCTAAAGGACCATTTCTCTACGGTTTTCTTACTTAACCCTTAAATGCATGATTTTTTATTTAATTATGAAATAAATATTTCAGTATAGGTTTTGAGTCACAGATTAAGGGAGAAATAATTAAAAAAATCTTGGTTTCAATAAATATATATTTTTGTTTGTAGACTTTTGGCAACGATACGCATTTAAGGGTTAAATAATCGCGCTATGGAAATATTGTTTTTACTATCTATATACTAATATAATATAGCGTAAACACACACTTATGCCTAAGATGTCAGCAATCACAGCATATTTTCGAATAACTCTTTTTTTTTAATAAAAAGCCCTATACTTACGTCACGTTTTAGGCTATATATTTTCACGCCGTTAAACTTAGGGGTAAATATTTTGGATAAAAACCCTAATGTGGGAAAGAGACCATAAGTTGTTGCCAACATCAAGGAAGCAAGGTTGCCATGGTTTGACATCATGTCATGTCATTTTGACATTTTCAATTGATAATTTGACAAATGTGAACAATAAAATGAATTTTTTATAATTTTATTCGGATGAAGTCGCATGGGAACAGCAAGTTTTAAATATGAATACGGCCATTTTGGTGTTGTGTAAAATAAACTAACCGTTTATTTTCTCTGCCGAAAGATGTTAAAAAAAACAGATGTACCATCAATGACTAACAACGGTTTTGTTGAGTTTGTTTTCGACAGCATACGAAGCATATTTTTACTTGTAAGATCTATATGTAATTTCTTTCATAAAGAATTTTTTTTAGTAAATCAAATGTTACATAGCTGAAACGATTTTTCATTTCTTCACCATGTAATTATCCCTTTATAATTTTAAGTTCATGAATTCAATAAATGTTTGTTTGGATGATGTTTGATGATGATGGTTAACGGGAGAAAGTTGATTGTGTTTAATAAGTTTACATATAATATTGGTCAATTGATGAGTAGTTTCAAGTGGAGTTTTTTTTTTTTTCATCAAGTCTTGCCAATCCTATTTTTGGTGTCATCTAACTTGGATATAAAGTCGTTGAGAATCACAATCATGTAGCTCCGAAATATAAAGTTTTAATGAAGAAGGCCGGCGAAACTAATTGTTTATTAAAATCTAAATCTGCATAATATTAATTATAATAAATGTTTGTAATGAAACGAGTGTTTTATTGACCGACTTCCCAAAAGAAGGAGGTACTCAATTCGTCTGTATGTTTTTTGTTATTTTTTTTATGTGTGTTACGTCATAACTCCGCCGCTAGTGGACCGATTTTGATAATTCTATCTTTATCCGAAAGGTAGTGCTTGCAGATACGTCCCATTTTTTTGTTTGATTTTTTTTAACATAATTTATCGATATGTATTTCGTAAGTAATTCCATGTACTTAAATTGAAAAATCAAGTGTTTATTTTTATGCAAATAAAATTTCGTTTAACTTATTTCTTTACAATTAATCTATACTTATAAAAGTTTAATATTTCAGTAAATATTTTTATGACGTCACGCGGCAAGGAGCGACTCATTTATCAACATTACACTTACTACAAACAGAGTAGAACTAGAAGTGGCTTCAGATGGGGTTGTACTAAGAATAGATGGCACAAATGCAAAGCTTATCTCCATCTAACTGATGATATGACTATCGTAAGGAGTAATATGGAACATACACATAGCCCCTTCAGTACACCGTCACGCAAGAAAGCATGCTGAGGGTATATCTCGAATAGCGTGATTGTTGCGAGAATGTATTCGTAACGCAATCGAGAATTTTATTGGTGATTTCATAAGCTACTGCGAACTACGGAGTTCCAGTTGACCAGGTGATTACTCTCAGTCATCATATTAGTAAATGTAATGCAAATACATCGAACATAATGGTATCATTACCATAGATTTTACAGGAGATATGTTTAGTAAATTTAAATAATTAATTTATCATACGACGCTTTCACAAGCTTAAAGAACCGTGCCATAGATATAAATGTGAACACAAGAAAAGAGTGAATAGTATAAATTGACAACATCTTTTATTAGTAAAGCAGACGTTTTTTGAATTAAAAAATGCGACTAAAAATTCTGGTCATAAAAATCATCAAGCCACGAAACAATGTTGGTTGAAACATTTTGATGAAATTAGAAAATAAAAGACGTTAGAGCCTTTCAATTTAATAATGATAAGTTGCCACTTAAAATCCATAGAAAAATGTTATCGCTGTCTCTCTTACTCCAATGATAATGATAGAGATGACATCATTTTGTACAGTTTCGTCGTTATGTTTTGTGGCATCTGTGCTTGTGTGTTGATAATTTTGTGATACTATACCGGTACTATGTAATAATTTAGACGAATTGAAATATTAATATGTATAGAAGAATTCAATGCAAAAGAGATTTCATTTACACTTTTCACTGGCTGAGATTTACTTTAAATAGTTTTATAGTTTATCTAAATAAGATAGATTAGTTTGATAAATAACGTATATGAAGTATCGAATTCAATTTGTATGAAGGCAAATACCGTACTTAATAGACAGGTATCGTAGTGACGAAACAAACACGCATAGCGAACAATTATGAACTATCGATATTCGATTTAAATAATTATAGAACTCAACTAAAATTATTATTTTCTTATAAACTTATATAGAGGACAATTTTAGTATTGATTATAGTGTAGAGAATTTAGCGATGACAGAAATAATAGCGAAATTCAATTAGATTACGTACGGCTGTAGTAGTAATAAACATTTATTTACTCTCATTATTTGTTATGGTCATTATTAAGTTGAGAAAACAGTGTTTTTTTTTTCATTTATAAGTTATAACTATGAATCTATCGATTCCAACTTCTATAAGAATAAAAATCGAAAATCGAAAAGATTCATGACTGATTTCACACAACCCATCCCTGCTAAATTTGAAATGAATTGTCAAACTAATCTAGCTTATTTAGAAAAACAATAGTGTTTAAATTGATGATAGAAGATGTCTGATATTAATAAGTCTATGATTATAGACTTACAAAGATTAAAATTATTTAGAATGGTTTGTTATGATTTCACATATCTATTGAATTCGTCTAGACATTCCGTTTTAGTCTGTGGTAGAATTTTATTAAATGAAGATACATTTATATAAGACATATATATGCTAATATAAAAAGACTAGTAATATTTTGTATTGTTAAGTAATTTTTTTTGTGATAAGCAAAAGTGCTATTTTACACCGTGTTATAAATTGATCTCATGCTGAAATATTAGTACAATGTGTTTGTTATATTTAAAAAATAAAGTCGTTTTGTTCAAGTATTACGAATTTAAATATAAAATTTACAGTGGTAGAGTCTGCTTTAACATCTCTCTATGACTGAGATTACGTATGATAGAGTTATGTGGAGGACAAAAACCTGTTGCGCCGACCCTACGGGAGTAGGATAAGGAGAAAGATGATGAATCTAATTAAATTTAGGGCTGACTAGACATGATTCGCGAATCTAAAATACAAACACTTACATGGAAATTATGACAATATTTTAAACAAATTTTAATCTAAAAATGTGTCCGGGGCACGTATTCATACAAAGTATTATTATTTACTAGCTTTCGCACGCGACTCCGTTCGCGTGGAATTAAAAAAAAAGTAAGTAGCCTATGTGTTCTTCCAGACTATCCTCTACATTTATGCCAAATTTCAACGAAATCCGTTCAGCCGTTTAGGCTACAAACTCTAACAAACATCCATCCATCCATCTAAACTTTCGCATTTATAATATTAGTAAATAAAATTGTGACTGAACAGATTTTGACGAGTGAAGTGTAATTTATTTATATTCTCCCTCTGGTATCATTCAATCGTGTTTGACAGCTTTTTTTATTAATAAATATTGTTATTTGTAGGCCAAATTATTACGCTATTGAGAGGAACAAAGCTATTTATGTACAAAGAATACGTTTATCATAAATCAGGGCCGGTGCGTGATGGCGGATCTCGGTACACGTGTCCTAACGTGTTTAAAGGCTGCAGAGCTTATTTGCACGTGGACAGGAACAATTTCGTAACATACAAAATGACGGAACACGATCATGAACCGGCGAAATACAGAAGAACAAAGGTGGGACTATATATGAAACTATAACTGGCGGATTCTGGATTTATTGCTTATTAATAGTGCCTTAGTGTAGAATTAGTAAAGATCCTATTGACGTGTATTTTTTGTTTCTTTCACACATGCATTATTTTTCTTATCATTGAAGGTAAATGTCCTCCAATCGATCGTCAGCAAAACTTAATTATAAAAGTTGAATAAAAATATTTTTAAAAATAAAATAAAAGCGCTTATGTTTTAAAGATTTATCCCAAAGCTGTCAGGTAATATATATCACGATATTACAATTCCAAGTGTACTTTCAGCGAAATACATCACGCTAGTAAAAGGGGCGAGACTTCTTATGTATAATGAATACGCGTTTTACAAAAGTGGGAAAGTGCGTGCCGGCGGGTCGAGGTACACGTGCCTCTTCGTCCACAAGGGTTGTAAGGCACATTTGCACATCAGCAAAGATGACGTCATCCTGTTGGCGTCTGTAGAGCACAATCACCAACCGGCCAAATACTTACGAACCAAATCGGGTCGTTATATGAAGATTTAAAAATATTAGCGCAAGATTGTAGAATTCAAATAAGAAAATAGCCATAATACGGATACAAGCAAACATATTAAAATAAACACGTAACCCCAGAAATATATTTAAAATATATACAAATTGCAGCTGACTACAAATCGTCAGGTCTTCCGTAAATTCCCTTTAGAATTCATGTATAAATCATATTTTACATTCTAGAATCATATGGTATGTTGTGGTACTAAAGGTGTATTAATGTTGAAATTGATAGTTGATTAGAAAACTATCGCTTCATTAAAATAAATTTGTAAATTCCGTCTGGAGAGATTTCTTTACTACTCCTGTCTAGTTATATTCGTCTTTGACAATTTCTGTCAACTATAACATGTGGTATTTATTGTTAAGAAGAAATCAGTACCGTGGCGCAGTAGCGGCGCAACACTAGACCATTGGTATACATGCCCCGTCACTATGACATCTGTCAATGTCAAACAACGGCAACAATAACGACGGCGACAGTGGTAGAGCCCGCTTTAACATCTTCGCACGAATGGGCCGGCTCGTCCGGTGCAATACCACGACCACACAGAAAACAGGCGTGAAGTGGGAGCAATCCCGCGTTTCGTCTGATGAGTGTGGTGCCGGAGGCCTAATTTTAGTCCCTTTCCCTTTCCACCCTTTTCTTAAGAGGAAGGGATGGGAAGGAAAAGTGGATTTGACGTTGGAGGGGACGCATAGGAAGGGGAAATGTTCTCTTTATGTGCGTCCACTCCACCGTCAATTAAGGGTAGGCAACGCATCCGCAATTGCGGATGTTTATGGACAGCGGTCGCTTCGCCATTTTGGCGGATTCAGGTGGCCGCTTGCTCGTTTGCCACCTTATATTATAAAAAAAAAAGGTATGAGAGCGCGTACACCTTTGATTAAACTATCGCAGAACTTTTTATTCGCGCTTTTCCTGTGAGCTTATATGGAGGTGCACACACTACTCGATTTTAGTTGTGAAACTAAACAGTTGCATTGGCTGCGAAACAATCGACAATCGCACAACCTTGCGGTAGTTTAGTCAAATGTGTGCGCTCTAACTTGTAGAATTTCTATATTATTTTATTTGTTTATTTCGTAACTTTAGTATCTTTTTCAGCCAAGTATATCACAACGACAAAAGGTGTACAAATGTTATTACTAAGTGAATACGTTTATTCGAAGATTGGAATCCGTTCAGCAGTTGGGACACGCTACAGGTGTCCTAATGTCAACAAGGGTTGCAAAGCGCGCATCCTCGTTCTAGAGGACGGTGGAATTGTCGCTGTCAATAATCTACACAACCACAAGCCTGTGAAATATTTTAAAGCTAAGAACGGACTTTATTTCAAACTGTAGTTCATTGTACTTATTAACTCCATGTCTGGCGTTAGTTTACGTACTAAAGGGTTGTCCAATGTGAGAGCTAACATACATTTTATAATCTGGTCTAGATTTTTATAGTGAGATCCATCGTTTTTAGTGTAAGATGGAGACGGTTTCCCTTAATTATCAATTACCATTCTGAGTACAACAATTAGAATGATTATGATAAAAACCCTTTTGGTTAAATTGTAATTTGGAACTTGTAGAGTTTTTGTTTTAGATAATAAACTTCTAGTCTCGTTTTTTTTTTTATTATTTTATAAATTTTTGTTTTGTAATTTAATAAATTAATTGTAGGTTTTATTTCTAATAAAGGTATCCCATAAGTTCATTCATGCCTAATTTAAGTCCCTTTCTCTTTGCCACACTTTTCTTATAAGGAGAGGATGGCAAGGGAAAGTGGATTTGACGGTGGAGGAGATGCATAGGAAGGGGAAATATCCTTTTTATGTGCGTCTCCTCCGTCGAATAAGGGTAGGCAACGCATCTGCAATTGCGGATGTCTATGGGCAGCGGTCGCTTCGCCATTTTGGCGGATTCAGGTGGACGGTTGCTCGTTTGCCACCTTATGTTATAAAAAAAAATGTGCTAAAAGGTTGAATTCTTAGAACTTAATTTATTTCTTCCAGCACGGCTAGTGGAGACACGGAATGGTGTAAAATATTTGATTTATGAAGGCTATACGTTTAGTAAGAACGGCAGATTGAAGAACATGGGTGTAAGGTACGCATGCTCGTCCAATAAAAAAATGATGTGTTTGGCAAACGTTCATCTTTCCAGTGATAATGTAATCATCAAATACAACACCGATCACAACCATGAGCCGCCACGTTTCGTATTTACTAGAGATGGTTATTTTATAAATTTTTGTTTTTTATTTTAATAAATTAATTGTAGGTTAGAAATAAAGGTATCCCAGACGTTCATTCATGCCTAATTTAAGTCCCTTTCTCTTTGCCACACTTTTCTTATAAGGAGAGGATGGCAAGGGAAAGTGGATTTGACGGTGGAGGAGATGCATAGGAAGGGGAAATATCCTTTTTATGTGTGTCTCTTCCGTCGAATAAGGGTAGGCAACGCATCTGCAATTGCGGATGTCTATGGGCAGCGGTCGCTTCGCCATTTTGGCGGATTCAGGTGGACGGTTGCTCGTTTGCCACCTTATGTTATAAAAAAAAATGTGCTAAAAGGTTGAATTCTTAGAACTTAATTTATTTCTTCCAGCACGGCTAGTGGAGACACGGAATGGTGTAAAATATTTGATTTATGAAGGCTATACGTTTAGTAAGAACGGCAGATTGAAGAACATGGGTGTAAGGTACGCATGCTCGTCCAATAAAAAAATGATGTGTTTGGCAAACGTGCATCTTTCCAGTGATAATGTAATCATCAAATACAATACCGATCACAACCATGAGCCGCCACGTTTCGTATTTACTAGAGATGGTTATTTTATAAAAATTAACGTTTAAATATTTCCTGATGGATTAAATTTTTTTCATAAGTCATATTTCATTTTTACAACCTCAACCCTTTATCAGAGATCCTACCAAGTTTACTTTAAACACATGCTATATTTATCGTAATAATGTTTGATGTTATAAATGCAAAAGTATTGATAGATGATCGTTTGTATCTCGACAGACACAGATGTAGAACATAGTCTAGAAGAATGTGTGTTCTTTTCGCTTCTGTTTTTTTGTTAATCTGCGTAGAAGTCATTAAATTCTGATTCATTAAAAAAAGTAGGAAAGAATGAAACAATCTGATTTAAAAAAAATACTCTTGTTGATGGTAACAATGGAAACAATCAAGTAAAAAGCAAAGCTGCTTAGAGATAGGAGACTTATTCAATTGCTAAAATACAGTGTAAACTCTATATAACGACACTGAAGGGACTGTCCATTTTATGGCGTTATAGAGAGTTGCCGTTACATAGAGATAAGAAATTTCAGAATTAGAAAAAGAAAAGTTTATTTCAGAATAGTGTTAGTAGTTATCTAGTAGTTATATATATGTCATAGCTAGGGTAGGTTATTCCGATGTCAATAGTGAGTTTCCTTGTCGCTGGAGGTATGTTTCCATTCGTGGCAGAGTCCGTAACGCGTGATGGTTTCAACGGCACCGTTCTCCCTGACAGCCACGAAACAAGCGCGTTCCTTCTCATAGCCACTATTGAAGTGCTCTTGCTGCCGGTCACTCTAGAAGTCAGTTCTTGCTGACTGTCACCGCCGTAGTGAGCTGCGCTCCACTCGCTCTGCCCTGTTTACACGTTGACTCCATCAAACGCCGACAGGCGGCGCTGGCGTTACGTAGTACTCTTTACTGCCGCTATGTCGCTAGTGTTGCATCGATTCCGACATATATGAAAAATAATATTATTTGAACGCTATTGCGTATATCCTGTTATTTTTGTCTAACGTCTTTTGCTGCACCAGTAATTATTTTGTACTTTTTTACTTATTTTATTCATATCTTGCAATATTGAGCCATCTTGGCGATAAAGGACAAAAGAACGTACACAGCTGCGCAGTTTATACTAATTTTAAACTTAAAAGGTACTTTTTATTACTCAATTGTGGTCGTTATGAAGAGTGGATGCATGTAGAGTGTATTGTATGGAAGACAAGCTAAACCAACCAAAGCCAATATCGACGCTTTATGGAGCTTGTCGTTAAATCGAGGGACGTTACGTGGAGTTAACACTGTATGTGATGTTTTCCTTCTATTATTTCCAGCACAAATAGTGGAGACAACGAGCGGTACGAAACTTCTGATTTATGAAGATTACACATATAGTAAGAATAGTAAATTGAGAGATATGGGTGTGAGGTACGCTTGCTGTAGCAGATTGTCCAGAAATTGTCCAGCTAACGTGCACGTATCTAAAAATAATCTTATTCTCAAGAGTAATACGAAACACAATCATGCACCGCCAAATTACTTCATCACTAAGAAAGGTTACTTCATAAGAACTTAAAAAAAATTGTTTCGTTTAAAAAGTAATTAAAAATTTTTAATGTATTTTTAACTAGCTGTTGCTCGCGACTCCGCCCGTGTGTAATTAAATATAGCCTATGTTACTCACAGATAAATTACCTTTCTAACGGTGAAAGAATTTTTTTAAAGTCGGCCCAGTAGTTTTTGACTAATTCCAATAAATACAAAAGTACAAATCTTTTCTCTTCATAATATTATATTATTATAGATTATCCGAACAAGATAAATGTAGACAAATTAAATATATTTCTATATAATAAGGCGGCAAGCTGAAGTTACCGAAATATTTATATGAGAGCTGCCCATAAACATGCTCACAACAGATTTTTTTCCCTGCCTTTCATAGACGGGGGAGTTTTAAATTCCTTTTTATAGTAATAGTACATGATAACTACGTAATTCAAGATGTACTGTCCATTTATTTCAAAGCCCTAACGTATCTTTTATACACCAGATAGGAGCGCTAAACAAATCTAATAAAGAAACATTTGATACTTTTTGTTTGTTTCCCCAAAGGGAACATCAAAATGTTAGATTAATATATCTACTGAAATATTATATGTTGTCAAAATTTATAGTAATAATAAATTTAAGAAATTAAAACAGGCAGTTTTATTGAGCAACAACCTTTAACATCCCTTCACTTAGCATATCAATTATTAAATATATCTTTTTTTTTTTTTTTTTTTTTTTATAATAGGTGGCAAACGAGCAAGCGGCCACCTGAATCCACCGAAATGGAAAGCGACCGCTGCCCATAAACATGCTCACAACAGATATTTTTACCCTGCCTTTCATAGACGGGGGAGTTTTAAATTCCTTTTTATAGTAATAGTACATGATAACTACGTAATTCAAGATGTACTGTCCATTTATTTCAAAGCCCTAACGTATCTTTTATACACCAGATAGGAGCGCTGAACAAATCTAATAAAGAAACTTTTGTTACTTTTTGTTTGTTTCCCCAAAGGGAACATCAAAATGTTAGATTAATATACCTACTGAAATATTATATGTTGTTAAAATTTATAGTAATAATAAATTTAAGAAGTTAAAACAGGCAGTTTTATTGAGCAACAACCTTTAACATCCCTTCACTTAGCATATCAATTATTAAATATATTTCTATATAATAAAGCGGCAAGCTGAAGTTACCGAAATATTTATATGAGAGCTGCCCATAAACATGCTTACAACAGATTTTTTTCCCTGCCTTTCATAGACGAGGGAGTTTTAAATTCCTTTTTATAGTAATAGTACATGATAACTACGTAATTCAAGATGTACTGTCCATTTATTTCAAAGCCCTAACGTATCTTTTATACACCAGATAGGAGCGCTAAACAAATCTAATAAAGAAACATTTGATACTTTTGTTTGTTTCCCCAAAGGGAACATCAAAATGTTAGATTAATATACCTACTGAAATATTATATGTTGTTAAAATTTATAGTAATAATAAATTTAAGAAATTAAAACAGGCAGTTTTATTGAGCAACAACCTTTAACATCCCTTCACTTAGCATATGAATTATTAAATATATCTTTTTTTTTTATAATATAAGGTGGCAAACGAGCAAGCGGCCACCTGAATCCACCGAAATGGAAAGCGACCGCTGCCCATAAATATCCGCAATTGCAGATGCGTTGCCTACCCTTATTTGACGGAGGAGGAGATGCACATAAAGAGGACATTTCCCCTTCCTATGCGTCTCTTCCACTGTCAAATCCACTTTTCCTTCCCATCCTTTCCTCTTAAGAAAAGGGTGGAAAGGGAAAGGGACTAAAATTAGGCCTCCGGCACCATACTCATCACACGAAACGCGTAATTGCTCCCACTTCACGCCTGTCTTCTGTGTGGTCGTGGTATTACACCGGGCGAGCCGGCCCATTCGTGCGAAGATGTTAAAGCGGGCTCTACCACTGTTGATTTCTATTCACTTATTTTATATGTATAACGGGGCGGAATTATTGATACTTTTTGAACGATTAAAGTAACTGGCAACTAATAATTTTGAGTACTGGCTGAATGTGCATCGTGCATATAGATGTCAAGCGGCGATCGAATGACAGATGACAGTTGTCTTTGAATGGTGGAATGATGCGTTATGTTATTATAAAATCAATTGGTTAATCTCTGTGAATGTTTGCATTTCGATTGAGTGTGTTGTGGAGTTATCAATTAAGATGGTGGTCAACTAAGAATAGTGCTTCTAATGTTACGCGATTGTTATTTCATTATCTCCGACATACGCACGCCCACAATGAAAGATCGTTACCGTGTACATAATCTACCTTCGGAATTGAATTCTACAAACCGCTCGTCTCTCCGACATCAGAAGCGGGATCACAGGAGATACATCACGCAGTCCACTATTGAGTGGGATATAACTTGGTGTATTCAAGTTGGTGGTATTTAACTTGGTGCGATTCGACTTGGTGGTATCGACTTTGAGGTATTTGACTATGTGGTAAGCGCCTGTGTGGCAACAGCCTGTGTGGCAATAGCCTGTGTGGCATCGGCCTGTGTGGCGTTCGTCTGTGTGACATGCGCCTGTGTGGCATACGACTATGTGACATACGCCTGTGTGGCATCCGACTGATTGACATTCGACTGTGTAGCGTGTGCCTGTGCGGCATACGCCTGTGTAGTATTCAACGGTGTAGTTTCGTGTAGCTTTGGAGCTATGTGTGTTAAATGAAGGTAGTATACGCACGAGGTCGTGCTATGAGTCAGGATGGCCGTAACGGGGCGGAATTATTGATACTTTTTGAACGATTAAAGTAACTGGCAACTAATAATTTTGAGTACTGGCTGAATGTGCATCGTGCATATAGATGTCAAGCGGCGATCGAATGACAGATGACAGTTGTCTTTGAATGGTGGAATGATGCGTTATGTTATTATAAAATCAATTGGTTAATCTCTGTGAATGTTTGCAATTCGATTAGAGTGTGTTGTGGAGTTATCAATTAAGATGGTGGTCAACTAAGAATAGTGCTTCTAATGTTACGCGATTGTTATTTCATTATCTCCGACATACGCACGCCCACAATGAAAGATCGTTACCGTGTACATAATCTACCTTCGGAATTGAATTCTACAAAACCGCTCGTCTCTCCGACATCAGAAGCGGGATCACAGGAGATACATCACGCAGTCCACTATTGAGTGGGATATAACTTGGTTGTATTCAAGTTGGTGGTATTTAACTTGGTGGTATCGACTTGGTGGTATCGACTTTGAGGTATTTGAATATGTGGTAAGCGCCTGTGTGGCAATAGCCTGTGTGGCACCAGCCTGTGTGGCATCGGCCTGTGTGGCGTTCGTCTGTGTGACATGCGCCTGTGTGGCATACGACTATGCGACATACGCCTGTGTGGCATCCGACTGATTGACATTCGACTGTGTAGCGTGTGCCTGTGCGGCATACGCCTGTGTAGTATTCAACGGTGTAGTTTCGTGTAGCTTTGGAGCTATGTGTGTTAAATGAAGGTAGTATACGCACGAGGTCGTGCTATGAGTCAGGATGGCCGTAACGGGGCGGAATTATTGATACTTTTTGAACGATTAAAGTAACTGGCAACTAATAATTTTGAGTACTGGCTGAATGTGCATCGTGCATATAGATGTCAAGCGGCGATCGAATGACAGATGACAGTTGTCTTTGAATGGTGGAATGATGCGCTTTGTTATTATAAAATCAATTGGTTAATCTCTGTGAATGTTTGCAATTCGATTAGAGTGTGTTGTGGAGTTATCAATTAAGATGGTGGTCAACTAAGAATAGTGCTTCTAATGTTACGCGATTGTTATTTCATTATCTCCGACATACGCACGCCCACAATGAAAGATCGTTACCGTGTACATAATCTACCTTCGGAATTGAATTCTACAAACCGCTCGTCTCTCCGACATCAGAAGCGGGATCGCAGGAGATACATCACGCAGTCCACTATTGAGTGGGATATAACTTGGTTGTATTCAAGTTGGTGGTATTCGACTTGGTGCGATTCGACTTGGTGGTATCGACTATGAGGTATTTGACTATGTGGTAAGCGCCTGTGTGGCAATAGCCTGTGTGGCACCAGCCTGTGTGGCATCGGCCTGTGTGGCGTTCGTCTGTGTGACATGCGCCTGTGTGGCATACGACTATGTGACATACGCCTGTGTGGCATCCGACTGATTGACATTCGACTGTGTAGCGTGTGCCTGTGCGGCATACGCCTGTGTAGTATTCAACGGTGTATTTCGTGTAGCTTTGAAGCTATGTGTGTTAAATGAAGGTAGTATACGCACGAGGTCGTGCTATGAGTCAGGATGGCCGTAACGGGGCGAAATTATTGATACTTTTTGAACGATTAGAGTAACTGGCAACTAATAATTTTGAGTACTGACTGAATGTGCATCGTGCATATAGATGTCAAGCGGCGATCGAATGACAGATGACAGTTGTCTTTGAATGGTGGAATGATGCGTTATGTTATTATAAAATCAATTGGTTAATCTCTGTGAATGTTTGCAATTCGATTAGAGTGTGTTGTGGAGTTATCAATTAAGATGGTGGTCAACTAAGAATAGTGCTTCTAATGTTACGCGATTGTTATTTCATTATCTCCGATATACGCACGCCCACAATGAAAGATCGTTACCGTGTACATAATCTACCTTCGGAATTGAATTCTACAAACCGCTCGTCTCTCCGACATGTAATATATTTTATAATACAAGATTTATAAAAAATAAAACATATTATATAAAAAAAAGCACCACCGGCTGCGGAATCCAATGACAAGCAACCACTGGTCAGAGCAGCGTTAATCTCCAGATTATTCTATAATCTGGCGGTAGAGTCCGCTTTAACATCTTCGCACGAATGTGTCGCTTGCCCGCTGCAATATCACGCCTACATAGAAGACTGGCGTCAAGTGGGAGCAATTCCGCGTTTCGTCTGATGAGGCCGGAGGCCTAATTTTAGTCCCATTCCATTTCCACCCTTTTCTTATAAGTAACCGATTGGAAGGGAAAGTAGACTTGACGGAAGAGAAGACGCATAGGAAGGGAAAATATTCTGTTTATGTGCGTCTCCTCCTCCGTCGATAAGGGTAGGCAACGCATCTGTAATTGCGGATGTCTATGGGCTACAATCGCCTTGCCATTTTTGCGGATTCAGGTGGCCGCTTGCTCGTTTGCCACCTTATGATATAAAAAAAAATTTGGTAGAAATTAACAGTGGTAGAGCCCGCTTTAAATGTGATGAATGCCTATTTGTATAAAATATCAACTAAAACTACATTTCGTTTCAGTCCGATTCGTAAATACTACGAACGGTGTTCGTTTGCTATTCTACAAAGGCTACACTTATAATAAGCACAGAGTTGATCGGAATGGCGGTATCAGATACGCTTGCTCAAGTCAGCAGTCGAAAAAATGCAAAGCATGCATCCATATGTCTAAAAACAACATCGTCCTGAAACATCTTACTACTCATTGCCATGACCCAGCACCTTACGTTTTTACCAAAGATGGATTATATGCCAAATCGTACGCTTAGTAATTTCAATATTATTGCAAAAATCTCAATAACGCTACACGTTTAAAATTAGGTTTGTGTTTTTACATCCTGTATGATATTACCAAATTTTTGATCTTTTAAGAGATTTCGCAGTAGAGAGCATACATGTAATTTTTGTTGTATTTGGATTATTAGAAGTCGATGTTAAGTCATAAGATAAGAAAAAGTTCATAAAGTAGATTCATAGAGGCACGCATTAGGCGCTCACCCCATGGCCCATATTGGATGATATATTAAAATGAGAAATATAGGAAAAATGTGTTGTACTTTTTTTACTTTGACGTAATGAACAACATGAATGGATCGAAAAAATCAAATGGGCGTTGGTATTTATACAATCATAGCTTTTGCCTGCAAATATGTCCGCGCGGAATTAAAAAAAAAGCTAGTAAGTTTTCTACATCTCGGTCTCATTTTATCAAAATCAGTTAAATCATCTATCCAAACTTTCGCATATAATCACACTCATATTAGCGAAAGTTTAGATAGATGGATATTTGTTAGAGTTAGTAGAGTAAACTGCTGCACGGATCTCTGGAGAGGGTAGTCTGGAAGAACACATAGGTTACTTGCTTTTCTTTTCTTTTAATCCACGCAAACGGAGTCGCGGACGAAAGCTGGTATTAATATAAAAAGTACGATTTACAAATAATTCCATCTGTTTATTGGGTATTTTTATTTCAGTACGATTGATAAATTTAATAAACGGAAAGACTCTTCTTATGGTGAATGTATATACTTTCAATAAAGTAGCCGGTGTCAAATACTCTGGAGGTGTCCGATGGAGGTGCTCGTCTCAGTCCAGGCAAAAGTGCAAAGCGTTCGTGGTTCTATGCCAGAGAGAGGAAACAATCATGAGAATTGGAGGACATCATTGTCATAAACCCCCGAGATACGTGTTAACATCAAATGGAAAGCATATCAAAGTTTAATAGAATGTATATATATATAAAGTTTTCTTATTGATGCAAAGCAAAGTCTATTAACTGAAAGTAAATATACGTTTTGATGTCCAACTCAATCGTGAAATTGATCGCGACGCAAAGAGAAGACTAAAAGAAAGGAATGAAGGAGGGAGAAATTTTCTAAATACGGGCCAGACTCTGAATAAAAGAATGCAACCAACTAAAAGCTAGAGAGCAAGTTAAGCAAATGCTTAGATAACTTGATACAATATTCCTCGATTACTTTACATCTGTACTGAACACGATTGCAGAAAATGTGAATATGTAATATATGTTATTTCGTTTTTAATTGAATTAACACAAGAAAAAATACCAAATTGACAATAAAGCTTTTACTATAAAAGATTTAAGCGTTTACCTTATAGTTCAGATTGGATGATTTTATTAATACATAGTTGTAAGAATTACTTAATAGTTTACATGCTTATGTTTTTTTGGAAGTTTTATTTTACATTTCTGTTAGCATATTTAAATGGGTTTTCTTTTTTTTTTATAGTCGCTGCTACATAGTTGTCTTAGTATAGTAGTGGTCAGATATCTTGGCGACTAAAACATCGTAAGTCACTCAGCAGAATATATTTTTATGTAGCGAATGTAAAGGGATGCAGGGTGCGGACTTAAGCCACCAAGATATTTGAATACTTTGATATTATGTATCTATATATTAAAATATCTCTGGTCGTTCGCAGGAAAGATAATGACTACACCCAATGGCGTTTCTTTCCTCCTATTTGATGGGTATACGTTTTTCTATAGAAGTAAGATTGAACGGTATCATAAATGGCGATGTGTTGAATTTCCGAAATGCAAAGCGTACATCTTTGTTAAAGGTAGCCAGATACTAGACATATCCTTACTCCAGCACAATCACAAGAAGCGTAGGTTGCATAAGTGTAAAGATGGGAAGACGTGTCAAAAAATAACAACGCAAGTTTTAAGTAGTAGATATTTAGTTCCACTTCAATATAAGTAGAACGTTTTAACTATGTTGCTTTAACTTATTTGTGAAATGGCTTCTGTTAAAATCAATAATTCCCAATGTGGTCCTGGACCTCTTGGACAGTATATGACCCGCGGGTTGGATAGCGGGAAATTAGCATAAGATTCAGCCATCCCGTATAATTTTACAAGGTTGAAAGGTTGAATAGTTGGAAAGGAAAGATTCGAAATGTTTTTTCTTTTAGACAGTTCTCAATTGTTCAGAAGTAACTTTTTCATAGTAGCATGAAATTAAAATTTATAGATACCTTTTTTTAGTAGCATTACGATCTGCCCATCTTTAGTAGTAAACTGTTTGTTTTTGCATTTGTATGCGCGTTGCATAATCGTACTATTGAAATCAAAATGTTAACTCTAAATCTTACTAGTTTAAGCACACTGCACAATACACACACAGACTCACCGCACAACGAAAGACACACACCACACAAATGGACGACATTCCGTATCACATAGCGGAATGTCGTCCAAAAAAGTATCAGCGATACACTCCACACCTTATTGATCAAATTAGGATATAAAAAAAAACAAAATCTTACATCTATAACGACATAGATATTAAAAAATTAAATTAAATTCATTGTTGTGTTAAACCATCTATATTATAACAAAAAAATGTTTGTATGTGAAAGATTATAAATTGTGTAGATATTTTCCCTTTTACATTATTGTTGGAAAAAAATATTTTTAGAGATTGATTTATCAAAAATTTATTCAAGTTTAAAAAAGATACAATTAAAATGTACTGAATAGAAAACTACTATATTTTTGCATGTAAAAAAAATTTAAACTTCATTTTAACGTGTTAATTATCTATCTATACTATCTATACTAATATAATAAAGCGTAAACACACACTACTTTGTGGCGTAAGATGTCAGGAATTACAGCATATTTTTGAATAATTCTTTTTTTAATAAAAAGCCCTACACTTACGACACGCTTAAGGCTATATATTGTCACGCTATTAAACTTAGGGGGTAAATAATTTAGAAAAAAACCTTCATGTTGGAAAGGGACCAAACTACAAGCTGCCAATATCAAGCAAGGTTATTATGGTAACAGTAATTTTTAAATTTGCAAATGAGAATTTGATAAATGTAAACAAATATATTATAGTATTAGATAGTAATAGATGAAGCCGGGAACGTCTAGTTTTTTTATAAACCACAATTATATTTTTCAGTTCAAGTAATAACATTGGACAATGGAAAGAAGTATATACTGCACGATGATTACATATTCTTCTACAGATATAAATTAAGGATCGGTTACAAGTGGGTTTGTACAAGCTTTCCGCGATGCAAGGCGTCTCTCTGCGTGGATGACCAATTTAAAATCCTATATTACGTACGAGAACACATAAACCATACTAAAAGCAGATTCGTACTGCGCTCTGATGGGCAATATGTGAAAATAAAAGCATAAAAATAAATAACCATCAAAAGTATACATCATCACCAGTTTAAGTCCCCGCCGAGGGGCTCGGAGCCTACCCTTAGTAAGGGGTGACTAGGCCATAGTCAACCACGCTGCACTGCGGGTTTATAGTCAAAGTACACGATTCAAATTTGATGGCAGCTCCTTCGCTACTAAGTTTTAGTAGATACAAATTTATTTTGCATACTTTTATGTTTGTTCTAGCAAAATTAATAACAATGATAATCGGAAATAATGTAATGTATAATGGCTATTAAAAGTATAAAAATATGTTATTCATCTATATTTATACTTATACTTATACTTATACTTATAATATTATAAAGAGAAAAGATTTGTATTTTTGTACGTATTTGATTCACGAAAAATCTACTGGGCCGATATTAAAAATTCTTTCACCATGAGAATGGTAATTTATCTGTGAGTAACATAGGCTATATTTTATTATTAATAATGTTCAGGAACTATTAATAAACAGCGTGTTTCTGGACGCCGGCGTTAAAAATACAATAAACTTACCTTTTCTCGGCTTACACTGCCTAATTTTATATAAATTATCATCTCCCCTACCTTATCCTACTCCCGTAAGGTCGGCGCGACAGGTTTTTGTCCTCCACATAACACTATTCCGTCATCTCAGTCATCACTCCCTTCTTGAGAATGTTATATACTTACGATTAAATGAATTAAGTTGAATTAATGATGTAAATAAAGTCATTGTAAATATAGAAAAATAATGCAATTGTGATTTTTTATTTTCGTGCCAATTAAAATGCCAAACTAAAAAAAAAAATCTTATCACAATTTTTTTTTGTCAACAGTTCGTTTTATCAAGATGTCAAGTGGGAAAATTCGTATATACTACAAGAATTATACATATTTCAAGTGCTATACGTCTAAGAAGGGCATACGCTGGGTGTGCACCTCACATCCCAAATGCAAATCCTACATTATTCTCAATAACGAAGATGAAATACAAGATGTCAGCACAGACCATCATCATAAACCAATAAAGCTAATCGAATTGAACAACGGAACTTGTATTAAAATGTTTTAAAGTAAAAAATCAATGTACTAGGACTAGGAGGAACAGTTATGAACTTACGAGATCTTATTTCTTATTTTTGTTCTAGCCAAATTAATAACAATGACACGAGGAAATAAAGTAATATTGTTCAACGGTTACACGTTTTACCAAAAGTATAAAAAGGTGGGAGGTAAACGGTGGATTTGTACAAGTTATCCTACTTGCAAATCTTCTATTATTGTCGAGAAAGACATGTTCGTCTCAGCTATGAATGTTGGACATTCACATCCTAGAAAATCACTTATCCTCACTGAAAGTGGGAGATACCTTAAAACATGAGTTAATGTTGATTATAACTTCGATATACACAGGTGTAGGTTATTAAAAAAATTATTTATTAATATAAATAAAATCGCCTAATTAAAAAAATAATTGTTTTTGTTATGCCCCATACCTTTTACAATAAGTTGGCACGTTGGGTAGAAGATTACTATTGTATCCTATGTGCCAAATCAAAGTATAGTTACCGTAAAAACTTTCTTATCCAACAGTTCGTTACATCAAGCTGTCAGATGGTAAACCTCGTATCTATTACAATAACTACACCTACTTCAAATACTACACTTCTAAGAAAGGAATACAACGCTGGGTTTGTACGTCGCATCCTAAATGCAAATCCTTCCTTACTCTCAATCAGCAAGATGAAATACTCCAGATTCATACAGTTCACAGTCATAAACAGGTAGTGCTTATTGAATTAAATAATGGTACTTGGATTAAAGTATGAGCCGTTAAAAACGTTGTTTATAAAATATTTGATTATCCTCTAAACCAGTGATTCTCAACCACTGTGCCGCGGCACTTTTGTGTGCCGCCGAATTTCAAAAGTGTGCCGCCAAATTTTGCATATTTTTGTCATAAACTATTTATGCAGTGTGTTGTAGTAAGTAAATAATTTTTATCTTTTTCTTTGTGTGCCGCCAAATTTTGAAATCGTTAAATATGTGCCGCAACAAAAAAAGGTTGAGAATCACTGCTCTAAACTGTTATGTTTATCAATCGCAACTGGAATTACATGATACTAAGTTCAGATAACTATTTTATGTGTTTAATGTTTTGTAGTTTTTTTAATAATGTTACTTAATAAAGTATTAATTAACAATTTGATGTGTGTTTTAATATTAAATACTAAAGCATCTTCTCCCTGTTCTTACCCCATTTGGGTCGGCGCACCCGGTTTTGTGATGCAGATCGGTCTATTACGTGTCTATTTTAAAAATTAAATACTTTCAAGTCGAGAAGCATAAACGTGGTATGGACATATTTACGGAAAGATTAAGATCACATAAACAAGAAAGTATTAAGACAGAATGTGGATGGCTGCAAAGTATGAATGGATTGTGTGATATGCTTCAGGGAGTGAATTCTGAATTATGAAAAAGCAGTACATACTGTGCCGACCCTTCGTAGGTATGGTAGGTTGAAAAATTGGTAGGCTTTGAGTCTTAAAAACGTAAATTTAGAAATCAATTTATAATTAATTAAAATTCAATAGATTAGAAATGTATGGTTTATTTTACAGGTTCCTTTCTTATTAGTGTGGATGGAAAACCTCGCGTCTCCTCCAATGGTTATTTGTATTATAATAAGATTAAAAGTCACAGATGGAATTGTATCTCTTACCCGAAATGCAAGGCTTTTGTAATACTTGTAGACGAGAAAATTTTGTACGATCACAGTAATTTCGATCACAATCATGAACAACGACGACGACGACCTTTCGTTAGAAGATCGAAAAATATTGATCCTATTATTTTATAAAAGTTTTAAACAGTATCTTTGTGGTATAAATCAATGAATTCAGTAAAGCCCTACATATACAATGTAAATCGTCAAAACTAAGATCGCGTTGTCTTACGGCGATCTTGACAAAATTGGCGGAGTTGGGAGCGACAGGATATAAAGATGACAGAACTATTGATATGTGAGTATATTGCGTAAATCGCTGCGACTAAAATCAGTTAGAAAATTTACATCTCCCTGCATACAAAAGGGACAACTTTGGGTTTCGACTAAAGTAAAATGTGACACTTATATTGAAGAATGTTCTTAAAGATTGTCAGGGGTCTATTAACAATATCTATTCAAGTGTCAGTTTTTTATATCATAAGGTAGTAAAAGATCAAGCGGCCACCTGAATTTGCCAAAATTTTAAAGCGAGCGCTGCCCATAGGCATCTAGAAAAGGGTAGGAAGAATAGGATTAAAATTAGGTTGGTAATTGGAGTTCTGGGGTAAAACGTGTTGTAAATGATAAACTTTGTTTAAACATTTCATTTAATATTTCAGGTGAAATTATAAAGTTAGCAGACAATAAAACGAAGTTGCTTTATCAAGGACATCTCTTCTACCAGGATAGGAACGCACGGTCCATGTTGCGTTGGAGATGCACCCATTCCTCGACATGTAAGGTTTATTTGTTCACCAATGATGATTTGACTGTCGTACAAACGTTTCATGAACACACACATCAACCTACAAAGCTGTATAAGACTTCCGCAGGGATTTACTGCAAAATATAGTTCACCTTTAATGTTACTGGTATAGTGTAGGTTTCCTTGTATCTTTTGTCATCACTTTCTGTCGATAAAAATGTATTTTTAGTACTGTTGTAATCAACTTTAAATATAGAATTGATATAAAAACCTGAAGGGAAGCGAAATTTATTGTAATTGTTCCACTTTTTTTTATTCGGCTAACCAGACGCTGATTACGCAGTTTGTTCTAGAAATTATTAAAAATGTTATCACTGCCGCACTCAGGGTATTTAATTGGCTTCGAATAGATTTAGAAGTCCACTCTATGGTTCTCCCTTAGTAACTAATAAAAGTCCATTCGTGAAGCAGATTGAAGCTGACTTAAACACGAGATATTGATAGAAGCTTCAGTCCGAATGGGATCTTGTTTAGTTCCACTTGCCCACCGGGCCGGACAAGTTAGCAATTCAGTAAGTATTTCATTAGCTTAATTATATTAACTTATTTGTTATAAACTTTCAGGCAGACTTATAGAGCTACCTACCGGAAAATCGAAGCTGCTCCACAAAGGTTACCTCTATTATCAAATGAAAAACATTCGTACTTCCAGGTTGCGTTGGAGATGCACTAATTCCAAAAGATGTAAGGTTTATTTGTTTACCAATAAGGATTTGGTTGTCCAAAAAATAAATCATCAACACACACATGAACCTAGGAAACTGTACCACACGGCTGATGGGATTTATTACACACTGTAGACTTGTAGACCATCTTTTTAATGTTGGTGCATTTTGTTTTAGTTTTTAAACTGTACATTGTTGGAAATAAATAAAAACTAGGTATTGCCCATGACTTCGTCGGCGCGGAGTTATAGCCTTATTTCTGCAC
This sequence comes from Papilio protenor, assembly GCA_029286645.1. Lineage (NCBI taxonomy): Eukaryota > Metazoa > Arthropoda > Insecta > Lepidoptera > Papilionidae > Papilio > Papilio protenor. The sequence goes on along the minus strand of JAGSMZ010000004.1, from coordinate 7,468,373 downwards.
ATCTAAGCTACCTTCCAGTAAGACCCCGAATTCACTCGTTTCGGAGATTATCCGTAACAAACGCTGTCTTGATTGTTCTCGATTGCAAATGCATTATTGTATGATTTTTGTCGATATTACATTCAGACATTCCAATTTGCTTTGTGTGTATTGTTATGTTTTAGTAATAGTGTTTTCCAGAGAAAACTATCGGTAATAATTAAATGTATTGTATTATGTTCGTAAAATTTGAATATAGAACATGTTTTGCGATGTGTTTTAATTTAATTGTACCTGGAGAGCAATATTTGGTGTAATAGTGCTACGAATTTATTTGGTTCGGCGAGACTAACGCTGTTATCGTAGGTAGTTCTCTTTGAACATGAAAATTATACTTACTGCTGCACTCAAAGTCATTTAATGGTCTTTCTTGGTATTATATTATATGCGAAATCTATACTAAGGTTCCAATAAACGGCTCTTATTGTGGCAGTAGCTATAGAAAATGACTCAAAAGTCACCTTGCTAGACGGATACAAATGGGATTATCTAAGTATTTTAGAGTAACTATAATCTTGTAGTACAAAATCTTCATTATAAGATCAAGATCCCAATTGAATCCGGATCCGTATGTAAAGCCAAGTTTTTACCACCGGGCCGGACAAGTTGGGCGCACTATATTCCATTAATTGTTTTATTAATGAATAATTTACTTTTAGGACAGCTGATTAAGTTAGCAGGCGGTAAACCGAGACTGTACTATCGAGGGTACCTTTATGAACAGACTTATAAGTCTCCTTCAATGATAAGGTGGAGATGCAGTAGCTCGAAGTGTGAAGTATCTTTGTATACAAACGATAAATATGTTATAGAACAAATTTATCATGCACATACACATAGACCTACGAAAATTTACCAGAATGGTGCAGGGACTTATAATAGGGCGTAGTCAAACTTTAATTAGTATATTGTGAGAGCGTGGTATGGACATCTTATGCGACGAGACGATGAGGACATAAACCAGTAAGTGTTAAGATTGAATGTGGATGGCTACAAAGGAAGACTGAAGAAAGTATGGATGGATGGTGCAAGAGGATATGCTTAAGAAAGGAGTGGATTCAGATATGACAGCTGATAGAAATGTTGGAAGATCAGCACATACTGTGCCGACCCTCCGTAGGGATAAGGATAAGGGCAAGTTGATGATGATTGTAAAAGCGCGCACACCTGAAACTAAACTATCGCAAAGCTGTTTAGTATCGCTTTCATTCCTATGAGCTTATATGGAGGTGCGCACGCAACTCGATTTTTAGTTGTGTGACTCAACAGTTGAATGGGCTGCGAAACAATCGACAATCGCACAACAGTGCGATAGTTTAGTCGATGGTGTGCGGCCGCTCTTAGTGCGTTGTAATAGTGTAGGCTTCCACTGTACAAATTGTCATTTCTGTTTCTTTAAAATGTAATGTTATTTTTTTTAATTGAAGTTTATATAGTGGTAGCTTAATGTTTAACTTAGTTTGTTTAATGATTGAATTCTTGAAATATAGAAATTACATTTTATTGCCTTTTTTATTTTGGACACGTGAAGTTAGTTGTGGTTTCGTAAAAAGTACATTTAAAAATAGTAAAATTGTTCAAGTTTTTCACACAATTTATAATTAAGATTAAGTTATAAATAATGTGAAATTCTCCACCACTTAATACATGAAGTCATTTATAATAAGTTTTATATCTAAAATAAAATTATCTTTACAGCTGAAGTAGTGAAGTCTATATACACCGGAAGGATTTTCCTGAAGTACCAAGCATATTACTATACGAAGGTTTCAAACAGTGACTGTAGATGGCGCTGTGTGAACACTAAAAGCTGCTACGTTCGTTTGGCCACGACTCCTGCGTCTATGGGCCCGGTTGTATTGAATCAGCCTAGACCCCATAATCATCCTCCGAAAATGCCATATGTTTTAAGAGACCACAGCTGGCAAATTGACGTAGTAACACAGCCCAATAATACATATCCAAACCGGATTTTGAATAACTAACAATATATAAAGTAAAGATGGGCTTCTATGGTGACTACAAAGGTGCCACGTATAACGCACTCAAATTATTCGAAGTTCCCGCGAGTCTCGACACCACTGTGCGGGTCAATACATACAGAAATTCACGCTCCATGAAAACCCACCTTTACATTGGCTCGAGTAATATAGCATTACAATTATATTTTTAGCTAAAATAAGCTTATGACTAAATTGTATTTACTAATTCTACATTTAATTTTTCTTAAGATTTTATATTGTTTTTACATATATAAATTTAAGACAATGTTAATGTTAGTATTATACATAAAGTTATTTTAATAAAATTTAAAAACATATTGGTTACTAGTTGTGGTCGAATTTCGACCAATGGGCAACCACTATTTTTAATAATTATATTAGTTACGTTAAAACAGCATTGTTAACAGTTTTTTTTAATAATATTATAAATTAGGAAGACGCCTAAAACCCGCTTTAAATAAAACTGAGTGGAAACTACTAAATAGCTCAACTCACAATTATACTCGTAATTTAGCCTACACACGGTTTTAACTGAACAGTTCCACTGTTCAGTTATAACTGAGTCAGAACTGAGCAGAACGTCTGTAGCGGGTTTTATAAGAATGTTAAGTGTTGATTATTTTATCATACTAACCCAAAGATATTCAAATATATAGAGGAGGCATTGTTATTTTTCACATAATTATCACTAACGATATCTATGTTACATCCTTAAAACCATGTCAATGACACTGCACAATACACACACAGACTCACCGCACAACGAAAGACACACACCACACAAATGGACGACATTCCGTATCAAATAGCGGAATGTCGTCCAAAAAAGGATCAGCGATACACTCCACACCTTTTGTGATCTAATTAGGTTAAAAAAAAAACATGTCTATGAAATTAACTGTAATGTTTTTATTTTATTTTGTATCACTGTTTAGTTTTTTGACCAAAAGATGGAGCTTATTATAATTTTTCAAAAATGTTTTTTACATGTGAATCCTAGGACACCACTTGTAAACTGATATAGTACCTTTCACAGATATTGCCGGTGAAAAATTTTTCTTTACTATGCCTCGTCTATATATTATTTAAATGTCTTTGTTCTAACCTGTATGTGGCTTGTAGATACAAATACATATCTGTTATATGCACATCTGCATCTGCTGTTTTGTATAATTAAATTGTCTACTTTTTTGTACTTATTAATAAACAAATTATTAATAAAAAGTTAAATTAATATTTTTTATTATTTTATCTCGTCAATCATTATGTGCAATCGAAGAAGTGAGACCGTTAAAGCAATCGAAAATGATTAACGTATGAGCTCTCGAATTAATTTATCATTAACAAGCTTTCGCCAGCGACTTCGTCTGCGTGGAATGAAAAAAAAAACAAAAGTGAGTAGCCTATGTTCTTCCAGACTATCGTCTACATCTATACCAAATTTCATTGAAATCCCTTCAGCTGTTTAGGCTACAAACTCTAACAATCATCCATCCATTCATCTAAACTTTCGGATTTATACTCGTAATATTAGTATGATTCTAGGTCAAGAAAATAAAGACCTAAGTTCTCATTATATTTGCTTGAATGAAGGTTTACAATATAGCGTGTGTTTTTTTTTAATTATATTAGTTACGTTAAAACAGCATTGTTAACAGTTTTTTTTAATAATATTATAAATTAGGAAGACGCCTAAAACCCGCTATAAAAAAAACTGAGTGGAAACTACTAAATAGCTCAACTCACAGTTATAACTTAGCCTACAAACGGTTTTAACTGAACAGTGGAACTGTTCAGTTAAAACTGTTAGTACTGAGCAGAACGTCTGTAGCGGGTTTTATAAGAATGTTAAGTGTTGATTATTTTATCATACTAACCCAAAGACATTCAAATATATAGAGGAGGCATTGTTATTTTTCACATAATTATCACTAACGATATCTATGTTACATCCTTAAAACCATGTCAATGACACTGCACAATACACACACAGACTCACCGCACAACGAAAGACACACACCACACAAATGGACGACATTCCGTATCAAATAGCGGAATGTCGTCCAAAAAAGGATCAGCGATACACTCCACACCTTTTGTGATCTAATTAGGTTAAAAAAAAAATTAAAAAAAAAACATGTCTATGAAATTAACTGTAATGTTTTTATTTTATTTTGTATCACTGTTTAGTTTTTTGACCAAAAGATGGAGCTTATTATAATTTTTCAAAAATGTTTTTTACATGTGAATCCTAGGACACCACTTGTAAACTGATATAGTACCTTTCACAGATATTGCCGGTGAAAAATTTTTCTTTACTATGCCTCGTCTATATATTATTTAAATGTCTTTGTTCTAACCTGTATGTGGCTTGTAGATACAAATACATATCTGTTATATGCACATCTGCATCTGCTGTTTTGTATAATTAAATTGTCTACTTTTTTGTACTTATTAATAAAAAGTTAAATTAATATTTTTTATTATTTTATCTCGTCAATCATTATGTGCAATCGAAGAAGTGAGACCGTTAAAGCAATCGAAAATGATTAACGTATGAGCTCTCGAATTAATTTATCATTAACAAGCTTTCGCCAGCGACTTCGTCTGCGTGGAATGAAAAAAAAAACAAAAGTGAGTAGCCTATGTTCTTCCAGACTATCGTCTACATCTATACCAAATTTCATTGAAATCCCTTCAGCTGTTTAGGCTACAAACTCTAACAATCATCCATCCATTCATCTAAACTTTCGGATTTATACTCGTAATATTAGTATGATTCTAGGTCAAGAAAATAAAGACCTAAGTTCTCATTATATTTGCTTGAATGAAGGTTTACAATATAGCGTGTGTTTTTTTTTTTAAATTATATTAGTATAAAACAAACATTATGAATATTTGGCAATTTTGGCACAACGTACTGGGCCTAGTTGGAGCCTAGGCAGGCTCAGTTCGTTGTTCAGTTTGTCTATATAAACGGCGTATGCTCCACGTTGTTACAAGTGAACGCCCAAGTCTATCAGTACCTTTAAACTTTAAAACAAGTGTTTTTTTATTACCGGTTATTTTGGTGAAAATCGTGTCATGAGACAAATATTTCTCATCATTTTTTCTTTAACCTCGAATATTTTCTAAGTTACCCAAAACAAATTCAGGAAACTAATGACAATTATAATGTTTATTTTTGTGATAGTGTTTTTTGTAATATTCGTAAATAATAAAAATGATAATTTTCTATAGAACGTTTATTTTATTTATTTACACAGAATTTTGCATGCTTCTGGGTAATGAATGTCATTTTTTAAAGTAGATTGAAGTGATAACGACGCAAATCAATGATTTGTTGATCATTGTGAAGTATATTCCGAAAACTTGAAATGGATATTTTCATCCATAAATATGTATTAATATTTATACTAGTAAACTAACCCATAAAATTGACAAAAAAATGAAATGAACCCATATTTTTTTTTAAATGTTATTTACGTTGCTGCCAACATCAAAGAAACAAGATTGCCATGGATTGTTTTCATGTCATGTCATTTTGACATTTGCAATTGATAATTTGACAAATGTAAACGATAAAATAAAGTTTTTATAATTACCGGCGGATGAAGCCGCATGGGAACAGCTAGTTTACTAATATTTCCTATAACCATCCCAACTAAGCTCTAGGCTTGTGGCAGGATATGGTTTACAATAGTCGAATGGCGGAATTCGAATCCTCGACCGCAAGATCGGTAGTCCGTACCCCAAACCATTAGGCTATTGGCGCTTAATAATTTTACTTCTTGCGTTTTTTATTTGGTTTTTATACGATTTTTGTTATTTTTTTATTTCACTGTAATTTGCATGGTATTCTGTAATGTTTAAAAGGTGCGACACCTACAAACCACGTAAATAGTTTGGCGGGAATGTGTTATGTAACCTTATTGTAATATTTTCGAAATAAAAAATTTAAAAAAATTACACATTTATAAAATCTTAAATCCTTGTTTCTGTAAAATATGAAAAACGTAGATGCCATTTACTAGGTGTGCGATATATCTTTTTTTTGTTTCAGCGCAAATAATCATAATGAGAAATGGGAAACGTGTGTTAACGTACAAAGGTCATTTCTATGCAAAAGTACCGTATTCTCATGGTCATAGATGGAGATGTGTGCAAACAAATGATTGCTATAGCACGGTGCTTGTTGTATCTGAGTCAGATTTGAGGATAAGAAAGGAACCTAAAATACATCATCATTCGCCACGGGCTTTACATCGTTTTAAAGATAATACTTATATGTTTCTTAATACTAGGCGTAGTGCGACGTAATTAGTAATTGTGGGAAGACCTAAAATAGACCTTAATGTTGGAAGATAAGAGTTATTCTTGATCTATTGAGATATATGCTTGCATGAACCAGTAAGAATCATTAGAGCCTGTCTCACCGAATTGTAAATTGTCTGATAACAGTCCAACGTGTAAAATATGTGATGGAAATATCGGATTTTTTTACCTTATCTGACAGTGACGTCATTTTTAAGCTCGAGCCTCTATCACCCAGTGGTGGGACAGGCCCTAAATCTCAAGTCCCCATATACGATATTTCAGGTGAACTAAGTAATTTGCCCATACATTTAAAATAATTTACTTGATTTCAGATATTAATAATCAACTTTAGATTTAGTATTTATCACTAACTGTTGACTAAACTTTGTCTTTACCATATTGAAATCTTGTTTTTTTCTATACAGTTATTTCTATCTTCAAATATATTTAGTTTTTTTTAGTCGACATTTTCATAGCCCAAAAAATGGCGATAGTTTTATATGAAAAATTGTATTAACTAGGATTAGTAGTCTTAAAATAATGCAATAATATTAATTTGTATTAGTGTTGTATCTTAGCGCCTCGGAGTCTCTGAGCTTCTGCGCGTATTCTGACAAAATCATGTTGTCTTTGTTTCTTTTCAAAATGAGTGAAAGAGAAGACTCTATTTTAAGATGTTTCATGGAAATCTACGGTAACTTATATGCTTGCAACTTTGTATGTGACATACTAATATTTTAAAATGTATCATATTTTGTGTTTAAATAAAAATAGTTGTTAAATAGAACCGAGCCATTTTATTTTATACGCATGCAAATTTGGATATTTTGTAGTGATAACCGCGACTTTTGTACGTCTATGTGGAAATAATAAAATTTCTCTTTCTATTGTTGAATCTTATGTAAATTTTTCGGGCAATTCGAAGTTACTAACTATAAAATGTAATCCAGTGCTTTTTGAAGTCAAGTGACTCAACTGGAATCCAGGGAAGATATCTCGGAGGAGTAGGATGGTGAGAAATAAAAGGGTTTTACAAGTTAGAAAAATAAATACTGTATTAGTAGCAACAACAAAATCAATACAAGATGAAATTGAAAGTCCTTTAAAAATTTTTATTGTAATATTTCATTATTTGTTGCAGAAATTTTAAAAAAGATTGAACTATTGAACGGTAAAAAATTTCTTGTATATGAAGGATACACGTATCGTTTCGGGGCTCGATGTAAAACCAGCGAGAGATGGCGCTGCAGTGCTAGGTGTAAAGCAAGTGTTGTAATATCAACAAATGGGATGCTATTGAGAGCCTCCGGAGTGCATACACACCAACCGCAAACGTACTATAGGGTCGCATCAGGGAAATATGTAAAACTACAAAGGGAAATAAAATAAGAGAAGTATAACGCGATGCGGCAACATTTCACGATTACAATGTACCACACGGCCAAATGTAGAGACGATCTTTCAATGATATAGAGTTTACATCAAGAAGTGAGCGATGAATGAGATGACGTATTAAAGATTTATATGGAGGACAAAAACCTGTTGCGCCCTACGGGAGTAGGATAAAGAGGAAGATTTTGTTAAAACTACTGAGCTAAAAGAGAGGACGCTGAAGTTTCCATGATGCCACACAGAACATAAGAACCACGTTCGTCTGTGGCAAAAGGAATTAGTATGTAAATACGTGATTTTAAAAGCTTTATTAATGAAATTCAAGATACTCATAATTTAAATAAAAATAAATAATATTTCTTCGATAATATGTTATTTATTTTACCAATGAACATAGTAATAGTAAAATTAATACTTTTTCTCTTAAAATCTTAGTAATAGATAAATAGGAAATTAAAAAGTACAAACATCTTAGTACTATTGTAAATGCGAAAGTTTAGATGGATGTCTGTAGAATAAACTGCCAAACGAATCTCGATGAAAGGCATAAATGTAGAGGATAGTCTGGAAGACCACATAGGCTACTTACTTTTGTCTTTTTTAATTCCACGCGGACGAAGTCGCGGGCGAAAACTAGTATAATGATAATTAGGTACTACTAATTAAAATTTTTATTGCACTTTAACAGTGGTTGAGTAATATCTTTTGCATGAGTAAGCCTGTTCGCTACCAAGACCACACAGAAGACGGGTGTGAATTGAAAATGATACCTCGCTCGTAAGCTTTAATTGTGCTTTTCTCCTTTCCACCCTTTTCATTCAAGGAAAGGATGGGAAGGGGATATGGATGGCGGGAGACGCGTTAGTAGGAGAGACTTCTATTTTGCATTCCATCCTCTGCTTTTTAAAATTAGGCAACGGATCTGTAAATAAGGTTTATATCCAGAGATCGCTTCGTTGTGTTGACGAAATGTAAAGTTAAAGTGATTTTAATGACAATTCATAAGACATTAATATTTCTGATGGTAAACATTTTCATTATTTAATTTTAGATGATTTTAAAGAAATACAATTAGTGAATGGAAAGAAATTCTACATGTACGAAAAATACACATTTGGTTTCGCTTTACGGACCCGATATGGACAAAGATGGCGCTGCAGTAGTGGTTGTAAAGCCTACATTATGGTAACAGAAAAAGGTCAATTTATCGCCGCTAAAGGAGAACATAACCACAAACCACAGAATTACGTAAGGGTTTCATCGGGTTTATATTGTAAAGTGAAATGAGTTGAAATATTGTAGTTAAAGCCTATCTAATATGAGTTAAACATTATTTGAAGTTTGTTGTACGATTATGGATTGTCTAAAAAAGTTAAATTTATTTTAACGTAATAAATGTAATTTGTATTTATTCTTTTATTTCTATAAAGTTAAAAATTATGTTTTGAAAGTAAAGGTCTGATCATATAGCAAACCTCCTCCTGCTAGGAAGTGTATATTACTTTTAAACATCTTGGCAGCTTGGACACACACACTTTTAGGTGTAATGTGATGCGTGAGAAGGCACGCATATTTCAGGTCTAAGAACGTCCAGAAACGCTCTGTACAAACCGCATCATCACCAGCTTATTACAGGTCCCCACCGAGGGGCTTGCAGCCTACCGTAAGTAAGGGTGACTAGGCCATAGTCAACCACGCTGCACAGCGGGTTGGATGACTTCACACATATCTTTGAATTTCTTCGCCGATATGTGCAGGTTGCATCACGATGTTTTCCTTCACCGTAAGAACGTCGGGTAAATTATGTACATATGAAAATTCGAAAAATCGAAAATCACATGGTACTTGGCGGGATTCGAACCCAAGACCTGTAGATTACAAGTCAAGTGCTTAAACTACTGAGCCACCGACGCTCTTACGTACAAACCTATTTAGGATATAATCTTAAAATGTCGTATGTTAAACAAATTTTAAATGAACCATCGTTATTTCAGCGGATTCGAGGATGATAACTATCTTTTCGAACAACAAACAATATTTTATGCACAAAAGTTACACTTACTGTTATCGATCGAAAGCTAGGAATGGCTGCCGCTGGCGTTGTACCAACACAGCTGATTGCAAAGCTTATGTCATACTGTCCGCAGACGGAAATACTTTCACGGCTTATGGAGCCCACAGCCACAATCCCCCGGTTTACCACATCCTATCCAACGGTAAATACGTCAAAATAAGATGAGTGAATTCACTATTCTTACGGAAAATACTTGTCCCACCACTGGCTGATATAGGCTCAGATAGCTTAAAAATGGCGTCACTGTCAGATAAGGTAACAACTATTTCCATCACATATTTTACACGTTCGATTGTTATCAGACAATTTACAATTTGGTGGGACAGGACCTAAGCTTGCCCTTAAGACTCTGTTACATATTTAAGTAAAATTTCAGTATTCAACCGTAAATCTAGCTGTATATAGTATTTTTTGTAAAACATAAATGAATTTTAATAAATTGTAACAAGTAAAGCTTTTTTTTTTCACTTTAATAAATCACATTGTAGTTCTTCTGGTGGTCTAAACTGAATTATTAGAAATTTAAGATTATTTATAGCATAAATCGGTATTTGTATGGTTTTTTATTCAATAATAGAAAAAGTAACCGATCGCAGTGTAATAGGAGGTTGGAATGTAATGCGTTTATCATTCTGACAGGGAAGGGTTAATTTCAGGCTGAAGTAGAACATGGCCATAGACCCCAAAACTATATCGTGATGCCCAACAACAGTATATCTATACTAATATTATAAAGAGGAAAGATTTCTATTTTTGTATGTAATAACTCAAAAACTACTGGTCCGATTTTAAAAATTCTTTCATCAATAAATAGTTACGTTATCACTGAGTAACCGGCCATATTTATTAAATATTTCGCGCGGACGAAGACGCGAGCAACAGGTAGTGTTTATAATACTACTAATAAAGGCCTTGGTTGATACGTCACTTTTTTTCCATTCGTTCCATTCCAATCTAGACCTGATTTATGTCCCTTAGGTGTTACATTCATGAAGAATAATAATGTATTTTGCTTTTAAGGTATTTTAATTGAAGAAATAACAATGACTTCAGGAAAGAGGTTTAAATATGTAGATGGGTATACATTCGGTGGACCTGTGCCAGTGAAGGGAGGTCTCAAATACCGCTGCACACAGGGTTGCAAAGCTCGAATCATTCTTAATATAGACGGAGAGTTGATAAAAGTTATTAATGGACATGGTCACAAAGAACCTAATTTATACGTTAATTCTGAGGGATTGTATTTTAGATGTTAATAAACTTTTATTGGATGTACTGTGTTTAGTTTATTTTATTTGTAATTTAATCCATATATAAAATAAATTTAAGAGCGTGCGCACACCTGAAACTATCGCACAACTGTTTAGTCTCGCTTTGATTCCTATGAGCTTATATGGAGGTGCGCACACTAGGCGATTTTTAGTTGTGCAACTAAAGAGTTGAATTGGCTGCGAAACAATCGACAATCGCACAACAGTTGTGGGATAGATATCCAAGGTAAAGATGTAACCAAAAAAATATCTAAATTGGACTAACAAATTGGTATAGAGGTTTTCAGAAGAGGCAAAACATTTTATCTATACTTCTATACTATTATAATAAAGCGTAAACACACACTTCTTTGTTGCCTAAGATGTCAGCAATTACAGCATATTTTTGAATAATTCTTTTTTTAATAAGAAGCCCTACACTTGCGTCATGCTTTAGGCTATATATTTTCACGCTATTAAACTTAGGGGGTAAATATTCTGGATAAAAACCCTAATGTGGGAAAGAGACCTTAAGTTGCTGCCAACATCAAGAAAGAGAGATTGCTAAGGTTTGTCATGTCATGTCATTTTGACATTTGCTATTGATAATTTGACAAATGTAAACAATAAAATAAAGTTTTTAAAATATCACGCGGATGAATCCGCACGCGAACAGCTAGTCTTTAATAATTTTAACAATGAGTTGACGCAAGTAAGTCAAACTATATCAAGTCATGGAAATAAAATATTTCATTGCCTGAGACTATTATTTATTAAGTATAAATTTATTGGAAAGTTTTAGGGGGCCTGTCCCACCAAATTATAAATTGTTTAATAACAATTCAACATGTACAATATGTGGTGGAAATATCGGATTTTGTTCCCTTATCTGACAGTAAGGTCATTTTTAATCTAAGCCTCTATCAGCCAGTGGTGGGACAGGCTCTTAGTGTTTAAATTATACATGGTGCTTTATAAGTCTGTGATTACAGTCATTTTTTATTTTACAGGTGAATTAAAATTGATCGAAATGGATAACGGCAGAGTATATTATCTTTACGAAGGATACACGTATACTTATGGATATAAATCTCGTAAAGGAATTAATTGGAGGTGCACTAAAAAAAGGTTATGCAACGCGTTTATTGTGGTGACGGAGGACGGAGAATTAGTTATGGTTAGAGGAGAACATAGTCATGAAAGAAACTTGTATCAGAATTTAACAAACGGAAAATATGTTAAAGTATCAAAAATCACGGGTGCAAGATATTCAAACTAGTATAGAGCGGTCGTTTTAATAATAGACTTTCTTAAGCGTTTATAATGTCCCTTCTATTTTTGTTAAATGTCTTTGATTTGCAAATGTTACGTTTTTTTATGTTAATAAAACATTTGACACTTTTCATGTCTCTATGATTTTTTGGCTTGTTCCTTTTTCCTAACCAAATTTACTATATATTTACTTTATATTTTTTTTTTCGCTGTTTGGTAATTATGAAAGAGAAATATTTTTTCCACTTTTGTAACGAGTAATGTTTTTGTGCTAGGGTGGGTACACTTGTCTAGTTTCATACCATCAAACGTTAAAATGATCACCTACCGATATCAAGACCAAATAGCCAGCGCAAATTAAACAGCTGGTTGCCAATTTTGAAAGGGAGGGCCAAATTTTTTTCATATTTCGACCTATGCTCTCTGGGGAAAGTTGTTCAGTTTCGCGAATTCTGTGGTAAAACTCATAAATGGTTAATAAAATACACGGAATTAAGCAAAAAAATCATTTCAGAAAAACGAAAAAAAAAGAAAAGAAAAGAAGAAAGTCAAATACCTAAGGATAATGACCATGTTCTTGAGATTAGCGCCAAAAGGAGAAATTGTGCAGGATGTTACTACAGACTGCGAAAAACCTTTGATAGTATCCAGGCAAAAAAAAGAGTTAAAAAAATAAAAAAGTATTGCAGGAAATGCGACCAAAACCTTTGCGTAACATGTTTTCAAGACAGGCATAAGTAAATAAAATATTTTTCAGTTCTTTTACGATAATTCTGTTTTATTTTCGATATCCCCTTATTTTTCTCTGTCCCATCACTACTAAAAATACTTTCTAGTGCGGTTCAGGTCGATATCGGCCTGCCACTTTTCCTGCTTCATTTTTCTTTTTCTGTTTGACAGATCCCGGGGCGAATCAAACCTAAGGAAGTTGGGTTTGAAGGTCATTGTAACAATATATAAAAAATGTATACATTATGTTTCGACAAAGTTATAGCAATTTAATATATCCTAGTGCTGGTTGGTCTAGAAACATCTGCCACGCACTGGCGGAAATATCATTGGGCGCGCATTTTGGCCCGCCGCCGCACCAGATGAAGAATTATGATTTTCCTTGCCGCAGTAAACGTGTTAATATCAATCTTATTGACATTTTACGTTTGGCCGCGGTTTTTATGTTTTAAGCCGAAAAATTCATCATGCCAATTCCACAATTTTCGTTATTTTGTTTTTTTTCTGTACCATAAGGTGACAAATGACTAAAGTTAGGACTGCGGCACGCATAAATGCAAGTGCAAGAGATCAACATTTCAACATATTTTCTGACAGAACTAATAGCAGCATCTTTACTGGCCAGATAAGTTTGTCGCACTATACTTGATTGACATTGAAAATAAAATTGATATTAACTAGCAAGAATAACGTAGTTACCCGAAATGAGCTTTAGCCCCCAAGAAGTTGTCACTTTCCTCGATGCCGCGCTATCTCGACTGTCCAGGGCTTCCCTTTTAAATCTGTTAATAGTATGAATAATCATGTATCTTATTTTAAGGTATGATAATTGAAGAAATAACAATGACATCAGGAAAGAGGTTTAAATATGTAGATGGGTATACATACGGTGGACCTGTGCCAGTGAAGGGAGGTCTCAAATACCGCTGCACGCAGGGTTGCAAAGCTCGAATCATTTTTAATGTAGACGGAGAGTTGATTAAAGTTATTAATGGACATAGCCATAAAGAACCTAATCTCTGTGTGAACTCTAATGGATTATATTGTAGATGTTAATTAAAATTAATTGGATTTTCTTTCATTTATTTTGTGTTATATATCCAGATTTCCTGAATTACCCTTTTTGTAAATATCACAGATTTTTTTTAAAAAATAGCCGCCCTCAGTTGCGATTTGAGGGTCCCGGGATCTCCAGTGGAATGCACCGGTACCCTCTGTACAGTGTTGCTTTCGACGCTGCTTTTTTTTTAATATCACAGACCTGATGCAATCTCAAAAATATAGACGAATTTTTTAATTGAAAATATTATTTTTCAGTTACCTTCGCCGTTTCTCAAAGAGGTGGTCGTCTTCTAATCTACAATGGTTATTCCTATAGCGTATTGTCAGTTAAAACGCACTCATTGAAATGGCGTTGCACTATGGCGGACCCTATCACTAATGGTAGATGTGCTGGGATGATCACAACCGATTTAAATTACCAAGTAATCTACGATAGCAGCAAGCATCGTCACAGTAAACTTCGATATGTAATTAAAAATGAAAAAATTATGCAATATTGAACTCGACCTATGCGTAGGACACTATTTAAGAGAAATTGTCCATATCTATACTATCTATATCTATATCTATCTATACTATCTATATCTATAATCTATAATAATATAATAAAGCGTAAACACACACTTCTTTGTTGCCTAAGATGTCAGCAATTGCAGCATATTTTTGAATAATTCTTTAGGGGTAAATATTTTGGATAAAAACCCTAATGTGGGAAAGAGACCATAAGTTGTTGCCAACATCAAGGAAGCAAAGTTGCCATGGTTTGACATCATGTCATGTCATTTTGACATTTGCAATTGATAATTTGACAAATGTAAGCAATAAAATAAAGTTTTTATAATTTCACGCAGATGAATCTGCACGCGAACAACTAGTTTTTGACCGACTTCCCAAAAGAAGGAGGTACACAGTTCGTCTGTATGTTTTTTCTTGTTTATCTTTTTTTTTTATGTGTGTTACGGGTTACGGCATAACTCCGCCGCTAGTGAACCGATTTTGATAATTCTCTTTTTATCCGAAAGGTAATGCTTGCAGGTGGGTCCCATATTTTTGTTTGATTTTTGGAGTCAAAGACTACAACGTAGTTATTAATAATATAAGAGTAGTTGTATTCAATAAAGTAGTTTTCCTAAAATCTCAATTTTGACTATAAGTTGCAAAGAAACATTGTGTTATTTATGTGTTCATATTTTATTTATTTCAATAAATTTTATTACTGGTTATGGATTCAAAGAGTATTAGGAATTCGTGCATATCTAATAATAAATTATTAATATATCTGTCTAATGTTTTATTTAGAAAAAATAATAAACATCAATTAACTATTTTTTGTTTGTTTTGTGATGTACAGAACTGCATGTATAGTTAAAAGCAAAGACAAAAGAATTCAACAACTAATACTTTGTCATCTTCCTCAGGAACTTTCCTATGGACTAAACGCGGCGTGAAACATCCATTGCTGCTTCTAGATGGATTCACTTACAGTTATCAGAAACAGAACGCCAATGGACGTGTCTCTTGGTATTGTTCACGCAGGTTGAAGGGTTGTAGAGCGTCCGCTATTAGTATTGGAGACAGGGCGTATGCTTACAAACCTCACGACCATCCTCCACCAAAACGTCAAGATAGTACAGTAGACATTAAGCCGTTGCAGAGTTCATATTTATTCTTCGGCGTGTAATATAACGGTTTCAGACGAGAAAAATTACATTTCTAAGATTCTTTAAGAGAAGGCGCACACCTTTGACTTAACTATCGCACATCTGTTGTTCGATTGTCGATTGTTTAGCAGCCAATTCAACTGTTTAGTTGTACAACTAAATCAAAGCGAGAATAAACAGTTGTGCGATAGGTTAGTTTCATGTGTGGACACGCTCTAAGAACTAACCGTTATTAGTGGATGGGGCGATTTGTATTGGAAGATTCAAACTTAATGATGGCTCGCAGTTAGCTACAAACGCATCTCAAGTGCCAGATAGGCCCACTGCGGATGCGTTTGTAGTTTGTCTCTTTCTAATACCTATAATTGCGCAGCCTCTCTTGCGAGCAAACATAAAGTTTGAATAGCACACTATAATAGTATTATTAGTACAATACGTGAATGTAACGCATTTAATTATTTTAGGAATAAGTAATTCTGAATTAGAATGTTATGCAAATTGGTAGCGTATACCGTGTTTCTATGAATAGCTTAATTTGATGGAAATGAGAGAGTATATCTAATCTATCTAAACGGCTTTCCCTTTATAAGGCTGTAATCACAGACAGATTAAAAATAATTGTTTAAAGACAGAATTCGATTATAAATTTTTAATGCTTTAATAACTTCTTTTCCGATGAAGTATAATTAATATCATCATCAACTTGCCCTTATCCCTTATGGAGGGTCGGCACAGTATGTGTTGCTCTTCCATACATCTCTATCAGCCGTCATATCTGAATCCACTCCTTTCTTAAGCATATCCTCTTTTACACAATGAAGTATAATAAAAATTATTGATGGTATGTATTTTGTTATGGTTTAAATTTTCACTTTGCTGATCTCATTTTTTTCTACATTTCTGTTTATTCCTTAAATAACATTTAACACGTAAATGTTTTGTTTTCATTGCGTATAGAGGAAAATATCCATAGATCATGTTATTTATTTTAATAGTTAATATGTACAAAGTAAAGTAAAGTAATGTAATATTTGTTTTAAGTTTTTTTTTAATACTCTTAGTGGTTTTTTCTATTAATTAATCTAGTACATAAGTGCATACCTTTTGGTTATTGTAGAAAATAGATTTATGTGATAAATATTTAATTAGTATGATAAAGATAAAAAAAATTACCAAACAATCGTTCCTATTGGCAAAAAATAATTTAAAACAAATAACAATTTTTTTTTTCGAATCTTCAAGCTTTTACGTGCTTTTGTATGGGATTAAATAACCAAACGCTGTTTTTAATACATTTAATATTATAATATTTTTAAAACCCTATCAGCGTTACAAATAAACGCGGTATAAAGTTAAACTTAGGAATAAACTGAGTATAGCCAATATTAGAACAAATTTTGCTTATTATTTGCTTAGTTTATTCCTAAGTTTAACTTTATACCGCGTTTATTTGTAAGGCTGTTGGTGTCTATTATTTATTACATTAAATAATGTAACGATATTTAAAAATTATATATTCTATATGTAGTATTGGGTGTTTCCTGTTGGGCCGATCGGTCCAACGGAAAAAACCCGTAGTGTTAAATTTTTAAATATATTAATCATGTCAATTCTGGCGAATGTATGTTTGTTGTAAATGTTTTCCATGGTTTCCACTGTTCAAAAACATTTTTGTTGAATAACAATGCATTGTATGGGAATAAATGGCTAAACATGACCTTTGGAGCAGGTTTTTAAGGAAAATTCCGTCTGTTAATTCAATTTCACTACAAAATGACATTTCGATAATCATCTCTCCATTAGATGTTAAACTTGTATCAAACACTCCATCTATAGATTGTGTATCTATGTATAACTTTAAACTGTCGTGGTTTTTACAAATATACTGTTCGTAAGATACGGGTTTCTTACCACGATTGAATAGTTTTAGCTCCCGATAATCGTGGTAAGAAATCCGTATCTTACGAACAGTATACATATGTATATCTATGATTTAAATTCTCTATTACCACTTAAGTGAGTAGTATTTTACTATAGTTAGTATTTAGATAATCAACAATTGACTTTAAGCAATATTGTGTATTAATAAAGACGCTTTAAACATTTATTTCGTCAATTTCTTACATCCTACCTTTTGCTATTTTTGGCACTAAAATTTAAGTTTTTTTTTTATAATATGAGGTAGCAAACGAGCAAGCGGCCACCAGCCATGTTAAATAAGGGTTGTCGCACAAAATACGATATATCTTTAACAATGTTCTTTCTTTCTATATTGATAATTATAACCGCACTTACTCTATTTGCAATAATACATCGATTTAGGGATTCTTCTAAACTATGCAAAAAACATTCTGATTCTAGATCCATCAGCGGTATTAGATAAACAAGCTATCATGCCAAACATTATTAATATAAATGAAATAAAACAAGAAGTCAACGATGTCGAGTTACATGTGAATGACAAATTCTTTTCGTACGATGAACTTGAAGAGAAAATGAATGAATATAAAAAGAGTTCATACAGCCTCTTTTATAAGAGAGACGTAGTAACAATACTTCAAAGCAGGCGTCGAGGTGATAAACGTTATATAGAGAAAAGATTAAAATATTATTACATAAAATACTGCTGTGTAAGAGGAGGGCAAGTAAAAGGAAAATATAAGCGAAAAAATAGTTGGCATTTGAATTGTAAAGCAATGATACAATTAAAACCCTCAAAAGATGGACAATATCTCGTTATAAGTAAGTTAAATTTGTCTCACAATCACGAGAATATGAAAGAAATTTACGAAAGGCAAGCCAAGAGAATAATTAAAAAGAAGTAATTTCAAATATTGGTATAGCAGCTAAAGTTACCAAAAAAAAAATCTACTTTTAGAATGTATTAAGATTGATCTGTAATTAATTGTTTATAGTAGTAGGAAAGAAAGAAATATTCAGTTGCATGTAGATATTACTAATAATTAATATATTAAAGATTAGTTGTAGCATAGTAAAATGTAATTTTATTTTATTTCAATGCTAATTGATAAACTAAAAGTAGGGGAAAGTTTTATGGACGAATACTTAAACCAATCTTAAATACTTCACTTCGTAAGCAATGTAATAAACGTGAAATTTTATTAGGGTTAAAACGTGAGGGATGAATCGCATGTAACAAGGAGAACGTTAGATATTAATGTGGACAAATTTGAAATTTGAAAGAAAATATTATTTACTATTTAGAATGGCTACATAGATACGAAATGAATATATTAGAGGAAGTTTGAGAGTAGCCCCAGTGGTAGAGAAAGTAAGGAGTAAAAGGTTAGCATGGTATGGGCATGTTATGAGGAGGGATGAATCGCATGTAACAAGGAGAACGTTAGTTATTAATGTGGAAAGATACACCAGTAGAGGTAGACCTAGAAAGAGATGGATGTATTTCGTGAAAGGTGACAAGGTGACATGATCAAGAAGGGAGTGATGACTGAGATGACTTATAGAGTTATGTGGAGGACAAAAACCTGTTGCGCGCTACGGGAGTAGGATAAGGATAACGTGGCTTTGAAATTGTAAAATATACAAAATTACATCAATTAAGATCATATTAAAGGGAGCTATAAATCCGTACGCCCGCGTGGTTAACTATGGTCTAGTCATCTTTAATTTACTGTAGACTTAGAGCTCCTTAGTGGTAATGAAATACAGCTGCCTCCCCTCTTGACCTAGATCATCGACTGGCGACTGCTTTGCCTCTTTTGCTTCAAACTATTAAAACTAAAATGAAAGTTTTGCTTTTAAGGTATACTTTTACCATCTGGTAAAGGGGAACATCCACTTCTGATGTACAACAATCAAACGTACACATTCAAATGTATATCCAGTGCTGGAGTGCTCTGGCATTGCTCCAGAAGGATGAGGACTGGTTGTAAAGCCTTTGTAAGGTCTTCGTCTGATCGCTTCGATTATATAATGAAGATAAATGATATACACTGCCACACGCCAAAACTTGTATATAGATAGTATGTAATACGTGTATGTGCGAACTAACATATTAACAATATTTTAATGTGTTAATATTGAAGTACGTTTTACTGTCGATATTTGTTAAACATTATCAATATTATTGGAATTTTAGGATCAATGAATCAAATTGGATAAAGAAGATATTTGTCACTAGACATTTTGCCAATACAGTAGGCTAGTCACGCTCAAAATAAGCGTTGACATACTGGCATAATTTACATACTGACTCCAGTGACACAGTACGCTACTGTCCGACTGTAGTGGTTAAATTTAAACCAGGCATTATTTTACGGCATTTCTGAAATAAATCGTTTATATGTTTTTTTTTATTTTTTTGTAATGTTTCTTTGGAAATCATAATTAGAAAATGAGTTTAAGTATCGGTTGCTTAATCAGTTGGTACCGACTATAAACACGTTAAATACCACAGTCGTCTAACGAGTTATTTTTCATACAAAGCGTGCGCACACGAAACTAAACTATCGCACAACTGTTTAGTCTCGCTTTGATTCCTATGAGCTTATATGGTACACACACTATTCGATTTTTAGTTGTGCAACTAAACAGTTGAATTGACTGCGAAACAATCGACAATCGCACAACAGTTGTATGATAGTTTAGTCAAAGGTGCACGCTCTAAATATGCTAATGGCTTGGTATGAGATAAACTGGGAGAGAGACGCTGAATATAAAAATAATATAGAAGTATGGCTTTCTAGATTTGGAGATGATACCAGGTAGGAAGCACGACTGTCTCATGTTTCGCGGGTATATGTTCAAGAGGTACCAGATCCTGGTGAAAGGTCAAGTGAAGTGGAGGTGCTCCAAGTGGTATTCAGGATGCAGGGTCTATGTGAAAACGAAAACTGAAGATCCAAAAGAAGGCATTTTACTGATTAAAAATTTACACAATCACGAAAGACCAACTCTATTCCG
This sequence comes from Papilio protenor, assembly GCA_029286645.1. Lineage (NCBI taxonomy): Eukaryota > Metazoa > Arthropoda > Insecta > Lepidoptera > Papilionidae > Papilio > Papilio protenor. The sequence goes on along the minus strand of JAGSMZ010000004.1, from coordinate 7,447,630 downwards.
GACCAGAGAAGGTATCCTAATGAAATTATAGGAGTAAATATTTATAGGAATGATTTCTCCTTTAGATCTTTAGGGGGTGAAAAACATGCTAGACATAAAAGGAACAGATGAAAGGAGACTACATGTGACAGAAATGCGAATGTTAAGATGGATGTGTGGGGTAACACGAATGGATAAGATACGAAATGAGTATATTAGAGGAAGTTTGAGAGTAGCCCCCGTAGTAGAGAAGGTAAGGAGTAAAAGGTTAGCATGGTATGGGGTATTATGAGGAGGGATGAATCGCATGTTACAAGGAGAACGTTAGTTATGAGTGTGGAAGGGTACATCGGTAGAGGTAGACCTAGAAAGAGATGGATGGATTGTGTAAAAGGTGACATGATCAAAAAGGGAGTGATGACTGAGATGACGTATGATAGAGTTATGTGGAGGACAAAAACCTGTTGCGCCGATCCTACGGGAGTAGAATAAGGAGATGATGATGATGATGATGATAAACTTCGACCCCTATTTTAAGACTCTTGGAGGTCAAATTTGAAAAAAGCTAATAAATGTTAAAGTCAATATTTACATCATTCTATTAAAGGAATATTCTCTCCCTACAAATTTGGAACCCCCATTCCGGGCTTTAATGGGATGAATTTCGAAAAAACCTTTCAGTCGGCGTCTACGTAGTAAGAAAAACTTCGTTGCCAAATTTCACGTTCCAGACAGAGTACAAAATTTTGGGTGTATTTATAGTCGAGTCATTTAGTTTAATCTAACTATTCTTCTATACTATCTATACTATATTATAATAAAGCGTAAACACACACTTCTTCACACAATTACAGCATATTTTTGAATAATTCTTTTTTTAATAAAAAGCCCTACACTTACGTCACGCTTTAGGCTATATATTTTCACGCCGTTAAACTTAGGGGGTAAATATTTTGGATATAAATCCTAATGTGGGAAAGAGACCATACGATACGAGCTGCCAACATCAAGAAGTAAGATTGCCATAGTAAGGTAATTAGTATTATGACATTTGCAATTGAGAATTTGATAAATGTGAATAATAAAATATTTTTTTTATTTTTATATGCGGATGAAGCCGCAGGGGAACAGCTAGTTTTATATAAAAGATGTACAGATTTATTTGTTATGCAATATTTATTGTAAAGAAATATATTGGTGGCATGCAATGTATGAAATTAAATTAATTGATGTCAAAACTAGTAAAGGGTAAATCATTGGTAAATGCTGGCCCAGTTTCAATCAATGTATTTTTGCATGAGCATGTTGCAATTTGTGTCTTTAACGTGAAAATGTTAAACTAATAACCTGGCTGTCATTCTTCAATTTACATTCTGTTTCCAGAGATTACGTATATATCAACGGGGAAAAAAAACCCACTGATGGTTTGTAGTGATTACGTGTATAAACGAATAAGAGTAAATCACAATGGAAAAACATTCTGGCGATGTGTTATGGTACATAAGGGTTGTAGAGCGTACTGTCTGGCAGATGATGAAGAAATAATATGCGTGAGAGACCACAACCATGACGCACCAAAGTTTAGAACGAGAACGGGTCGATGGATTGTAAAATAGACATTATCTACCTTATCCTACTCCCGTAGAGTCAGCCCACCTGGATTTCATCATAGATCATGAGTTACTATCATCCTTCATCTCAGTCACTCCCTTCTTAATCATATCACCTTTCACCACCCATCCATCTCTTTGTAGGTCTACCTCTATCGGTGTACCTCCACACTCATAAAATTGTAACGTATTGTAACATAGATGTGTTAAATAAAATAATTTTGAGCGATAATGCTCATTTCTATAATGCATTTTGGCTTTCTTAATGAATTTGTCGAATTTTCATCAATTCAATAAAATAGTATGAACTCTCTGGTTTGTTTTAATAGAAAATATTTTATAGTGATTTTAACTTGTTCCAAAACATCTGTTGAATTAAATTTTATAATGGATTAATACATTCACAGTGAAATTCTTGTCGACAAACAGAAGACATCAATTGCTACTATACAAGAACTATACATTCAAAAGGCAATGTACGTTGTCATCAGGGGATATCATTTGGTACTGTTCCAATCGCCGCTTTGGATGCAAGGTCCGCGTTAAAAGTATCCAGGGCTCTTATTACTGCGGTAATCAAGAACACAATCACGAGCCACCACATTGCACACAACTGAAGAGTGGTGCATGGATCAAAATACCCAAACTTAGAGGTATCAACAACTACAACTAAAATCGCCTCAAGATCAATCATTTTCGAAGACGAACTCTATAGAAGACCTCGAGTTTCTGTGAAATATTCTATTAGATAACCTCATTTGTTATTAATAAATTTAGTTGGAATGTAAATTATTTATTTAAAAAATACCCTGTTAGTTCACGCGTATGTAGAAGTATTTATGTACTAGCTTATGACCACGACTCTGTCACTCCTTTATTGAGTAACTGCCCAAGCCGAGGTCCCCTCTCGAGGGCCCTTGTGCCTAGTCACTCCTTGGAGCGTCCACCGAAGCGATCTAAGAGCTAGGCGACCCCTCAATCCGGTAATAATAACGAAGTAACGGCCCGTTCCGAGCCTTCTAAGGGAGCCCTCGAGAGTAGTTACGCATAAACGAGGTTTAGGCTAAGCGCTATCTGAACTCGGCCACCTCGAGCCCGGTGAATCTGTAAATGCCTCTTCAAGGCAAACAGTGGCAATTCAGTCACAAAAAAATCTGTCACTTCAACAAAACTTGTTTAGTAGTTTTTATGTTCTTCCAGACTGTTAGAACATAGTATATGATGATACAAACATTAATGCCAAATTTCACCGAGGTCTGTTAATCTATTATGTAGATATAATAACAAACACCCATCCATCCAACATTATCTTTCGCATTTATAATATAACTAGCTTTCGACTGTGACTCCCGGCGTGGAATTAAAAAAATAAAAGCAGGTAGCCTATGTGTTCTTCCAGACTATACTCTACAGCTGTGTCAAATTTCGTCGAAATCCGTTTAGCAGTTTAGGCTAGAAAACTATAACAAACATCCATCCATCTGAACTTTCGTATTAATAATATCAAGAAGATTAGTAAGATAAATATATGTTAATATGTTGGCGTCCTATTATAAATAAACTAGCTGTTGCTCGCGACTTTGTCCGCGTGAAATTAAAAAAAAAGTAAATAGCCTATGTTATTCACTGGTTACGTAACTTTTTAATGGTGCAAGAATTTTTGAAATCGATCCAATAGTCTTTGAATTATTTCAATACATACAGAAATACAAATTTTTCCTCTTTATAATATTAGTATAGAGTATAGATAAGATAGTAAAATTTGGGGTTTGTATGTACGTTAATTCCATGAGCCAGGAGTTGAAGGTCACCCTCCTATAGTCTAAAGTACTATAGATTTTGACTAGTGAGGTATCATTCGATACTCTTCTCTTGACTGTCAGGCTTTTTATTTTAACTTGTCTTACCTAATAGTATAAACTAATTAATATTATTTCAGTTCTTCTATTGCCGTCCAGACGTGGTAAACACCCAACACTGTTGCTCCACAGATACAGCTACAAGTTGCAAAGTAGTTACGCTTCCGGCAAGGTGTTATGGTACTGTTCTAAAAGAGTTACAATGAAATGCAAAGCATTCGCCAATAGTTTACAAGACTTGTACACATTCGGCGACGTGGAGCACACCCATCCGCCCTGAGAGAATGTTTGTTAGAAATTAAAACATTTAAAGGGAAAGGACACTACTACAGGGGCCAAGGCTTCCATGAAATGTATACAAAAGAGACAATAAAGCATTTATTTCTTTTTTTAATATATTAATATTGGTCTTTATTTCTGCCAAAATAATTGTAACAGTTTTTAGTGAAGTTTTAATATCAGGACCAAAAGATAATTGCTTTGAATACGTGTTAATTAATTTAATAATTTGAATTGTAGTTTAATTTGGTTAATTAACAATAACGAAATGTCTTTATTGTTAATTATCTTATTGAATATTTTCAGTCACACCAAATCCAATTTAGCGCCAATAGCCTAGTGGTTTGGGGTACGGACTACCGATCGTGAGGTCGAGGGTTCGAATCCCGCCATTCGACTTTTGTCGTGAACCATATTCTAGCACAAGCCTAGAGCTTAGTTGGAATGGTTAAAGGAAATATTAGTAAATTAACAAAAATCTACTAATATTTTTATTAAAAAAAAAACACCAAATCCAATTAAGAGGGAACGGCATGGTTTAAAATCTACGGCATCGATACTATTAAATCACTTAACACAAATTATTTACAGGTACTGTGAAATATGTGAGTAAATCTCGAAGAGGCGGCGAAATTCTTAATTATGAAGGTCAAGTGTACAACCTTAGAACCACAACATCTGCGGGAAAAAAGACGTGGTGTTGTAAATACTATTATCATTGCGCAATTACTTGTCCTGTGAGAATCAAGACATTGGGTAAAGAGCTAGAATTAGTTGCGGTGATTGGTAAACATAATCATTGAATTGTACAACTGACGAATCTCGGCTCGAAGGACCAAGAATACAGAACAACGATTTTTTTTTCTTTTTTGTTTTAAGTATTGAAATTCTGTTAACATTACTACTGAATATGCGATAAAACAATACCTTTCTTATTAAAGATATAATAAATAAAACTTATTTTTACATCAAAGATCCCAATCCAAGTAGATGTTTGTGTTTGTATCAAACGTACTTAGATTTAGTAAGTCAAAAAAGTAAGACAACTAAATGATAACGTGTATATTATTAATTTTACAGATGATGAAGCCTTAAATTTGATTATAACTGAAATTACATCTGAAGCAAATGTACAAAATGAATCTGATGATGACGTGATTGAAGTTGTTAGAGATGAAGCACCTATTGAGATTTTATCTGATGACGAGGAGACTGAATTAGAAAGATCTAAACTAGTGACAGCAGTAGATGAGTTTCTGTTCGCAGATTTACCAGCCAGGCTAGAAAATTCTATCGACGAAGCGAAAAATTCACCAACAGATCCTCTTTTTAGTAATTCTTATTTAGAAAGTGTTATAAATGTGACAGATTGTAACACAGGAAAAGATGTTACAACTAATGAAGAAAAAGATAGTTGTGCTACTGTTAATGTTACTGAAGTTTTAAATGATAATCAAAATAATGAAGAAACTGAAGTTAAATTGCCTCAAACAGAAATTGCACATTTAGAAAATATGCCTGTTCCAAATGTTCCTAAAGATTCACCGGATAATAATAAAAGTGACTGATGTTATGCCTTAAGATGGATTTATAAAACAGTATTTTGCTATTTCTTAGATAGTTTAGGTATAGTACTTTGGTTCCAATATGTAGTTGAAATAATTGTAATAGAGTATTATTACTATTATCATGGATCTGATTATTAAAACTTGATTGAAACAATATTTTCCAATAAATGCTGATTAAGAAATAAAAAGTAATTCAATGTTATTTTATTTAGATAACCAGAGATTATTAGGATAGAAATAAAAAGACAAGCATAGGGTATGAAAGTAGAGACACTAAGGGCCTATCTTACCAAATTATAAATTGTCGAATAACAATCCAACGTGTGAAGTATATGATGGAAATATCGGATTTTGTTACCTTATCTCACAGTGACGCCATTTTAAGCTATCTGGACCTCTATCAGCCAGTGGTGGGACATGCCCTAAATCTGTTTCTAATTAGGTGAAATACCACGATCTTATAGAGGACCACTCTACATTACATCTGATGAATAATGTTCCTGATACACAATCTTGTTCCTTTTCTCTTCCCAATTTTTATATTGATAAGCAGAGAAGGGGATACATGGGAAAACGTACGTTTTGTACGTCCTATTCTCTGTTTCTTCGCTATAACATGGGGTCGGTTGCTTCTCTCCTTGTAATATAAATATAAAGCTAACGTTAATAAACATATTTAAAATTTTAGATAACGTTCTGATTACCGAGTGGAATGGAAGAAAGATACTCCATATAGGAGAGTATAAATTCGGGAAGCACTATGCGAATACACGCGGCCGCATCAGATGGCGCTGTAATAAGACCTTCGCGAAGTGCCGAGCCATCGCTATCACGTTGAACGGTCATATCGTAAAACTCAATAATACCCACAATCATTAAAGACACATTGAAAACCAGTGGGTAACAAAATCTCAGGATCATAGAATACATAGTGTTGATAAATCCTTGCACATTGCTGTGAAGCCGCACCATAAATAAAACAAAACACTTCTGAATTAGTATTGATTTAGTAGTATTTTGTTTCGTTTCTGTCTTGTCTTCTATTGAACTTGTTCACAGCAAAGGGAACAAACGCTAACGGAAAGTGGGTCTGTTTTTTATTTGAACTGGGAAAAATTTAAGATTGATATCTTAAATAATAAAGAGTTTTGTTCCCAAATACAAATTTTATTAATATAAATTTAACAAATATACTTATACTAACTACATGTTACATAACATTGTCATTTTAAAGCTCGCATAAAACGCATTGAATACGCAAAGAACACTTTAAAGGCACTAATTAGTGGATTTTAATCTTTTACACATCAGATAAAACACAATAAGGCACTCAATTAATTGTGATTTATGTATAATATTAATTACTCTAATCTTTGTATGTATGAGTGCAAAATAAATTGAGCCGATTTCTTAAATTAATTTTCATGTAAAAATATTCTAATGCGTCAGCCTTACCAATAAACGCGCTATAAAGTTTAATTTAGGAATAAACTGAGTATAAGCAAAATTTGTACTATTTACTACTATTTACTTATACTCAATTTAACTTTATACCGCGTTTATTTGAGGCTACATAATTTTATATTCTACACTATTTTTTATGATATGAACACTGGCGGTTTGGAATTTTGAATTTGGAAACTAAGTTTTGAAAAAGGGTTTATGAGAAAAAGTTCGATAGTCTCTGGATTATGCTAGGAGTGATTATGGTTGAGAAAGGACCTGACGATGAGGGCGTCAAGCGTGGTGATGCTGGCGCGACAGCCAAGTTGGATGCGACGGCAGCAGGTCCAGCGCACCTTGTTGCGGTATCGCTCGTGCTTGATGAATTTGTGACCCCCTACGTGCACAACCACGTTCCCCCGATTTGACAGCCCGAAGCTAACTGCAGACGAAATGTTAAATTAGATGTATTGTAAACGAACGTATTGTAATGCCTGGTTTGCATTTTTCCAGTCCAGCCTTATTCAGCGCTGGATTACAACTGAAAAAATGTACAATTGAATCCACATAGTCTATTCGAGTGAGAATTTATACTTTCCAGTTTTGTATAGATCGCCATATTGAAATAATGTGAGCCGAGCACAACTGTAGTCAGTCACTAAGTAGTGTCACTTTGTGTGATTTAATACAAGTGTATCTTAGTGACTAATTAACCTGTGCAGCAGTTAAAAGTATTTGTTCAAACATACAGGAACCTGTTCCGCTAAGTCTCCGATTCTAAGGGCCTGTCCCACCACTGGCTGATAGGCTCATATAGCTTAAAAATGATGTCACTGTGAGATAAGGTAACAAAATCCGATATTTGCATCACATATTTTACACGTTGGATTGTTATCAGACAATTTACAATTTGGTGCGACAGGCCCTAAGAGTTATATTGTACATATGATCGTCCTATTGCTTATACAATAAATATTTATTATTATTATTATAGTGTTTTTATATCAAAAAGTATTAATATTGTCTTTAGTTTAGAAACTAGGTATGTAGTTTTTTTGTTTGTTTTATTATGGTTAATTCTATTGAATTTATTATATTACAACACGTCCCGTGCCACATATGTGAATTCGCCTCGTTAGTGGCACTGAACGTGTTAGCCTATATAACGTATGATTTTAACTCGAATATTTGTTTCAGTCGGTTTAATCGGCACTGGGATTGATTGTTTTGCGTCGTACTGTCTCAGCAAGCAAGGGAAAATGGGCATTAATGTTGGAGGCTATAGGTTCAGATTCAATGGCTGTGCTAGGAACGGCAAGATCCGTTGGCGATGCTCCCGAGGGCCCTGGTGTAAAGCCGCACTACACACTTACCGAGGCAGAATAGTTTATATACAAAGCACTCATAACTGTGGACCCAAACCTCCAGCAGTGTAAAACTTTTGTATCCCTTTATACTTCGACAATATTTTTATATATTTTTTTTCAAATATACGCTACGAATTTTCCCGCCTTTTCTATCCCTTTAGGTTGTGTAAAATACTCTTTTTATTTATATAAAACTAGTTAAGGGAACACGAATAAATGAAATAGTACAAAATATGAGCATGTATTGTATATTGTATTTACTAAAATAAAGCGCAATAAATATATAGGTAAGAATTTTATAATATATAAATAAATATTTGTACATTTTTCTCACCGTCCTAGAGACAACCATAAACTCTGTAAAGGAATTAAAAAAACAATTACCTCATAGATTTAACATGAATATTGCCAGTGTTATTTATTCAACTATTTATTCTTATTAGAATTGTATAAATGTATTAAATTAGGATCTACATACATTTGTATTTAGCATATCTAATGTTATACAAAAGGAATTCTTAAATTAAGTTTTATTTTATTCGTTTAATATTTTATTCTTATATCATACTGTGCTTCTTATTTTAAAACTTTAATGAGGTATTCATTTTTTTTATTTATTTATTAACTTAATTTAATTTTGTTGAATTTCTCATCATACTGTATCTGTTAAGAGCATTTTATCTCATGTTTTATTTTATTTTTCAATTTAAACTCACTAGGTTTTTAACATTTCATGTATTTAATTATTTATTAAAGCTTGAACCCAATAAAGTCGACCGATTTTATATATTTAATATCTATCGAAATTCTCATCTATCGTTTAATGGCCAATCTTTGTCTTTTTCCGTACAAAATAATTTAATCTATCTCAAAGTTATTGGGTTTGAGCATTTAACATTTAACTGGTAATTGGAATTAATACTGAACAGAGAAAACCAGGATCAAATACAGGGTGGCTAAACATTTGTAAGCAATTCAAGGATATCTTAAAATCAAATACGAATCATAGCAAATAATTATTGTAATTTCATACTGTTTTTGTACCAATTAGGTTTTCATTCTTTGATATACACAAATACTGATGTTTTATATAAAAAAAATCTGTATGTATAAATGTAGAACATAGAAATAGATATGAAGGTTTAAACTATGTATAGATAAAAATATAATAGAAAAATAACTATCTTATTTAGAAACAATTTCTTAATAAGACAATTATTTTTCTTATTGAATTTAGTACAAAATACTTTGTTATACATTGATTTTGTTATAGGGTAGATACCCTAAATGTTGTCTAGAACTATTTAATAATCTATCATTATTAAAGGTTAAGAATAATTATTAAAAAAAAATATCGCAATAATTGCTCTGTAAATCATTATTTTTATCCAATTTGAAACAGGTAACATTTCTATGTATATACATATATGTACATAATAAGTAAAACATAGCCAAGTTTTAATGAACTTAAGTTATAATAAAAAAATCTAGATTTTGGCCCGATATGCTTCTGGATCTTACAGAATATAAACATATACAGCCTTACAAATTAACACTATAAAGTTAAACGTAGCAATAAATAATATACTAATAAAATATTACTACAAATTTTGCTTATACTCAGTTTATTCCTAAGTTTAACTTTATACTGCGTTTATTTGTAAATCTGATAGTTATTATGATATAATTGTTATTGTAGACATTTGTAAACTGTAGTATTTATTGTGACAAGTAATTATATAAGTGGTAATGTAATCTAAACGAATTAAAACACTTTGTTTTATGTGGAAAATAATCTATGAAATAAGTTTTTGAACTGTAAAACAGTAACAATGAAAAATGCATAAATAAGGTACCACACATAGACAATAAAATTAAAAATATTCATTTAACAAAATCCGAAATAATCTACAAATAGAAGTTGATAAGCACAAAGTTTTTTATCATATTTTTCTGGTATTAACAATATAAAAAACAAAATTATTTACATAAACTTTTATACCATTTTACTCTACCTCTAACGTACCGCCTAATTAATATTCAATAATGTGGGTATTTGATAAAAATTACAGGTTTTGAAAACAAAGATTTTATTTATATATCTCTTTGCCACACTCAGAGACGGTAAATGGTTAATTAAACAGTATCTTAGAGTAATTAAATCTCCTTAAGTGACGAATTAACAATGCAGTTGAAATTTTTTTAAATATTCACTAAATACATATCAGATGTTTATTTATGGATATTTATTTTATTTAATTTTAATGTTGAGTAAATCCATAAAAAATGTATTTTTAAGGTTGTGTACGTAGTTACCCACATCTAGGGATGTATGTTATTTGCCAAATTACTCATAAAGTATAGGAAATTATCTTTTGATGTGTAATTTGATGTTTGTAAAAGAATAAAACTAGTCAAAACTGTTATATGTTTTATTTGCATCATTTCCTAAGAGAGATGTCTCTGTCTACCCCTCTAGGTTAAGCTTTTTCAATGTCAACACACACTCAATTTACCAGAATTCAAATCTATAAACTCTAGTTTAAAAATAAAGTTTTGAGTAGAAAATAAAACAAAATCACCTCAGTACTTTAAAAGATTGATAATTTATTTAATAGTTAATAATAAAGTAATGGTTATTTATGTAATCCACACTATACAATCCTAGTAATATACAAAAACTTAAAAACCAAAATTAATAATTATAATACAAAAGTTAAAATGTGTAGGGTAGTATGAAAAATCTGAATTCAAATATTGAAGCTACTTGATTTATATCTCCAAATACAATAGAGATCAAATAAAAGAAAAATACGCTTGTATTAATAAACATATGTACATTAAAATTTTATTAATGAAAAATCACAAATACCCTCAGAAATCAGGATCGATTACAATTTGATCTCCGGACACGACGCCATGTTCGATTTTAAGATGTTCCATAATGCAGCCGACGCTTCTCTCCATATCTTCAAACTTCATACATTTATATTGACATATTTTACATGAATAAAAATCATCTTCCATACAATCGAAGACTTTCCAAACCCAACTGTTGTCTTCTGCGAACAAAACAGCAATAAACATAAAGCAACAATACAGTGGGCTAAAGTGGAACTAACATTGCACACTAGTGCCCTCTGTCAAAGTTGAAAAGCATAAATCATACTTCATACTATTATAATATTAGATGGATGGATGGATGGATGGATGGATAGATGTTTGTTAGAGTTTGCCGCCTAAACTACTGAACGGATCTCGATGAAATTTGGCATAGACGTAGAGGATAGTCTGGAAGAACACATAGGCTACTCTGTATTGTTTTTTTTTAGTTCCACGCGGACGGAGTCGCGGGCAAAAGCTAGTATTTCCATAATCTGAGAGATGTTTAGGGAAATATAATATAAAATAGCTGCGTTTCTACAAACAAAAGTTTACTACTTGTACTAACATTATAAATGCGAAAGTTTAGATGGATGTTTGTTAGAGTTTGCCACCCAAAATACTGAACGGATCCCGATGAAATTTGGTAGAAATGTAGAGCATAGTCTTTATGAACACATAGGCTACTTACTTTTGTTTTTTTAATTCCAATGCAGACAGAGTCGTAGACAAAAGTTAGAAATAAAATCAATATGGGCAATGGTTACTTTGCCATTTAAAAAAAAATCAATGTAAAATGGATAACTCTTAAAGATCTTTTTTATAAATGTGTGAAATTAAATAAATGATTATAATACCTATTGTAAAGCTTCTCTCACCTCCGGTCTTGTGATGTACCATCTTGAGGTGTCTGTTCATGTTGCCGGTCGCGTTCCCACCGTGACAGATGTTTCTGTTACACAACTTGCACTGCGCTAATGTTTTAGACACGCGGTTGAAGTACGACCACACCCAGCTGCGTCGTTGTTTCTGACCCAAAGCCTCTGCAAAAATAATTATACTAATAAAAAAACCTAATTAGCCTGTCTTCCAAACTATGTTCTACATCTATGCCAAATTTTAGCAAGATCCATGGACATATTCTAGAGATACATAGTAATAAACATCCATACACCTAAACTTTCGCTGTTTTAATATTAGATAAGTAAGATTTTAACACCAACATTAGCTAGTATCAGTAACAGCAATATGTCTATCCATAAGGGATTAGTGGAAAAAGACACTAAAAACTGCTAAACGCTCAAATCTGCCGTCATATCTAAATTCACTTTCTTACTCCCATATCCTCTTTCACACAATCCTTCGATACTTCCTCCATTCTTCTACCTTTCTCAGATTAAATTTCATTACTTGTTAATGATCTCTTCATGTTTATATGCTAAACTTAGACATTAAATTTAAAAACTTACCATAATATGCATCATCCATATCTGTTTCCTCTACAATAACGCTTGAATCTTCCACCTTGATGTGCGGAGTAGACTGACTTACAGGAATGTCCATTTCAGTAGGAATATCAGAATCTGAATCAAGTTTCGTTCCTACTTCAGTTTTGTATATATTTGGATGTCTGGCACGCACATGCCTGTTCATATTGTTTGTGTTACATGCCTTTATAGATAGTACAACATTACATAATGTACAACGGTATATTATATTACTTAGTTTCTTGAAGTATTTCCACACCCAGCTTCGTCTTCGGTTTTCTGCGGAAAAAGAAATCGATATGACATTTGTATCAATATGTAGACAAAAAAGCATAATTATTTTTAAAATATAATAAATAGAATTTCATATTTATTACCCATTTTTCTAACAGTGAAGGAAAACATCATAATACGACCTGAATGATCAAAGAAATTCAATTATGTGTGATGTCAACTTACATTGGGCTACCATTGCTTGATTATGGCCTAGTCACCTCTAACTCGGTAAGACTCTGAGCCCCACAGTAAGGACAAAATGATCGAAACATGACCTAATTCTTTCTTGAACTAGGTTTCTAACTTTATGTTTAACATTTGTTGGTAGTAAATATTTATTATTTGAAATACTTACCATGCACCATACGGTTCGGTCCCTTCTTGTTAGTTTTCTTTTTAGTTGGAATCAAAACGAATTGCAAATCTCCATTATCTTCTACACTCTTAACTTCGGTTTTATTTTCACTTATCATAGTTTCACAAACCGGTCCAAGCACCATCGGTTGAGTTTTTGGATCATCGTCTTTCAGCAAATGGAGGAATTCAATTTGAAACCCAACCGCACCTTCTGTACTATTTTTATGTATATCATGTACCTCTTTATGATTATCTCTAATATGATGGAAGAGTTTCAAAGATTTCTCATCAGATTCAATAATCACTTCGCATACATTACATTTTTGTTCATCTTCTGAAATTTTCAGGAAGTATATTGAAACCCATTCTGGCAACACATCTGTAATTAAATTTTATTTAATTAAAATGTATACAGTTTGAAATACATTCCAACAACTTTGGCACTAACTTGTGTGGTGTCTTACAAAGAAAATGTAGTGACATAGAATATGTTGAGGTAGGAAAACATGAATAATGAAATTTTCTATGTTCAACTTTGATTTATCAAACTATTCAAATGTATAGAAATTTTAAAGTGCAAATTGTTACATTTTCCATACATTTAAAAAGCATAATTAGTGGATGAAATGTTTTTGTCGATAAATATTTCTCCGACTCTTACTTATGTTGCTTAAAAGAAGAAAATTGTCTAAGTTAAAAATTGTTTAAGTAAAGGGTATTGAAATAAAATACCAGATCAATGCATCAAGTTTTTAATTTAAGATAATTCAATATCAAAATAAAACAATTTTCTAGCTTGTTTAATTATGTTTTATTTATTAATACATTTGAAGCTAAATTTTAAATTTTATCTATGAGACTTCGTAAAATGATGATTAACAATAAATATGTGCTAGTAAATGCTGAACTTAGATTGATAAATGTAAAAATAATAAGATGATCTTATATGGAATCAGTTTTCCTTAAATTTATTTTAAATTATTGCTTATTGAGTATACATTCCTATACAGTACTTAGTATATTTTATTACTTAATGTCATTAAATAATGTGTAAGAGATCATTAGTTTTGAGTTCCTTACTTCAAGCAATAATACTACATATTATCAAATGACTATAATTAGAAACCATCCGAAAACATTGGCTTTTTGTGATTATGAAAATCTCTTAGCACTTCAACACCGTACGCTTGCATATTAATCATAGAAATGCAACCCGTCTTCTGTCTGTATGAACAACACCACTGTTCTGCGCCACACTGAAGTCTACTCTTGAAAGTGTATGTATAACCTTTAAACAATATATGATGACCTTTCCTCGTAGGCACACATTGCACTAAATCTTCACCTGGAAACACGTTAAACTTTTAATTTCTAACCACTTAAACCATCAAACTATTCCTCTAAAGCTGTTAAATACTCAAAATCAACACATTTTCTTCTTGTTTTTGTTATTGTCCAACCTAAATTAAACTACGACAATTTTTATGTTTTAATCGCGTGAAGTTTTACGTAATGTTAAAAGGTCACGCAAAAAAACATTTAATTAGAAATGTATACAAAAAGTTTGTAATAAACTCAAAACACAGGAAAAAGAAAAACACCAAGACGAAAGACAGATGACGCACCACATCTGTCATTGTGACGTTACCGTAATGTTGCGTTCCGTTTCGTTACTAAAATTTTAACTTTTTAACAAAACAACAGATTCTTTGCTCATTGATCTTAATATCTGATTAGTATTTTTTTATAAACTATTAAATAGTTAATTTATTGTATAAATAAAAGACAAAGTACACAAGTCAGTGAAAAAAAATGTTTATTTCAAATAAATCTATAAATGTTAATACATTGAGGTATTTTTACTAAATTAGAGCTAAATCTTTATTTATTTATTAAACACTTTTTAACTAATTACGACAGTTACAAAGAAAAAAAAAACGATGTCTTAATGTATAGATAAACCAGATATTAATACTTTTGTCATAATACGGAACTATTTTTTTTATTACAAAATAATGCAATAACGTAATAAAAGCACTCTCATCTGATGGTTATATTCGTATTCTTGGTTTAGCCATAAACGTTAAAGTAACAATCAACATAAAAATCTAAACAGTTTTTATTTGTCTTGTTTGGAATTGATGCGTTTGCCTATATTACTGCGATTAACTTTTGGTGGTTTTTGGCCCATATCATGGTTATGTTCACCGGAAACTTTTACAATTTGGTCTCCTGTAGTGTAAAATGCCGCTCTACATCCTAACCTGGCGAAGTGACACGCCCATCTTGTTTTTTCTCCAAAAGCACGTTGTCTAATGAATCTGTATAATCCTACTCGGATCATAGGATTTCCTCTTTTAGACGTAGCAAACGAAGGACCTGAAACAAATGTTATGTTAATTAATTTCTAGGATTGTCCCAGTCACTATCTTCATTTTCAATTAAAACTTAATCAACCTTTAAATACAATACCACTTTTATAACGCGTTTGTTATATTCAATTTCACGTTTTATGTGATTTGCAATAGATGGCGTTAGTAGTGAGGTAAAAGGTTTTTACAAAACTTCAAAATGATAAACAGTAGTTTATTGAACTTATATTTAACGGTTTTAATCATATTAATTGAATTACAAGACGAAAGTATTCATAAATGACTGAAATTAAAGTCTAGATCTTTTATCAAATTTAGGATATATTTTTGTACATCTTTTAAATTAAACACAATTTGATAGTCTGAAGTTCACTTCTTTATTTCATTAAAGTCATCAAAAACAATGATAAAAAAAATCACTTTTCACACTATTGTTATAAAGTAAAATGAATAATTTAGCTTGGAACATATTTTAGGATGCTGTTCGAGTAGAGCGACCTATCCGAAATTTTCTACACTTTTGAGAACTCTTAAACAACTTAAGACTTAAGGTACATTTCATCGCATGGGTAGATTTAATAGATTTATATTATATTATAAAGTCATCAATCATAATGTGATCGAATTAACAGCTTGTATATGGTAAAACGAGCGTCAGTTGCTCAGAGGTTTGATCACTTGACTGTAGAATGTGATCGAATTTCATATGTACATAATTTAACGTTCTTACGGTGAAGGAAAACATGATGCAACCCGCACATATCAGCGAAGAAATTCAAATATATGTGAAGTTAACTCGACTGGACCAGCGTGGTTGACTAAGGCCTAGTCACTCTCACTTAGGGAAGGCTTCGAGCTCTAAGAGGGGACGTATAGTGAGCTAGTGATGACGATTTGGTTTAGTATTAACTTTTACATATGTGCCGTTGTGGTATCGTATAAGGGTTGGTTTTCCGTGGTTATGTTGGTTGTAGTATCCTACAATGACAGAGCCGGAACATTTTAGTGATGCACGGCAGCCATGGTATGTTCGTGACGAACAGTACCATCTCTGAAACTGATATTGAGTACCTTTAACGTATTGAGATATCCTGTATGTGTACCCATTGAACTTTAGAAGCTTTGTCCCATTCTTCATTTGGATGTATGAAGCTAAAACAAAATAAATGTATGTTTAGTTTAAAACGTTATAATTTTTTTTATAACTTTAGGCGGCAAAGGAACGAAGTGAATTTTGTCCATGGTCATCTATAAGTCAGAAGGTTTGAGATGCGTTGTCTACCTTTTAAGGTAAGACGAGATATTCAGAGATCGGATGTTTCCCTTTCAATATACACCCTTCCCCTGACAAGTCCTTTCCCTTCCCAACTTGTATTATAAAGTGATCGGAAGAAATAAGTAGAATTGTCATCCGGCATACAAAACATCTTCAATAATACGTCAAACCTATGTCAAAACTATCCATTTAGTTCATTAAGATTTATGACATATTAGCTTTCGCCTGCGACTTCGTCTGTGTGGAACTAAAAAGAAAACAAAAGTGACGAGCCTATGTGTTCTTACAGGCTATTCTCTAAATCTATACCAAATTTCATCGAAATCGTTTAGGCTACAAACTCTAACAAACATCCATCCATCTTAACTTTCGCATTTATAATATTAGTATGAAGTATGATTTGGGATTATTGACTTTGGTAACAAAATCCCTATTTACAAACATGAATACTTCGACAAAATGATCGAAGCAAATATAGTAGAAAATTCACTACCTTCCGTGTTCATATATCTTAGCTAATCACCGAATATTTGGACTTTGACTGATCAAAGGTACATCCGTAAAACGTACGAGATATCATACGTCGTATGATAATTCAATAACAAATTGAATCTACTAGAAACAAGGAAATGCACGAACATAATTTTGCATATTACATGCGAAACATTCTTCGTGCATATGCGTTGATATGGATGTAAAAGTTCGCACAGTTTTAGAAGAGACCTAAAAATAAGTACATGATAGCTTTGTACTGATTCAAGGATTAAAAATACTTTAAGAAAATGAAGTAACTTACGTTTGACAGATCAAAAATGTCGATTAACAAATAATAGATAGATCGAATTATTTACCAGTTTATCTTATGTTTGTTCTCTTATATTGTAATATAACAACGATGTGGTACAATACAAAGGACAGTATTATAGAAGACAATTCTAGGTCTCGACGCAGAGAGAAACGTAGGTGGGACACACCTCTGTGCATACTTGCCTTTGTTCGGGTGGGTTTACACTGTAATAGCAAACCTTCATTAATAAATTAAGAAATAAATTAAGAAAATCCTTTGCAGTTAACCTTTGTACTTTACATAAACACGTCGATATATTTTCCTCATATCTACGTAACGCGTGTATTTTTCAGCGTATATTTAGGATGTGTGACGTCACAATGCTCTTTGAACTGCGGCAACGTTCGCTTATCGAGACACGCGACCTTCAAACGTGGCTAAATGGGACAAAAGTAATGTGACTATCAGTTTTAAACAAGTTCGTTTTATAATGTGGCCATATTTCGAAGTTGGCCATTCCATGATAAGGTCAACAATTCACAAAATAATTACGTCTTACTGCAGTTTATTTTTATTGACCAGTAAGACTACTTGCTAAAGACTTAATCATAAAAAACTTAGTGTTTCAAATACATATTAATTAAATACCCTTTTATAGCGTGGATTTTAGTAAAATCCGATTGGAAAACGATTGTATGTAATTGCAAAATGTGATATTGACAAATATAAAGAAAGTATCTATTCCGAAAACAGTGTAGTTATACATATTTATGGTGAAACGTATAACAACGTTGCATCTATATTAATCAGCGGCGTCCAGACTTGAAATACGTGTTAAACTAAGCAGTGTAACTATACTTTGAAGTAATAAAGTTTTTACAAAAAGATAATGCACAAGATATCATATCGTCCTGCTTTATTAGCACTAATTTATGGTCACCCGCAAGAGGCGTGTACATTACATAGTCGTGTTATCAGTACCGGTAAATGTACGAGTACACGAATTTTAGCAAATATATTTTAGTATCGCAAATCGCAAATACAATACAAATCACACAATATTTTTATCCGTAAACGGATACGAATTGTAGCAAATATCTACGTAATTTATCTTGATTACTTTGCAAAATTTCCAAAAAGATGTAATTTATTACGTACTTATGATAAATTAATAATTAAAGATACTATGATAAGACTAGCTTTCGCCCGCTACTGTGTTCGCGTGGAATTAAAAAAAAAGTGAGTGGCCTATGTGTTCTTCCAGACTATTCTCTACATCTGTACCAAATTTCATCGAAATCCGTGCAGCCGTTTAGGCTACACACTCTAACAAACATCCATCCATCTAAACTTTCGCATTTATAATATTAGTATAAAGTATAAAAGTATGATATTAGTACTTATGATTACGAAAGTAATATGGTTCAAGACAAATCTGCCAATTATTTTTCGACTACAAACTATAGTTGACAGCTGGAATTATTTATTCCGTCGTATGGAATAGAACATTGGATTTGTTAACATCATCTCGACGTAATTTTTATCGCATAATCACAAACCAAAGTCCAATAGTGCCCAATACGTGAACGCAAACCAAGGACGCTCGCAATCCAATTATAATATTTACGTTATGAATGACTGCGTTATAACCGTGTGTTTCCACTGACTAAAAGTCTGTACAAATATACAGTTATCTCAGTTTTTTACAGATGATTTTTGTATGTTTTTAACCGTCTAGAAAATGTTGATAAAAGAATGTTTTTATACCACGACTAGCTGTTCCCATGCGACTTCATCAGCTTGAAATTATAAAAAAAATATTTTATTGTTTACATTTGTTTAATTCTCAATTGCAAATGTCAAAATTACCGTTACCATAATAACCTTGCTTCCTTAATGTTGGCAGCTTGTAGTTTATGGTCCCTTTCTCACATGAAGGTTTTTTTATATAGCCTAAAGCGTGTCGTAAGTGAAACATGCTGTGATTGCTGACAGCCTACGCCACGAAGGAGTGTGTGTTTACGCTTTATTATATTAGTATAAAAGTATAGATAAGGCAAACTAGAATGGAGTTTCGCACATTTTCCTCTTATTTAGAACTTCCTAACTTCCTTAACGGCAATTGGTGCAATAATAGACACGAGCTTTCGCCCGCGTGGAATTAAAAAAAAAAACAAAAGTAAGTAGCTTATGTGTTCTTAGAGACTATCCTGTACATATATGCCAAATTTTATCTGTATCCCTTCAGCAGTTTAGGTTACAAACTAGTAAGAAGATAGATCCTAATCTTCAGTCCCTAAGTAAACATAAGAACTGTGAAAATCAAACTTTACTTGAGAAGGCATTAAAAATTCAAATTGTCTCGAGTTCTATTTTTCACAGATACTAAATAATGTCTGTGAAATCTCAATACATATCTATTCTCAGAAAAAAAATGATAGATCCGAATTGGATTAAGATTATACGTATGATAAATATTTAATTTTCATACTATCTTAAACATAAATCAAAATCCTCACTTGAGTATTCAAAAGAAATCATTTTTATCGATACATTTGTGTTAAAATATTGATATACATATAACATCAGTTTGTTTGAAATAATCACTAAATAAATGAATCATAAGGAGATAAGGTAATTAAGAAAGTCCGTATAAATGCAATAAAAATACGAATAGCCTGCTCGAAGGACCACACACCAGAAGGAAGTGGGAGTAATTCTGCGTTGCGTCTGACAAGCACATAATACCGGAGGCCAAATTCTAGTCCTCCCTTCTTATTTCTAATTAAAATTGAATTAGAAGGGGAATTTGACTAGAGAAGTGGTCATATAAAAGGTAGAAATATATTTCCGTGCGTCACCTACTATGTCAATTAAGAGAAAGCAAACTAACGCTTAACTTCTTGAAGACAGCAGTCATTTGTTTTATTCCAGTTTTTATTTTACAACTAGCTTTCGCCCGCGACTCCGTCCGCGTGGAATTAAAAAAAACAATAGTGAGTAGCCTATGTGTTCTTCCAGACTATCCTCTACGTCTATACCAAATTTCATCGAAATCCGTTCAGCCGTTTAAGCTACAAACTCTAACAATCATCCATCCATCCATCTAAACTTTCGCATTTATAATATTAGTAAGATAAGATTGAATTTGAATTTATTGCGTTTCGCATATTTTTATATTATTTCGACCGTTAGGATTATTAAGTTGGTTAAATTGGTATGATGTAGAAATTAATATTTTTAGTAATATTGTTTTAAAAAAACTCAGTACGTTAATTGGTGAAACGTACCTTTACTTTATCTATATAAGTTAGTTGGCAACATTTCTCATATCAATAGTTATTTCATCGTGTATTTACAAGAATACAAATACAATTCATGTAATAATACCATGACGTCATTTAACCTAATCTCGACTTCGTCACTAGATTAAAATATTTTCCATTGTTCAATGTCATTTCTTATTATCAGAAATGTTGGAATCTACATACACAATGCGGAATTCCGAGCTTCTTTATCCATCCACTTATGATAAAGATGTGCAAAAAACCCTTTTTGTCCGATTCCTGTAAAATTAAAAAGTGTTTTGTTGTTTTTATAATATAAGGTGGCAACGAGCAAGTGGCCACCTGAATCCACCGAAATGGAAAGCGACCACTGCCCATAAACATCCACAATTGCAGATGCGTTGCCTACCCTTAATTGACGGAGGAGAAGACGCACATAACGAGGACATTTCCCCTTCCTATGCGTCTCCTCCACCGTCAAATCCACTTTTCCTTCCCATCCTTTCCTCTTAAGAAAAGGGTGGAAAGGGAAAGGGACTTAAATTAGGCCTCCGGCACCACACTCATCAGACGAAACGCGGAATTGCTTCCACTTCACGCCTGTTTTCTGTGTGGTCGTGGTATTGCACCGGGCGAGCCGGCCCATTCGTGCGAAGATGTTAAAGCGGGCTCTACCACTGTTAGTATTTTGTCATATGTTTTTAATTTAAACTGAGTAAAATGATTTACGGTTTTTAATTTGCATTATACTAAAATTTGCCCTCGACAGTAATCTATCTTGCTTCGAATTAGTAAAGCACCATTCCACTCTCTTCCTTTTGATTTCCACAAGCCGAAGAACCGAAGCGAACCCAATTTGGATATGAATCTATACTAATATTATAAAGAGGAAAGATTTGTATTTTGTATGTATTAAAATAACTCAAAAACTACTATGCCAATTTAAAAAATTCTTTCACTATTAGAAAGGTAATTTATCTGTGAGTGACATAGGTTTCTTTAATATTTTTTTATTTCACGGGGAAGTCGCGAGCAACATCTAGTTATTGATAAAATTGCTAACAAAGCATGTTTGAATAGCTTTGTTAAACGGAGCCCTAGTCAGTTTGAATTGATTAAGCCCTTTACCAAATGTCTCGGTATCAATTGCGATCGATTTAAATAAGTACTCGCTTGAGACGTCATAGGACTTTATTGAAACAAAAGAAAAACATTAATCATGCTTACATTGTTATATTATAATGGGTTTTTTATAGTTGCGAAATAATTTTTGTAATATCTGATATGATAATAACTAGTCATTCTTACATGTTAGATTCGCGCGTTTTTCACTTTTTGTAAGATAAAAGCAACGTAAAACATTTTTAGGCGAATTGTAACTTGAGAATGTTAGTTGTCAAACACCTGTATAATTTTTATTAATTAGTTAATATTAATGGGCTATACATTCTTTAAATTACGATTATTTTTACTAATAATATTGAGGATTATTCAATTGTGTAAAATTAAATACCATTTACTTAGACTCTATGTATTTTCTTAAGCCTGCTACACAGCCTTCAGTTATAACTGTAATCGAACAGTACAGACAAAACTTTAACTGTACAGTTTGACAGTTCAAATTTTGCCTACTCACCATCTATACTATGCGATTGTACAGTTACAACTAAAGTATGTGTAGGATTTAAAACGGCTAATGCACTAATTATTTTACAAATTTATCGTTTGATCACGGAAATGCTTTTCTTATCTTAAAAAACGTGGATACCTAAACAACGGATAAGATGTTAGATATAAATTTGCCAAACATATTTTTTTATTAATGTACACCATCGAAATTAATATCTATGGTGATTTTATAAAAATCCTAATATTAATTCGTACTTTCGGTTCAAATTTTACACAAAACCTCAGTCTAAAATAACTGATTAAACCATTATTTGTGTTGTAAATATGTCGAAGTTAAATCACAAGAGCGTCACTTCGTTCGTTAGTTGAACGCCAAATACGCGCTAATCGGATGGCGGAAAGCACGACTTAAAACCAGTATGTAACATAGGCGATGCCAGCTGACGATCTAAGTCTAGGGGGAGCTACCATTAATTTACGTATTATAAGTACTTAGACGACGACGCTTGGCAGGGAAATTAAGGCGTAAAATTAGTATACTATGGGCATGTTATGAGGGATGAATCGCTTGTAAAGGACGTTAGGAAGGGTGGAGGAACACTGGTAGAGGTAGACTTAGAGATGGATGGATTGCATGAATGGTGACATGATCAAGAAGGGAGTGATGACTGAGGTAATGGGTGATAGTTATTTGAAGGATGAAAATTTAGTTCACCAACCCTACGGGAGTAGGATAGGGTATGAGAAAATAATTCGGGTTAGCCATACCCCCCTCTGACTTAACAACAAAACATCACCATGGTAACCGTTTACATTTTTATAACCAAAGAGTATCAAAATTATAAAACATGTCACAAATTAAAAAGCTAATTATCAAAGAATATTTACAGTATATTTACACGTAACACTGTACTTTGTACGAAGTGTGCAATGACCTTTAGATCGAACTTTCATCCACAAGCTGTTTAGCTATCAGATGAACTGTAAATTATCACATTAATAATTTTTATCGCTTTATTTTATACATAGTGTTTATTTTTATAAATAATTACTATGTACGCTAAGTGATTATTATTTTATCGTTTAATAACATTGTTCATATCAGAATTTTATGGCAATAATAGCTAAATGGCGGAGTTCGATGTTTGTATTTTTAAGATTATGAATATGAGGAATATACAAATAGAAAAAAAAATACTTAGAATGAGAAGGTGATAATTATTCAAACTAGACTATTATTTATATGACTTAATAAGAAGATCCAACAATATTGGTAAAGCAATAACACATGTGTTAACTCTGAACCAGGTCATAAGTTTAGGTGACATAGACTTGAACAGTTGGGCTGTGGTTCAGCAACTGATTTGCAGCCCATGGCTCAATGTAATGTACTATAACTGTCGCCTACACGCGCTACCTGATCACTCGCAGATCATAACTCATTGCAGGTACAAATTGAGGTGAAACATGAGTGGGTTAACTGATCTGCTTCATACATTTGAATTGTAAACTGATCTGCAGGTCATCAATTTTAGTTGAGTTGCCCATATATGAAACATTTGTTAATAAGCCTATATAAGCTTCCTTCGTGGTTGACTATGGCCTAGTCACCCTTACTTAGGGTAGGCTCCGAGCCCCTCGGTGGGGACGTTTAATGTGCTGGTGTTGAACGAATTATCAAATATTAAAACACGCTAGTTTTTATGTGAATGTTGCAAACATGGATACTGTGACCACTGAAGTATGTACTAACTTTTAGTACATTCGGGACATATATCCGTAAACTTTAGGTTTATTTAGTGAAAAAACTTTTTAATATATTCATCTATATATTTGGTATAACTTCTTTAAAAGCAAAACGTAAATTAAATACATTATCAAAGATATATAAAGGATAATATAAAATTTAGATATTTTACATCTAAATGAACATAATATTGAAATTGATAAACAAATTTATAATATTTATAAATGTAAAATTAATCACATAACAAGCACTTAGAAACAAATTTATTAAAACAGTTATATAGTTTACAATACTCTTAATCTAAATAAAAAGGAATACATATATCAAAATACATAAAGGCAGTTTATCAAAGGTTAATATAATTTCAAATATTTAATTGCAATAATAATGCTTAAATACTAGAACATCTCAAATACTTGTATTTAAAAGGACAGTGAAACACAGTTTCAGATACTTATGATTTAATAGTGACATATTTGGTTTAGGAAGATGCTCCACGGTCAGGTAACGGAGGCAGACTGTATGATTTGCCATCAGGTGTCATCCAGCAAGTAGGCGGATCATGATTATGTCGCCCAATGCTCTCAGTAACTTTGCCCGAATTATCTATCCGTAGTTTCGCAGGACAGCAACGACTAAAGAAATACCAGCAATACCACAATTGACTTCCATAAGCTCGTTTATACATGAAACGGAATGTATGATTTTGGTATATAAACAGCTTTGAATTCCCTCGTGTGTTGATAAACATACCTGAAAGTAATAAAGAATAAGTATTTTTTGTTTTAAATGTTTTATTACACTTATAAAATATATTTAAGCTAAATGGAATAAACAATAAAACAACACTTGTAAAAACTTTTTATTTCTAAGACACGGGTATATATAAGTGTAACATCACTTTTTAAATCACAACTGGTACAGAAATTATTAACGATATTAAAATGATATGAAAGTCCCATTTATAACTAATACATAATTAGTTACACATAATTTGAAGAAATAATTTTTTTGATTTGATTCCTGAGAATTCTTGTTTGAATATTTTTTTCTTATATCTACAAATCTTTAACAAAAAAAAGTAAAGTTTCAAGTCATGAGCAAACACATTTAAATCTTTGTTTTATAAGACACTGGTTACGGTTGCGTATGCGCAATCCAAGATACATTTTCAAGTCACAACACTTATACTTAAAATTATTTTAGTTATTTTTAATAATCCCATTTAATAAAAAATGTAGTAGAATAAAACTATGAAACAGTCTATTCTTCACAAAATCCTAATTCGCCACTACAGCGCGGTAAATACATTTGACAATTACACCTGCGTTTGACACTGATAAAACTATTTGATCCGATTTTGAAGTTCTATGAGATGACAATATTTTGCCCAATTGTTGCCACAATTTGGCGCAGTAAAAAATTGGACTTTGTACGAGTGTACGATGGATTGTTTATTTGTGCATTTAAGTACTTTTTTAGAACAATTCATTGTTTAGAACATATAAATGTTCAGTTTAGCAAGATAATTAGATAGCTATTAAACAAAATAACTACTAAACAAGACAATAGCATTTTTCAAGATGAATTCATTTACTGTGACTCAAAAATTTTAATTATAAAACATTACTTTCTTCATTTTGGAAGACGGTCAAGTCGTCATCATTGAATCATTCATAAACAAAAGAATAAACTTTTGTGAATTAATATGATTTACTGTTCAATAAAGTCCTAAGTAGTTCAAGTGCAGTAGTTTTCATGAAAACTACTTTTAAGGTAATGTTTTTTGTACGACTTATTTTGTTATATGGCAACTTTTTTCTACGTCACTAATAGTAAGCAAAACAAAATGTAGCGTGCGTTGGTTGTTTTGTAGATGCCGTGTTCTTATAGAGAAACTGTTTACATTTAATATAACAATATCTAAACGATTGAACATCGCAAAGTTCGTCGTATTAAAGTATAACTTTATAATAATAGACAGGTTATTAATAAGTTGTGTGTGTTTAAAGATAATTATCAGTGCATTTGTGTTTTAGAAAGTTGTTTGTGAAATGAGTGCTCATTTTTTTAAGCTGTATTAAAACAAATTGCGTGTTAGAATTAATATGAATACAGCAAGAAAATATAAGTTTTAGTTAACATTCATACATAACCAATACAATGTAAAAAAATGACGAATTAGTCAAGTTGCATTTGAATTAACACAAAATAATAAAGTACCTTTTATATGACAAGCAGTGTTTAATTTCTTTTACAATATATCCACAAACAATATGTAAAACTTTACAAATGGTATACTAATTAAAAATATATTTTCAGAAGCTAATTTTATTCCAACAAGAAAAGGCAGCATGCTTTTAGTCCATGATGGATACGCATTTCGTTTGAAGAATAAACTGGCATATGGCAAGAAACAGTGGTACTGTACATCAAGAACAAAAACCGGCTGCCATGTTGATGTAACCACAGTTCTTCACCGTCTTCAGAATATTGTTAATCGAGTACGAAACACCCATAACCATCCACCTCCAGGTTTTTATAGAAGAACTGATGGCTCTTTCAAAATTGTTTAACTTGTTCTATGCCGTTACGAATTTTAAAGACATCTTAAATGATGCATTTTAATGGCTTTGCAGTCGGCAACACTGAATGTGTTATAATTTTAATTTTGTAGCACTTTATTTAAATAATTTTAAGACTGAAATATTTTTCTACCTCATAATGTACCTCTGATTTTAGATTTATTCTTATAAGCTTAGAAAAATAGACTGATTCTACCTATGGACTGATTTTTTGTAGTATTTCAATTCTTTTATTGTTACATGATTTAGTAATTAAGTTATTTATTTATTTTAATTAATTGAGTTTTATTTTAGTATTTTAAGTTTATATTTTTTAACAAATGGAATTTAAGAATGGGTAACAATTTATAGGGATTGTAGTTACTTATTTACACTTTGTATTTTCAAAACTTCTCTTAATTATTATTAATTGTTTACTTAGTGAAATCAATATCTATTTTGACATATTATTTTTAATTGTAGTGTCAAAGTGTCAGTATTCAATACATTCTTTTAAAAATATTGTATTGGATCTTAATTCCAAGTGTACTACTCTGACTAAAAATGTAAATAAAGATACTATTATTATTAAAAGTTTAATGTAACTAGTTAATAAATCACTTCTAGTATAAAGACTGAAGATACCTTAACATCTACCTCTGATTTTTAACTATATTTTTGTGTAATAAATTTAAATATACTCATGAAAAAGTTTTTTAATGTTGAAATTTACTAAATATGTTAGTATAGACACATATCCAAGATTCCTTTTTCTCGTCCATTTTCCTTTATAAAATAACTAGCTGTTCTCGTGCGGCTTCATCCGCAGGAACATATAAAAACTTTATTTTGTTGTTCACATTTGACAAATTCTCAATTGCAAATGTCAAAATTACCGTTACTATAATAACCTTGCTTCCTTGATGTTGGCAGCAACTTATGGTCTCTTTCCCACATTAGGGTTTTTACCCAAAATATTTACCCCCTAAATTTAATAGCGTGAAGTTATATAGTCTAAAGCATGACGTAAATGTAGGGCTTTTTATTAAAAAAAGAGTTGTTCAAAAATATGCTGTAATTGCTGAGATCTTACGCCACAAAGAAGTGTGTGTTTACGCTTAACTTAACGTACACGTATATTTATTATACAGTAACAATGGCTTTCCGCTCCTCAATGTAAATACTGTGGATAAAAAACGAATTAATAGACAATATTTAGGAAGTATCTTTTGAACAAGGTTAACGCGTCTGACTGAAGTCCTCTAAAGCTGGTTAGTACCGAAGTTTTAAGTGTACAGTAGAGAAAAAAAATCATTTTGATCCTGGAATATTTGTAATAGGGTCTTATTAAAACAACACGAATCATGAAAAATCATTGTAATTTATGTTTTTAACAAGTTCGCAGTAGCAGACATTTTTTTCTTTTTCATTCAGCAGCACAAAGTATTGTATTTATACAAGTCATAAAAATATCCCCATGCTGTATACTGAGCTTACTAACGTTTAAAAATTTTCCTTTACTGGCTTCATGTAAGAGTGTAAATATTTTTTGCTTTGAATGTTACAAATAGTGGAATATAATAAACCGCTGTCAATCATTCCCCGTTGTAAGAATAAAAAAATACAGGGTCTAATCGACCTTGTGCCACACACAGGAAAGTTTTGTGCATATTTTAGGGATAAGAAACAAAAATATCGATATTAAATTAATTTTAATGTAAAATATAACGAGAAATAACTAAATTTATGAATGTTTTTCATTAAAGCAGTTCAAACAGAAATTTCTTTTACATTGCACACACTCAGTCATAATTTTTTTGACTTTTCTGTCTGCTTGTCGACTTGTTAAACAGGTTCTGAGTTTATTATAGCATCCGGCACAGTTTTTCTTCTTTAAACCTTTTACTAAAACATGTTTATTTGCTTTTGGCGCTGCTTCTGAAAAGAAATTCTGTTACGAAGGATTTTGCATTTGTGGTAATCCTTTTTTTGTAATAAAACAGCAAAACTCGTACAGGAAACGTAATCAAGTTAATAAAATAAGTAATATATTGGTTTTAAATGATTTCGGAAAACATTTGGAACCTGTTACAGTCCCAACCAAAGCGTATAGGACCGACACATCTCAACACGACGAAGGAACTTTTGACTTCAGGATAACGTTTTTGTCTAAATTATATTCATAATATAGAAATACAAATCTAGTTTACCGTATATTGGTTAAAATAAATCGATAATAAAAGTTCGTTTTAGTGACTTATTCTTATTAATGAATAATACAATATTATAAATATCTATACATTAAAATAATCAAAATCCAAAGCCTCATGAATGCACAACGAATAGAATAATGTTGAATCCCACAACCAAATACCAAAAAATAGTTAAAACAGTTATGAGAATAAATAATCTTATTTACATTATACAAACAACAATTATGATAAAATAAGGATTAACTATAATATAACGATTAACGAGATGCCAAGACAGCGTAACACTCAAGTCAGAGCGAGAAGGCAATATAAACGCCCTCTAGCGGGAATTAAGACAATAATATAGTGGAAAGTGTTTAGGTTCATGCTGATGCTGACCACTGATGGCTAGGATAACGTTATCGTCGCTAGTAACGAGGTAAGCTCTGCAGGTCTTCACTCTAGAACAGTACCAGCGCCAGCCTAGTTTTGTCGGATGCGGGTGCTTTGAGTACGTATGATTTTTATACAACAACAGTATACGCCCTCGCTTCGATAACACCTCACGAGCTGTTGACAATGTTGGTTATTTACAAATACGAGAAAAAAAATAATTCTAATAAAAAATTTAATTAGATGTATCCTTTCGCAAAAGTTCACCTACAAGGTAATTCGTAATACGAGTATATTACAAAGTAAAAGTTGATTATTTTAGGAACAGTACATTTAGATGAATTAAAGTTATACTTTTTATTAAAATTCTTTATTTTGTTTAAACATGCATAATTTTATTAAAGTATTTTAGGGTTTGTTTTACATTTCATAAAGCAAAAAATATATTATAATATTAACCGTTAACATATACAGTTGGAACAACTGTCGAAGCTTCGTTTAACGCTTTTCAAGAATTAAGGTTTAGGGAAAAATTTAGTTCCACCATATTAATATATCGCATTTAAAATTGGTTATTCTCTATTTTGAGTTGAGACGTTCTTTTTCTCTGCAACGCCAAGAGCACGTTGTCCGGATCAAGGTAGTACTTAGGCGGGGCATGGCAGTGGTCCTCATTGGTTAGAGTAATCGTGTTGCTGCGGTCAGTGAAGATGTGTGCACGGCAGTTCTTAAACGTCGAACAAACCCAGCGACTCTTCCTGCTCTTATTGTATTGCTTACGATACGTATATTTGCGGAATAGTAAGATATCTTTTCCTTTCCTCGACGATATTACTATGGCTGAATCTGAAACACATGGTGAGCATAATTCTCTTTGAAAGGTAATGTGTTGGCATCAAAAATTAGAAAATGATGATTAGTAAAGGATTCTAATCTGCAATCACGTAATAACTAAGTTATAGAGGTGAGAAGAAATAAAATATTTCAGCAACATTAATTCCTTAATCCTAATTGTACTAATATTATAAATGCGAAAATTTAGATAGATGAATGTTTGTTAGAATTTGTGGCCTAAACTGCTGAACGGATTTCGATGAAATTTGGTATAGATATAGAGGATAGACTGAAAAAACACATAGGTTACTCGCTTTTGTTTTTTTATTCCACGCAGAGACGCGGGAGAAAGCTACTTAATGATAGAGTACTAACATTTCCAACTATGTTTAGACTTACCATCATCATCCAGATCGATTTGATCCCAGTCAACAGATTCTGCATGGTCGTGATTTAAGTTTGAGATAATTATATCGTTTTCATTATCCAAAAACAAGAAGGCGTTACATTTATCAGCGATTGCGCAAGTCCATTTTGAACCGACGTCGGTCTTTTCACTTCTGAGATACTGGTAACCTCTGTGGTGTAAAATTGTTTTGCCATTTTTCGACTCAAGGACCAAGGCCATATAATCTTTATCAGACGCAAATTTAACATCATCCTCATGTCCTTCTAATACTTCGATATATTCATTTTTTGAAATTAACCTACCGTCAAATTTTTCAGGACCTTGAACAATGAAAAATAACTTTATATACCCGATTCTGGGACTAAATAAATGATGTGTCAGGTAATTTCTAAGTAATAATCAAACGATTTTATTATAGTCATACTTTATTAACACGCCTTAAATAATCTGCAGATACCAATTCAAATGACAATATCGTTTGGAACAGTAATCTTAAATTTAAGTAAAGAAGAGATGAAATCCTTGAGATCTTGACATTTTTATTACCAAAAAATTACAACTAATTACAAGAATAATCTACAAAGCAAAAATTATCACAAAACACAATTACAAGAAAAAAACATACAATCAAGAAACATAAATATTTGTAATTTATGACACTTCTCACTAGTCTATACTAATATTATAAAGAGGAAAACTTTGTTTGTTTGATTGTAATGAATAGGCTCAAGAACTACTAGACCGATTTTAAAAATTCTTTCACTGTTAGGAAGGTAATTTATCTGTGAGTAACGTAGGCTATATTCTTTCATTTCTTTTTTTTTATTTTTAAATTTCACGCGGACGGAGTCGCGGGCAATAGCTAGTAACAAATAAAACAAATTACTGATCAAAATCAATCGAGGCTTTTAAGCTAAATTAAATCACATTAGACATAACCTCTAAAACAATATATAGGATATTGTATATTAGTAGTATATTGATATATTAGACGGATATTTCACTAAGGGCCTGTCCCACCAAATAGGAAATTGCATGATAACAATGGAACGTGTAAAATATGTGATGGAAATATCGTATTTTGTTTCTTTATCTGACAGTGACGTCATTTTTACGGTATCTGAGCGTCGTATCAGCAAGTGGCGGGACAGGGCCTTAGTATATGAAATATTAAACTATAGCTGTCAGTCGCGACTTCGTCCCGTGAAATTAAAAAAGTAAGAACAGATATAGTCTATATTACTCATTGATATATTACCTTTCTAACGTTGAAAGAATTTTTAAAACCAGCCCAGTAGTTTTGGAGTTATTTCAATACATTCAAAAATACAAATCTTACTTTTTTTAACATAATTAAACAAGCGCTTGACCACGATTCCACCTAAGAACTCATGAAAGTAAAGTAACACTACTTGTTATAGCTTACAACATAATACATGTCACATACACATTACTTAGTTGACTTGGAACCTTTTACATTCATTCCTGTACCTGATTTAATGTAATTAGGCGGAGGATGGTTGTGATTACGAAAGATTGCTTTGATCCTAAGATTGATATCCGTCCGTAAGTACACTTTACAAGGATGTCGCGCACCCCGGAAAGTACACCTCCAATTAGTTACTCCTCGCGTCATAGAAATCGGATTACTGAAATTATATCCTTGATACCTTAGAAGGGATTTTCCATTGCTGCCATCTATAATTTCACCTGAAATCATAATTCAATGTTTAAAACCTAAGTGCCTATTTCCACTGAGATTCGTGCGATAAAATTTTATAACGTGCGGCCTCGTGCATCTAAAGTCCGTTCGCCGAAAAATGGAAATCGGACCTAATATTCATACTGCGCATACGTTCTGAACATGCTCTATTATGTACTAATACTATAGTATAAGAATTAATTCTATAACAAAATCTAAAATTATTTAGGACTAATAAAGATTAATACCGATCGACCTTATTGATTTTCTATTACATTTTTGTTTTTGTAGTAAAAAAGGAAAATGCACTCTTTTAACTTGTTTTTAATGTTGTTTATAGAAGAAATGTCCAGTATTTTTTTTCTGGAATTCGAGAATTTTTTCGAGAATGTTTTGAAACAAATCTGGAATGGACTTTGCATACATGCAAATAAAAAAAACATTTTTCTAAACGTGTATTTACAGTCTAATATAGTAGCCGTTTTCTATCATGACATATTTCTGTGGTGTGTGAGAATGGTTGTTATGATAGGTTATGACCTGTAAACGGTCGTTGACCTCTATCCAGACGTTGCAGCCATATGAACCTCTACGTGTACATCTCCATCTAACCAATCCATCCGGTCTCAATACCGGACCGGTGAAAGGGTACCCGCGATATTGTAACATTTTCTTTCCATTCGTGAGTATCATGGATTGGGCTAAAAAATACAACTTGCTGTTAATTTTTTTAGTTTAAAAAATACGAAAAATGACACCTATGAAGTTTCTTTTGTTTGCAAACGGAATGCATTCAATACCGATTTTATGAAATTAATTTTTTTAGTTTAAAAAATACGAAAAATGACACCTATGACGTTTCTTAAAACGAAATTTGAATTTCCAAATCTATATCGAAATAAATATTGCAACTTATGTGGATGATATATGTGATAATTTTATTAAAAAATGACTAAGATTCAATTTTTTTACTTAATCGTAGTAGCAATATGATAAAAGTGAAACAGGTAAACATATAAAAATGATTACATTTATTAAAACATCAATAGAATATAAAGAGATTATATACAACAACCAAAAAAGGAAAATTTCAATAATAAGTGCGATTTCCACTCGGCAGTTAGCTGCATGACTATCATTTTGTATAGCAGTCGGGGCTGCGCTAGCGGAAAAATTAACACGTGGTACCATAAACATGGCGATTGCGCCCGAGTAGTCATTTTGTGAAAATAGATGGAAAAAAAATATACAATAAACATATCGAAAAAATTACCCTGGACAATTTCGTTTCAAAATACGTACGGTATCAATTTGAAAAAGAAAAGCAAAATTTTGTATATCTAGAACATTTCTAAGCCTAAATTAACTTTGGTCCAAATGTAAATAATGTTAATATAATTTTAAGTATAAAGTATAAGTAAGTATTCCAAAAGTATTATGTACATTATTGTTATTAGGATTAAATTACATTTAGCTTTATATTCAATATTCATAAAACGATAATCGCAGTTTTATTAATTTTTAAAAAATATCTTAACGTTTACTGATAGTCTAATAATATTTACAAATGAATATTTGCTCTTATACTTCTATCATATGATATTAATAATAACAAAGCTAGCAAAAACCGTATAGATGTCAAATTATTATTCTATATTTACAAAATCCATTTAGTTCTTTTTAGTTATAATCATCGGACTTTGTCTGCCCACTGCTGGCATAGGCCTTTCACAACGCTTTCCGTGCGTTCTTTTCAGCACCGAGTAGAAAAACTCGAAATCTTATCTAACTTAATCGATTATAAATTCACAGTTGTACTTATAATAGTACTGGCTACTCAAGTAGCTTAGTGAAGATTTTTTAAAAATTGTAACGCGAGTTATTCCAAGATTTCAACATAAAGGCCGTCGTCTGTTTTCTCGTAGATGGGCGGAGTATGACTGTGTTCATTAGCGATGCATACAAGTTCGTAATCATCGTTGACGTGTAGGCATACATTGCAGTTCCACCTGATCCGTCCTGAGCAGTACCATCGCTCACCACCGCTCATAGGCGAAGGGTTGGTGAAGGAGTACCCGTTCAGCATGAGCAAGGTAGCACCATCTATCGCGGTTACCACTGTCACTGTAATTAAACCATTATAGCTAGTGATGGTTCGATTACGAATATTTAATTTCTACGACACTGTATTTATATTCGAAAAAAATCTTAAATCTATTAATTAAATTTAAAAAATTGTCTGCACTAAGAATACAAATTGAATTACACTTCATTTTGTGAGTCAGGAAAAAAATTACTCAATGGAGTATTTTTGAGTTTTTTTTTGACACTAAAAAAACTAATACAAAAAGTATTGATTCTTTTAGTTTTTGCATTTTACATGCAGCGCTTTGGTGTGATGAAAAACTTAAGGTATTTTTGGGAATCCATTTTTTTTTAATCGAGTCGTCTGCTGTGTTCGATGATTTTAGAAAAAAATTTCATTCGACATTTCTTGTACGAGATAACGACCGTCAGATTAAAAGTAACAAATATTTTTCCTCGTCATACGTGTAAGCAGTCCGTTTTTACTCTGTAGACATATAAGCTTAAATAATTGATAAAATGAAGATATAAACTATTCTAATTTAATGTTATTTTAATTAAACATTAATACTTACTTGTAAAAAATAAGTCCTGCAAATGAAGTAATAAAACAGGATGACGATTTTTTCATTCTTTGATAACGTAAAAAGAAAAAAAAAACAACAAAATCAATAATATGTCTACTTTATTTCAAATGTTAGTAATATTTATTCTAAAACACGACTACATTTTGAGCTCCAATAATTTTACTAAAGAATTAAGCCACTTAAAAATTAAAAATATTCCATATACTTAAAAAAGTAATTTGAGGTACCTATAAAAGTTTAGGTTTGTGCTAATATTTTAAAATATGTAATTATGCATATTTTTGAGGTAAAATTGAACTATATTGTACTTATTTATTACGTATTTATACTAAAAATTTAACCTATTTCAAAAAAATCAATCGTTAAGTATATTTTATTCGAATAATCTATTCAAACGCATTATTATACGGTCTACTATTAATTTAATAGTAAAGAAAAATATATCTTTTTTATATTTCTATAAACCACTGAATTGAACTCGATATTGCATGTGCAATACGTAAAAAAAAAAAAAAAAAAAAAAAAAAAAAAACAACAAAATCAATAATATGTCTACTTTATTTCAAATGTTAGTAATATTTATTCTAAAACACGACTACATTTTGAGCCCCAATAATTTTACTAAAGAATTAAGCCACTTAAAAATTAAAAATATTCCATATACTTAAAAAAGTAATTTGAGGTACCTATAAAAGTTTAGGTTTGTGCTAATATTTTAAAATATGTAATTATGCATATTTTTGAGGTAAAATTGAACTATATTGTACTTATTTATTACGTATTTATACTAAAAATTTAACCTATTTAAAAAAATCAATCGTTAAGTATATTTTATTCAAATAATCTATTCAAACACATTATTATACCGTCTACTATTAATTTAATAGTAAAGAAAAATATATCTTTTTTATATTTCTATAAACCACTGAATTGAACTCGATATTGCATGTGCAATACGTAAAAAAATTGAAATAGCCAATTATAGCAATTTTTCGTTAAAATTTTAAAACACTATTTTATTCATTATACTAATAAATTGGGTCAAGAACCTAACAATACAAAAATTACATTACAATATCAAAAACGAACACAGTTCAATAATAAAATATTAAAATTAGAATATTTTTATATCGCATTAGATTAAAAAAAACGTATTTTTTTTACATTCAGCATTACAATGATTTCAGTGACATCATTTTTGTGAGTATTTTAAGAGTGTGCTTTCTAAAGATACATTATTCTGTCATATCTAAAAAATCGCTTGTCGCATTAAATATTATATTTAATGTCAGTTAAATATCATTATTCCCATACATATCAATTCAACATTAAAAGAACAAGACACGAACTTTATCGTTCCAAGAAAAGAAGGCTTTGCATTGTAAGAATATTTTAAGTGACGTTCAATACAACCTTAGTCTACTAAATTAATTAAAAAAAATAGAAAAAATCTAAAATAACCTTTTTTCATTCAGTAAAAAATATCAAAGATTATGGTAACAAGTTTTTACGATTATTCCAAAGTGAAATATGTAAAAATAATATTAAAAAATGCTCTATTACCCCAACTACTTACATCTAACGTACTTCTATTTAAATGTAGTGTACACTACGACTAATCATGTTTTTTATTGTGTAGTGAAATATACATGTTTGGGCTTAGTCTCAACGTCCGGCTTTTCATGCAAATGTTCTCCTTTCATAACTACAATATTTAAATTATCATCTGTTGTCAACGATGCCTTACAATCATCAGATTTACTCGCGACGCACTTCCAAACGGTGCCTTTCTTTGATTTTGTACGTCTTGTAAATAAATATTTTCTATACAGCAGTGTGTATTTGCCCTTTTTGTTTCCTTTTATTAAAACTGGACCTAAAATCATTTATAATTAAGTAGCTATTTCGCCTTGCGACTAGTCGCACGTCATTGGACGCTCGCGGCTGTTATTTAGTCAAGCTCATGTTTTGCTATTGGAAATAAGATGTACGTATCCAGATCAAAGGCAGCCGCACGCGTCTGTAACGTGGCTAGCTGCTAATTGGATCTAAAATTGTCAAACTAAGGTAATAAATAAAATGACAAATAAAACATCTATATAATTTATAAGAATCATGCAGTTAGATATTATAAAACACGTTTTATATCGCGCTGAAAAAACGCGCGTAAATTCTTGAACACTATATTGGCTATATTCTTAAATTCAATAACACTGGAAAGACGTGAATACACCCAAACTAGAATAACAGGCAAAGGTCATATGACCTAATATTACCTAGTCTAGCCTTTAGTTATATGTTTATCAATATTACAGAAATAAAAGACAATAACAATCAAATAATTATATTTTCATACATAAAACTATATTTATTTTTAACATTTGGACAGTTTTGATTGATTACACTTACCGCATAGAGATTTTTTTCTGTCAAGTTCTACTGGTTTTATTTTTTGTAACAATTATAATTTATTAATAAATAAAGTTTAAATTACTTTAATACTACAACAGCCACTTTATATAGCTTAATTAATTTGTAATTATTTGTATAATTCAAAAATTAATAACATAACAAAATGGGCAAACTAAATGGAAAAATAAGTGTTAAAAACTAAAGTCAAAGTTACAGTTAATTTTTTTATGTTAACTAAGCAATGTCTAAGTAAGCATAGGTATTACATGTCAAAGAATTAAAAAAAATAAACTAATAATATACTTATTCTTTGGTACAAATCAATAAAAATTTTCTTTTAAATGTACAATTTATATTAATTCTATGTAAATCTTATAACTACAACCTTTTTCATGAAATCACTATGTTAATAATGTTATACATAGAGTTTGAAAATTGAAACCTTAATTTTTAGGCATAATAAAGTTGTTTTTCACAATTTTCCACAGTCTCCAGGTTGGGAATTCTTACGTAATTACCTATATTATTCATATAGAAAACGGGTATAGGATGATTGTGTTCTTCATTGATCACAATTAACTCACCATCATTAGTGAGAACAACTTGAGCTTTACAATTTTTTGACCTCCTCGATGAACAAGTCCAACTGGTTTTAGACTTACTAACACAGTTCTTAGCAAATGTATACTGTCTATACACCAAAAGATTTTGTCCTCTTTTCGAAAGAATAAAATGTATTTCTGTAAGTAAAAAATTTGAAATACAATAAAAGATCTTTTTCTAACATAAAGTAAATATATTGTTAATTTTTAAAAACAGTACACTTTTTGCCGTTTTTATCTAAATTTTCAAATGAAAAACGTGCTTAAGTTTTTTTTTAAAACGTAAATAATGCAAACACTCAAGCAGCAATAGTTTTTTATTTAATTTAGCTATTGATAAAAGGTCAATGCGAAAATTAAATCGTTTTTTTGTGTTTATAAAATATATTCTATGTCAGTAGGCAAAGTTATATCTGGAGGAGGATGGTTGTGATTATCATTGACATTTGTTAAAAACGGTGTCTCCGATTTATTTGATGTAAGGTTAGCTTTACAGCCTTTCTTATGATGACTGGAACAAGTCCAGTATGCACCACATTTTTTCTGATTACGCCATGAATAAGTATATCCCTGGTACAGCAACAATCCATGCATAGATTTTCTAATCCTGGAAGGAATGATAACGGCCTCTGAAAATTATTCGGGAAAATATAATATTTATTTCATTAAATAAAAAATTATTAATTATTTTGCCGCACCAACTTTTTTGTAATAAAAATACCACATTCACATACTACAAATATATGCATGTTGCTTTTTTTAATTAATTTATTAAAAATAGCTTAAAGTAATTCTTACCTCAAAAAAAACGATATAATCACGCTGTGGTAATACTATTGAAGTCATACATTTAAATATTTCATATGAATAAATGTTTTAACAAAATAAAGCACCACTGTTTATAGTTAAAAAAATATATAATTATTAAAAATCAATATTTTTTTTTCTTAAATTATTTTATGTTTTAAGATAAAAGTCTGTAACACTAGCTTTATGTTGAAATATTTTTATAGAAACAAAAATTTACAACACCTGTTTTTAAGCTTAAACAGGGAAACAAAACCTTATTGTGGAGAAAAGTATGTTCTACATTCTATCAAGAGTGTTGGATTGTTGATTGATATCTACTTACCAATTGCCGATAATTAACACTTACCTGAAAGAAATAAGAAAAAATATTAGCTATTGATATGAATGTATCGGCAACACAGAACATCATTTTAGTTGTGGTTGGTATAAAGAAATGCGAGAGAGTCGTATACAGCGTATCGCTAACCTTGAGTTGCTAAAAAGTTAGATTTTTAAAATAGTAGTATTATAACCTATTTTTCGAACAAAAACTCTAGGAACAACAGTGAAGATTAGCGTGCATTATCTCTTTTGTTGCATATTATTAGTTCTGTTCGAAAATATGCAAATAAATTATTTGTTAAATAGTATCAAAGTAGGGTTACAAGATATCTCCAGGCAGGATAAAGTAATAATATACAAACATACCTTGACTCCAAATAATGCATTCCTAAATCTTTCTCGCATATTTCTTCCACTGATTTCAAAACAACAAACAACTTCTAACACGATTCATATTAAAAACTTTATTCACTTTAAACTGGGTATATTTTTTCATGTTATGAACAACGCACGAATAATGTGATACACTATAGAACACAAGCTTTGTGTTAACATTTCATAAAGTATTTCAAAACTGAATACCTCTTAAATAAATCACTTTTATAAATAATTAAAGAACAACAATAACATAATGAATTATAGAAAATAAACAAAACTTCTAATAAGTTAGGTTATACTTCTGCCGTTTGAAGTTTGAAACGTCAAATTTGTAGTTCAACTTTTCTCTCTTCAAAAAACAACACTTGTTTTCGCGATTTGACCAATTTGAAGATACTTGTTAAATTATTTTTGGATTATGTTAAAGTAATTTGGTAGTTGTTCAATGTATCATACATGCATGTCGTTAACATGTTATTGACACTTTATTGCTTTCATTACGACTTCAAGTAGAATTAATAATTGGTCAACATGCAACCGTTTACATCCGATCAAACTTCGCACGCAGTTTTATTTCAGCTGGAGCTGCCATATAGAACAACAAAAACTATTTTTACTTTCTTTTTTTCTTTCAATTTCGTTTTAAAATACCATGCAATAATAAAATAAACGTTAAAATCCGGGAACTAGAAACGTCACAAAAACCGATATTCGAGAAAGTACTAGTGCCTCCCTAGTTGTTGTACAATTGTCAAAAACAAAATTTCCGATTTTTGTTTTTATTGTGTTTAATTTGGTTCTTGCTCTTATTACAACAATGTGCGATTTTACTAAAGAGTGTAAAAATAACTTTCGCGTGAACTGTGTGATGTGCCATTATTGCATTAAAAGATATTTACGTCTTAAAAAAATAACCTATATGTGTCGTGAGATTACGAAGTTGTAAGAGTGTTGTTATGGGTTTTAATTATATTTAACAGTGTTATTAATTGTGTTTATATATGTGATATGCCTAGTGTGTGTTCAATCCGAAGTTTTATGGTAGTTCCTGGTACATTAATCGTCTTGCTGATCTACGCGGGAAGGTAAGTGTTAGTTGTAACGAAGTACATGTTGAAAATGACTATTTTTTATAATATTTAATGTTAGGTACCCTCTAAGATACACCGTTGTACCACCGTTTATATCAATAAAGTTAATTGATATGTTATGATTTAAAGTATAGCATATTATGTTATTGTTGCTATACATAATTTTGAAGTTATATGTTGTTGAACTTATATGAACTATTTATTGCCTTATTATAAACCAAAACAGCTTTCTAAATGGATATAACTTATATGTTTGTTTATTGTGAAATGAGTTTTCCTCCACATAGTTTAAATCTGTTTTTGCGATAATATATGTGGCTATTTGCCATATTATTTACGTGTCTAAGATTTTCTAGGCATATAATTCATTGACAACTTATGTTTTTTTGAATACATCTCATGTTTTTTATATTTTTTTGTATTAAAATGGAATTGCGATGCGAGTTGGTAGCACTTTGTGTTGATTTTGATTTATTAATGTGTATTGCTTAAAAGTATTTTAATAAATATTTATATGAATATTAGACTTTTGTTTTTATTTTAATTATTTTGTACAGTAAAACGTTTTTTGCAGTTGCATCAATATAGATGAGTAAAAAGTTGATTTTATGGTATATGGTGCAAAAATGTATATAATAACAAAACAATTTAGTTGGATCAATTTCCAAGAAGGTAAAGATAAATCAAAATGACCTGGAATGGAATTATATACTAAATAATGTTTTTACAGGTGGTTCGTAATGTCGAGTAGCAGTTAGTGATAGATTTAGTATTTGCAATTGGTATATTACATAGCTTATATAGCACAACATAATGTAACTATTGGTTTTCCTTACCTAAACACTTGTACAAAATAAATGTTCAGTCTTAAAAAAAACTTCATAATTCTTTGTAAACAACACCTATACAGGGTGTTTCACATGGATGAGTTGAGAGTACTGGTTAAAAAAATAACTGTTTTTTTTAGAATATGACCTACAACACCCTGGTTTTAATGGCTTTAATATTTTATAAGCAAATATTTATTCCTATTTCAAATATCTGTGTTACAGCTTATGAGTCTTTTGAGTACAAGATGATACATTGTGGCAGGAATAAAAAGAATCCACTTTTAATGCACAAGGGTCATACATATTATCAACATATGGGTTCTAAGATGTTTTACTGTTCGAAACGAAAGTCCGGTTGTTTGGCAAGAATCAAACTTGATAATGATGGGAGAATCATAATGGCTCTATCTAATCATACACATTTGGCACCGAATTGTATTGAATTGTACCCAGGACATTATGTGAAAGTATAATTAAATGTTGATTTTCTATTGTAATGTAGCCCTAGTCAAATGTCAACTTTGTTACCTTATGAAACATGTTTCTAATATATGAAGTTGTTAAATAATCTAAGCATATTTTTATTGTTGAAGAAAGACTTAATTTGTTTGTACTAAAGTAACATTGAGTTTATTTTTAAAATAGTAATTGTTTGGAGATTTTTTTAAGCAAGAGAAGTATTTGATTGACTTTAATTTTTGTATTCTTTATTAGGATGTGAAAGGAACATTATAGTCACCTTAGTAAATGTGATAATGGAAATTTATGACAAGTTTTGAAGATGGAGATTAGATATCTTATATTACCATTGATAGAGCAATTAGTTTAAATGAAAACTGTCTTTATTAACCCTTACAGGACCATAAGATGGCTGAGACTAAATATTGATTTTTTTACATTTGATTTTGACGCAATAAAGTTTGACAGTTAAGTAAAGTAAAAATAAATATCAATTCAATAATTGAATAATCGATAACAATTTTTGTAGAAGGGAAAAATATTTCCCTTGAGTGTGAAAGGGTTAATAGTTATTTACTCTTAAAACTGATGTATTTTCAGGAAACATTAGCTACAAATTTATACCATCTTCAAAGGTGAAAGGGAAACATTGGATATTGTGCAAGGAGTATACATATGCACAGCACATGAATACCCTACTTTATTATTGCACGAAAAAGAACACTGGCTGTAAAGCACGCATAAAGTTGGACGAGTATGGAAATATTATAGCTTCCAATCTTTTTCATCAACATCAACCATCTCCATATTACTCTGTTCTCTACAATCGCGAAAAATCCTAACGCCGGCCGTACTTATTAATGTTCGTGAGAACGTATTGAAAAAAATACAACAATAAATCTCATACACATTTTATTGACATATCAATACTGCCTCGCAAATTCCCGATAGACCCTCGAGACAAGCTTTGGTATGGTTATAAGAAATATTAGTAACCATCTTAGAGTCTGATATCATAAATTAAAAAAAATAATGATCAATATCTATCTTATCATACCATATTTTGGCCCCAATAAGATTGCAATACCAAATTTTACTTTTTAGAATGTAAAAATTGATGCAAATACATATTACGTTACTTTTTGTTAAATACTCATTTTTGACCGACTTCCCAAAAGAAGGAGGTACTCAATTCGTCCATATGTTTTTTTTTTTTTTTTTTTTTTTGTGTGTTACGGCATAACTCCGCCCCTGGTAGACCGATTTTGAAAATTCTTTTTTTATCCGAGAGGTAGTGCTTGCAGGTGGGTCCCATTTTTTTGTTTGATTTTTGGAGTCAAAGACTACGGCGTAGTTAAATAGTTTAGCTCAAAATTGCGTGACGAAATTTGGTGTCTTTTTTGCTTTCTATGCTTACGTAGCCTAAACTATAAGACCTACATAAAAATGATGTATGAAAGAATTGTAGGTCATTCAATTAGCTCAATTAAAGTCTGCGATAGCATATATCTATCTATTAAGGTTGTCGCACAATAACCACTTTTTTCATTAAAATTTCGATCAAAATCTATACCCCACTTTCAACGCTATTACTCGTGTTCGGTATGAATCCTTATCAAAATAAATGTGTCCATCATCAAGAGAATTTAATGTAGATTATAAATACCCTTGGAACTGTGTAATTCCGATAAATAGTTTAGGAGATATCATAAATAGCAAATTACGAGTCGCAGAAAAAAAATACCAACTTGTAACAAAGTTTGCTTTCTTGGCTTACGTAGCCTAAACTATAAGACCTACATAAAAATGATGTATGAAAGAATTGTAGGTCATTCAATTAGCTCAATTAAAGTCTGCGATAGCATATATCTATCTCTTAAGGTTGTCGCACAATAACCGTT
The DNA here is from genome assembly GCA_029286645.1 of Papilio protenor. NCBI lineage: Eukaryota > Metazoa > Arthropoda > Insecta > Lepidoptera > Papilionidae > Papilio > Papilio protenor. Next base: position 7,403,854 of record JAGSMZ010000004.1, on the reverse strand, counting down.
TGTTTCGAGAAAACCGTCAAATAAGTGCAATCGACTTTATTTAAAACGCTTTTATTCTTATTTGGTATGAATCCTTATCCAAATAAATATGTTTTCACGATAGAGTATTATATGTAGATCATAATTGCCTTTTACAGTATGTAATTCTGTGCAAGATTCTAGAAGTTATCAAAATATTAAAACTCACGGGCAACAGCGGCGCACGGCCGCACCGAATTATGAGTGAATGATCGCAACGATGTATTAGTTCTTTACTTAATTTCTTAGATAATCGATTTAGATAACTCATTATTTGTTTGAAAGCTAGTGATTATCATACTGCGATGTCTAGATTCACTAAAAATCGAGAAATAAATAAACTTTTTAATAAAAAACAAAACCGACTTCCAAACAAAATACACTAAAAACAAAATTTTCTCAAAAAAACAGTACACTAAAAAGTAACGAAATAATTTCTTGAAAATAGTAAACCTCCCTTATTGTAGCTGTTATGTCTATATTGTATAATTATTATTACTTTGAAGTCGGTGTCAGTCATTACTAAAAACGTTACTATACTTTCAATTGTCAATTGTTATGGTAAAAATGTAGAAAATCTTACGTAGAAATATCACTGCATATACCTCGGCTGACACCGACATCAAAGTGATAATAATTATACAATATAGACATAACAGCTACAATAAGGGAGGTTTACTATTTTCAAGAAATTATTTCGTTACTTTTTAGTGTACTGTTTTTTTGAGAAAATTTTGTTTTTAGTGTATTTTGTTTGGAAGTCGGTTTTGTTTTTTATCAAAAAGTTTTTTCAATATTATGTTTGGTTATTTTTTTTTAGTGTAAAACTGATGTTTTAATGTATTTATTATTACAAAATATTTTAAGTTTTATTATAGCACCCTTTGTCAGCTTTACTTTTACAAAAAAAAATTCTTGGCTTATCATAAATCGAATATCATTTTAAAAACATCGAATTGTAAAACAATTGTCTATTATACTTATGTGCTACGTCTATACATTATATAAATTATATTGGATACGTTAATAATTTCTTTGAAAGGTTCTATTTATTCGTAATAGGATATTTTACTGTTAAGGCCCGAATAACGGAGAATCCTAAGAATTACCGATAAAACTCAAGATTTACCACCTAGTTATGGTTTGTTTCGAGTTGGGTGTAATTTTATTTCGAGCTAATAGTATAATTTAAGGATTTATATATAAAGATTATACTGATTTTATTAAAAAGAATGACTGATGTAAAGCAGGTATCAAAAAATAAAATCATAAAAGGAAAATAAGTTAAAATCAAGTACTATTGTAAATGCCAAATTTGTATTTTAACTGTTGCAGAATCTATATCTATACTTCTATACTATTATAATAAAGCGTAAACACACACTTCTTTGTTGCCTAAGATCTCAGCAATTACAGCATATTTTTGAATAATAGCTCTTTTTAATAAAAAGCGCTACACTTACGTCACGCTTTAGGCATATATATATATTCACGCTATTACACTTATGGGGTAAATAAATTGAAAAAAAAACCTTCGTGTGGGAAAGGGACTAATAAATAATAAAGTTTTTATAATTTCATGCGGATGAAGGCGCACAGGAACAGCTAGTAATTTATGAAAATGAAGAAATATATCTAGACAAACCTTGTATTTTGATAAATATATAAATGACATTTGAAAAAAAAATGTGTTTCATTATTTAATCGTTTATATGACCGTTATTTAAATGTAAGGATTTCATGTCATGAATATAGATTACAATTTTTATTATTGTTTTGCAGACAAATATATGTATCGGAAATATTTCGAAAAGGACTCTAACAATAAAATCATTTGTAAGATTTGCTCGACAAAAATGGGCCGAGGTAATATGGTTCGACATTTTAAATTAAAACATCAATTTGTGGACCGTGAAACTGAAAAGAAGGAAAATTCTCGTTGTACGTATTTAATTTAACGTTTATCAATGGGATATATTAGTTCTTACTGTTTAATGCATTTTAAATCATTTTTTTTGTTTAGTCGATAATAGGAAGAAACCTAGTCCGTGGGCAAAATATTCCTTCGAGGTGGGTGAAAACCAATTCCAATGTGTAATATGCAATAACGTTCTAAATATGCCGAAAGCCCACGGCAACTTGAAGCGTCATATTAAATTTAAGCATCCTAAAGTTTTTGAAAAGGAAACAAAGGAAAGTTTGAAATCTTTTTGGAAACAATTTGGTATAAATTCAGAGGCGGAGGCACAGAAAATAATAAAAGAGAGTGTGGAAGATATAGAAGTAGAAGAAGTGGCAATTGGAGAAGCAGAATATCTGGAAGAATATATGGTCGATGAAACTGTAACAGTGGTATCAAGTGATCCTAAAAATGAAAAGAATACGGAAGAAGAAGAACGTATGAAAGGAGAATCTGGGGAAAAGGATTCGGTGGTTAAAACTGATCTTGTGTCAAAGAAGAAATATGATACAAATACAGATGAAAGTCTAATTGTACCTGAAGTTCAAGCAGTCGATAAAATAGTAGATTTTGGGCACTTAGAGTTCGTAAGCGAAGACGATGCAAAATTCGAAGAGAAAATCAAATGGTTAGCGGATAGAGCCGTCCCTGGGAAGAGTAAGTGATCTTTTGTTCACATTTAAAACAAACTATTAACATTCGTTATTGTTTTTTTTTATTATAATAATAAAATTCGTATTTCAGAAAGTTTTAAAACGCGCATATGGAATTTCTATAAAGAAATAAAAAAGAACCGGATTTACCAATGCAAGCTTTGTAAGAGGAAGCTTGCAGGATCTTCTAGAAGCTCATCGAATCTTAAGCGTCATTTAGTCTTAGTACATGAAAAAGCGTATGAAATTATAACCAATAGTCCAAATTTTCATAAGATACCCAAAGGTACTATTGACAAGCTACAGAAATATATTATTAAACCGACAGGTTAGTCCAGTTTTTGTCCATTTAAACAATTTTAAATAGTCAAACCGACTATATTCAAGTTCGAACGCTACAAAATTTTTACTTGTTTTACTTCACACAAATTAAACATACAATTATATTTATTTTTAGAGAAGACCTTCGAAACATCGTACTTTGAGGATCAAGGAGACAATCAGTACAAATGTAAGGTGTGCGGTGAAGTTATACACTCCGAGGCGTCAGACAGCGTGTTGTTATTTAAGCATATTAATGAGGAGCACTCTGAAGAGGTGGTCGGTGGTATTGAAGAACCTGACGGCGGTGATCAAGAAGGAAGAAGTGTTCTTTTTGTCAAGAAAAAAGATTTACAAATATCCTAAGTTGTTAGATAAGACTTAACACGTTCTAAGATAATGTTAACTTATAGGTCGATGGCAGGGGAAGTGTTAAAACCATAATAATACTACGTAACGTAATAAAGTACGCTATCGCCTCGCTCTTCCTGAACTTTTGGTCTTAGTCATTTTTTTTTATTATTTTGTAAGTTGCGGTTTTACTAAAATTATGTGTGTCTAATTTTATGTATTTTTTAACTTCTACATATATTTTAAGATAATTAATTCTATTAAGATTGTGTGAAGTATTTACATTGTTCATAGGAATATAAGAAAAATAGTAAAATTAAAACATAAGCGTGTAATAGTATAATAGAAGAACAAATGTTTTGTGTTTTGCTTCTTACCACTCGTTTCCACCGCCATACCAACGGGCCAAAAATACATTGATATCCTGTGGGAACTAAAAAAAAAAACAGATGAGAATACCCATAGTGTAACATATATTCTGATAGAAATGTTAAAACATAAGACATCTTTTTTAAAATTTACTTGATGTATATTACATAATATGCTTTCTAGTGCTGAATAAAAAATATAGTTGTATATGTTAATGATTATGAATATTATATTATATCATATCAATAATTGTTATTTAATATAAGAGATTTTTTTTCTTAAATTATTACTGATCTTAAATTTGATAGCGAGATTAGTGCTTGTTTCATTTGTATTGGCGTAACTTTCACTGCTGAAACATGTACAAAAACATATTTCTACCACTCACTATCTTTAAAAAACAGAGACAAATATGTTCGTGTACGGATGTTAAGTTATTTTGTTTTATTAAAAAATATTTTCTAAGATAGGTATTAAAATAAATGATATGGTTTCAGGTGCATTTAATTACACCTTTATACCAACTAGAAAAGGCAAACGTTTGCTTATGTTGGATGGATACACATACTCTCAGAATGGAAAATCTTTTAATTACTACTGTTCTAAAAAGGACGCCGGCTGTAAAGCGAGAATAAGGCTGGACATAAACGGCCGAGTCCAACAAGTTCAGAACGTTCATCTTCATGAGCGACCGAAATACATAAAAACCCCTACTGGACGTTACTTTAAAATATAAAGACAACCAACCTATTGTTAGAATTTTATAACCTCAAATATTTGAAACGAGAATAAAAACTGCCTACTTGAGATAACCCTCTGGTATACTTTTATTGTTTAATTTTTCGTTACAATGTAAAAAAAATAATTATACTATAATATAGATAAAAAATTACTAAGATCCTCCGATATAGAACCTTTTAACCATACACACACATACATGCCTCCACACACGCACACATGCACAAACACTTGAATTCACATAGCACTAAGACGGAAGAACCCTGGCTCCTATAAGACGGGCCTAGAGCCTAGTGTAGGAACTGTCAAATTTTATAACAATTTTATAAATAAATCTTTAAAATCCTTGGTTTTTAGCAATAATAATCAGACCAGTAAAAGATCGATTAAAATTACTGTCATAAAAATCGTTATGTTTCACAAAAAATATTCAAAGTTTGAATAGCTAATTAATATAAATAGCGAGACGAGTGGTAAAGTTTCTTTATTGGTATATTTATCCTTTTGTACCTAACTAGTGAGATGATTGTAGGGTATTTGTAAATTTAACTGACCTCTTGTTCTTTTTCTACAGTTATTTCAAAGGATTTTTCATTCATCCCTACACATCGCGGTAACAAATTACTCATGGTGAAAGGATACACGTATTCCCAGAATAATCGTTCGAAAAATATTTTCTATTGTTCCAAAAGAGGTTTTCAATGTAAAGGCAGCGTCCGATTGGATGAACGGCGACGGATTGCCGAAATAAGGGGAGAACATTCACATGGACCTCCACAATACAAAATAACAAACGAAGGGCACTACAAGAAGTTATATTCGTAATGAATTTGAATGTAGTTAAAACAATTAAGTACTCGGTATTTAAGTTGGTATGTCGATAAAAAGAAATTTCATTTTTTTCCCATCAGTGACAGCTTTTTTCATTGGTGTCGGTTCTAATCATACTTTTCATACTTATATTATAAATGCGAAAGTTTGGATGGATGGATGTTTGTTAGAGTTTGCAGCCTAAACGTCTCAATGGATTTCATCGACATTTAGTATAGATGTAGAAGATACTCTGGAACAACACATAGGCTACTCCTTCTTTTTCCTCGGCTGGAGTCGCGGGCGAAAGCTAGTAGTTTTATATCGACAACACTATCAGTGCAACTTTGCTATCTCATTTGCGTGCCAACTACAATACTGGGTACTGTAGTTAAAATTGCAAACATCTGGTTGTAAATAATGATTGTTTTCCTTCCAAATTTTATTTTTAGTTATTTAGTTTGAAATCTATTATTTAATAAAAATTAAATAAACATGATAATATGCGTTTTTTTAACCAAACAAAAATACTTGTTCATATTTCTCTCGAAGGTTTGTTATAACCGAAATAATACACAGAAAGAATTTCCTATTAAAGTTAACTATATTGTGGTTAAGCGAGAAAACTTATTTTATGTTAAATTTAAAATTTTCTTACAGTTTTAACAAAGAATTATACGTTCATCTCCACGTATGGTGGGAGCACTCTACTCATGGCAAACGGCTTCACGTACTCTCGAAATAATCGTGCAGGTAGAACTTATTATTGTTCCAAAAAACTAAGTAAATGTAAATCAAGCATACGATTAAGTGACGAAGGATATATTATTGAATTCAAAGAATGTCATAATCATCCACCTCCTGAATACAAAAAGTTAAAAAACGGAAGTTACCTTAGGATAAGTTCGTAGTTCTTAAGATATTTAATTTAGTATAGGTAATATCATATTAAAATAGTAGACAAACTGTAATGGCCTCTGCACACTGCTGTGAAAGCGAACCAGAAGCGAAGCGTAATAAAACGCTATCGAGTTGGTAAAGCTTAGAATGAACGTAAAACAAAAGTGGTTCCGTTCTCTAGGAGACAACTATTATGTGGACACAATTAAGGTCGTAACTTTTCTTTGCATAAAACGTGCTTTTTAACAAGAAACTCACGGATTTGGTTCCTTCCTTCGAACCATCCAGACAGAATCGTTATACGATGTAGACCTAAATTTGCTTTTCCCTTTCTCTTCGCTTTTTTATATGTACTTAATTAAGGCTGTTTTACTGTAATATTGTAATTCCATGATCACTATATTCTTGTTATAAGATTAGTTTATGTAGACACTACATTCACTTTAAGTGTTAGTTAACATTAGTACGATTGCAATAAAATATGTATTAGGTGAAAGAATACGAATTTATCGCTTTCATACTGATGTCATTAATAATCGATTTAAAATAGTTTTAAAAAGGGTTGCGGAAATGTTAGGCAAATTACTTTTTTTATGTGTTTACAACAAAATGGAAAGTTCATCAGCAATATTCAATTAACACAAAATCTGCCACTGTCATTAGCCTGTTTAAAATTGACGACAGATTTTAAAATTTGAATCTTCCTTTTACTCATTCTCATGATATATAATGTTCTTTATAAAACAATAAGCTATACTATGTTAGAATTATAATAACATATTTTGCAACACGTTATGTCGTATATTAATCAAGAAAGTAAACTTTTTAAAACAAATTCTATTGTTTTTAATAAATGTTTCAAACAGATGCAGTGTCGATTCTAGGTCTATTAGGACCCTGGGCGAGATTATAATGGCGCCCTTTTTTACTACGACTTGGAGGGGTTAAGAGTTATCTGAAAGCAATTCGTAGACTTGTGGCGCTGCTTTCTTGAACGTCTTAGGCAGTCCCCCAACCATCCCCTATCCTAATGCTGGCAATGATGTGGTTTACCATTTAGTTTATTTTCTCACACGTTTGTAATTTCAGGTATTGATTTTAAATTTATTGAAACAAGATTCGGTGGTAAAATGCTTATGTTTGACGGTTACACATATTCTAGACGTTTTCCTACTATGAACTACTATTGCTCGAAGAAAGACAGAGGCTGCAAGGCTAAAGTGAAACTCAATGCTATGGATGAAATCGTTTCTGATATCAAATTATGTGTTCATGATCACGAACCGCCAACATATAGAGTTAGTTCTTCTGGAATATATGTTAAGATATCGTCATAAAATTGTTTTTTTTTCGTTTAACTTTATTTTATGTTATATTGTTTCAAATTATTTTGATATATTTGTAATGATAGAAGATATTAAAGTTTATTTTATTAATTAATTATCCACACAATTTTTGACATCACAAAAAAACCTATATTTATGATGTTTTCTTATTTGTTCTTAATATATTGCATACATTTTCAGTGGAGAAAGAGTACACATTGGTACCAACGCGGCGCGGCCATCTCTTGTTGATAATGGGCAATTACACATTTTCTCAAATGAAGAACACAAACAATTATTACTGTTCTAGAAAAAATTCCGGTTGTAGAGCTCGAGTGAACCTGGCTAAGGATGGGTCTATCCGGGAAACATGCAACCTGCATACACATCCTCCGACCAGATGTATGGACCCTTTGTCAGGAACCACCCTCAATATATAGATCAAACAAAACGAAATTAATGTGAAGCTAAAAAATCTTAGAGACGAAAATTGGTAGGAATTATCGTATCATATGTGAATCAAAAACTCCTTTAAATTGACCGTAGTAACACAGTAGGAGAGTTCAAAGCTGAATTATAAGAACAATTAATTATTAGCTGCTTCCGGATCCTAACAGAAATATGTGAAATTACACTGCGATATATCTTAACTTTGCTTACTATACCATGCTAAGAATTCATTTATTAGAGATAATACGAATCTCTTGATGTATAAATAAATCATTTTTTTTACATAGACTACTCATTTGTCCAATAAAACAAAACTAAATATATATAATATCAAATCTAATAAAGGTAAAATATACTCTATGGAAGGTCAAGGATTAGGAAAATATTTTCAAAGCCCGCGACACACGCTCATTTATATTTTACAGTTTTATCTGAACAGTCGGAATGCTCAGATAAAACTGGACATGTGTAGCGGGCTTAACAACGTTGTCGTATGGAAAGATAAGTTTGGTTATACATTTCTTAGTATTTAGTATGAATTACATTAACGTATACCAATTTTTAATAATTGTTTTATGCAGAGTTTCCCTATGAATTCATAAAGTCGCAGAGAGGAAAGCGACTTCTAATGGTCGATGGTTATACATTCTCGAATACAAGGTACAACACCTGGGTCTGTTCTACGAAAATAAAAGAATGCAAAGCTCGGCTCACGTTAAATAAAAAAGGAGAAATCACTCGCATTCACAATGAGCATATTCATCCACCGCGGCGGTACATAAAGACTGCTAGAGGGGACTACGTTCGGATCTAAATTCAAAAACACGGAAAATAAACTAATGTGTAGATGTTACCCAGTCCGTGACTAGTTTTAATTAGCTCTTGCTTTCCAGGCTCCGTACTTAATCTATAATGTATAATGAAAGTAAAAAATAAGTCATCATCATCTTCCCCCTTATCCTACTCCCGTAGGGTCGGCGTAACAGGTTTTTGTCCTCGAAATAACTCTATCATCATATCTAACCTTTCACGCAATCCATCCATCTTTTTCTATGTCTACCTCTACCGGTCTACCTTCCACACTCAGTAAAAAATACGTAGAAATAAAAAAAACAAGAAAGTTAAATTATTGAAACTTCTGCATACTGTGAGTCACTGCCGAAATGATGTATTACAAATGTGCAAGAGTTTTATATTAACTGATGGGTAAATATCTACGAAGCATCGAGAAATTTTCATTCTTGTACAGCGATATTAAAATTAGTTACAAAGTTATCACCAAAATATAACTTATCCTCCGACAAAATATAAAAGTTTTTATACGTAGAAAGTTGAAGTTAAATATCGTTAATTTCGTTGTTTATTGTTGGCTAGTTGTGAAACAAACAGAGATTAGCATCAAAAGTACGAAAACTAAAAATAGTTTGTTTTATTAAATTCTGTAAATGTAACTGAATATTTTATAGCAATTTTTTGGTATATCGTAAATAAATAAATAAAACAATAATTTTTTTTATATCCCTTAATTCCTTTTCAATGTTTATACATCTTCACATCAAATTTTAAACAAAAGGTTTGTTAATATCTTTTATTAGTTCTAACTTATATTAAATTTGATTTCTTTCATTCCAAAAAATGCATAAAATCTTTTTAATTAGATGTTTGACTGCCAGTATTAGTTGCGAGTTCTTATGAATTAATCCCGAACACAGTTTTATATTTCAGGATGTACGGAATACAATATTATCAAATCGCAAAGAGGCAAAGATCTTTTGGTTGTCGATGGTTACACTTTCAACCAGAGAAGTGTGAATAGTTGGAAGTGCTCATCGAATCCTCTCTGCAAAGCGAAGTTACTAATGATCGATGGAAAGATAGTGTTCATACAAAATGAACATATGCACGCGCCGACGCAACGGAAACAATTGAAAGATGGTCCACTATTCCGAAGAACTATGCTATTAAGGTCTGCAGATGGAATATACTATCGTTTAGAATAAAGTTAGCTGTAATTGGTTAAATTCTAATCAAATGACTTACAACACATGTGTTAGTTGAATTTGCTGAACTATATATCTCTGCAACATATCTGAATTCATGAAGGTCGTGACCTCTTTTCTTGATCATCTCTCTTAGGGCGCTTCTCTTTACTGTGCGATTCTCAACGACGTGGATAGCGTTATTTATAGATGCATAATGTCAATTGGATTGTAATTCAATTTATGGCTTAACGCAATAGTCGATCTCGAACTAAATTATTTATCTATTCTGCAATAGATATCTGTTCTATAATTTACAAGGCGACCGATTGCATCCAAATGCATTTTCTATCAAAATAATTCAGATCTTAACACGTTACATGCCACTTACGATCAAAGATTTGTCGGTTGCACTGAACTTGTTGAGTATCGATTATTAGGTAGGCCGTTAGATAGAAGACCATAAATAAGCAAAATAACAACTACCTCTGTTATTTTTAGAATGACCGAAAAGCCGTTGGAGTACATCAAGTTCATCGAAGGATCGAAATTACCATAGATCTTACAATTCAAAAGAAATCTCGATAGAATTTTAATTTCTTGTATCTTCTCATTCCTCTGTACGATGTAAAGAATCTCAATATTATTACAAGATCGACAGATTCACACTTTTCAAAGGTTTATTTATGTATAATGTGTGCTTAACTTTTATCAATTATGGTATTTTTTTATATTATACAGTCACCCTTAAAAGTAAAGGTAAACACGTTTTGGTTTACTTTATGGCGACGGGTATGTCGAAGAATCTTGCCAACTCCTGTGATATTCTATACTCCAGTACATTAGAAACCTTGTAAGAAAAATGTATTGTCTTCTCTTTTATTCTCCATATAAAACGGAGATAGAGATATGTTATTGATTTTTGGGGCAGTGGAATCAGTTAAGTTTATTTTAATTGTAATTACAAATCTTATAATGCTCATAGATATAACATGTTTTAAATATATGTACCAATTACCCGAATTTACAGTTTTTAAATTTCATAACCCAACATTGTGATTAATATGGTACAACATTGTTGTTAACGCTGAAAGTTCGACGGTATCTTTTAAACCGTGTTAAAAGCTGCCAACGTTCAAAATACGAATACCCGAATGATCGACAGCATACATATATGCTGGTTGTCTCATATTTAACCACCGAGGAACTCGAGCCTAAGTGACGAGTGACAAGACCTTAGTCACCCAAGTTGGATTAGTGTTGAATGGTTGACTTAACAAATATCTTTGATTTTCTTTGCATATGAAGATTGCATCATGATGTTTTCCTTCACTGTAAGAACGTTGGATAAATGTATTGTATGAAATTCGTAAAAACTCGCGATTCTACAAAGAGAATGTTTTTTTTTACTAATTATTCCTTTTTAATTTAGACATGAGTTACGAATTGGTGATATCACAACGCGGACGCAGTATGATTTTGATCGGTGGATACACGTATTCGCAATTGAGAAATTGCCCTAACACCTGGGTTTGCTCGAAGAAGAACATAAAATGTAAAGCTAAAGTTAAACTGGACGAAGATGCTAAAGTCATCGCCTTGTATGATGTCCATTGTCACCCACCGCGAAGATATGTCTGAAATAAAATTATTTGTTACCAACTTGTTTTGCATTTCGCTACTCAAAAGATTAATTGCAAATTGTTCATTTTCCCCGGAAGTTGTTTTTGTTGTATTCGATACTAAATGCATCAAAAACTGCACATTACTTTACTCCTACCTACTCTGTAATACCTAGGAAAATGATTGAAATGATTTTCATGTTGCAGATTTAGGATGTATACAATTCTTGCCAGCACGCGGACAAAAAGATCTGATTATGTATGAGAATTATCTCTTTTGTTTTCCTGGTGTTCGGAAGACATATCTACGATGTTCTAGATACACCCAAGTGCGCTGCAAAGTTACCCTAAACATCACTAAGGAGGGTAAAGTGATCAAGAAAAATATGGAACATAATCATGATCCACCAGAAATTTATAAGACAAAGGAAGGGGAATACTTTAAAATTTAATCTAGGACCAACGTAATACTGTGGACTGACTGGACTGAACTGAACTGGACTTCTGGAAAAATGATTTGCTAAATCGATCTCTGTATCTATTTCAAAGTTACTGGTACTGGAATTGACTACCACAGCTATTTCCACTTTTGATTTAAGATATGACAAATCTACCAAAATTCACATCATTGAGACGTAAATGTTATGTGATCCGAAACAAATAATAACTTTGTAACCGTATCTGTAATCGATAATCTTAAATATTCAAACAACGTAACAATAAAGCTATAGCTTATGTTTATTTTTTTATTGGAAATGTTGGAAAAGACCTTGGTCTCAATTCTAAAAGTGTACGGATTTATCGAACAGTTTTGAATTGGTCTCTTTCTCCTCGAATGGTTTATTGTTCTATTTGTATATCACTAGAGAGTGTTTTTTATTATTGTTTATCATTATTCTTCTACTCCATAACCCCCTAACCTCACCGGATTACTCATTTTAATGTTGCAGATTTAGGCTACGTACAATTCCTACCAATGTACGGGCAGAGAAATCTTACTATGTATGAGAATTACCTATTCGGCTTTACCGGTCGTCGGAGGACATACCTACGATGCTCTGGTTATTTCAAAGTGAACTGCAAAGTAACCCTAAAAATCAATGATCAGGGTAAAGTGCTCATGAAAAGAATGGAACATAATCATGACCCCCCAATAGTTTATAAGTCAAAGGACGGGGAATATTTTAAAGGTTGATCTTTCATCTTCTAATTTAACTGCTATCGAAACTTTATGGCGGCTTACCACAGTTTTCAATCAGATGCAGCAAGGTGCATAAATGATCTGAAGTATGTCAAAAATGAACTGAATTGTCATGGACAGCTGTTGTATTTATTAAATTTACTAGCTGTTGCTCGTGACTTCGTTCGAATGGAATTAAAAAAAATTGTAAAAAGACACCGGCTATGTTACTCACTGATAACATAGCTTTTAAATGGTAAAAGCAAGAATCTTTGATATCGGCCCAGTAGTTTTTGAGTTATTTTAATACATACAAAAATACAAATCTTTCCTCTTTAGATTATTAGTATATGTAGATGAGAACCCAGTTAATCGTGTCGGATGAAAACTATACTGCCGTAATAAATGGGTTTACATTTGTTCTAACTTCGTGCGGTTATTGTTAATATTTTCCGTTATTAATGTTTCAAAAATTAAAGTTGCAAATTCATAGTTCTTGATTTTAGCAAATTTCGTTTATACCGAAACAGTAATTATTAAATTATGTTTAAATTGACTAAGCTACTAAATGTTTTTTTATTTAATAGTGCGTTACGCTCGTGATTTCGTCCGCGCATAGTTAAGTACTGATATCTACCATTAAAATCGATCCTAATTCAATACATTTGTAATTTAGGAATCAGGACAATTTTAACATATTTCATAAATATTTACAGAATACAGATATATTCCGTCAGGATGGAAGAAGAATTTGTTGCTTCTTAATGGATATACATACTCTCAGACTGCTTCACTGGGTCTTTGGTATTGTTCTAAGAAGTACTACGGATGCACGGCAAAAGTAAAAATGAACAACGAAGGGGTGATTGTAAAATCAAATTTCGATCACAATCATAACCCCCCACAAATTCAGAGAAATAAGGCTGGTAAATACTTTGTGGTCCGAAAATAAAAATATCTTGGTTTGTAGTGCATTTTTTTTAAATTTAGTAATCGTAATCGATAGTTTTAAATTCAAACAACGTAACAATAAGGCTTCAATTTGTTCGTATTCATGTTTTCTTGCAAATTATTGAAAAAAAGTCGGTCGGAACTGGAAATGTGTAATTTCATGTAAAATAAAAAAGAAATTCGTATCCTTTCCCCTTCCAATAGTTTTTAACTTGTCTAATTGTGACAAAAGTATATCACATTTCTTCTAAAATCGTAATTTTATTGAATCACTTTTTTTTAAATTTAATATTGCAGATTTAGGTTACGTACAAGTCCTGCCAGGGCGTGGCCAAAGAAGTGTTATTATTATGTACGAGAATTACCTCTTCTCATTTTCTGGACTTAAAAGGACACTTCTACGATGCTCTAGATACAGTCGAGGGCACTGTAAAGCAACTTTGAAGGTCAATGACCAGGGAAAAGTGCTCAGGAAAATTATGGAACATAATCATGACCCACCAAAAGTTTATAAGACAAAGGAAGGACTATATATACAAATTTGATCTCGGACATTCATGTCATTATAACCAATGAATATATTGTGATGCGGCCAGAAAATAATTCTTCGGCAGTGTCTTCACTTAACTTAGGTGGAGTCGAGGTCAAGCGCTGGTTTATTTACGTTACAAAAAAAAAAATTAGTATTGGGATAAAAACAATTTTTATGCAGTTATAAAAACAAAGCTACTAAATGTATTTAATTTAATAATGGCTTTTACTCGCGACTTTGACTCGAAATTAGATGAAATCTATTATAAATACAGTCTTTGTTACTTAGTGTTAATATATAATGCCACAATTCGCACGTTTTTTAAATTCAGGTACTGGGGTAAGCTTAATTTTGTATCCAACGGGCCAGTTAATTTTACAGCAATATGCAATAATGTTTAAATAAGTACACAGACGAATTGAGTACCTCGTTCTTTTGGGAAGTCGGTCAAAAAGGCCTTAAATTTCTAAAGCCAGTCGTGGCACAAAATGAGATGGGAATTTTCATCAAAAATCGAACCATCAAGAACATTTAAGATAAGTTAGATATTTTTATAAATGTTCGCAGGATACAGATACATTCCGTCAGGGTGGAAGAAGAATTTGTTACTGCTTAAAGGATATACTTACAGTGAGACTGCTTCACAGGGTTTATGGTATTGTTCTAAGAAGTTAAATGGATGCACGGCGAAAGTAAAGATGAACAATGGGGTGATCGTGCAATCATGTCTAGATCACAATCATAACCCACCCAAAATTCACATAACTAAGACCGGAGAATATATTGTAATACGAAATATAAAATAACTCCGGTGAATACTTTTTTTATCTATTACATTTGTATCCGTAATCTTTTTAATTAATAAAGCTTCCATTTATTATTTACTTGTTTGATTGAGAATCGAAAAGTTCGGCTTGAATTATAAAAGTCTATTTCACTAATAAATTTGTTTCCTTTTACCCACGATACGTTTTCAAATTTACTCGTCGTGTATGTCACTAGAGTATTTTGTTTTTCTTCTACTCCCTAATAACCGCCCGAACTTCATTGAATTACCGACTTGAATGTTCCAGAATTAGGTTACATACAATTTCTGCCAGGGCACGGGACGAGAGGTGTCATTATTATGTATGAGAATTACGTTTTCTCCCATCCAAGTTCTAACAAGACACTGCTACGATGCTGCAGATATAGGCGTGGAAACTGCAGAATATCCCTAAAGATCAACGAACAGGGTAAAGTGCTTTGGAAAATGATGGAACACAATCATGCCCCTCCAAAACTTTATAAGACGGCGAAAGGCTATATTCAAGTTTGAAATAATATCGTCCACGTCGATTCTAGACTTTATGATAGCTCACTATAAGGTTTAAATCAGGTACAACGATGTGCAAACTCGATCTTGATTACTATAACACGTACATTGTTAAGTAATTGTTTACTAAATGCTTTTACATTTGCAGGATACAAATTAATCCCGTCAGGTGTGAAAAATGACTTATTACTGCTGAAAGGGTATACTTTTGTTCTGAAAGCACCCGGTTTGTGGTACTGTTCTCAGATGAGAAAAGGATGCCAGGCGAAAATCAAGTTAAACCAAAACGGTATAATAATGTGGTCCTTTTTGAACCACAGTCATTGTCCTCCGGTCATTCATGTCACCAAAACGGGCCATTATATTGTTATGCGATCTAGAAAATAATTTTTCTCTTGTGTATGGAGAATGTAATGTTTTTTGAAATTGCATCCTTTTTCTCTATTACTGTAAGTTATGAATCTAAAATGTTAATGTAATTTTTAAAGTATAATATATTTCGTTGATGTTGTAAAAACTAGGATCATCTGTCTTTCAAGCTAGTAAGGCATATGGTGTTAGATTGCTTTGTTTGTTTCTTTCGCTTTGTCAAAATCGTATATGATATTGTGAAAACTAATATTACAAATAAATAGATATCCATTATAGAGGGTTTGATTTATACAGAATCTTTCATTATTAAATCATACTAATGTTATAAATGCGAAAGTTTAGATGGATGGATGGATGTTTGTTAGAGTTTGTAGCCTAAACGGTTGAATGGATTTCGATGGAATTTGGCACAGATGTAGAGGATAGTCTGGAAGAACACATAGGCTACTTGCATTTGTTTTTTTTTAATTCCGCGCGGACGGAGTTGCGGGCGAAAGCTAGTAATCTTATAATGGACAAACCTATCTATAGAAGAAATCCTAATGTTAAGTTACCGTTACCCATAAACATCTGTAATAACATGCGTTGAAGGTAACAACGGCTTAGGTTGGCCTTTGTGAGATAGGATAAACTGAGAAAGAATATTTCAGTTCTGCCAAAAATGTTCCTCGTGTGTTTAAAATCAAAAATTTCAAGGTTATCAAACAGTACTCGAAGTTGTTTACTATTCTGCTCGAATCGTTTTAAAATTTACTCTTGTATTTCACTAGATAGTGTATATCACTTTCCTTCTACTCCCAAATACCAGAAACTCAATGAATTATCTTGATGTTGCAGGTTTAGGTTACATACAATTCTTGCCCGGTCCTAGGCAGAGAAGTATGATAATGTATGAAAATTACTTATTCGCCTTTTCGGGTCGTAACAAGACATACCTACGATGCTCTAGATATATACGAGGTGAGTGCAAAGCGACACTGAAGGTCGACGATACGGGTAAAGTCATCAAGAGAAACATAGATCACAATCATAGACCACCAGAAGTTTACAAGACTGGAGATGGGCAGTATATGAAAATTTGATCCTTTTTAGAGGTTTGATAATATTCCGACTTAAACACTTATTTATTACAAATTATTTTTAAATATGCGTAGTTCTATATTGAATTAAAAATAATAACTTTGTTTAAAAATTAAATGAGGATGCTGCGAATTGTAGGGACTTTACTTGAAGTATTAAAGGCACAGCCCAGAGTATGCTATAAAAGTATAAATTCAATTGCAAGAAAATCATAGTATGGGCATGATATGAGGAGGGATGAATTGCATGTAACAAGGAGAACGTTAGTTATGAGTGTGGAAGGGACACCGGTAGAGGTAGACTTAGAAAGAGATGGATGGATTGCGTGAAAGGTGACATGATCAAGAAGGGAGTAATGACTGAGATGACGTATGATAGAGTTATATGGGACAAAAACCTGTTGCGCCGATCCTACAGGAGTAGGATAAGGAGGAAGATGATGACGATGCTGGAAAATCAAATAAATCTTTGTCTTCTAGTACTAGTTTCCACAAACCTACTTCCCCCTAACTGTAGTTCATTTCAATTTTCAGATTTAGGTTATGTAGCATTCATTCCAGGGAAAAAAGGTAGGTTTATTGAGTACAAAAAATACATTTACTCTTTTGTGGGTTACGGGAAGTCATATCTACGTTGTTCGAAATCTAGGCGAGGAGGATGTAAGGCTGCTCTGAAAATCAATGCCCAGGGAAAGGTGATAAAAATATTTTCGGAAATTCACAATCATCTTCCACCACGTCTGTTTAGGACAACACAAGGATTTTATTTAATACTTTAATATCCTAAGATCACAGTTGCTAGAATTATTTAAAATCAAATATAGATCAGATATTTTAAAGCGCCAATAGCCTAATGGAATCCCGCCATTCGACTATTATCGTGAACCATATCCTAGCACAAGCCTAGAACTTAGTTGGATAGGTTAAAGGAAATATTAGTAAATTAACAAAAATCTACTAATATTTTTATTTAAAAAAAAATCTGTATCTTAAAATATCAATTTATATTTCATGTATTAAGCCGCCAGATTATAGTTTGTAATCGTTCCTATCTGTATACTATGAACTGAGAAATTCACCTGCGATAAAATGACATTAAGTTGTAGTACCTACTCGTATTGTGAATATTTGATTAATATTATTATATAAATGATAGTAGTTATATTTCAATATGTTTTATTTCATATAGTTTATGTCTATTATTTTTTAACGGTGACCTCTATTCATAGGTCATTCAAAGCTCGTTATATAAAAAATACGCTTAACTTTAGTGCGAATAGTATTACTCTATTAAGTCGGGTACAGAAATTAATTAGTTCTACTGTTCCAGAAAAGGAAGAGTACATACCTAGCAACCGAGGAAGAGGAAAGATATTATTATACAAGAAGTATACTTATGCTAACATAAACTATAAGCACGAAGAGAAGACGAGATGGTATTGCTCTAAGAAAGCTGGAGGTTGTAAAGCAAGAGTCCACACAACTCCTGATGGCCGAGTTATTGGTATGATTAATGAACACAATCATCAACCTCCTACTTTGTATAGAACCCGTGATGGGAAGGTTTTTAAAGTATAAATGTATTCAACTTAAAAGTTCAAGTTCAAACTTATTGAAAAGTAATATCTTGTGAACCATTCTAAAAGAACATCTTTTATCAGTTTTCACTTAAGCTTTACATAAGTAATGATTAACAATATGCTATTAATTGGTTTATTTTATTTATTACCTGATGTTTATTTTTCGAATAATAGTTTAAAAAAAACGATCCATCATTATTCATAAGTAAGCCATAGCTTAAGATACTCCGAATTATGTTTTTGTGTTTTTTTTTAATATTAACTTCAAATTTGTTTACAATGTTCTATAGTATATCCGCTCTGATTTTATAGATAAAACAGTATTCATACCTAGTAATCGAAAAAATGGAGAACTACTATTATATAGGGGGTATACTTTTGCCAGTATGACCTCGAAGATGAGATGGTATTGCTCTAAGAAAGCAGCGGGCTGTAAAGCAAAACTTCGTACAACTCCTGAAGGACAAGTCATTGCATCGATTAACCAACATAACCATACACCTCCCATTTTGTATACAACTTCCGACGGAAAGGTTGTTAAGTTGTGAATATATCTTGTTACCAAAAAAAAAGTAGCTCTTCGTAGTCGAATTTAATAATGGATTTGGATAATATCCACGTTTTAATAAGCTATTTACTATTTATTTTTGCTGTGAAGATTCTATTGTCATCCAAAACATGTTTTCTGTTTCATATGGAGTAATTAGAATAATTTTCGTGTAGATTTCAAGACTTAGTTTAATTTCTGAGCTGCCATTTTAATATTAAGTTAATTAAAATACTGTTTTTTGCAAGTATTATAAAATTAGTTAAGGATCTAGATGTAGTAAAGTTTTTAAACCATTTTTATAAGAGCGTAAGGTATACTCGTAAACATGAAAAATGTTGTAGCTGAGATTGTTTTTTTTTATTTCAATATTTACGGAATAATAATAAAACTAAATGAAGATTTATTTAATGTTTTGACCTAAGATAGTTATAGGTTTTTTAGATTTCTAATAATAGAGTTTTTATTTAGTGGTTCCCAAGTAATCAGTCTAAGTGAATACACTCAAGGTTCAAGTTATATAAATATTTCTTTGCAGTATATAAGTTACCCGATGGCTTTCCTATTAGGACAACATGTGAACTACAAAACTTTAGACACGACCAATCAGATATAGTACAGAATCCAATATGTCGGGTTAGTGAGATCTTAAATTCTATATTTTGTAAGAAGTAAATGTATTTTCTATAATATAAATGGTATAATAAATAGAATAAGTCTTCTATTATATTGTGTATGCTGTATCGTCGATTATAGTATTCTAATAATTTATTAAACTTCATACCCTTGTATTATCCAAGTGTCTTAAATTATTTTGTACTCGTATTTTAAATGTTTCCACCTAACTGATAGATCCTTTGTATTAAAAAATGTTATCGCCGACTTTTTTTAATTGTATGAAAAGAAGCATCTGTTTATACTAGCCATACAACAGTCGAATTGGTAGAATTCCTTTCATATTAAATGTTATTTTTTCTTTTAGATTTTCATTACGAAGAAATAAAAACTGGAAACGATACGACGCTTATAATGTTCCGGAAATACACATTCTCATATCATTCGAAAAAAATTAAGCGGTACGCTTATTGTTCCAAAAAGATAACTACGAAGTGTCCTGCTAAGCTGAAACTTGACAACCTCACGAAAACTATTCTTAGTGGCAATATTTATCATAATCATGCGCCTCCTACACTTATAAAAAGCATTTACGCTCGTAATGTATACCATAAACTTATTTAATTCAAACCTATGGGTGTTCGCCGCAGGAAGGGCGGGTCTAGACTCGAGAACTGTGAAATATTTAACATCTTGAGGGTAACACGATATCAGAATTACTACTACTCGAGATCATGTGTCATGGGTAAAGTCGGATTCAAGGAATATATTCACAATACTTCTTAGTTAGGATATCGATTTACAAAACTCAGATAGTTCAAACATTGTCCTCGCAATGATCCCTATTTTAAGAATGATTTGAATTCTGTAGAAAGTCGCTTGGCGGCGCTTGTGTTCTAATTATGACTTAAATTCAAATTGATTTCGTCTTTCGTTTGCGACATATTTGTAAAAGTTACAAGTTATTATTGAGTTTTTCAGTCTCAAAAACTACTTGTATTCATTAAAAAAATGTACATTGCATTCTCTTTGGAATGAAAAAAGGATTTTTCCTACCTGACCCTCTTGATTACTGGCTTGCTCCCCCTTTCTAGACCATCAGCTGGTGATCCGACCCTTTTACTACCACAGTATTTGGTATTATTAACCCTTAATTCGACGGACTTTGTAGCAAAAAAAGATTATCTGTTACCAACACACACTAAAATGTCACGTTTTTTTTTTCTAAACTAGTTTAGTGGTTTTTTTTTAATTCGTCACACTGGACACTATCGAATTAAGGGTTGAAGATGAAGTAAGGTTTCTTAGAACATTACTTTTAGAATATTCAAAGATTTATAGCTTTAGAAATGTTTTTTTTTTATTTACAAATCTATCTTGATTATTTAAAAAAAATATTAGTGAAATTAAAGTGTTATATAATTTATCTGTAATTTTAAGTTTGTAGAATAATTGCATTGTTTCAGTTTTTTGTGAATTAAAGTTTTTGAAGTTATTTTGATTTTTATTTAACGATAAGATAAATCAGCGTTATTTTCGCTTTTCGAAGTACATAGTTTTTAATTTATCGTCATATCAATTCATATATTTGATCGATAACTATGCATTAGCTCAACACATATAGGGTATAGTCTAGTCTAGTATAGTCTTCATTAACACATGGAGTATTTTCAATTTTTTTTTCAATTCTTCGTGGACGAAGTTCGTATCGATTTTAAAGATTTGATATATGAAATGGGCTTAGAAATATTACATATTCAATTAAATTATTTTATAGGTCGGATTCAATATTTACCAACCACCGGCGGCAAAGAAATTATAATGTATCGAAAGCACACATTTTCATTTAGTGGAAGAGGGGAAACTTATTTAAAGTGCTCTAGGAAAGAAAGTGGGAAGTGCCAGGCTAGACTGAAAGTGGATGCATTCGGAAATATACTCACAGCCAGGGGAGAACACAATCACCCGCCACCAGTCTATTGCAAAACTAATAAAGGAATTTATATCAAAATAAATGAGAGAAATAGATGTAAAAGATGGATTTTTTAATGATTACAATAAACTTGCTGATATTATTGATAAAATTGATTATCTTTAAGGGGTTTAAATAAAATATACTCTTCGTCAAAAATAAATAGTACACATTTTTTGTAATTACGACTAATGGCTGAAATAACAATAGCCTAATGGTTTGGGGTACGGACTACCGATCGTGAGGTCGAGGGTTCGAATGCCGCCATTCGACTATTGTCGTGAACCATATCCTAGCACAAGCCTAGAGCTTAGTTGGAATGGTTAAAGGAAATATTAGTAAATTAACAAAAAAAAATCTACTAATATTTTTTATAAAAAAAAAATATGTGGAACAGCCTCTTAAATGACAAGCCCACGCTTAAACCACATGAGTAGATAAAATCGTACATAATGAAAGCTTCTAACTACTGCAACCACGATATATGTGTGCGTACCCATTGGCCAAACACGCGGACGCGGCGATACTGCATAAAACTGGCTGTGCGGGTAAAAAGCTTTGTCTCTACGATTTTATCTCCTCTGTGTTTAAACTCCAAATTCCTTTAAAAAGTTCTCGTCTGTCAGAGTGTAGGGAGTGCTTATGAAGCGAAGTGTTTAAGGTTTTGTATTTGTGTCTCTAAAATTGGACTATTCCCAACCGTCACCACGTGGGGACAGATGAGAATAAAAATTTCATCCGTCCCACCTTTTGCGACGAGGGGCAGTTGAAACTTATTTTATTTCTTAACGGTTCCATCCGTCCCCTTATCACAAATACGGGGACGGTTATCACAAACAATAAGGTTGAGAAATGCTTGTACTGAGTTTTAAAAATTCAGATAATTATGTGTGTAAATTCGTACACACTTAATTATCTGAATTTTGGATGATTGATGATTGGAAATACAATGATTTTAGGAACTTATTAAAATGTTTCAATGCAAATTATTATAAGCTATAGAACAGAGTTATTCAGCACCTGAATTTAATTTCAGATTATGATAACATGTCGGACTTAAACAGAATGACTACTACTTCTGCTACAGAAAGCTTCCAAGTGTCTTTTGTAAATAGAAATGGTGGTCAGGTGCTTTTACACGCCGGTTACCAGTATTATAAAAAGAAGCTTTTGAAAAATGGAGTTACTATTTATGAGTGTAACCAAAGAAGGCAACATTGTCGAGGATCAGTAAACGTTCTGGTAATAAAAAGTTTATACTTATACCCTTTTTTAATCGATTTTTTGTTTAATTCAAAGATTTTTTTGTAGTTTATGTTTATAAGTTTTTGAAGGGTATTTTCTAGACCAATTTCTGGTAAAAAAAATATAACTTTTCAAGAAAATCCTTATTCTGATTTTGTTACAGAATGATGCTATTATTAAGGAAAATGTACACTCACATGCCCCTGATTTCGCCAAAAATATGATTGATAAAAAATTACATGAAGTCAAACAAGATGTTTCCAAATCTCAAGCATGTAAAAGTGTACCAACAATTTACAAAGAAGCCCTATCTTCTATGAAAGACGATGATCTGAATTTAATAAGAAAAATTCCTCACTTTAAAAATATTAAGACCTCCTTATACAGAAAGCGGAATGACGCAATATAAATTTTAAAATACATTTCAATGAATTTGAATTTATTTGTTATAAACGAGAAATAAAAACCGCTAGTCTTTTACTATTGCTATTTATATTATTATTTTTATATATTTAATAGTGGTAGAGCCCGCTTTAACATCTTCGCACGATTGGGCCGGCTCGCCAGGTGTAATACCACGACCACACAGGAGACAGGCGTGAAGTGGAAGCAATTCCGCGTTTCGTCTGATGAGTGTGGTTCCGGAGGTCTAATTTTAGTGCCTTTCCCTTTCCACCCTTTTCTTAAGAGGGATGGATGGGAAGGAAAAGTGGATTTGACGGTGGAGGAGACGCATAGGAAGGGGAAATATCCTCTTTATGTGCGTCCCCTCCTCCGTCAATTAAGGGTAGGCAACGCATCTGCAATTGCGGATGTTTATGGACAGCGGTCGCTTTCCATTTCGGTGGATTCAGGTCGCAGCTTGCTCGTTTGCCGCCTTATATTATAAAAAAATATATATTAAATTCCGTGTGGACAAAAAAGAAATAATATGTTCCAACCGTCCCACTATTAATAAGGGGAAGGATGGAACGGTTAAAAAATAAAATAAGTTTCAACCGTCCCGACGTTGCAAAAGATGGGACGGATGAATCTTTTATTCTCATCTGTCCCATCTTTTGGGGATAGAGCGTGGTGACGGTTGGGAATAGGCCCAAAAATTGACGTTTGTCGTTTGTTTTACAGTTTCATACAAAATATTACCATTAGGGAAGAACAGGTCGGTTGTACTAATCAATGGCTATCCTTACGCGTATACGGGCCCGGGTAAAAAGTACCTGAAGTGTTCGCAGAGATTCAGCATGAAATGCAATGCAAAGCTACATATTCTAGCAGATAAGACTATAAACTTTATTGACGCTACACATAATCACCCTCCTAAGAAATACATTGAATGCCCGAATGGTATCTACGTAACGCTATGAATAATAATAAGATTATTTATTTAAAAAATAACATAATTTATTGTATAGTTATTGTCAATATACCTTGACTCCCTAGCCCTTAATTCGACGAAGATTTTTGTAGCAAAAAAAAAAATTTTTTAGTATATATAGTTTTGGATATGAAATATGAATGTGATATGAATGAAATAGATTTTTTTAAATTAATTGTTCGTCACACTGGACATCGAATTACGGGTTAACTAGGTTAACTTGTATTAAAGGAGCTAATGCTAAAAAAATCCTTTCAAGTACATCTTACAAATAAATATATTTAAAGTAGCAAAACCAGTATAGAATGAATAAATTACAAGAAATTAATTTAAACAATACTGTATATACGTAATTGGTAGAATATACTGTGTAATAGTTTTAGTATTACGAATGCGCGTTTTATTAATATTTCATGCAAATATTTAAATAACTTTTCCAGTTAGTATTGTAGGCTTAAAAGCTATATAGAGTGAATGAAAAATATATAGTACATCGTGAAAGACAGTAATAAGTAAGATTATTTGATTTACTATTTATTTGTATTAAGTGTATGTAAGGCTTTTTGATTAATCGGTTTAATAATAAAAGTTTGTCGAGAATAATAAAACTGTTTTTATTTTCTTTATAGAAGTCTAACAAGGTATTATAAAAATTGGAGGCCTAATTTTAGTCCCTTTTCCTTTCCACTCTTTTCTTAAGAGGAAAGGATGGGAAGGAAAAGTGGATTTGACGGTGGAGGAGACGCATAGGAAGGGAAAATGTCCTCTTTATGTGCGTCTCCTCCGTCAATTAAGGGTAGGCAACGCATCTGCAATTGCGGATGTATGTGGGCGGCGGTCGCTTTCCATTTCGGTGGATTCAGGTGGCCGCTTGCTCGTTTACCACCTTATATTATAAAAGAAATGTAAGCTCACTACACCTTCAGTTGTAACTAATGTCTAACTATATAATTAAAACTGAACATAGTAACCGTACAGTTACTGTGTTAATTAAACCGTACTGCACAGTAACTGTAGAGGGTTTATCATGAATATTCGTGAGAAAGTTTTCGTAATATCGATAAAATTAGTTTTACATTTGTGTATTAAACCAGGCGTAAAGTACACAAACAAATCTCAAACAAATTTTGTCTTTAAAGTTACCAATACATTCTCGAAACTGTCAAAAAATATACGTAATGACTCTCAGTTCACAGTTTTAACTACACAAATTCCATTTTAACTGTATAGTTAAAACTGAACACAGGAACTGTACAGTTACTGTGTTAATTTAAATTTTTAAATAAATAATCAATTACGAACGTATATTAATATTCTCTTTTTAACTGTCATTGATTTCAGATGATGTAAAATTTGAATACGTTATCTCGGGTAAAGGGAAGAGAAAGATGATATTGTTAGAAGGGCACACGTATTCAGTGCAGGGTAGGAATGAATCCATGTTCTACTGCTCCAAAAAATCAACATTGAAATGCAAATCTAAGGTCGGACTGCGAAATGACGTCATCGTCTGTTATGACAACTGCCATAATCATCCGCCGCCCAGCCTAGTACGTGGTCAAGATGGATCTATTTATAAAATATAAAATAAATGTATTTTTGGTATAAATGTTATTAATGATGTAATAATTTAGATTGATTAAAATAAAGGTATGATTATATTCATTGAAATGATTTTTTTTTTTTTTTTAATTTATTTCAACGAAAACATTTATACATAACATGTTAACACAGCTTGGTGCCATTAAACATACAATTATGTTATTTACACTTTCGCTGCTCCCGGGTTTCATCCATAAGATATTATAAAAACTATATTTTGTTTACATTTGTAAAAGGTTTAATTGCAAATGTCAAAATTCAAATGTGCAAATGACAACGAAGGCCTTTTCCATTGGCTAACATTTACCGTTACCATGCAATCTTTGCTGCTATTGGCTTGTAGTCCAAATTACTCACACCTATATTAAAAAGCGTGAAAAATAGTCTATAGAATGTCGTGTTTTAATTAAAAAAGTATTCTTCAAACATATGCTGTGATTGCTGACTTCTTACATAACAAAGAATTGTGTGTTTAACCTTTATTATATTAGTATAGATTAATTAGAAATCACAGCTAAATTCATGTGATGTATTCGGTGTAAATCTCTAAGCGATGACCAGTTTCGGACCCGTCGGTGGTCCAAGTTGAGAGTTAAACCATTGTAACGAGTGAGTTTACCCGTGCTTTAATAAACGTGATTTTGTATATTTCAGAAGAGGATAAAACTTATGTAACCGTACCTACGGGAAAGGGTAAAAATGTGATAATCTTTAGAAACAATACATTCACAATAAGAGGCAGTAGCCGTGACATGTACTACTGTTCCAAAAAGTCGGGAACACGATGCACCGCAAAAATCAAGCTATGGGACGGAGAAATCATATACTATTCGTTAGACCATAACCACCCAGACATGTTTGAATAGGCTAGTGGTACCATACATTAGTTTATTTTAGTTTAGTCTACTTTACTGTTTGGTTTAATTTTACATTGTGTGTATTGTGTAAAAATAAATAAATGTAAATTACGTTAAGTTTGTTGAATATTTCTAAAAATAAATATTTTTTCATTTTTCATTAGTAAAATATAGTTGATTTAAAAACAAAAAAAAACAGATTTAAAAAAAAATATTTGGTAGGTTGTGGGCTCATTTTTGTAATTGTTTCTCTAATTGATAAAAAGACTACATTTAATATATGTTTTTATTGCTATTATAAAGTTGCAATTAGAAATGTAAGTAAGAACAACAGGTACAAACCAATGTATGTAAGTTGTTGTTTATTTCTAATAAAAAGCAGTAATTACACATCCTTCTTATTTACATGATATACGTGTTTACGAAGTCATGACCCGATGGGCAAACGCCAAACAAAATTTCGTTCACTAACTAGTACGCCTTATATCAAAAATGTATCACATCCATCTCGTACTATCGCTGTCTTGTATTTCTAATATGTAATTTTATGCCTATAGATTTCACATATTTGCTGACATACCTAACTGCAATAACAGCACACCTTACCCACCCATATAAGCTTCTCCCACTTTACTCACGATTAGTGGGTAAATCAGGTCTGAACCGGCTCAAAAGTTTAGATCACTTGAACCTTGAGTTGTGACTCACAAACTAAATTTACAGCTCACGGTTCAACGTGATGTGAGCCGACGATCCCTGTTTTGCCTGGTGACTAGCAGGTTGTGCTCGAGGTGCAAGCCGGGCTACGGTTCACTAAAATGTGAATTAGCTGATCTGCAGGTCATCAATTTTAGTGCCACTCATGACTAGGTATATCTGTTGTAATTTATTAAATAACGTTTAATATTTTTGTTTCAGTGTTAAAATGTACATTTATCAGAACGAGAAAGTCAAAGAAGAATCATTTAGCGCTGGTGAATGGTTATTCGTTTACGATTAGTAAAGAGAATTGCTGGTACTGTTGTTCCCGAGTGAGCAGAAAATGTACATCGAAAATAACATTATGGCCCGACGGGAAAATTAAATCTTGTGATCTAAATCATAACCATACTGCACCGAAATTCCACAAAAATAGAGATGGGACATATGCTCGACTAAATTAAAATGAAAATTGTGTGAAGTGCCGACACTATAACAAAGATGTCTTTTGGTCAACCAAGTTGTAATTTTTTTATTCTTATGATGGTAGGCATTTATAAAAGTAGAAACAACTACAAGTTATTGTGTTCTACTGCCAAAACATCAATACAAAATATTGTCATGTCTGCCTCGTTTAAAAAGTCTATGTTTTTGTCTATGTTTTGACAGTGGAAACTCTTGCTTATACTTAATATCATAAGTTTTAGTTATTAAAGTTACAGTCGCATTTTTATTTATATTATGTTTTATAACCTTGTACATATCATGTAAATAGTATTTATTTTTAAGATGGGATATTTGAAAATTAGAAAATTCAGTCACCTACTGTCTGATTCGTAATAAAAATAGCGTAGTAAGGAATATTTGTGATGTAAACGATATATGTGACGACTGATCGATCCGCAGATTAATTAATTTAAGCGAGCAAGTACAACAATGATTCTATCGCCCTCTATAGATCAGGTTTTTCGATTCTTCTATCGGTTTAATTGATTTAAATGGTTTTAACATGTTAATTAACAATTCCTTGGATATAGAATACTTTGAGATAGACTATAGAGTTTGGCCGGAAATTTTTGATTGTAAACCGGCTAAATGAAATAATAATGTAATAAATGTTTGAACTTGCAATATTATTTATTTTAGAGTAATAGTGTGTCATTATAATAAGCAGGCAATTTTATGATTGTATTCCAAATGTTTTATTATTTAATTACATAAAAACTTGTAATATTTAAAATAAAATAAACTTTTGATCTACTTTGTAAGACTTAGATTAGCTGCAATTTGTCAAGTCATTTAATAAAAACCAAACACATCAATAAGTTTTTGTAGATATTGTGGGTGTGTCTTGGGAACATGTCTTGTATATGAGTTACTAGCTGTTCCCGTGCGACTTCATCCGCATAAAATTATAAAAAATTTATTTTATTGTTTACATGTGTCAAGTTATCAATTGCAAATGTCAAAATGACATGACATAATGACAAACCATTGCAATCTTACATCCTTGATGTTGGCAGCGACTTATGGTCTCTTTCCCACATTAGGGTTTTTATCCAAAATATTTACCCCCTAAGTTTAATGGTGTGAAAATATATAGCCTAAAGCATGACATAAGTGTAGGGCTTTTTATTAAAAAAAGAATTATTCAAAAATATGCTGTAATTGCTGACATCTTAGGCAACAAAGAAGTGTGTGTTTACGCTTTATTATATTAGTATAGACAAAATGTTTCCACCGAGAAGCTAAAAGTTTACCTGAGTTAGGTATGACTAGGCTATGGTCAACCATGTTTTTCTTCACCGTAAGAACGTCAAATAAATGTATATATAAAATTTTAAAATAGCAAAAACACATTGGTAAACGGCGGGTATCGAATGTGGATGTACAGATTTCTCCAGTCTGATCAAGCTCTTAACAAGATTATTGATATTCCTTTACAATTAAATTGATTTACAGGTATACATATGGAGTTCATCACACCGACTAACTGCAAAAAACGTATGTTGATTGTACAGAATTATATGTTTGCTCAAACGACGAGTGACAGCAGATATTGGAACTGTAGTAAAAAATTGTCTACCAAATGCTCAGCGAAACTGCGTTTTCATGGACGGGGACGGGTACACCATGAGCTGAAGCATAACCATGCACCTCCGCTATTTTATAGAGATATCATTGGGAAATATATTAAAATATAGATTGGAGAATCCTAGATGATTCCCAAAGTGCAATGCAAGAACTGGGAATGTGTACTTATGGTTGCGAGAAATAAAGTTCAGAATTGAGCAGCAGTGTTCATCGAAACTAGTAAATGAAGGTGTCTAAGGGAAATGGCATGTTCGAGAAACAACATACGATCAAATTGTTGACGTAATAAAGGGCGGTATTAAGGGCAAACGGAACCGATGGACGGGATTTATGAATGAAGAATTGAAAAATTTAAAATTGTCTCGGTCCAAACGTGTTTGCAAATAACACATTTAACGCAACGCAATGAATATAGGCACTTTCTAGTCATAAAAGACTATTATTTTTTATGTATAAAACTAGGTATACGGAGAAGTGACTAAATTATGAACATGTTTTTAAAACCTACGTTTGCATATTAATCTGCATATGAATTATTGTTTATATTTACTTGTTACATTTGATTATCTATGGTATTATATTTATAATGGTTTAAATTATATTTGTTTTGAATACCTCATTTTTTGATGTTGCTCGATGTTTTTCGCTAGAAAAACCGTATAATTTTTTTTTTAGGCCATTTAATAAGTTTATTTAAAAGTAATTCCGGAGTATGTTTTAACACGGCCATTGCCTCTGATTGCTTTTTAATCTTAGTGGCAAGGAACGTATTAAAATATATAAAAATTATCCTAACATATCTAATAACGTTTTTTATAAATATTTCTTTTAAAGAGACATTTTTTTAGGTGTAGACTATAGGTTTATAAGAACAACTTACGCATTAAAAAATCCATTAGCAATAGTAAATGGATATTCGTTTAGTAAATGCGCGACCGGTATTTATTACTGCAGTTCCAGAAAAAAGTTGGATTGTACAGCAAAAGTTACGTTTAACAGCAACGGCCAACTCGTCCTTCATAAATCGTCTCACAACCACGGCCCTCCTAAATTTATTAAAAACCCAAATGGAACGTATAGTCGGGAGTGGAAGTATGTTTGAAATACAAAAAGTTTAAACTGTTTTGTTGGTTAAACTTAATGGAAAATGATCCAAATTCAAAGGCAATTAGGCACCTTAATGTCATATCTAAATTGTTCAGTTAAAACTGCGTCAATAGGCAAAATTAAAATGACTAATTGGACTGTTCGGTTAAAGTTTTGCCTACATACAGTTTTAACTAAATTGGACTGTTCAGTGAAAACTATCAGAACTGTGCGAATATGGGCTTAAAGATTGGAATAGAGTTCACAGAGGTTGCTACAAATGTGATTAGTTTTTAAGTATTTCTATCTTTTTCTTTGTTACATATTGTTATTGTTTATTAGGGATTTATGCTTAGCATCGAATTATAATTTATTTTGTAATGATGTTAAATTTTCTTAACAGACTTCCCAAAAGGAGGTTATTGTTTATGAATAAATTTAGTTTTTCTAGTCAGATTCGCTTTAATCGAGGTTTAGATGTTTCTTGATACAAATAAAAGCAATGTAGCTATATGTAATAGAATAAAAGGGACCCAAGGACTTTCTTCTTTTTACTCCTTATGGCCCCAACATTGGCTTTATGTATTTTATTTAAGTGTGAAAGTTGTTAACAAAATTTGATGTTAAATGTATTAAAAACCCGTTGGGGGTCCGTCTTTAAGAAGAAACTAGTCGGTGCCGTTACCGGAAAATCATACGTGAGTTTGAGCTGTTTTTAATTCATTTAAGATAATGTCTCACAAAAGTTTTGATGTGTATAAATGTCACTAAAGTGGAGTGTTTTTTGGCTGTTTGTTGCAGAAATAATAAAGCAAATATAATAAGTATGTACGTAGCTATGATACCTCAATGTTACAAATTGTTTTTTTATTTCCACCCTTAAAAATTGTTTGGATGTAATGTCTATGTTAAAGGGAATCTATCGTTCTATCTATCGTATCGTTATAATTAAAGGATTTTCGTTGTTCTTTATGAGTTATATTTTAAAATTGCGAATTGTAATTGTGGTGCCGGAGGCCTAATTTTAGTCCCTTTCCCTTTCCATCCTCTTCCTAAGAGGAAAGGATGGGAAGGAAAAGTGGATTTGACGGTGGAGGAGACGCATAGGAAGGGGAAATGTTCTCTTTATGTGCGTGTCCTCCTCCGTCAATTAGGGGTAGGCAGCGCATCTGCATTTGCGGATGTTTATGGGCAGCGGTCGCTTTCCATTTCGGTGGATTCAGGTGGCCGCATGCTCGTTTGCCACCTTATATTATAAAAAAAAAACGGCAATAAAAAAGTTATGTTTCAGGCTTAGCAGAGATGTATCTCCCACGCATTGTTAAGATTGTCACATGCCGGCCGACCCGTGATCTGATGAAAGAAAACTCAGAACCCTTGCCGGATTTGTCCGATGATGAGTTTATGCAAATATTCCATCTCAGGAGAGACATTGTGAAGGAACTTATCGAAGAACTTCGCCCATTAATTCCAAATCCACGACGAAGTGATGGCGTACCGGTTACTGCAAAGGTTAAAAACTTTTTTATTGCTTTTGTTGCTATGATTGTAAAATTTACCCACTGACCAATTAGTTTCTTGTTCATTTATCTGTGGTATCATTATGTGATTATTTTTTAAATATCTGTTAGGAGGAGGGGGGATTTTTATCTTTAAAAAGATATGCCAATCCCATAGTGCTACTCTTAGAAATTAGGAAACGAACAGCATAATCGTACACCCGCTTTGTTAGGAGGTTCAGCCAGTATTGAAATTATAATGCCAACATCAGCCGGGTTGAGCTTCAACTCCTGAAAAACAGCTCGCGCTCCCGTCTGTTTATTTATTAGTGATTAGTTAATTTGTTAGTGACCTTTATTGCAGATTCTCATAACGCTGGCGTTTTACGCCTCGGGCTCAATACAAACGCTTGTGAGTAAGAGCCCTGTTCACAATGTATCACGGTTTACCGTATCTAGAACAGTAAGGCAAGTCACAGAGGCATTTAATCAAATCTATTACAAATATGTCAAATGGCCCGCCCAACGCAGTGATAGGCTACTCATCAAAGCCAAGTAAGTTTTGCACATAGTTTTTATTTTGATTATAGTTAAATATTTAATTAACTAAACATTTCCACTACTATTCACATTCACCAATACCACACAGGTGACTTTAATTTTTTCTTAAAATGATTTAATGTCTATTAATAAGTAAAATTGGAGGAGAGTTGCCGCCGTCAGAAAACAATGGAAATGTTTAGAGGAGGCCTGTGCCACACTGAAATTAGAGATATATTATAACTTTACACATTCTCAAATAAGTTCAGAATAAAAGGGCTATATTGTAATTATTAATTAGTAAAATTAATAACGTTTTGTTATTTGTTTCTTAAGACGAGGTGTTCCATCACACAGTGTACCAACCTAGTTTTGACACCAGTCCCTGCCCAAAGAGGAAATCAATAAGGTTACTTATTAATTATTTATTTAATTTTCAGGTTCTGTAGCAAATTCAAAATCCCTGGTGTCCTAGGTTGTATAGACGGCACACATGTGGCTATAGTAAAACCCTCATATCATCGTAAAGTATATGATAATATTAAGAGATATCAATCTATCAATGTCATGATTGTAAGTATCATCTTCCTCCTTATCCTACTCACGTAGGGTCAGCGCAACAGGTTTTTGTCCTCCACATAACTATCATACGTCATCTCAGTCATCACTCCCTTTTTACCTTTCCATTTCGTTTCTTGCAAACACGACACATTTATTCTTACTAATACATCCACTAGCCCTCGCTAGCTCATGATTGTAAGTATTTAAATAAATATATTGTAATCTAGCTGTTGCCGTGCGACTTCATTCGCATGAATTTCCTTACATTGAGTAAAAAATTACCTTTTTGTTACTTTGATGGTTTAATTTCCAGGTTTGCGATTCTGATTTAAATATTCTATGTACGAATTCAAGTAGTCCGGGATCCACGCATGATTCAATTGTATGGGAGAAAAATGTATTGAGCAAGGAGTTGAATAAACTTCACGATGAAGGTGAACAAGGATTTTTATTAGGTATTTGACTTTCTAAAATTTACTTTGATCCCGTGTTGATTTTCTAAAAATCCTAAATCTGTACTAAGTCATTTTGAATGAAAATAGTTTTGTTCAATAGAAGAATTCCCTTAGCATACTGCTAGATTCACAATCTAACTTTTAGATTTTTAAGATAAGAGTTTAGATTTTCTTATTGCTGCCTGACGTAGTAACAGAAATAATTCTCCAAGTCTTTAGGTTTAGGAGTTACGGAAGTTGATTCAGTGAGTGTTTTTTCTATAGTTTGGTGTTTTTAAGGTGATAGTGCATATCCCCTTAGAAGAACAATGATGACACCGATATTGAATACAAGAGAAGGGACTCCAGAACATGCTTATTATTTACTACATGCTGCAGCTCATAGTACGATTGAACGGTGTATTAGCGATTTAAAATCACGTTTCAGGTAAATATTTTATCACTAGCTTTCGCCCGCGACTCCGTCCGCGTGGAATTAAAAAAAACGAAAGTGAATAGCCTATGTGTTCTTCCAGACTATCTTCTACAGCTATGCCAAATTTCATCGAAATCCGTTTAACCGTTTAGGCCACAAACTCTAACAAACATCCATCCATCCATCTACACTTTCGAATTTATATTATTAGCAAGATCACTAAGATAATTGATATTTTCAGGTGTTTGCTTCTAGCGCGATCTCTACATTACAGTCCCGCAGTTGCGAGCAAAATTGTAAAAGCCTGTTGTATTTTGCACAACATTGCAAACGAGGCAAACTCCCCAGTACCTGAGATGACGTTGGAGGAAATAAGAACTGAAAAATTACGCACGCCGCAGGTATGTAATTTGTTCCATTCGAATATGTATACTAGCAGTCTATCCTGGTTTCGGATAGCATTCTTTTAACTTATGAAAATACTAGCTTTCCCCCGCGATTCAACCTGCGGGGAATTAAAAAAATACATTAGTAAATAGCCTATATGTTCTTCCAGACTATGCTCTACAACTATGCCAAATTTCATGGAAATCCGTTCAGCAGCTTAGACTACAAACTCTAACAAATATCTATCCATCTATAATATAAATAAGAGTAAGAATAAATAAGATTATTTTATTATTTAGATCAACAAGATAAAATGTCATAATTGATTGTATGATTGATTGTAATGTTAAAAATACATTAAAAAACCTTAATAGCCGAGTCGATGTGCATTTTAACTGAAAACAAACTTTTTATCAGATATAATTAATATTAAACATTAAGGGCCTGTCCCACCACTGGCTGATAGAGGTTCAGATAGCTTTAAAACGTCACTGTCATAAAGGAACAAAATCCGATATTTCCGTCACATATTTTACATATTAGATTGTTATCAGACAATTTATGGTAGGACTGAAACTTAAGTTATAATATGTAACATTTTTAAATTGTGATAATGTATTATTCAGAATGTATGTTTAAATGAACTGGAAATGGCTTTTGAAGAAAACGGTAGTCCAAGTCGAGCCCTGCTAGAAGGAGAGGAATTCCGTCAAGCTCTTATAAATAGATTGTGGATGGAACCATGACGACCAAAAAATTTAATTTTCTTATAATTATTATATTTATGTAAATTGTAAATCAATGTATGTTTGAGAACTTTACTAACTACAGATGTTTTCATACATACTTATCGTATCAAGGCCTCCTAGCTAAGTTTAAATTACTAAGTCTCAAATCTAGACGACTTCAACATGAAGCGGTGCTACTCCACGATCTGTGCCATAATAGGTACGACTGCATCTGTTTAACCAGAAGAATATCGTACAGAGTCCCCACAAGGGCTCATCCCAGAAATGTTTCAAAACTTTTTTCAACAAACTGGTCTCGAACTAATGCGGGCTTGCGGTCGCCAATTAACCGAATTGTTAATTCTTATAATACTAATTTTAATGATATAGATATAATACATGTTACTAAAAATAACCTTAAAAAAGAGATTATTAAAACTTTGAATTGTCAATAATATTAATATATCATTAAGTACCACTCGAATGTTTAGCCTATTTATAGATTTTTTTTATTATTATAGTTACTACGTGGTAAAGTTGTGGATGGCACATCTACTCAAAACTTTTGAATTGTACTGTATATTGTTTTTCTTGTGCTATTGTTCTTTTACCCCAATAAATGAAAAAAAAAAAAAAAACTTTGTAGGATGCTTCTTGTATAAAAAAAATTAAAAACCCTTGTCGTTTTGAGAAAATCCTCACCTTTATGAATAGATGTATTCAAAAGTACATAATTGTATGTTTTACTATTATGAAAAAATTATAATTTAATACGAAACTGATATCGCATACGTTTCGATGAGAAAAAATAAAGTTTGTTTAGCATTTGTGGAGAAAATTTTATTGTTTTGAACACCTTTTCATTTCGTGTTTAGATCACACTTGTGTTGGAGTAGAATTTCCTATTTAAAAAAAAAACAGATTTATATTTTTTCCACATTTTTCTGTTATCGATAGTAAAACAAAAAATATAATTTAATATCTAATTACTAATTCTAATGTTCTTTCAGATGTAAAGTATGAGTTTATTAAAACAAGAAACACGAGGAAAAATCGTGTACTTCTCGTAAACGGGTATTCATTCCTTTTGAAGTCAAAGTGTAATTTTTGGTACTGCAGTTCACGGGGCTCGAGGAATTGTAAAGCAAGAACAAAGATTATTGACGGACAAATTCAGACCGAGGAATTAGAACATAATCATAGTCAGCCGAGATTTTTCAAAAATGATAATGGAACATATTACAGGATCAAGACCTGAAAAAAGCAGTGAATATAATTGTGCCATTCGTATAGCAATTTGTTGATTTAATCGGCGTTCTAATCGATGTTTACGTCGGCTTTTTGAAATACTCTATCCGGAGCGCGTGCATTGGAAGTTCTCACTTTATATAACAGTAGTGTCAACTCCGTATAACGTTGCATTCGATCGAGTATTACGACGTTATAGAGAGTGGGTGGTAAATGAGAAGTAAAAAAGATTTTGCTATTCTATAACTTGTATTTACTAATCTAAATAAATGAAATAAAAAGAAAACATACAGACGAATTGAGAACCTCCTCCTTTTTGAAGTCGGTTAAAAATAAAACCGACCTTATTGTTATCATAAGAGTAATATTACCAAATAGGATTTCTTTTCTCATTGGGTCGATCGAATCCATAGGATCAATAAATAAAACGGTAAACACCCCATGGTCCTTATAAATTACGGCAACTTGGAATCGAAAAAGCACTTTTTTATTGTTTATAACGACAATTTTTTGATGCTAAAGAGAGCCCGCGATGTTATAGAGTTTATTATTATATGGAAAATAATGCGGACTAACACATACATCGAGTTACATCGAGTAGTGTTTTTCTTCGCTTCTGTAATTCAAATTACTAACACAGTAAAGTAATTTAAGGTAAAAGACTAATTACAATTTCCTTTTCAGATGTAAAAATTGAGTTCATTAAAACACCACAATCAACGAAAAATCATCTAATTTTAGTCAACGGATATACCTTTAAAAAAAGCATCCGTGATATTTGGTACTGCAGTTCGAGAGGTTCAAAAAAGTGTCAAGCAAGAATAAAGCTGAATGATGGAAGAGTACAAATGGTATATTTAGAGCACAATCATTGTCGGCCTAGGCTTTATAAATTTGACAATGAAATGTATTTTCCGATTAAGAGTTAGGTCTTAACCTAGGAACTTGGAAATCCATAATTACATTACCTCAAAAGGTATGTAATCGTGGATTTCCACCGAATTTTTTGTGTTTTAAACATCAATCATTAAAGTATAGGTAACTAGTTTATCGTGAGAGATGTTAAAGTAATTAAGAACGGCTTAACTCATGATTGTTCGATGTACGCACTAGTTTAGAGCCCTTCAAGTTTCCATCTTCAGCGTGTCTGTTTCCCTGCAAAACTAGTCGGTGCCGTCATCCGATCATACGTGGGTAAAACCGTTCTTAATTGATCCAATCCGGTAATAATAACAAAGTAACGGCTCGTGCCGAGGCTCCTGAGGGAGCCCTCGAGCTTAGTTACTCATAAACTAGGTTTAGGCTAAGCGCCATCTGCGCTTGGCCACTTCAAGCCCGGTGAATCTGTAAATGCCTCTTCAAGGCAAACAGTGGCCATTCAGTCACGAACTCTTAATTGATTAATATAGAGGTAACAGTTTTAATGGAAAAGCATCGGCAGAGATTTTTTGCAGTTATGATGTTTTATATGATTGCGAAAGTCCACCCTGTACGGTATGTTGCGTCTTACTGCAACACCGGCGGGGAAGAGGCGCGGAGGGGCCCTTTCAGCCGTCGTCCGTCCCCCGCGCGACCTCACACCGCGCCGGTCAGTTGCGCTCCGATCGACCACACGACCAGACATACTTAATAATTTTGACCTTGTTACTTACTATTTTACAATATATCTTTCAAGTGCAAGCCTACTCTTTATTTATAAACCAGTCAAGAAATACAGTCCACTACTATACGCGGTACATGAATTATTCTGAATTAACATTGCATGAAAGAAACATTTTAATTTTGTGTAGATCTTTTTATTCTTAATCAGATAAACAGTATTGGAAAATTTGTAAAATCAAAACATCTTGCCTTTTGGGGTAGAGAGGGTTATGTTAGACATTCTCTCATTAGAACCTTGGTGGCCATGTACAACACTGCTTATTCCCGGGAATTCTTGAACATACGAGTATAATAAATCGAGGGCAAAAGGGACGACAATAAACATTTGTGAAATCATTGTCAACACTTTTTATTAACAGTGATTATTATAAATAGGCATATTTATTATTATTAAATTCACTATTCAACATTTAAAAATTAACATCTTACAGTGATAGGACGTCATCATCATCCACTTGCCCTTATCCCTTACGAAGGGTCGGCACAGTATGTGCTGCTCTTCCATAAATCTCTTATCAGCCGTCATATCTGAATCCACTCCTTTCATAAGCATATCCTTCACACAATCCATCCATACTTTCTTTGGTCTTCCTCTACCTTTGTAGCCATCCACATTCAATCTTAACACTTTCTGATTTATGTCCCCATCGTCTCGTCGCAAAACTTGTCCATACTACGCTAACCTTTTGCTTCTCAATTTCTCCACCACTTTCAAACTTCCTCTTTACAGTGATCGGACGTAAAAGCATTTAAAAGTCTTATGCTGGGTTTCTGAAGTTCCCATTTATTTTATCGTTATCTAGTGACCCATTATTCTTAGGTTGACCTAAGTTTCAAAAGAGTAAAATTCAGGTTACATAGTTAGGAAACGCATTTCATGAAGTTATCGAACCAAAAACGCTAACGACTGGTTAAATAAGCGCCAATAGCCTAATGGTTTGGGGTACGGACTACCGATCGTGAGGTCGAGGGTTCGAATCCCACCATTCGACTATTGTCGTGAACCATATCCTAGCACAAGCCTAGAGCTTAGTTGGAATGGTTAAAGGAAATATTAGTAAATTAACAAAAATCTACTATTATTAAAAAAAAATGTAGGTTGGAAATCGGCCATGAATCACATTGTAATATTAACATTGGTTTACAGGTAAGATTGAATTTGACTTTGTCCACGTGTATAACTGCAAGAATCGTATGCTTATCGCACAGAGGCACAAGTTTGCACAGACAACGAGTGACGGCCGCTACTGGAACTGTAGCAAGAAAGGCTCCTTAAAGTGCAAGGCTAAGATGCGATTCAACTGTGCTGGTAACCTCGTATTTTACAATCTAAAACACAACCACAACCCTCCCAAATTCTATCGAGATGTTAACGGCGATCAAGTTTTTCTGTAGCATAAATACAAATATTTTTGGAGAAATTTTTGATTTTATAACTTTTTTTTAATAATCTCTACTTCAGTATTCTATATCGTGTTTTATTTCATCCTACCACTATTTATTTTATTTGCCTTAAACGTTAATCTGATTACAATAAAAAAAACTAAATTTGTTGAAAATGTATAGATATAAAAATTCAGTCATTTTACAAAGAACAAAGACAGCAACGACTTTGAATACGAGTAATTAATTAATTTAAGCTTTCTGTTGTATTAGATGTGCAATGTATTAAATAATAATAATAATAATCTGCACTTTTAGTTGGGACGTCGGATAGAAGTAACACATCTTTCAGAAGTGCCAAGGCACAAGTACTCGCTTGTATTTGGTCGTCTTCGGCGTTACCACCAAAACATGAATGGTATAGGGTTACCAATTTATATACTCAATAAGTATCCAGTTTATTTTTCTACAATTAAGTGGAAGTAATTTTTATTATTGGGAGCGTCGGTGGCTCAGTGGTTTAAGCACTTGACTTGTAATCTACAGGTCTTGGTTTCGAATCCCGCCGTGTGCAAATGTGGTTTTCGATTTTTCGAATATCCATATGTACATAATTTACCCGACATTCTTACGGTGAAGGAAAACATTGTTATGCAACCTACACATATCAGCGAAGAAATTCAAAGATATGTGTGAAGTCAACCAACCCGCACTTGGCCAGCGGGGTTGACTATGGCCTATTTACCCTAACTTAGGGTAGGCTCCGAGTCCCTCTGTGGGGACGTATAGTGAGCTGGTGATGATGGAGTTTTATTATTTTTTTTTTGTACAATAATGAAAATACTTTTTTAGGATATATTCAATACGAGATCATCGATACCCGAAGGGGGAATAAAATGATATTGTGTCAAGGTTTCACGTATTGCAAATCGTCAACAAACATCTGGCTTTGCTCCTCCAGATGTACGATCAACGGATGCCATGCGAGGATCAAATTTGTTGGAGGTGTTATTGACGAGATGCTATCAAACTTTACACATACACACGCACCACCAAAACTGTATAAGCACTCTGGAAAATATATCAGAGTTTAGATGTTATGAAGGCGGATAAAAATTATATTCAATTCCCACTTATTGTCGAATATTCCAGAGCTAATTAACATTTGTTCAGTGCTATTACAAGAACTAATTGCATATCTTATCATGTTTAAATTTTCAACTTTCTATCTTTATCCACAACGAAGTTACAAGGATGTCAAAGTGAAAATCGCTTCGAGAAAAGAAAGTTTGGCCGTGCTCGCCTCGGCGGTAGATAATGATATTTCAGAAAACATGCCTTCTAAGATATCGAAATTGAATTATTAAAATGTTTTATTTTAACCTTCCACCGGTTTCTGAATTATTAAGTTTTAGTTATCTTGCTATATTTTGATTTCTTAGATCATTTTCCTAAACATAATTATGTTTGTTTAAGGAATACCATATAAGAAGATTCCTTCCCGTTTTGGCACAGATTTGGTACTCTGCCTAGGATACACGTATACCAGGTCGTCAGCATATGTATGGCTATGTTCGTCCAGGACCAACGCGAAGTGTCCAGGCAAGATCAGATTTAGAGGCAATACCATCGACCCTGATTTTTCAAATTTCGAACATACGCATAATGCACCTAATTTTGTGACTTTGGGAGATAATTATATTAGAGTTTAGTGATTTCGACGCTTTCAGGAACTGTAAGGCTGAAAGCTATGAAATATAATCTCTGTGTTTTTTATGTCGCCAGTACTTAATGTTTTTATATTTAGATTTGAGTTTGTGTTTATTTGTCTACTTATTTTACTAGTAACATAGTTGTAAAAAAAATTTTAAAACTTGACTAAGATCTAGAATACAGATCTAATGAAATTTTTAAGATTTAGGTTTTAAGTTTATTTTATACTTACACTATCTATCAGTTTAATTTACTTTATCTAATATGTATCACTAACTTTTGGTTTAAATTTGTTTTTGTCCCCCTTATATCGGCATAGTCAAATTCAACGGAAATGAGATTTTTTTTTACATTTTTGTCTATGGATTTTTTTTACTTTTAGTTTTTAAATTGATTCAAAGCATGTCTGTTTTTAATACGTTAGTGATTACAGCCTTACAAAGGTAAAATTGCGTAAAGAAGTTTTGTATAATATAATTTCTCATTTTAAACTAAATTGACTAGATCCGTCCATTGTAATTGATTGATCTCATTTTGACGGTGTAGCATTCAAATTGTATTCAGCCACAAAAAGCTGTAGCGATCAGAGTATAAATTGTAACTTTTTGTGCATTATCGTCGTTTTATTTCTAACTCCTTTCATTCCTCCTACTCAGAGTTTAGTGTCAGTCGTTCTAGTGATATAGTTGATAACAATTGTTTGTTTTTTTAAGGTATTCCTTATAAGATGATTCCTTCCCGTAATGGCAAAGAGCTGGTACTATGCGATGGTTTCACATACAATCAGATGTCAGCAAATGTGTGGGGGTGTTCCTCCAGGTCATGCACAAATAAATGTCTGGCCAAGATCAAATTCGATGGAACGTCTATTAATCCTGCAAAATCCCAATTCCAACATATACATAAACCACCTCACTATGCCGTTATAAATAACCAATATATAAGAGTTTTAAATAATAAATCACAAAAATAAACAAAGCTTAAAACATTAAAGAGAAAAATCATTGATTGCTAAACAATTTTAAAAAATCTCCCTCATTTATCTAATGTCTTAAGTTGTGTATCAAGAGGTTAATGACTGTGTAGACCTAATTGTTATTCTTTCGAAATTTTGAAAAGATAATTAAACTTTTTTTTGTTACATGTATTATTTGCGTAAAAATTGACACAAACTCATAAATACTCTTCGAAAGAACAGGCACAAATACAAACATTACGATAGCAAAATTTCAAGGATCGGAAATTTCACAATGTCACGACCTTCTTCTTGTCGGCAAGTCGTTCGGGAACAGAACTCTTCACAATGCCGTTCCTTTTCAGAAATAAACTTTTTTTGAGGACCAGGAATCACTGATTCAATTTCCCCTAATTGTCTCAGGATTGCATTTTCGTCTGCCTGGTCTGAGTAACTAAGAACTGCGTGATGGCAACTGATGCTCACACCACTTGATAAAATCTTAGTTACTATACGAAATTTGTGATCATAGTTCATATCTACAAGTAAATTTGATAAATTTTCTCTTTCAGACACAGATTTTGAGATAATACGTTCGATGAAGGGAAAACCAGCGATATTGTACCAAGGTTATTCTTTCTGCAGAAAGTCTGTTAATACATGGCAATGTTCATCGAAATATCCACCAATCCGATGTCCGGCTAGAATATTGATCAAAGACAGAAGGATTGTAGTATCAAGGTCGAAGGTCTTTCACAATCATAACGCACCGAAATTTATTAAACACGACGGAACGTATATCCGAATTTAGAAGTTGTTGTTTATCTTATTTTTGTTAACTTGATTAGAGCTTATTAATTTAATCTATGTCTATACATTTAATAAACTAGGAGTGTCTGTTTGTAATATCAATAGAAAAGTTCCTGTCTCTCTGTCTGTCCGCAAGACGCGTTTGTTCCGGGTAATCTCCGAAACAGCTGGGCCGATTTCGACCGGACTTTCACTGAAGGGTAGCTTACGTAGACGGGCATATTACAGGGTACTTTTTTTATCTTAATATTGCGTGGACAAAGTCGCGGACAACAGCTAGTTGTAAATATAAGTTACAATAGATATAAAGATTCTATAAATGTTAAGGTAGGAAGCGCCTGTAGCCTAATGGTTAACTGTGAACTAACTAATGGTTGGGGTATAATATATATGTTGTGGTTGTAGTTAAATAAATTAAATAAAAATAAAATAAACTGCCGTGTTAAATTACTTAACCATTACAAATGTCAGATTGCAGAAAACCCAAAATAGCAATTTTTGCGCTTTTTTTTGTCACTGTCAACCTTCTCTTAAAGCAGTTGTTTGATCTTAATTTATATTTCAGATAAAAGGCGGCAGAAGAAGCAGTCACAAGAAGAGGCAGTGGCAAAAGCCAGACTTGCACGCCGAAACAGATATGCAAAACTAAAAACAGATCCCGCTTTATATGCCTTAGAGAAAGAGAAAGACAAGCAGAGATACATAAAAAGAAAAAAGGAGAAAAGAGTACTAAGTGTTTCTGAAATGACCCCGTCGGCTAGGGAATTACAAAGAAAGAAATGGAGAGAAAATTACAGAAAATACCAACAGAGAAAACTCTTAAAAAAGGAAAGTACAGATGAATATATTATACCAGCTTTAGAAGAGGAAATAATAGATGAATATATTATTCCAGTTTCCACGAATGTGGGCAATGTCGATGATGAAAACAGTTATGAACTTATTATTTGGGGAGGCTATGGAAATGATATTAACAGGCGCCTTTAAAACTCTAAAATCAAATACTGAAAGAAGGAGCATTTCACAATACAATTATGCGTGTAAAACACATTTCAAAGAAGCATAAAGTCTTGTTAGAAGCACAGAATTTCTTGCTGAAAGAGAAAAACAGCCCCAACAAAAAACAGAATACGAAAAGTAAAATAAGTTACACGATTTTTTTGAAAATTCAATTTCTCATTACCGTTTGCACAATAATTTCAGATCCAAATTGTGACGTATATAAAGGCTTATTTTTTGGTCTTACGCATTTTTTGTATATGTATTGTTATATATTCCGACACAAATGATTTTTTTAAATATAAACGGACGGCCACATTAACAATACTTATAAATTACTTTAAAACAAAGAAACTCAACTCTAAGAAAAGATATCGAACGTTCCGTGGCGACGTCGACGACATGTTTTTACATTCTTTAAAAATTGTCTAATATGTTAATTTGCAAATATTCAGCTAAATATAGTTAGTGTTAGTTATATAATGTAAACCATTAAATACTTTTTCTGCTATAATAAAAATATATATATTTTTTTTCACTTACCAAAAGTTTACCGATTTTCACAATATATTTGAACTTTTGAACGTTAGTGTATTTTCAAATATGGTATGGCTTTGAAACTATTAGCTGCAGTTAAATAAGGGTTTTATATTCATGTAACATTACAATTTACAGAAAGAGAGTACGCATTAATTCGTTCTAGAAAAGGCAATAATCTAATATTGTACCATGGTTTTACGTATGCTAAGAAAACTACATACTTCTGGCAGTGTTCTTCTAATTCTGTTAGCGTGAGATGTCCGGCAAAGGTGAGGGTGGAAGAAGGAAATATTATACGGGAACTGTCA
This sequence comes from Papilio protenor, assembly GCA_029286645.1. Lineage (NCBI taxonomy): Eukaryota > Metazoa > Arthropoda > Insecta > Lepidoptera > Papilionidae > Papilio > Papilio protenor. Next base: position 7,359,054 of record JAGSMZ010000004.1, on the reverse strand, counting down.
AATTTCAACCATGTTCATGAGCCACCTAAATATGTGAAATGTGGCCATGATTATGTAAGAATTACATAGATCTTAATGCATTTTTAATGTTAGTTTTTAGCTAGCTTTAGCCTAATTTTAATCCCTTTCCCTTTCCATCCTTTTCTTAAGAGGAAAGGATGGGAAGGAAAAGTGGATTTGATGGTGGAGGAGTCGCTTAGGAAGGGGAAATGTCCTCTTTATGTGCGTCTCCTCCTCCGTCAATTAAGGGTAGGCAACGCATCTGCAATTGCGGATGTTAATGGACAGCGGTCGCTTTTCATTTCGGTGGATTCAGGTGGCCGCTTGCTCGTTTGGCACCTTATATTATAAAATAAAAAACAAAAAAATATGTTCAGTCGTTTAATAAAAATCTCTTTATGTCATTCTTTGAACTCAATTATGTAGTTATTTAGTTATAATGATTTCCAAACGTAAGGAAATTAACTGTAAGAAATATTATAGTGTAATTTAATATAAGTTAAGCAGTTACTGTACTCAACTGTAAAAAAAAAGAAAAAATAAATAAATAGTATATCAGTTAAAAAAAACCTATTATTAGTAACTTGCCTATACGGCCATTTTTCCATTGAACCGATTGAATTAATAGAAGCAATCGATATAATGGGAAACAAAATTCCCATTGGACTGGCTGATCGGAAAGTCGGTCGACCCAACGTGAAACAGCCGTCTACAGTCCGTTACTTTGCGTTTCCACTGTCGATATAATAAAAGTGTAAGGGCAGTGGAATTTCACAGTAACTGTTTCTACTGACAATTGTACTGACACATATTGTTATCCTGCACATTCTCTTTGAACAAATAGAGACAACGTGTGTCAATACGAAACCTTTAAGTAACATGCAAATGTTAAGAAACAATTTAATAAACAACAGATTTAGTGTGAGTTTTCAATTTCCTTTTTAACACGTTACATGCTACTATGATATTTTTTGTATGAAAATAAACTCGTTAGAGTTGTGGTGGCATCAGGTGTGTTAAACAGGTATATTTTAGACAAGATTGATCTGTTTTTTATAATCTAATACTCTGTTATTGTTCCAGTACCTGGCAGGAGAATGACACGTGAAGAATATTTAGAAAAGAAACGTCTAGCAGCGAGAATACGTTATCAAAGAATAAAAAATGATCCATTAATGTACCAAATGCAAAAAGAAAAAGATAAATTAAAATATTTAAGAAAGAAAGAAATCGGTGGTATTAAAACCGTAGCCGAAATGACACCCGAAGAGCGAGCAATTGCAAGAAGAAAATGGCGGAATAAGGCAAAAGAACGCAGGCAAAGACGTGCCTACGAATAAGGTATGCGTAAAGTTTCTATGAACCAAATATTTCGTATATTAAATCTAAGTTAAAAAAAAACAAGCTAATAAAACAAAGTGAATTTTAATATTTGTATGCTTGACTTATATTTTTCTAATTTACAGAAAATTATTATATCGTGCTGAGGTCAGAAGTTCGGTCATAACTTATACTCATGGTATTAAAAATTTAAATATAGGTGTTGGTTGATCTTTACACGCAACAAGAAACGCAAATTACTGTATGTGGTATAAGGGCAACCAAATACGATCAAAATCACTGAAGAACAAACCATAATTCCTATAATGTGGATAAACCATTATTTTACTATGTTTATCTTGTAACAATTTAATAAATACTGCGCTGAAAGTTGTCCTAGATTTTACTAATATCAAAATTAAAGTAAAATAAATATTTTTTGTGAAATACTCAGCTTTTTAATTAAGTATATTACCATCCACAGAAAATTAATACCTATTTGATATTTGTAGAACTGAATAGAACTGTTTAGAAAGCTAAGATAAAAATAAAACTTAAACCGGCATAATATTACAAAGGCAAAATAGGCCAAGAGAAAGTGCAAACTTGGAACTATTATTGCCTAATAATCCTAAGCCTAATAATCATACCCCAAAAATATGGACAAGAACGTAGAGATTGTTGCAAAACTGAAATGGTAGTCTATATAAATATCAGGTCTGCTTGTGACAAATAAATCCACAGCCTTAACTTATTCCTGTCCTTTTCCCTTTACTTCATATAAACTCTTATGGTCCCCAAAGTCAGTGGAAGTCAAAGTCAAAACAATAAAAATCAATAGCAACGATATGGTCGAAAAATAAGGATAAATGTAGCGTAATATTGTTTCAACAGGTACAATTTACACATCTTTACTTAAAGAACCAGCAATGGATCCGTCAGGATCTGATGGCTCACATTATTTAATTAGCCTACCAAAGAAACCAGGGAAACGAGCTCAAAGGAAACGATGTACCGGTTGCTATAGAAGGCTAATTGCGGAAGGGAAGTCTGTAACTCTTGCACGGAAAATAGCAACGAAAGTAAACCAGCAGTGTAATAATTGTAAAAAAGGTTATTGTTATTATTGTTTTGAACGTTACCACAAAAATCTATTACATACAATAAAAATATAGTTGACGAGTTATTTGGAAATATACATTAAAAAATCAAAGGTTTTTGTTAATTTAAAAACGCTGATCGTAAAACAGAACGTCCACGTCAAACTTCACTGACACTGACGCGAGGGACTAATGACAGTTCAGTGACAACTTAAATAAAAACAATAAGTTTAAACAATTAAATGTTAAATAATTAATAATAAGTTTCAAGTGCAATAGTGTAAATAGTGTTTGCTTACTTTATTTTAAAAGGCAATAAAACACGTCGTGTTTGAATTTTGTTTGTGTCAACGTAACATAACCTATAAAATTTGATTGTGTTTAGTGGCTGTGTTTGTGATTTGTTGTGTTTTGAATGATAAAGATTGGTATTGAACTCAGAAACTTACGGTATAGTTTCATAGCAGTGTTCTAGATTGTAATAAAGTTACATATATAAAAAAGGCGGCAGAGTAATATGTAAGTGATACTTGTTTTTTTAGTCTGTAACATGACAAGCGAGTGATATACACTTCAGTGTGATTTTTTTTAAACTAAGCATCCCAAATTGTACTTTATTAAGCAACAATTGGGTATACCTTGTTTAATAAATTAAGAAAAACTACTGAACAAACTTTTATACCGCTCAAGTAACAATAGGAGTCCATCTATTTTAAACAAATATTTTTAAGCATGTAATATATTTCTACTAACATAAAAACATAACTTCTTATGTTTGTTAATTTTATGTTAAGAACAGTAATACAAATTAAATTTTTTTAAGATAATGTATGTTCAAGTCTATTAAGAAATTATTATGTGTTAAATGTTATATTAGTAATTAAATATTTTTTTGTTTGTTTATCATTTTTATTTAGGGTATTAATTAGTTTTATTGTGACAACATTAACAGTTTTAGCAATATTTAGAATAGTTGTGTACACTTTTTTATGAATTTTGTTAAATGTGATTTTTATATGTGTTATTACTGGTCCAAAGTTATTCTTGTGAAATAATGTATATCAAATTTTTCCTTAAATTATTTTTCATTGAAACTTGACAAAGTAAGAAACAGAAATTACGGTAATAGTATCTGGTTAATAGAGAAAATTATAAAAGTGAAAGAAATTAAAAATACAAACATAAAGATAAACATATTTCAATGTAATGTTTTTAGTAATAATGCATTTGAAATAAATTTTAAAATGTCTAACCAATTTGAAGTCGTTTTTTAAGAATCACTGTCATTGTGGTTCAACAATAAAAAGATTATATGTTTAACACATGCTTTTATTTAAAAAGAATATAAAAAACAAGAGAATATGAAATTATACCACTTTTTAGTTTTCTACAGTTTAATTTGTTTCTACAATTTTTTAGTGCAATTTATGTTCTCACTGGATGGAGGCAGATTATTAAGACTTGGTGATTTTACATTTATTAGTACATTTACTAGAAGAACGCAAAGCACATGGCATTGTTACACACACAAGAAACATGGCTGCCAAGCGATAGCACACACCGATTTGGACAAATTGATCTTTGCATTGAACAAACATAACCATTCTCCTACGGAATATTTTGTATGATTTGTCTAGACTTAACTTCCACTAAAGGTGTTGGGTTTGTGATAAAAAATGATCTCTCAATAGCTTTTTATTAAAACAATAAATTGTATTATACCTGAGTTATTTTGAATTTAATACTGCAGAAATAAATAAATGAGTAAGAGCTAGTGGTAAAGGTGGACTTGAAAGAAAGGCTTTTAACCATCATCAGCCAGCTCTTTACTCCACTGGGGGGATAGAATGTAATGTAAATTGGTAATCTTGGCATGTATAAGGGAGAACCTAGTATTGTGGTGTTTGTATGATTCAAATGAAGGTCTTGCACATCAAAGGTATTTTAGTAAATCAAATCATTAACCCAGGATTCCTTCCGGAGATTTTCCACAAAAATAAAATACAAATTATAAGATGGATATGAAGTTTTTTTCCAGACTTGTAAATAACACTTGTTTCTGTTATAGGAGGGGCGTATTTTACTATAAAGTCTCGAGGTACGTGCATGTTGACGTGCAAAGGTTACAATTATACCAGAAGTTCCACTGTTGGTTCTAAAACTCGCTGGGTCTGCACTTCACATTGCAGCAAGAAATGCAGAGCTAATGTGTATACTGTAGATGGATCGATTGTAAAAATATATAACAACCATGTACATCCACCAAATAAATGATGTGCCTTAACCCTAACCTTTAACCCTTTAACAGTCATAAGGAGTTTCTATGGTGGGAAATATATTCCCTCTACTGGTTAGATTCTATTCTCTATTGCATATTTACACGACCTTTTCTATTACTGTAATTATATTATAGGTACAATGATGTATTTTTGGTAGTATTTTAAATAAAAAACTTTGCGAAAATCAAGTTTTTATCTATACTATCTATATCTATACTTCTATACTATCTATACTTCTATACTATACTTACTATACTATATACTATCTATACTATTATAATAAAGTGTAAACACACACTTCTTTGTTGCCTAAGATGTCTGCTATTACAGCATATTTTTGAATAATTATTTTTTTAATAAAAAGCCCTACACTTACGTCACGCTATATATTTTCTCGCCATTAAACTTAGGGGGTTGATATTTTGGATAAAAACCCTAATGTGGGAAAGAGACCATAAGTTGCTGCCAACATCAAGAAAGAAAGATTGCTAAGGTTTGTCATGTCATGTCATGTCATTTTGACATTTGCTATTGATCATTTGACAAATGTAAACAATAAAATAAAGTTTTTATAATTTCACGCGGATGAATCCGCACGCGAACAGCTAGTATTTAATAGATATAAAAACATGAGTTTTTATTAGTAGCAAAAATAGTACAAGAAGGGTTTTTTACTTATAACAAAAATCTAATTTATTTTTTTATGAAAATCACAGAAGAAATAAAATAAAAAAAATAAAAATCGTGGTGGAGAAAATATCGCGTCTAACTTATAAAGGGTTAATATTAATATTTGGAATGTAAAGTTCAATTTAGGATTAGAGATTACCTTTTAACGCGAACTTAGACATTTCTTGAAGCGCCACAAAGAAGTGCATGTACTAATAAATGTATACTAGAAGTAGAATATATCACATCAATTTGGAATGTAAGCCTTCCAGATAGTATATCGTCTTTATAGGAATGACTTAAGGCAATCATAATAATACAAGAGTATCGATTCAAAACAGAAAATCCAAAGCTTTCATGTGCATAATGGATAAGAATAAAAGATGGTACACTATACACAACCACCCGCCGATGAGACGTATGTGGTAAAATCTGACACAGCATATCTGACTTCTTTATGTAGTACACCATGTCTTGTGCCTTAGATTTCTCATACTAAAATACACCAAAGAACTCGGTAGCCTCATGACAGTGCATCAGCTCGTCAGCATGAGCATAAACGAGGATGTTACTGGTTTTTACATCTGCCTCATTATGTACAAAAAATCTTGTAAATTATTAAGTATTGTTAAACGTCAAAATATTTGTTTTGTCTAAATGTATAATAAAATGTTTATTGTCAAACAATTGTCTTATTGCTTTAGTATTACGATTTATTGTAGTTATAAAATTCATTGTAAATTTGGTGATAGTAATAAGACTATATGAACAAGGCTAATGTAAAGTGTTTATTTCAGATCTACCTAACTATGGACAAAAGTTTAAACACAACCTATCAGGGTTAACCGCTTCCTTCACTCAATCTATGAGAGGGAAGCCTTTAATCGTCTTCAACAATTACACGTATTGTCGCCATTCTGTTCGCAACGGTATCGTAAGATGGACGTGTTCCACGCACTCCTATAAATGCTGTAAAGCCATAGTAAAAACATCAGGCTCTCATATAATAGAAGTCAAAGGTTTTCACAATCATGATGCTTCTGAATTACTCATTAATCGAGGAAAATCTGGCTACGATCTAGCATTATCTGAACGTATACTTGTTAAAAATGCCGATATGATATTTTAAACAAATGAAATATATTGCGGGCGCACACCTTGACTAGACTATCGCACAACTGTTGTGCTGGTGTCGATTGTCGATTGTTTCGCACCAAATTCAACTGTTTAGTTGTACAACTAAAATCAAGTAGTGTGTTCCTCCATAAAAGCTCATAGGAATCAAAGCGCGACTAAACATTGTGCGATAGTTTAGTCAAAGACGTGCGCGTTTTAAGTATTGATTTTATTAATTTTATCTCGCAATAGACAATCGAAATTTAGACTCTGAGGAATATACGTTTGAGTTTAAATTTAAGAACTTCTGTGGTCTCTTGTATGCGTACAAATGGGCTGTGAAAAAAAATTCTGTTTAATTTATCTTGTATTCATATAAACTTACAAAAACATTTACAGGTTTAAAAGGGTGGGCCATTCTCAGCGAAAAAAAGTTCAATAATTAGTCGGAATTAGACTTATTGATTTTGTTTTTACTTTTTAGTTGAGAAAGTTTAAATGATTTGGCCTAGATTGCATCAAACTCTATCAGCCCTACAAATAAACGCGGTATAAAGTTAAACTTAGGAATAAACTAAGCAAAATTTGTACTAATATATGCTTATACTCAGTTTATTCCTAAGTTTAACTTTCTACCGCGTTTATTTGTAAGACTTATGTTTAGGCAATTTTATCTTAGGCGTTAAGACGTTGAGGCGATTACTTCTAGCAACTAACTCACTGCCTGCTGCATTACGACTGGTTCCAGATATAATCCAGCCCTGTTATCGATCACTGGACTGAAATAAAGTGAAAATTGGTCATTATTTTGTAAATAATGGAGTGCTAAATTGGTAGTTTTCGGTAGTTTTTAGGATAATGCTTTACCCTAGTCTCTGTAAGCAAATGTGTTGATGTTTTTATAGTTTTTATAACTTTAAACTGTCTTGGTTTTTACAAATATAATGTTCGTAAGATACGGGATTTTTTTTACCACGATTTGAATGTTTTACTTTTTAGTCGAGAGAGTTTAAATGATTTGGCCTAGATCAAACTCGTATCAGCCCTAGAAATAAAAGCGGTATAAAGTTAAACTTAGGAATAAACTAAGCAAAATTTGTAGATGGCCAGTTCAAGTAGCCGTAAATACATTCGAAAAAAAATTCAAATATACTTTTTTTTTTCGCACTAACGCATCACGTCAGTCAGCCCGTGAACATGGCGCACGCAACTGTGCCGAAATATTGGGATAAAACAATCCAATCGTGGTAAGAAACCCGTATCGTACGAACATTATATTCATAATTTTTATTCAAATTGTGTGCTCATTTTTTATGTATAAAGTGTAGATTTAGACGAACAAAACGCAATATTGTTTCGGTTGTGATAATTCTAGATTAAATAATTTTTAAGACTGGTTTACTTGAATTCATGTTGACTGTTTTTAATAATAAACAATATTTTAATTATCACATAATTATTGATTTCGTGGGTTTTGGATGAAGGTTGATCCGTCCAGAAATGTTAACAATTATTTTGCACTCCGGATTAAGCATTAAACGATCCGATACTCGTTTCCGCCCTTAAATAAAAAACCAATTCAGTTAGGATTACGACTATTAAAATATGAACCACTAGCCACCCGTCCCGTTGCATTGGTCCTATGTTGTTTATTTATATGTTAGGAACCTCTAAAATTATCAGTATATCTCTATTATATACAAATAAACCTTCCTTTTGAATCATTGTATCTAATTAAAAATAGCTATATCAAAACCCGTTGCGTAGTTTTAATATAGGACTGACAGACAGCGGGAAGCGACTTTGTTCTATATTATTGTAGTGATTGAAAATTTGTAAATATTGTAACAAAATGGAATATAAATAAATATAGATAGTTAGTATTATTGTAATATAGCAGAAATTATTAGGAAATTCTTTTATTTACATGTGAAACCTTGTTCTAGTTTCCTAGATGCTTTTATTACCGTGAAAAGATTAGTTTTAGTTTGTTTTTTATTGTATTCTGCGAATTTTAGTTACTATTTTTTTCAGGCATTTAATTTTTGACTTTTGAAAAGATTAATATGGTATAGGAACTATATACTAGTAATAATAAGTTATAATATATTAGAAAGGAGAATATAAATGTATTTGCAGTTATTTTATTTATTTCTTTCATTTTAAACTTAATTAATCGATAATGTGAAATCTACGATTTGTATCGTACCCAAATATTTTGTGCGTTAACAGAATTTGTGTACTATAATAAAAGCAATAATATAGCAATATACAATATTTCAATTGATAAAAATTATTTACATTATAAATACTTGCATAGCCCTGAAGATAAAATGCTCTTTAAAAAGATGTCCAAAAAGGTTTGTAATGCACAAAATTTGTAGATGGCCAGTTCAAGTAGCCGTAAATACATTCGAAAAAAAATTCAAATATACTTTTTTTTTTTCAGTGACATTTGCGTTATCTAGGAACAGAAGAACGCTGATGATAGTGGACGGGTATAGGTTTTCATTACATTACGTGCGGAAGAACAGCGAGCGTTGGCAATGCAGTAGACGAAGTTATTTTGGATGTAAGGCTGTTATACATACACGTGCTGGTATGCTTCTATACAATAACAGTAACCGATTACATAATCACGACCCTTAGGGCCTGTCCCACCACTGGTTGATAGAGGCTCAGATAGCTTAAAAATGATGTCTGTCAGATAAGGTAACAAAATCCGATATTTCCATCACATATTTTACACGTTGGATTGTTATCAGACAATTTATAATTTGATAGGACAGGCCCTTAGTGCCCTATTCAATTTTATGTCGTTTTATAGCTAAATAAACTGTTCCTTAGTTTAGTTTTCATATACTGTATTCAGAGACCTTTAAGATTTTTGAAGCAGACTTTTAGTTTATTATAATAACTTACAACTCCTAAATAATTTTACATGAAGAGACGTTCTTAGTGACTATTTAAGGTCTTTTGGGGCAGTTAATTTTTAAGTCACATAAGAATTTTTTATTTTACGTTGGCTACACTTAAAATTAAAACGGGGGCTGAGAGAAATGTTCTATCTCTGTTACACTACTGACTTGCGTATAGTTCTCGCTCGCTCTGTGTAAAATGTGTGTTGAAACTACATGAAGTCGCGGAATTTGGGTTTGTGATATTTTGGCTCCAAAAGCTGTTACACGATGCTCGTTATCATGTGTGTCTGACAAATTTTACTGAAATGTATTCGTCCGAATTTATTACAAAGAAAACAATATAGTGGATTTACTTTATTAATAGGTTATAACAGGGGCTATCATGTTATCTCCAAAATTCGTACTATATGTATGCAGTACTCCTAAGTGTAAAATATACCAACAAATCTCACGTTACGAAAACGTTCTCACAAATTTTCATGATAATCCCTCAGTATTTTTATTGTAATCAAAACCCATAGTAATTGTTAAACATATACAGCCTTACAAATAAACGCGGTATAAAGATAAACTTAGGAATAAACTGAGTATAAGCATATATTAGTACAAAGCTTATACTCAGTTTATTTCTAAGTTTAACTTTATACCGCGTTTATTTCTAACGCTGATATTATCTAAGAAATAAATTAATCTTTGAATTAATGGTAGGAAGTATATATGTAAATATTATTGTAATATAAAAGTTTGTTGTTATTTATTTTATAGTTTTAATGTTTATAAACTTTTATATCGTCACACTTGTTTTATAATAATTCTACAGATTATCGGATTATTATTATGTTAAGTTATTGTAAATATGAGGTGGGAATAAATATGTACAGTTAATAATTTATTATAATAATTACTTGGGTCTGTAAATATATTTTTCCATACTACATCAATGATTAAGATTTTCTAATTACAAAGGTTAATTCAAAATAATTAGTCGTCTTATTTTCTTTGCCATCGAGTACATGTTTATTTGATGTGTGATACTTTGGCGGGCTATTAAATATAATACAATATGGTCAAATAATTGTCTAGTTTGGTGAGAGTCGCGGTAACTGTGGGTTTGTTTGTGGCCCGACCTTCAAATTACCATACGAGTTCGTTGAATAGCATACCAGTAGCACTGATCTGTATATATGGATGTCTTTATTTGGAAATGACAGCATTTACTTTCCGATTTATAAACTCCTGTTGATAATGACAGTTAATAAAATTTATTCTATCTCGACTATTAGTTTTAATCCTCAACACGGCTAACAACCGCTATCTGAAGAAAAGCACAAAGTACGTCTCATAGCCTGTCTGTTAATACAGATCAATGGCGTGTTGACAAATTCGAATTACTATAAGATTATTGATTTGGCTTACGTTACAGGTAATGAATGCGCCGTGTGTACTGATTTCGCCTATGGGGCGAACTACGGAGCCGTCTCGTGTTATTCGTGTAAGCAGTTCTTTAGAAGAGTCATACTTGACGGCAAAGCTGATAATTTACAATGTGTAAAACAAGGTTTTATAAAAAAATGCAAGGTAGACATAAAAAATAGAACTACATGCAAATATTGTAGATATAACAAGTGTATAAAAAGGGGAATGGATCCAAAATTAATAAACTCAAGAAAGAGGGAAGGTTCAGAAAGTTTATGAAAATAGCAATAAATTTATTTATTTTTACAATAATCTTTGTGGTTAATTGGTTTAAAAAAAATAGGACGATTTACTCGAATTAAAATAGTTCGTTTTTGCCAATACTTCTAAGAATTATTTTTATAAAATAGTTTTGAAATCAGTTTTAAAATGCGTGTATACGCAATTTGCTATTCAATTTTTCAAAATATTAATTAATCTTTAAAATTACTGTTACCATTATGGACCAACATATTTTGATTTTAATACATGGGACCCATAAGAACTGCAAGGTAATATACAAGAAGTTCTACGGGTTTGTCTGGGATTTCCCTACATTTAATTGTCAGGCAGGAACAAAAGCTGACTCTCTCGAGTTAGAAATGAGACTACAGATCCAGTTGGTTGATAACCACCAAATTGTGCATATCAAACCTCAAGTATGCATGTGCATATGCATACTATATGCATGAAATGCAATCAGAATCCAAGCTATCCTTTTGGGAAATCACGTTAGTCAAAACAAATCGTGCAGGGATCGCTTAGACAACCCAAAAATCAAACAATCAAAATTCCTTCTTTTAAGTTATTAAAGCCGATAGAAGATCTTTGTTTTTCTTGAATTTTATCTATTTTATGAAACAAAAAAGAAAACAACAGTCTTTGACATGCTGAAAAATTATAGCTGATTTAATAGGCGTAGGTACCTTAAACTTTTTAGTCTATACTAATATAAAGAGGAAAGATTTGTATTTTTGTATGTATTGAAATAACTCAAAAACTACTGGACCGATTTTAAAAATTCTTTCACCATTAGAAAGGTAATTTATCTGTGAGTAACATAGGCTATATTTTTTGTTATTTTTAAATTTCACGCGGGCGAAGTCGCGAGCAACAGCTAGTTATGTATAAATGAATTGTATTACCAATGTATTAATATAGTTTGAAAGAAAACACATGTCTGACTAGCCAATTCTTAATTTCTTGCAAGTGGGTTTGGTATTTAGTAACAAAAATAGCTAATATACTGTATGTAAATATTCTTATTTTGTAAAATATTTAATTTTATAAATATAATAAAACAACATTTTTAATGTAATTGTTTCATTTAATATCATAAATGAACACACAATAACGTTTTAAGAGCGGGCGCACATCTTTGACTATTACACAACTGTGCGATTGTCGATTGTTTCGCAGCTAATCCAACTGTTTAGTTGCACAACTAAACATTTAGTAGCATACCTCCTTTTCAGCTGTGTAACAGTTGTACGATAGTTTCATGTGTGCGCACGCTTTTAAAATAAAATTTTCACTTCAATTTCCCTAATTCTTTCTCAGGCCTGATACCTCAGTATAGTTGGTCGCGGGCGGGCAATGCTATAATACTGCTCGGAGAAAACAGGTTCAAGAAACGATCCCGGCATGTAAATCTGAAGCAGGAGATTCATTGGGTATGCAACAAAAGTGATAAAGGTTGTAAAGCAAAGTTGACAACTTTTAATGACGCGATTATAAAACTTCATAATGTACACGATCATGAAGGTTTAAGAAAACTAAAATGAGCTCTATATTTAGTATTTGATTATTTTGGTATATGAAGCCACCAAAAAATTATTAGCAAAATCATCGAAACCCTTAAAATCATTTTGTGAATGTATTGTCTTGTATATTTGTACTTTATATTTATATCGACATTCTGAATTAAAATTTACTTTCTAATAATTCTGTTTATTTCAAACCACTTGTACATTGAAGACTAGGGTTTGTAAAGCGACATCTATCAACAAAAACATCAACTGTAATGTTACGTTTGTTTGTATAACTCATAGATGGCGTTGTATACATAAAATGTATTAAACAGATGTCGCTTTTATCATATTTGTCAGTTTGCACTGCATTCACATATTTTTATATGTTCCTGTGTTTTTGTTTCTTCGGTTGTTTTAACGTAAGATAAATAGTAATAAATAAACTACAACGGTACAAATATTATTTAAAGTATTGTCAGTCAAAATAAAAAAAACTTCAAAGACTAGTATTAGAGTGCCTTTTCACAATATACTTAATATCTCAAACTTTATTCAGAATATAATTAATAATTTATTTTGATAATAAATATTATATTGTATTATTACTTATTGTGTTTGCGACATTTATTTCTATGTGGGTATGATTAAATCTGTGTACAATATTTATTATATAATTAATAAGAAATGTTCTTTATGTATTACTTTAAAAATCCATAATTATAGTGTGTCTAAATAAGATAGATTAGTTTGATAAATGATGTATATGAACGATCGAATTCAATTTGTATGAAGGCAAATGCCGTACTTAATAGACAGGTATCGTAGTGACGAAACAAACACGCATAGCGAACAATTATGAACTATCGATATTCGGTTTAAATAAAATTGATCGAACTTAAATAATTTTTTTTTTATTAACTAATTTAGAGGACAATTCGAGTATTAATTATGGTGTAGAGAATTTAGCGAAATCAAATTCGATTACGTACGGCTGTAGTAGTAATAAATATTTATTCACTCTCATTATTTGTAATGGTTCTGCAGGTCATTATTAATTTGAGATAACAGTATTTTTTTTTTAAAATTCATAAGTTATAACTATGAATCTATCGATTCCAATTTCCATAAGAATAAAAATCAAAAATCGAAAAGATTCATGCTTGATTTTACACAACCCATCCCTACTAAATTGTCACATGAATTGACAAGAATTGTCAAACTAATCTAAATTATTTAGACAAACTATAACTACATCAGAATCAATTTGCGTGTGTTTTGTATAAGTTTATACTCATTTTTCTAAAGTATATATTTTTACCTGTCTATCGTGAATTACTTTTACTATCAAAATGTAGAAAGTACATAATGTTAAAGACGTCATATGTCATTTGTCGGTACTGAACAGGAGCTATCGGCAAACCTGAGCACTAGAAACATAGCTACATGCATTCCGTACAGACTATGTAATAAAACTTTGCTCAGCTCTAAATTCGTCATCTTTGTGTTTCTATGTACTTAATATTTTGAAATAATCCACTAAGTAACAGTTACATTGTTAGCTTAAATATTGTATGTGTGTTTAGTATATTATTAATAGTATTATTAATAATAGTATCTTATTAATATTATCTTTTATAATTATAATTTGAATTTTGTTATTCAAATTGGTTACCTTAAAATACATTTAGGGCCTGTCCTATCAAATTGTAAATTGTCTGATAACAATCGAACATGTAAAATATGTGATGGAAATATTGGATTTTGTTACCTTATCTGACAGTGACGTCATTTTTAAGCTATCTGAGACTCTATCAGCCAGTGGTGGGACAGGCAATTAATTATCACATTATGTACCTATATATTGTAGTAGAATATGTTTGAACAAACATATTGAAGAAATACATTCCATGTAAAAACTCATTTTACAAAGATAATGTTTGGATAAAATGTTATTTTTCTGATATTTTTCATACTGATATTACGTTTATTTTGTAAGTAGATATTTGCCTCAGTTGAATTTCTATAATTATTGATATGACGATGAATAATTAATATATTTTTGAAATACCATGATTTGTTTTATTTAAGCAATTACCTTGAAACATTTCTTAACAAAAATTATAACTGTACTATTAAACAAATATAACTCACAAAAAATTCTCGAAACCGACATCTTTCCTAACTTTTTTTGGATAAGCAAAGTCCATAGTATCCACTATGTTATTAATACTAGCTTTGATTCGCGACTCCGTCCATGTGAAATTAGTAAAATCAAAAGTAAGTAGACTATGTCTTCTTCCAGAATATGCTTTACATCTAAGCCAAATTTCATCGAAATCCCTTCGGTCCTTTAGGATACAAAGTCTAACAAACGTCCATCCATCTAAACTTTTGCATTTATAATTATAGTAAGATAAAAAGAAAAATAAATTGACACTTTCTAATTTTTATTAGTATCTACCACAATTAAAAGCATCTCTACAATTTTTTAGTTACATAGGTATAAAGTACAAATATCTTACAAAATGTTTAAAATCGTTACAAGTTACAATTTTATTTCCACTTATATCCAACAGTAAGTAAATTATGTATGGAGGCCTAATTTTAGTCCCTTTCCCTTTCCACCCTTTTCTTAAGAGGAAAGAATGGGAAGGTAACGTGGATTTGTCGGTGGAGGAGACGCATAGGAAGGGGAAATGTCCTCTTTATGTGCGTCTCCTCCTCCGTCAATTAAGGGTAGGCAACGCATCTGCAATTGCGGATGTTTATGGGCAGCGGTCGCTTTCCATTTCGGTGGATTCAGGTGGCCGCTTGCTCGTTTGTCACCTTATATTATAAAAAAAAAGTAAATTGTTACAAAAAGCGTGTAATGTTATGTTTCTTAATTAATGTGTTCACTAGTTAATGATTATGTTCACTCTTGACGTGAATAATTTCATCGTCGACCGTCACGATGATGGATTTACAACCCGACCTCTGTTTCACACAGCGCCATCTACCCTTCCTCTTCTTCATACACTGCAGGCTGTATTTATAGCCGTTCAGTAATATCTGTTTTATTTTAGTGACCGGATTCTCATAAACTAAAAAAAAAAATGTTGTTAATTTTCTAAATAAAAAAAATTAAAGCCATGTGCTTTAATCGTATTAAAATAAAAAAATGTACATTTGATAAATTTATTCAATTCACAATTTAACTACAACACAAGCGTATTTTGGTATTTTAAATAGCAGGAACAACATACACAGCCTAGGTAAGAAACATTTTGCCCGACTGACTAAAATTTAGGAGTTATCAACGTAACCATTTACTATCGAATTTAAAGATGCGTCATTAGATTACTTTTTTAATTTACTTTTTTTGTATATTTACAGTTGACAGTATCGGAAATTGTATGGATGGATTGTGTCAGAGATGTGTCATTAAGACATAACAAGATATAGATAGGTAGCCAGTTGGACTAAATAATTTTTTATCTAGTTTAAGTTAGATTCGGTGGATGGGTATGTTTATTTTGTCGGTCGACCATCGTGTAGCCGATAGTGACAACTATGGCGTGGCAGTCGTTAGTTCTATTCTCGACGCATAACCACTTCACTCGAGACGAGCATACAGAGTGTCGCGTGTAGCAATAACCACGTAACTTCATTATTCTCGCACCGATCTCTGTCGTGAAAAACGTTGGACGGACTGCAAAGAAAACCAAATATTAATAACTGGATGTTTTGATATAAAGTATATGTTGAAACTAGCGTCGGATGTTACAACCACACTCACGTTTTTCCGCTTTCATCCTTGTTTGTGAAGCAAGCGACAATCTTTATATGTAGCTATTTAGCTGACCAAGGGCGTAAGTCAAACTATGTTTGCTCACTAGCGCCCTCTAATGTCAAAAGCGTCTCACAAGATCCGTATCGTACTGTAGTTGTTTTTATGCCATTTTCTATATTCAGGGACTTTTATATATTTCCTGACAGTATTAATCGACCGCGTCTGCACCACGCTATACTTTTTATTCATTTACTTACTACTTACTGCACTGGCGCAGCGTCCCAAAGTGGGTCTTGGCCTCCGACACGAGAGAGCGCCAGCGTCGTCTGTCCTGCGTCGTCGCCAGCCGATCGACTCTAGCTCGTGCAGGACCAGATCTACGGCGTCTATGATTCATTTAGCGTCATTAATTTTTAGATGTTTATATGATGAACATTTCGTGATAACGTTAGCTTGTCTGGCATCGATCTTACAATTGGAACGGTGTATACCTAATTTTTTAATTAAGTTGTTAGTATCGCTATTTTAATAGATTTTTCACTTGTAATAAAAGTCTAATGTCTTTGAACATTTTTATTTATTACAGGAACAGGAATAACAAGTTATTACGTACACAAAGGACAGTCTTACATTAAAAACAAGTAGATACTAGACTAGAGAAAAATAAGTACAAAAAGCAGAATCGATGTATATTCGAAGAAATAAGAAATAAACCCTACCCTTCAAAATCTTATAGACTACATTCACTAAATAATATTAAATAATTAAAAAAATGCAGCACTCAAAGACGTTAATTAAGGGTTAACACCTTTGTTAAAGAAAGCGTTCTAAGTCGGGTTTATTATCCCCCAAAGTTAAAGTTAAGCGCAGCGGATACCCCGCATAATCTATATTTACTAAGATAGATAAAGAGTATACATTTATATTTTTGTATATCTATACTAATATTATAAATAGGAAAGATTTTTATTTGTATATGTATTGAAATAATTCAAATACTACTGAGCCGATTTATAAATTCTTTCACCACTAAAAAGCTACGTTATCAGTGGTAACATAGGCTATTTTTTTAACGCGCACAAAGTCGCGAGCAACAGCTAGTAATGATTATTCAAAAATTACGTTGTCAAATTTTAATTCATTATTAGAAAGCTACATTAACACCGAGTAACATAGGTTATATTTTTTACTAGCTTTTTTATTTTTTTTTCACGCGGAATTTGCGAGCAAACGTTAGTTCGTACTTAATGCCAAAGACTAATTTAACCAACAACATTTATATTTTAATGTTTGATTATTTATGTTTTTTTCTTTTTTTGTATTTTAGAAGTACTTTTAATTATTTAAAATTATATATATCTAATTTTCTAATTTCTCTCCTAAGTAGCCGACTGACGTCTGGCCCTAAAAAATACGCCAAAACATTAAGGTTTACTAATGCCTCTTGCGCCAACCCTATGTGAGTACAAGGGGAACTTAAAAACGTCTCTGAGTGACAGCAAATCTAATACGGATAATGTTGCCGCGTATGTATAGGGTGGTTGTGAATATTTTTCATTCGCACAACTGCGCTATCATCCAATAGCGTGTAGAGGCAAGCTGTACACCCTATGTTGTATTTGCAGCAACGATACCGCATCTTGCCGCCAGAGGCCGCGTGTCTCGTGAAGTAATATCCATCCACAAGTATCATTTTCTTGCCGTGTTTGCCTCTAACCCATGACACATCGGGCCCTAAAACAGAAAACTAAATTAGTTTAATTCTAATTTTATATTTTAGTTTATTTCTATTATTTTGTAATCTACAAGCAGGGTAAGCGGTTTCTAAATTAATACAATAAAACAAACATTATTTAAATCAGTTCTATTTTATTATTATAAGTAATAAATTCTAATAGGAACAAAATATAGATCTTGTAATGGCAAAAAATATCACAATTGAATAAAATCTAAGCCTCGAAAACAATATAATTGGATATAAACAATCAAAACTTTAAAACAAATATATTTGATTGAGATTTTCAAAAACATTTAGAGAGCACATTGTTTAGTCTCGCTTTGATTCCTGAGCTTATATGGAGATGCGCACACTACTTAATTTCTAGCTGTGCAACTAAACAGTTGAATTAGTTGCGAAAAAAATCGACAATCGCACAACAGTTGTGCGATTAAGTCAAAGGTGTCTGCCCGCTCTTAAGCAGCAAATTTGACAAATTCGTCAAAATTGTTTTATTTTTATGACTCTTTGGTATATCTTTATACAGGAGGATGATTGTGTTGAGGGTTGCCTTTTAAAATGACGTCATCCTCCACGGTGAAGATGACAGCCTTGCAGCCTTTCTTATTATGTGTGCCGCACCACCATCTCGTTCTGCCATCGTTGATACGATGCCGAAGGAACTTGTAACCACTCCACATAATCGTACGAGCGCCTTTCGCTGATGTACTGAATACTGGGCCTGATAAAACATAATACAAAATCTTTTATATTATTTAGATATTAAAGTTAACTAGATTTTAACTTTTAAACCGATATCAGAAAGACAACTCGAACTTGTTAGATTCACAAATTTAGTATAAACATTTTTAGACACCCCTCTAATATTATGACGATTATTATGTTATTAAATTCTTGAAATGGTCGCAAAGTATATAGAAATTTAAAAAGTAACTAGAATCTTTCATACTTTCATTTTCATTACAACGCCATCTATTGATGCTTTCCGAAGTCGACGTACTTGCAATAGGCTCAACTGGCTCTGCTGTAGGCTCCTCATCAGGCTCCCACACTATAGTGTATACGGCAGCTGTTAAAAAAAACACATTATTACCTATCTATTTAAAGTTTTTATTAAGACACGAAAGCGCATTTGATTAAAGAGCAATCATTTTTAAAAAATTATTAAAACGAACATTTTTTTGAACCAAAGCATGCTTAAAACTAAACACGATTTAAATATAATAATCAATACAAACTTGTATAATAACAGAAAACCAGGGTGCCATGTTGTTTTAAAAATTTGTATACTTAGATAAGCATATAAGACGGATTACAAAACTGTTATAAACATTTTTAGAATTACTCCTAATATAACGTTATAACAATTTTATTAAACGTTGCAATTAAAACAACTAGTAGAAAAATACATCCTATGTAAATTCCGACAGACAATTTTTCCTTAGCACATTCGTATACATAAAACATTAATTTCTCAAAACAAAACTGTTCAAGAAAAAATTACAAAAACTTAAAATAAAGTTCTTCCTATTTCTAACGTTACTAACAAACACAGAAATCATTTATAAAGATAATTTAACAAAAAAGAAGGTATTAATCGCAAAATTGTAGCTTACGATGAAGTAGCCGTCGAATTATGAACTATACTTTTTTTATAACCGAAGAAGAAACTGCAATCATCGTGCTTCCAAATGATTATGGGAACTGTGGATTCTGACTACTTTGTTTTCGACGGTGTACACGGCCGCTTTACACAGGTAATTCTGTCGAACGCAACACCACCGTATCTTGGATGGTGTTACTCTATGCTTACGGTATTGATAGCCAGCCAGACAAAGAATCTCGGCGCCACGAATCGACGTAAAGAAGGTAGGAACTGTAACAAAGATCCAATTAGAAACTCAAATACAAATACAAATATTTTATTGGTAACCGAATTACAAGTCATAATTTAAAAAAATAAAAAACTTTACAGATATTAAAAATGAATGAATACAAATTGTGTACATAAAACAATCATGGTAGCAAAAATTCTTCGACAATATAGAAGGCTTTTTGTATTTTGTATACTCCGTCATAGATTACACACCGAGGATCTTCGTCATTTGTTAGGGGTAAGACCTTATTGGCTGATTCAGTGATTGGTTGATAACATCTTTGAATTTATTCGCAGATGTGCAGATATATTTTAGTTGTCGAAACAAAGTCGAATAATTGTAAAATTTATATGACTCAGGATGTATATGATAGGTTCATAAGTTAAAATAAGAACAAAATATACTTAAATGATAATATTTTTAAGATAAAACTTAAAGTCTTAAGTTAAATGGATACGTAACGTCAATGATTATGCATTTTATATTTCTGACATTTTTATTTTATAAAAAAAAAAATCAATGATTATGCACGCCGGTGTTTTTAACGATTTGGTCACCGACAGTGTAGAGGGCTGAGGTACAGCCATGCATCTGTTTGGAACAAAACCAGCGCGTCTTTAACCTGGATACTCTATGACGTCGGTACATATGACCTCTGAATAGAAGCACTGTCGCACCACGAGGTGTTGTTGTTATCACTGAAACTGTCCAGTAAAGTTAGAAATACTATAGAGATAAGAATATTAACTGTCGAGACCTTATTTCTTACTAATATCATGAATGTAAAAGTTTAGATTTTTTTTAACACAAATAAACCAGCGCTTGACCACGATTCCACCTAAGCTAAGTGAAGACGCGGTCGAAGGATAGATGGATGTTTGTTATTTCCTAAATGGCTGAACGATTCTCGAAGAAATTCGGTATAGTCTGGAAGAACACATACTTTTTTTTCAATTAAAGATGATAGTAACATTTAGAGCGGGCGCACGTCTTTGACTAAACTATAGCATAAATGTGCGATTGTCGATTGTTTTGCAGCCAATTCAACTGTTTAGTTGCACAACTAAAAATCGAGAAGTGTGCGCAGCTCCATATAAGGTCATAGGAATCAGATACTAAACAGTTGTGCGATAGATCAATCAAAGCTGTGCGCGCTCTTAGAATTATTTACATAGTATTCGTTCGCGTAAATTGAACATTTTTAATACAAACTATTTTTAGCTGCAAATAACAAAAAAGTAAAACATATACTTCAAAGTTTATTGTTGTAAATTAATACAAAATCAGTCGTTTAGACGCATTAATATAATATTTTATCACTTATCTATTAATCTATCTTATGATATTAAATTCGATGATTATGTAAGTTTTTATATTTGATAATATGGTCGTCTATAGTGAACACAACCGCGGAACATCCTCGTGCATGATTGCAGCAGTACCATCTTGTCTTGAATCCCGACACACGATGGCGTCTGTACTTATAACCATTGTAACAAAGGACCTTTGCGCCTCGAGCTGTTGTTATTATTTCCGTATCTAGAATAAAAACAGAAAGTTATTAGCAGGTCCAAGGTAAGTTAGTTAACGTGTCAAAATAAAGACAAGAGTATACTTCGATTTGGAGATCTTCAATTTTATTTTCCGCTATCGTAGACCTCCGCAGGATTTTCGGACTCCAGAGATTCGACCAGTTTAGACAACAAGCTTATTAAAAGTAGAATAAATATATTCCATCACCAGCTCACTATACGTCCGCACTGAGGGGCCCAGAGCCTACCCTAAGTAAGTAACTAGGCCATAGTCAACCACGCTGCTCTGCGGGTTGGTTGACTTCACACATATCTTAGAATTTCTTCGCCGATATGTGCAGGCATCACGATGTTTTACTTCACCGTAAGAACGTCGGGTAAATTATGTACATATGAAATTTCGAAAAATCGAAAATCACATTGGCACATGGCGGGATTCGAACCTAAGACCTGTCGATTAAGTCAAGTGCTCAAACCCCTGAGCCACCGACGCTCGAAAAAATAAATAAAAAGAATCTAAATTAAATGCATTTTATTTTTTAAACTTACAATGAAGATTAACTCTTTCACTGAGAGATATAGATTTTGGTGACGAAAACCAGAATGTGAGAGACCAGATTAAGGTGGAATATTTTAATGGTTGATTGTAATCTAATGGTTATGTGTGTTGTTACATTTAATGATGCGATCGCCGAATGTGTATATAACGGCGGGACAGCTTTTGTGCGTGGAGCATTGCCAGCGAGTTTTGTATCCAGAGTGCCGGTGCCGACTGAATCTGTAGCCTGCGATGCAAATGATACGAGAGCCGCGCGACGTCTTCACGAAGTACGCATCTGTAAAATGACCACCAAATCACGATTGATAGATCTATACCACAACTGGCGATTGTCGTTTGTTTCGCAGCTAATTCAACTGTTTATTTGTACAACTAAAAATCGAATAGTGTGCGCACCTCGATATTAGTTCACAGGAATCAAAGCGAAACTAAACGGTTGTGCGATAGTTAAATCCAAGGTGTGCGCACGCTCTAAATCTCATCGATATGGCGATACTAATCTTAAATACTATTAGATAATAAATTGTAACAACGTAATTATATTTCGATATAGTCTACCGATTCCCGAATTGGCGCGCTTTAATCCTTTAGATTGACATTGACAGATGGCATAGTGACGGGACGTGTGTCAATGATCTAGTGTTGGTCCGCTACTCCGGCACGGTACCGATTTTGACACTACGAATTGTTAAAATGAAATAAAAACAATTCGTACCAGGTATAGATAAGTATAAAGTGAAAAGGGATCTGTAGAAATTCCAAGCTTAAAGTCCATCGGTTGGACTTTAGTTAGTCCATTTTTTTGGGCCTCAACTTGTCCGTAATAAAAACAGATGTAGTCTAGACTAGTGTAACTTTATTCTAGACGTTTGCGGATGATTGTGCGTCGTAACATATTTAACAATCTCATCTTCAATAGTATACAAATATGCCTTGCATCCCTTACTATGATGAGATCCGCAGAACCATCGCGTCTTGTAACCGTTGCACCGTTGTCGAGCGAATCGATATCCGTTCAGCATTATAATGGGCAAGCCTCTGGATGACTCAACGAAGATAGGATCCCCTGTAATGTATAGTTAAGGACAATAATTTCCTACCCATTTCAGTGACATGTCATTTGACACTCAATGCAATTTGATCGAAAATGTGTCATAATAAACCAATTAACCTGAATTTGTTTAGTTTTTTAATGATTTAACATTATTTAAGATTTTTAGTGAACAAATTGTTCTTCATCGTTGGTATAAAATAACTACAAATGATAGCAATGTGTGATTGTATATTTACATGCATTTAATTATAGCAAGGAGAACATGTTAGGTAGCAGTTTTAAGCTCGCTAAACACATTCAGTCAAACCATACAATTAACAATTAAGTCTGTAGGCAATGTTTTGATTGCCAGAACTACAGTATTCAGTTTTGTCTACATACAGCTTTGCAGTCCAACTGATCACTTAAAACTGCCGTTAAAAGACCTTAGCTATAAAATAAATAATCTGTCGAAGTCTAATAAAATACTGAATGAAAAACTCTAACATTATCTATATTTATAATTATCACAATTGAATTTATAAGTTTTTATAGATCACTTTTATTAAGTTTTTAAATAAACTCATGAATCCCAATAGAATCTACAAACATCTAGTATTAGGTCTTGCTCATCTTAAGTCGTTTTTTCTTACAACTTACATCTACAAAATTTACTAATACATTACAATATCATTTATTTGGTACTCTAGCTGTAACATTATGAGCTGACCAAGAAAATAGTAAACTTTACAATGTTGCGAAACCTATTTATCTATTTACACGTAATGGCAAAAACATTAAAATAACTGATATCACATTGTTGATAGTTGTCAATCTGTCATTGTATCATTATAATTATTAATTTTGTCATTATTTATTTATAAGTTGTGAGGGAAATAGTTAAAAACAATTAAGTATATCGGAGAGAGCATCTAAAATTATAAATGTCATATGCTATTATGAGATTGAAGGGTTGCATCAAAATCTATTGTGGCGCCCTCTTGACAGGTTTTCTTTTTCCCGATCAGACTATACTTGTATTACTTATTCCATAATTTGGCAATCTTTCTCCGTAACGTGGTTCTTGGCACTTTAAACAGATTGGAAGCACGGAGGCAACTCATTTTACCGCTCAGTACTGCCTCACTTGCAGCGACTAACGCGCCCTCTCGCTTGTAAACTCTCACCCTCCTACCTTTAATACGCTTGATTATAAGAAGACCTGTAAACAGACAAACATATAACAAGAATATATATTTTGTTTTTATTTAAAAAGCAATAAAATCAAGCTGATTAATACAACAAGAGATTAACGGACGAATATTAAAAAGTATACTCCGTTTGGTAAGCGCTACAACCTGACGGAATTCAATTGTTCCATGGAATTCGGAGTTTAATAGCGGGCGCACACCTTTGACTAAACTACTATGCTATCGACAATCGCACAACAGTTGTGCTGTTGTGCGATTGTCGATTGTTTCGCAGCCCATTCAACTGTTTAGTTGCACAACTAAAAAGCGCCTAGTGTGCGCACCTCCTATAAGGTCATGGGAATCAAAGCGAGACTAAACAGTTAGGCGATAGTTTAGTTTCAGGTGTGCGCTAGCTCTAAGCGTGATCTTATCATTTGAGACGCTGTTATATATTTAAATGTCGATTCAGTATTCGGCCGACATTTGCATAAAGTTTTGAATTTAAGTAAAAAGCATAACAACTTAACAGAAAAAAAAAAATTATCAAAATCATGGTTTGACAATTTTATTTATACATATAGCAATGATGCATTTCTTAATAAAACTATATCCTTTAATAATAAAACGTGGAAAATGTTCCAGCGGCTTAACTTCGCTAATATTATGGCCACAACAAAATATTCATAGACAAAATAGTTTTACGTTACGCGTCTTCTGTGTATTGAACGAACGGGTCATTCAATCATACTAATATTATAAATGCGAAAGTTTAGATGGATGTATAGATGTTTGTTTGAGTTTGTAGTCTAAACGGCTGAACGGATATTGATGAACTTAGGTATAGATGTGGAGGATAGTCTGGAAGAACACATAGGCTACTTGCTTTTGTTTTTTTTTTAATTCCACGCGGATGGAGTCGCGGGCCAAAGCTAATCATTTAATACAACTGTATGCTCTACCATTGTTTTAATTAGTTACTTATATAATGCTGGGTTTCTGAAGTTTGCACTTATTTTGACACTAGCATTGGCCCGCGACTCCGTCCGCGTGGAATTAAAAAAAAACAAAAGTGAGTAGCCTGTGTGTTCTTCCAGATTATCCTCTACGTCTATGCCAAATTTCAACGAGATCTGTTCAGCTATTTAGGCTACAAACTCTAACAAACATCCATACATCCATCCATCCATCTAAACTTTCGCATTTATAATATTAGTAAGATATTAGTAAGAAGAAATATAGTAAGATAAGATTACCTAGTGATTCATTAGTTGACGTGTTTCAACCCAGTAAAACTCAAGTTACATAGTTCGAAAACGCATTTCATGAACTAAAATGGCTAAACGTAGGTGGGAAACCGTCCCTAAATACGTCTTATGTGATTCTGTCACATCTGTTAATTGATGTTACTATTCCAAATGTTATCTTCGTAAAGTTGGTGGATGATTGTGGTTATTATTGCAACGTATTATAGTGTCCTCCACTGTGTATATCACAGCCTTACAGCCCTTGGCGTGATGACTTCCACAAAACCATCGCGTCTTGCAGCCTCTAATGAACTGCTTGCAGAACCTATAACCCGAGAGTATCATGATCGGCAATCCTTTTGCTGATTTTTCAAAGATCGGTTCTGAAATAAATACGGAATTAATATTATTTCTTACTAATATTATAAAAGCGAAAGTCTATATGGATTTACTATGTATACCAGAACTGGTTAACGGATTTCATAGTGTGGAAGAATACATAGGTTACTTATTAGTAGTTTTTTTTTTAATTTCGTTCGGATGAAGTCGCGGGCGACGGATAGTTAAAAGTAACTCATTCTCTAATGTAACTTATTTTTTACAATCCAAATAATTCCCATCAATGGGACAAATTATTATATCAATTATTAATTACAAGATGAAATAGGTAGAGATGATTTAAAACAAAAAAAATGTACAAAAACTTTATTATGACAAAATAATCTATTTTGATATTATTAATCATAAGAATTAGAATTTATTAGTATTATCATAGCATAAAATGTACAATTAAAATGCAACAACGTATAAATATTCATTTTACCAGTGGTATACGGAAATTTCAAAAATATCGAATTGTGGTGCGATGTTTAATTACGCGGTATTATTAGGTTAATATTATCAATCATGTAGCTATATTTTACTATGATATCCCATGATAAATTGGTTGCCTTTCAATATCAAATACACAAAAAACAAAAAGTTACAATACTTTAAAAAAACATCAAAAAAGTTACACGAAAGAAAATTATTGAATGGACAAAATAATCATTTGCGTTGCAAATTATAAATCATCTTTAATCTAATATTTACGTATTGGAGGATGCGTGTGTACATTCTTGCAGCGTATAGCCTGTTCACCAACGGTATAGACGACAGCGCGACAACCACGGTTATAGTGGGAACTGCACCACCATCTTGTTTTCACACCCACGTCACACTGCCGGCGGAACTTGTAGCCGTCCACTACAATAATACGGGCCCCACGTTCAGATAACATAAAATGTACACCTGCAATTAGAAGATTGACTGTAGCTCTCGATATATCAACTCATACGACGTTAACCTGTCCTGGCCACCGGGACTGTCCCACCAAATTCTAAATTGTCTGATAACAATCCAACGTGTAAATTGTGGAATTATTGGATTTTGATCCCTTATCTGACAGTGACGTCATTTTTAAGCTATCTGAACCTCTATCAGCCAGTGGTGGGACCGGCCCTAAGATTTACACGTTAAGATGTGATACTTTTCATCAGATTTGTTGTAGACACGCAGTCTCATTGTATCTAAAATTCCTTTGTATTTATCATATACGAACAAGAACATTTTTCATCGAGTGTTTATATTACTCTTCTCTATAAATTATTACTTCAACAACAAGTCAGTCAGCAATACTGGGAGTTTGCAAACGTAAGTCTGCTGACCGTAATGTACGGTCCAAAAGTTATCGTCACTATATTAAAAATGTCGGATCAATGATTGTGAGTATTCTAGTATTTAACCATGATATCATCGACAGTGTAGAGAATAGCAATGCAGACTAGCCTTATATGAGTAGTACAGAATCATTGTTTTATTGCCTAAGTCTTGTAGCCAACGCGAATGCTTCAAGAAGTCCTCGTAAATACTGTTTAATATTATTAAAGCCTTTGATAAACACCATTTAATATATACGCTTAAAGAACTCTACCACTGCTAAAGCTCTGATTTTCTAAATTGACACATGCGGAGCTTGTAAGAACAGAATAAAAAATGTTAAGCTTTAATCAAAATTTTATTGACACACAGAAATCTGTAAAAGTAAATTAGGAAATCTAGATTATTTTATATTATTAAATGAAACACTGTATTCACGATTATAAGTAAAAATCTGAAATACTATCACCGAAATTTAAAAATCCAATCTATCGAACATTTTCCGCATTGGTTTGAAAGCGAACTGAAAGCGGAGCTAAGCATATGCGTTAAAACGTACCAGAACTCCATTTCAGATTTTTCATGTCTCATTCGGTTCGAAATAGGGATCACTTCGGATTCGGTAAGCTAAAATATCCTGGATATCGCTTGATACAAAGTTAGGGAGCAAATCCCAGACTGGGCAAAGGATCTACTTCATTTGAAGGAAATTGAGGATTCTATCGCTAAGCCCCACTGGGTCTCTGCTACTCTAATTACGAATATTACATAAAATACAATCTTACTTTTCTATAAAATAAAAAACTACAAAACGATTTAAAAATCAATTAGCCCGGTAAATACTTTAAAAAAACTTATGCTACATTACCTACATTATAGTGTAACTAAGATTAATGCACTTAAAAATAGAATAAAGACCACGTTAGGGGGCTTTTTAAATGTCTACTTTTTCTATACTAGTTGGTATTCCGTTAAGAGCACATACTGTGCCGGGACATCCGGCCCTCCATAGGGACAAGACAAGCTGATGGTGAGTTCACTACATTGGGTGAGTATGATCATTCCTGGCTCTGACGATTTTGTCTCCAACAGTAAAAATAGTCGAGTGGCAGCGGTGAAGGTAGTGGCCTGAGCAACGCCATTTCCTTCTAGAGTTTGATGTTTCCTTCAAATGATAGTTATATCCTCTATACCGGATCATAGTGTTGCCTTTCTTCGATAGCAGAAATTCTATTTCCTCTTCTGAAAAAATATAATAAAATTAATAACAGGTTCATAATTACAAACAAATTAAACGTATAATCCGTTTTTTGTATATGTCCAGCTTAAGTTAGTAGTTAAGTAAGACGAAAAGAGTTACACTTAAGAAATGTAACTTTTTACGTCGGATGGATCGATAAGGTAGATCGGAAATACCAATAAAGAATAGAAAACTGATAGTCTAAGTTTTATTTAAATTCAAAACACAGTAATTTATAAATAATATTTACTTTAAACACAGTAACAATATGTTTTCAATATCGGTAACACTTTTTATTTATTTATTATAGATACAATTAGGTTTAAAAAAAAATATAATGCTAGTTTCACACGGCGGTAGAACAGTAAGACAGAGCAGCATGATAGCATAGTACTGCTATTGACCGCGTACTATTAAACCAGTATTGCAATGTCGGTATTTTTCCTATCTCACATTGGCAATTTAGTTCGACTTATGCCCACCGGATCAGTTAACTTTGTCGGTCTATACCTATGAATCTTTCGGTGGATGGGTATGAATTCCTTTCGTAGCGAACAACCTATCTATGACTGTGTACAAATGAGCTAAGCAGCCGCGCGACGAGTGAGTGGAACATCTCCACCTGGTCTTGGGTCCAACAGTGGTGACGTAATAATACGTGTAGCCATCTACTTTGACCATTTGTCTTCCTCTTTGAGATGTTACGAACTCCACTGGAATCACAAAAACACAGTAAATTGAAAAATTGATATTTTTTTTTGTCTAAATCGCACTTTAGTTGTGCAACTAAACAGTTGAATTGGCTGCGAAACAATCGACAATCTCAATAGTCTAGTCGAAGGTGTGCGCCCTCTCTTTTTTCGTCGAATGGGGATACCAAAATAATGATAAAAGGCTAATATATTTAATAAAATATCACAAATTCAGAAAAGTCATTTGACAGTTATTAAACAGTTTTATTGGTTGATGAGACGAAGTTGATGACCATGATGTCCTTTGGCACTAAGGATGTTATCGACTAGTGTGTAGATGCTGGCCTTGCCAGCCGTAGCGAACGGTTGTAGAACATCGCCAACGTACAACGGGCCCAAGGGATGCTGAGTAATACGAATATCCATAATGCAGAAGTAACCTTTTCCCACGCTTAGATCGGATAAATTCGACTAAAAAGGAAATGTAGGTTTGTATCCCAAATGTTAACCGCGTTAGGTACATGTAAAAACACTAACGCAAACTGTAGTTTAAATTAAATGCATAAAACAATTTTTAATCTTGAACTACATTTTCGCTTTTATTCTGTTTATAAAAAAATATATTTTTTGATTTATAAAAAATATGCGATTAACTTTCTCATTTTCCAAATTATAACATCGTGCTGTTTTAAAAAATAGTCGTATGCGAACTAACCCCACGACCACGGAAACGGAAATCATTGACTATTCTATTAATAATAATTCTTCCAGCATGGTTGTAACCATGGTTGTTGGTTGTAACCAACCAGTGGGCGTATCCAATTTAGATGTTAGAGGGCGGGTGAGTATGTTCTTCGGAGGCTGTTACAAAAAAATCATTCACAGTGACGACGTAAGCATGGCAACTGTTGGTAGAATCGGTGGAACAGCGCCACCTAGTTTTCGGAGTCTTTGACGGACAATAGCGATATCTGTATCCATTCAGGAACAGCATACGACGACCTTTTCTAGACATTACAAACTTCACTGCAAAGTAATAATTGTTTGAGATATAACAAAATGAATCGAATTAAAAGATTCAAAAAGCTTACGATATGTCCATTTAACTGAGTTAATATTCGTCGATTATAAAACACTAGCTTTCGCCTGCGACTCCGTCCGCGTGGAATTAAAAAAAAAACAAAAGTGAGTAGTCTATGTGTTCTTCCAGACTATCCTCTACATCTGTACCAAATTTCACTGAAATCGGTTCAGCCGTTTAGGCTACAAACTCTAACAAACATCCATCTATCCATCCATCCATCTAAATTTTCGCATTTATAATATAATATAATATAATATAATATATATAATATAATATAATATATATAATATAATATAATATAATATAATAAATATAATATAATATAATATAATAAATATAATATAATATAATCAATATAATATAAAATATTAGTAAAATTGTTTTAGTAGAATATTAAGCAGGAAGTAGGAAAGGGATGTTAAAACAAGACATATTATACAAATGCAGTTTTAATTCAGGATTTTAACATTGACATTTCACATTTGATATTGATTTTTAACAATAAATCTAAAAGACATGAAATAAGAAAACTTTAGGTTTCTATTATAGTGTCACTTATATTAAAGAATACTTAAATCCCACATTTCAATGTAAAAACAGTAACAATATGTGTAAAACTGCAGTTCACACTGATCATAGCTGACTGCTATGTAAAGCTCTAATGCTAGGTTTCTGAAGTTTCCATTTATTTTATCATTAACTAGGGATTCATTTGTGGTAGCTTGAAGTATGTCTCAACGGAGTAAACCTCAAGTTACATAGTTCGGAAACGCATTTCATGAAGTTAACCAAACTATCGAATAGTTAAGCGTAGTTGGGCAACCGGCCATAACACGTTCAGTGTCACTGTCTCGCGAGTTCAATACAAAAATACTGGCACGGGATGTGTTAATATTCCCAAGATGTGTAGGACCACATATTGGGCGGAGGGTGCGTATGTTGGTCCGAGGCTTTCACCAACTCATCGCGATAAGTGATGACGTAGGCGCGGCAGTTGTAGTTACTATTTGTGCAACATCTCCAACGTGTTTTCGCTGACTTGGATGGAATTGGTCGATATGTGTGACTATTTAATAGTAACACACGACTACCTCTTTTGGACTTTACAAATTTCACTGCAAATGTTAAAATATATCTGTGAGATTGTATAACACGAAAGTGAATGATATTGTTTTATTTACGATGATTCTTAGAACAGAGTATTAACAGATTGAAGGTAAAGAGCGGTGAGAACGAATTTTCCATTTACACTTAGCTGCGAGGCCATTTTTGCAGCAGCCAATGCGTTTGACATCTATAATAAACTAGCTTTCGCCCGTGACTCCGTCCGCGTAGAATTAAAAAAAAACAAAAGTGAGTAGCCTATGTGTTCTTCCAGACTATCCTCTACATCTATATCCATCCATCCATCTATCCATCCATCCAAACTTTCGCATTTAAAATATTAGTATAAGTATATTGTAACCGTGCTCAACTGTAGCGCATACAATGCCCAAGCAATCTCCTAAAATAGTATTCCTTGTTTTAAAAACTGCAAGACAAGTTAAACAAATACATAATTACCTATAAACTTTTTATGTAACAGTCCGTCTTTTTGTTTCTTCGCACGCAGAAGTAAATGGATTAAAAGAAAATATGAAAAACGATTAGGTACCTATTATATCGCAAATCGCAAACTGAAGATACTAACAAGGGATGGTCTTAACTAAATAAGAATGTTAGTTATCGACAATTAAAAGTTTATTGAAGAAAATATAAATTTTAATATTTATTTACGAAAATTAATAGGCCTAAAGTTAGGAAAGTGACGTTCATTGAAGCATGATAGACACATCGATTTATTGCATTTCCCACAATAAGTTATTATCCGTTTAGTTTTATTGGATGCCTGTGTGCTATTTAAATTGAGGCGTAATTTATTATAACAGCCTGTGCAACGCCTTTTTTTCTTACCACGTTGGAAAATGTGATCAAACTTTCTGTCGGTGATATCTGCAATAAAATATAATAGTATATTATATATAAATTTTATTAAACCTACTTTGTTTATAAACTAGGCCTTTGATTTAAGAGATATGAAAGGTCTCTTTACTCACCTAGTGTTTTACATATTGCGTTATACTTCGATTTTTTTTTATCTACTGAAACTTGAAGCGGGAAGCATGTTATATATATTTGTCTCTGTCGTTTAAACTAAATTACGGGCTTCTGCACAGAGAGCTTAGATTTTTGGAACCGCACTAACTAAAAATTTCGTAAGAGATCCTTTAGATCCCCTAATTCTAAATGCTGTTAATTTATTCCTTATTTTACATTGTTGTTTTAAGCTTGGTCGAGAAGTGCTCGTTTTTTATGAAAAGGTGGTGGATGTGTGTGCTCCTCACTTGCTGTTTGAATCTTCTCTTTGTAAGTGATGACAAAGGCGTGGCAGTAGTAGTTTTTGTTCGTTGAGCATCGCCATCTTGTTTTTTCACTCTTGGTTGGTAATGGACAATACCTATAACCGTTGAGTAGTAGAATACGTCCACCTTGTTTGGATATCTCAAATTGTACTGCAAATAAAATATTTCTATTAAATACAAGCATCTCAGATTAAAGGACCTAATAAGGAAATTTGTCAGGAATTATACGTAACGTACATTTGTTTTTTTTTTTTAACATTAATAAACCAGCGCTAGACCACGACTCCACCTAAGCTAAGTGAAGACGCGGCCGAAGGATAGAGCGCGCTAGCTCAATAAGAGATAAAAATAATAATTGTACTAGAAATCTAGGGGTGTCACTATTTTTTAAATTGGATAAAACTTTAGAGAGTTTTTTTTATTTATAAGACAACCGACAAGTGTACTGTAATTATATAAACCATAAAACTTATTTTTATTTTATTAACATTATTAATTACTTTTTATTAATGAATTTATTAATTAATTACTAACATAATATTGGATCTTTATCTGTAATGAATATATATTATTATTATTAATAATACTTTGGGTTACGCTTTTCATTAATATCTAAAAATACATTGATAATACAATTTATCGCTTAATCTACTTTAGTTGTAGTGTTTTTTAATAAAACACGGTAAACACATTGGTTGTTTACATTGCGCACAATGTGTTTCAATCAGTTTAGTTTTATTTGCCGCCTCCACACTATTAAATGTAGCTCGTAACTTCACGTAACATTCCGTGCAACGACTTTTTTGGTTACCACGTTGCAAAAAATGTTTTGAACGCATAACCTCTGAGATACCTGCAACAAAGAGAAAATAATGTTAATTTAATACTAAATTAATTCATGAAGTTTTTATACTTCTATTGTACTAAATGCAATTAAAAAAAAAATTCTAACTACAAACGACAAAATGTAAGGAAATAAAGATGCGCGTACCTGATTGATTAGTCCTAAACTATAGATATACAGATCACAATATAGTTGCAAAGGAGTAAGCGATTAAAATAACTTCCCATACATATAAAACATTGTTATTTGTGATCAGAGTGAAATAATAATAAAAAAAATTAACCACTAATGTGTATGATCACCCTTCATAGATATTATTATGTCATTATATGTGATGACAGTCGCTCGACATCCGTGAGGGTAGTGTGTAGAACAGGTCCATCTAATCTTAGGACCCTTTGAGGTCGCACAATATGTATAACCGCTCAATTTGATCAACGCTTTGCCCTTCTTTGATATCACGTATTCAGCTGAAAAATATATAGAATTACTACCTTTCGCCCGCGACTCCAACCGCGTGGTATTAAAAAAATCAAAAGTAAGAAGCCTATGTGTTCTTCCAAACCATCCTCTACGTCTATGCCAAATTTTATCGTCTTCAATTCAGTAGTTTAGGCTACAAACTCTAACAAACATCCATCCATCTAAACTTTCGCATTTATAATATTAGTAAGATACATGATAATGAATGTAGCCAATCTTACCCGAAGAGGACGAACAGAGAAAATAGGTCAATTTCTACAATTTATTTTACTTTCATAATAGAAAGATTGTAAATAGTAGATATTTCACGTTTCATAACATTTATTAGGCTACATAAAACATACAGTAAAATGTATCAAAACAATTTTAGATTCATACAAATCAATGTAACTTTATAAATCCTTTTACAATACAATAACTAATACACTTAACGTAATCTTCGGCATCACTGTGTTTCCGGTCACTAAGGGCGTTCCTTAGTGTAGTTTTTAAGACATTGAGAGGTAAGGAAATATGCGTTTGTACTGTTTCGACAAAATTTTTCAAGTAAAATGTTTTTAACAAAATATTGAGACTAAACACATTGGTTGCTTGCAGCTTTAACTTCGAAACACGAATTGTATTACGAATTTGGGGTTTATAAAGAGATGGATTGATTACATAAGGTGATTTAATTATAAGAGCGTGCGCACACCTGAAACTAAACTATCACAACTGTTTAGTCGCGCTTTGATTCCTATTAGCTTATATGCGCACACTACTCGATTCAGTTGTGCAACTAAACAGTTGAATTGGCTGCGAAACAATTGACAATCGCACAATTGTGCGATAGTTTAGTCAAAGGTGTGCCCGCTCTAAAGGTATACGTTGTTGAGGACAAAAACAAATGCCACTGACTCAATGTAGATAGTGAAAAGATTATACAAGAGATTTATTTCTTAGGCTTCTCTTATGATTATGGACACCTTTCATAGTAACAATAATGTCATCCACGGTGTAGATAATTGCTGTACAATTGAGTCCACCGTGCGTCGAACATCTCCAACGTATCTTACCGCCGGGAGTTTTATTCGCGTAGTACGTGTAGCCATCGACTTTTAATAGGGTTTTACCTCTCTTTGACTTCACGTATACAGCTTCTACAAAGGAATTTTTATATTGTAATAATAGTTTTCATCTTAACATATCAAAAATTACTTATTTTAGTTTAATAAACAGATATTTCTGTTTATTTTGTAAGATTTTTGCGGTATAATAAATTAATTTGAATTGCCGCAGGGCTTTATTGTTAAGAATAAACATTTTTTGTATGGATTGTTAAACTAATTTAAAAACCAGTTAAACCCAATTTGTTGTTAATTTAGTCAAGATAATGAATAATTATGAATGTCAATTTCAATATTTTCCTTTTAGGCACATTCGGAAGTCCACATTTTCAGATTCACATGGGCGCTTTTTTAACGTTTTTCCTTGGCACGTTTTTACGTTGTCGCTGGTACAAACGTTTTAAAACCACTCTTGTTTTGTTCACCCAACGTTCGAAAGCGTGGCGTTTAAAAGCGTTGCCGTATGAACAGTTTTTTTTTGTTTCGGGGAGAATGAACAGATACTTGGAAATTAATTTGTTCTTTTTCAACTACTATCTATGCGCTTTATAAAAGCGCCCGTGCGAATGGACGCTTAGTTGGTTTTTAACAACAATTTCATATATTCCATTGCTTGGTTGGCATTTCCTTTTTAATTAGACCTTTACTTATTAAGTTATATCACAGGGTACTGGTAATAAGTACAGTTATGTTAGTTTTTTTTTATATTATTGTTTATAGTGTCTATCATTAAAACACGGTAAGCACAAAGCTTGATCACATTGGCGACAACGAGTTATTATTTTTTTAGTTCTTTTCGCAGCTTGTTTGGAGTTAAAAGTAAGTCGCAATTTATAGTAACAGCCGACACAACGTTTCCTTAGTAGATCCCTTATTAATATATGCGAATTTATGATTCCTGTACAATCTGTAAATTAAAAAAACTATATTACAAATTATTTGGCAAAACATTAGCTTCATTTGTTACAAATAAAAAAGTTATTTTAACTATCAATTGAAATGTATTCTAATATTTAAAGTTACAATAGTTAAATAATAATTACAAGAAAACTATGTAAGTAACCTATGCTTTTCCTCAGTAAATCTGTACTAAATTGAAGCCGGATTCATTTACTAATTTAATATTAAGCCAACCGAAGTTAGTCCTATTTATTTAGTTTTCATCGAGAGATGGATGGTTATGTACATCTTTAAAGGCGACAATTTCATCGTCAACGGTGTAGAGAACAGATCGGCAGTTGTAGCGGTTCCTCGCTGCGCATCGCCACCTGCTCTTGCCCGCAGGAGTCAAAGAATGATAGAACATATTCCCTTTGAACTTTAACTTGCGTTTTCCATACTTTGAAGGCACGAATTCAACTGGAATTTATAAAACTAAGTTAGGTACTAGGTACTACTGAGAAGAAGAGATAAAGAAAATTCAAGTGAAATGATGTTTAAAATAAAAAACAATGAGTTTTTTATGTATGTTATAGATCAATTTTTAATTAAAAAATATTCTTGCCGCAATAAACTTACAGTGAGAGCGACATTTTTTTTTTATTTAAAAATATTAGTGGATTTTTGTTAATTTACTAATATTTCCTATAACCATTCCTACAAAGCTCTTGTGCTAGGATATGGTTCACGACAATAGTCGAATGGCGGGATTCGAACCCTCGACCGCAAGATCGGTAGTCCGTACCCCAAACCTTTAGGCTATTGGCGCTTGGACATTAAAAAGTAACATAAAAAAATCTAAACTATTTGTTGAACGTTTACGAAATTCGACATTTTACTATCTGGCTGATATCCGAATGAATGTCCGATTTGCTGATTGCAACATCTACAATATTTATACTCGTAGCCTAATTACAAATTGACAAAGTTCACAGTTGGTCGGTGACATATACTAAGTCAAGCTAAAGTAAAAAAATACACATAAAATAACACAAGAATGAACTGAACTGTCTATTTGCTGACAATCTATACTAATATTATAAAGACTTTCCTCTTTATTTTTTTTATTTGTATTTTTGCATGTATTGAAATAACTCAAAAACTACTAAGTCGATTTCAAAAATTCTTTCATTACTAAACAGCTACTTTATCAGTGAGTAACATAGGCTATATTTTTTAGTATTTATTAATCTCATGCGGATGGAGTCGCGAGCAACAGCTAGTCATATTATAAAAATTCAAGTAAAAAAAAAACGATCCACCATATTATTTACGTTAACGTTTCTTAGGCTTGTGTTTATGGCGACCGACTGTATGAATGATGACGTCATTCCGTGTGTATACCCTCGCCCTGCAGCCACGACCATAATGGGACCAGCAGTACCAACATGTTTTCCCTCATTTTCAACCAGGGGTGTACAAGTTCTCATACCACGAGTTGTCGTTACGAAAAAAACACATAAGAACATGATATAAAAGTGAGTTTGACAACAGAAATATTTCCGTTAATTGTAAGCAACAGTGTTTTTAACTGTTCAACAGTCTAACTCAACATCATTTAAGTACAATTCAATATCATAATATTCCACTTATATACGCCAAGTAGATATAGTACAGCTAACATGGCCACTAAGGGTATTCTTTAGTGCAGATTTTTCATATTAAAACTATGTTAATGTCGATCGTATCAACTAAAGAATTAAGTATATTACAAGACATTTCGTGTCTTTACATTTATTTTTTCTAACATAATTATAGTCAGTCACACACTAGTTTGTTATTAATAACATATCAATCAACTTCTAGATTAAGCACATTATCGTAGACAATCTTCTTTGAAACATTGTAAACAATTTCTAAATTGAAAATCATGCATGATTGTGCACTGTTTTGCAAGATATAATGACGTCATCCAGAGTATGTATAACCGCCTTGCAGCCTCTAGAATGTTGTGTGCGACAGTACCATCTCGTCTTCACCATGCCATTGTTAAGAGGTGTGCAAACGTGCACTGAGTAGTAATATTTGCCAAGTCTTAGGAGCCGGTTGCCTCGCGAACCCAATATGAACTCTGCCCTCTCTGTAAAAAGGACCATATTACAATGACCTTGTTTAGAAAAGTAACTTACTAAATAGTTACTTTTTTAAAGACTCAAAATTGGATCCATAAATAGAAATAAAACGCAAAATTGTGATGAACTCTTTATGATTATGATGAGTAAAACTCATGTTACGTTGTTCGGAAACGCATTTCATGAAGTTATCTAACCAAAAGCACTAACGAATGTTTAAACGTACCTGGAAAACCGACCATAAGTCAGTCAATTCCTTTGACTATGTCCCCTTTCTAATAACCCTATTTTTTCTTTGGTGAACTAAGCAGGTTAACTTTAAAACTATATTTCCTTATTTAAACATTTATTTGCGGTCGTCATTGCATTATTAATATCTTATTTAAACATTATCTTTGTTTAAAAAAACAGCATCACTATTAATCTCTCGTCAAGTTTTAAAGTAACAATTATTACTAAGGAGCAGCAAATATTACTGAGGAGCTCGTCCTTTTACTTAAATGCAAGCAAAATTAACCATTTAATGTAATTATTTCTTGTACTATAACTTGGCGAACGAACGAGCGGCCAGCTTAATTCACCAAAATGGACGCGACCGCTGTCCATAGACATCCGCAAGCAGATGCGTTAACCTTAATCGACGGAGGAGACGCACATAAAGAGGATCCCTTGCACTTTAATAAGGTTGGTTATTATGGGCTTGTAGGCCATGATTGTGCACTTGTTTGACAGATATTAACATGTTATTCACAGTGTACAACGTCGCTTTACATCCTTGATGAGAGTGAGGCGAACATCTCCACCGTACTTTGCATATCCCGTTGCTGGTTCGAGCTGAATGCATCACGTACATGTAACCTCTAAAATGTACCCGACGATGGCCTCTTCCAGTCAATGAAAAATACAGATCTGCAATTGTTTAAAAAGTTACAGTTTTAATGTACTGATGTTACCAGGTTATTTTCAATTTCGTCAATTTGAAATCGGTCTAAAGCAAATCCTTATAATAGAATAAATATAAACTAAAATAATAGAAACTGTCAATACAGTAGATATGGAATACGCATAATTAAGTAAACTAATTTAACAATCAAAACAAATTAGTTTTTATGTGTTCATGATTTATATTTTAGCAGATAGTAAATAAATAAAACCACTTCGCTGAAAAATCACGGTCGACGTTAGAGCGAACAACAAAGAACAGTGAACTTAAGACTAACATCGTAAACTAAAAACTATTTAATTATATTAATAATCAATTTTGGCTTTCTATAGCCGATTTCATAGTACAGGCCGAATACTGAAACGACATTTAATTATGTAACAGTCTTAATTGATAAGACAACACTTTAACTCCAAATTCCTTTAAGATTTTAACGTTTAATGATTGTAAGCAACACGAAGTAAAGTGATAAAGACGTGATTCAGTATTCGGCCCTAGTTACTTTGTTTCACAGAAATGGTACAGTTAGTTCGGCTTAATCTTACATTAATTACTATTTTAAACGTACTATATTGCAGTTATTAAATGTTTCTCATTAAAACATTTTAAACAAAGAGCTTTTCTACACAATGAACATTCGGTAAACACTTTTTTCACTTTTAAAGCGGCAACATGGCTTTTATAAGTTTTTCTCAGTCCCTGATAACATCCCGTACATTTTCTTTTCCTCGGTACTCTTTGAAACACGTGCTTTTCTTGGTATAAACTATTTTCGATACCTAGAAAAAAAGTCACATTCCATATCACATTATTTAACTATTATATAATATCATCATCTCCCTTGCCTTATCCTACTCCCGTAGTTTCGGAGCACCGGGTTTTCGTACTCCAAATAACTCTATCATCCGTCATCTCAGTTAACTAAAGTTATTTAACTATAATATAAATACCATATTTACATCTTGGTAAAATATCGATTTGTAAATAAAAAAACAAGTCGAACTTAGAATTATATAGTCATAAACACTAGGTCTAACATTTAAATTACAACGCTAACTTACAAGGAGAAATCGACCATATAAAATCGATAAATATAAATGCGCGCTTATAGACATTTCCAGATAAAAGATTAGATGTACCTTATCTACCTTTAATGGGCAGGGGAAAGAATGCACAGGAAAAAAATCCATTTCCTGTTTAACATAATCTGTAGGTTACCTTAACCATACTGAAACGAATCTTAAACACTACGCATACAACATGACAGACATCAAAATTTTAAGGGTATTTGAGTTTAAGCGTGGCCTTATCATTAAAGACGCTGTTCCATATTAAAATGTCGTTTCAGTATTGGAGCGTTACAGATATAGAGGGTAATTCTTAACGGACGGATCAACGGTTTTTTTGGAGTTAAAGGACCTCAATAGCTATCGCTTAAGCTCAAAGTATGTTGCCTATTTGGCTAGTTCAAGAAAAAAAATGACCAGTGTAAACACATTATTTTGGACGTATGGACAAATCTTAGCCGGAAATATGATTATTCCGATTTTTTCACAAAAATATTAATAACTTGAAAACTATAGAAAATAAGGCAACATACTTTGCGCTTAAACTATAGCTGTTGAGGTCCTCTAACTCGACAAAGCCGTTGATCCGTCCGTTATGAATCACCCTGTATAGACAGGGATTTTTTTTTTATATGAGAAGGGGCAAATGAGCAGCGAGAATATGGTGGTGTTCATCATGTGTCGGTCTCTGAGAAGGTGATATTCTCGCTTCTAATTGGATACTAAGGTAGAACTAAGCGTAATTTTATGCACTACTTTTAGTACGGTACTTAAATCGTTACTATTTTTTTTAATTAAGATATTAGTAGATTTTTGTTAATTTACTAATATTTCCTTTAACCATTCCAACTTAGCTCCAGGCTTGTGCTAGGATATGGTTTACAATAGTCGAATAACTAGATTCGAACTCTCGACCGCAAGATCGTCCGTAACCATTAGACTATTGGCATTTCAAATTGTAAATGAAGTCTATTTATAAATAATTTCCCTCTTTTTGGAGTGATTGTGCTGCAGTTTAGCAGAAACTAATACATCATCGACTGTGTACAGATTTGATTTGCAGCCTCGATGACTATGAGTTGAACATCGCCAACGCATTTTAACAGTTCCTCCCATCGGTCGAGACGTATGTAGTACGTACGTGTATTCGTTAAAACATACACTACGGATGCCTCTTGAATTAAATGAAAATTGTAGCCCTGTAATAGAATAATGTTTTAACAATTGAACGAGCATATAGGAATTATATTATATTATATTATATTATATTATATATATTATATTATATTATATTATATATATTATA
Organism: Papilio protenor; assembly: GCA_029286645.1. Classification (NCBI taxonomy): domain Eukaryota; kingdom Metazoa; phylum Arthropoda; class Insecta; order Lepidoptera; family Papilionidae; genus Papilio; species Papilio protenor. The sequence continues at coordinate 7,317,619 of JAGSMZ010000004.1, read as the reverse complement.
TTATATATATTATATTATATTATATTATATTATATTATATATATTATATTATATTATATTATATTCTATTATATTATATTATATTATATTCTATTATATTAAATTAATTAATAGGGTTACCATAAAGTATGTACGTAATCAATCGAAGTATAAAAAGAATTCTGAAACAATTTTAATTTTTTTATTTCATTTAACAATTCATTGACAGTGTAATTTGTAAATTTTGATTAATAATTATTTGTCCTTACATAAATCAATAGTCTATCTTTGATATAAATCCAACAGTTATTACATAAAACGAAGTACAATTATTCGATAGCCTAAACAATGTAGAATTCTCAATTGGTATTGTAGCTTAGATCGGATAAAATATGGATTAAAATACATAACAACGGATAACCAAAAACAGCTAAAAGATATAAACTGTGCAAAAAAAACGGACCATCGTCGGTAGATGTTGATTAAAAAAAAACAGCTCGTGATAGATCAGATTCAGTTTCTTCGCTTCGGTGGATGATTATGTTCTGCTTTAGTTGACACTATTTCGTTGTTTATCGTGTACACAGCTGCGACACAGCCTCGTTCGCAATGCGTTGAACACCTCCAGCGTTGTTTAGGCATGCCGTTAGTCAGTCGTTTCGTATGCCGTCGGAAAGTATATCCATTCATAATTAACAGTAATCCACCTTTTCTGTTCGTGGAAAACGTTATCCCTGGAAACATACATTATTATGTTAACTAGGTTTCAAATGCTGAAAAAAAACATACTGTTGTCCCTATTTAAAGTTATGATATAACCATGTTTTTGTATGTCTTTCGGCAATGGAAACTCGCGATAAAGAAAATAAAACTACAGTTTTCGTTAAATTTATTTCAGACTTAGGAGAAACTCCTGAATGATACCGATAGTAAAAAAACCTTTTGTCATTTATCACATCACCTAGAGTCATTAAGCAGTTACTTCAAAGTACAAACATCCAACTAAACTTTCGTACGTATTTTAAGTATTGTGTTCTTTTCTGCTAACACTGGGTCATGATTGTGTATCTGATTTCGGCGTATTATATCATCGTCCACCGTAGTCAAGACACCTAGACAGCCGCGAGCGTGGTGTGTCGAGCAGTGCCATCGCCTCTTTATTGTGTTGCCACATGTTTTGCTGGATTGCACGGAGTATTTGTATCCGGCTAAAAGGATCAACTGGTTACCTCGCTTAGAATGTATAAAGATAGGTCCATCTGGAATATAGATCAAGTATATTAACATAAGTACAGTCGCGGATATACGCTGTGTTGAATTTACATAGTACGCATTATTCTTTGCTAAACAAACTTCGTAAACCAGCTGTTAGTTGCGCAAAGGGATAATAAAAAGCCGCATACCACTGACCGACCTATTTTCGTACCGACACCCTTAAAAGCCTTCTTTTAGGTTACTAGCTTCCACCTGCGACTCCGTCCGCGTGGAATTAAAAAAGCAAGGATCCTATGTGTTCAGAAGAACTAGAAGAAGAAGAAGTCTAGAAAGACTATCCTCTACATCTATGCTAAATAACACAGCGATCCGTTCAGCAGTTTAGTCTACAAACTCTAAAAAACATCCATCTAAACTTTCACATTTTGTATTAGCAAGATTAATTCGCGTTGTCGTCTTGTACAAACAAAACTTTCAATCCACTATAGCTTTTAAAGTGCAACAATATTAGATTGAACAACCGAACATATTAAAATGTTTCAGTGTTTCTGTTCTTTGTAGATACATTTTTAAGTGGAAATAAGAATTCAATTCGGGTAATACTTCTTTATTTACTACCTCTGGTCAATATTTATTAACAAAACTAATGATTAAAATAATGAGGCAAATTATTTACCGGATACAATTCATTCTTAAACTAATCGGTTATATAAATAACATCTGAGCTAGGTTCATGAATGTGTTCGTGACTTTTTTTTACAATTACATTTTGTACAGTATAAACAGCAGCATTACAACCACGAGAGTTGTGTGTCGAGCATGACCACATTGACTTCATAACACTGCTACAGTTTTTTCTTTTAAGTTTCTTCTCGTAATATGTATACCCATCCAGTAATAATAAACGGTTGCCTCGTTTCGAAGTCACGAAGACTGCTTTTTCTGTAACGAAAGTTTAGATTAAAATCATCGTAAGGTCGGTTTACGACAGTAAAATAAAAAATAACAATTGCAAAGCAAATGTTTAACAACTCTCATTGTTGCCATTTCTCACTTTTTTTATTAAAGAAATACTATGTTTATACTGTAATTATTACGACTGTATTACAAATTTTTCTTTTTACTTATGCGCTGTTTACACTCAGCCAGTTGGTAGCGTTCAATAACTGTACAGTTTATTAACTGGCAAAGTGTGAACTCTACCTGGCACCATTGACTCCAGACAATCTATGTCTGGCCGTCGCAACTGTATTGGCCAAGATGTATCTCTCAGAGAGACAGTGTTCAGTGCAAAATACAACCTCTTTGGCTGACAAGAACTGAATACAGCCAAAGAGGTTGACAGGATAAACCATTTTTTGTTACATATAGGTAAATGCGGTAAGTAAATAAGAACAGTCTCTTATTATTATAAAAAAATATTGAATATCTGAGTTCGTTTTTGTTGGAATTTAAAAAAAAACACGGAATAGTTTTATCGACGTTTATTGCTTGATGAACAAAGGAAGTGACAGAGACAAAAGTTACAGCTGTATATGCAAAGAGTAAAAACCATAGATCAAATATAACATAGATTAATAAACTATTTAGGACAACAGAATTTATGTTTACACTAGCTTTCGCCCGCGACTCCGTCCGCGTGGAATTAAAAAAAAAAACAAAAGTGAGTAGATTATGTGCTCTTCCAGACTATCCTCTACGTCTATGCCAAATTTCATGGAGATCCGTTCAGCCGTTTAGGCTACAAACTCTAACAAGCATCCATCCATCTAAACTTTCACATTTATAATATTACTATGAAGTATGATAGTATGATTTCAACAGTTTTGATTTATCACTCGCTTAAAAACTACACTTACCTACGTGAGGTTAACTTTTTAGTAGGAGTACCTGTAAAGAATAATAACAAATTACATAAATACGTGATTTAATTAGGATCATGTAATTTATATCAAGGAAAATATAATACATAGGTGTATATTGTACTCCAAACACAAAGTTTATTTACGTAAACATACATAAACGTTTAAAAACTATGGTTTCCAAATCCGTTGACAAGAAAGTTATGTCATTAAAAATAAGAAAATAAGAAAAAAGATACACTACATAAGAAAAAGTGATTAAAACCATGTGCCATTACAATTAAACAATACTTCATAGTTATTTTTAGAATTCACGAACGAAATATCATATTTAGTTAAATATAATTCCCATACACATAACAAATTTCATTAAGTAACTATTATCTCTATCATAGTGCAACAAACATTTCTGGTGCGAGGGGAGAAACTTTATAAGGCATACCAAATGACACTTAAGGCAAGACATCTACAATACAAGGGTCACTCGACACTGGCCCAATCTGCTAATGAAGTGCCATAAACAACAAACTGACCTAAACTCAAGGATCTTGTGGCTATTGACAATGACTAGCGCTGATCGGCTTATTATTCTTATTACTAGCTGTCGCCCGCGACTCCGTCCGCGTGGAATGGAAAAAAACAAAAGTGAATAGCCTATGTGTTCTTCCTGACTATCCTCTACATATATGCCAAATTTCATTGAAATCCGTTCAGCCGTTTAGGCTACAAACTCTAACAAACATCCATCCATCTAAACTTTCGCATTTATATTATTTATAATATATAATATTAGTATGATTAACGATCTATCTGATGAAAAAAGTTACATCTTATAACAGAGGTTTCCCGATCGGCCCACTGATCGATCGACCCAATGAGATAAAAATTTCCCATTGGGTTGATTGAACGATGCGCCGATCGGTCTCACGGGAAACATCCATTATAACAGATGTTTCTGTATACGAGTACTTCGGATACTGGAATTAATGATTGTGTTCGTTTCTATCGAACACAATTCCATCTTCGATAGTAATGACAAGTGCTTTACATCCCAGCCAGCTATGTGAAGCGCAGAGCCATCGTCTCTTCAGCTGTGACATTCTGTGCGGTGGTTGCATCCTGAAGGAATACTTTCCCAAGCGAAGCCTACGACTACCTGTCGGAGAAGTATAAAAATATGGGCCTGAAAAAAACATAAATGTTTGAGACATTTTCATTAATGTTAGAGACTCAAACTCATTGGATAGGAAGCAGGAAATTATAAAAAATCCTTAAGTTAGTAATAACTTTATATTATTAATAAAAGAAACTTTTGTATTTCATTTTTTTAAAGTTATCCAATCTTTAAAATATTTTGTATATTTCATTAATTTATTTAACACCAAATGAAATATATTAATATCTCATATTCTGAAGAAACCAGTGTTATTTTGACTAAGATTTTATTTTATATAGTTTGTCCTATAAATCAATAAAATCACTATAAAACTAACATCATTAATAAAAAAATAAATTATAACACAGCACGCTATAAGTTAAAAATCAAAAAGAAAAAAAATCCATTTGACTTGTCAAACATTAGAATAATACGGTAACTTTTAATATTAATTTTCCCTCCAGCAAGGGACTTAACTTTTAGTCCTCATTTCCACTAGCGCGACGCGACGTAGAAACGCAAGTTTACAATTTGTACGATAATCCAGGCCACGCCAATAGAAATCATAAATTTGGGCTAGTGTAAAAAGCTTATAGATTCAATTCGTTATTTTTTTTAAATTAGAGTAAAGAAGCATTGCAATAACACGCCGCGAATCAATTTGACGATTCTGGATACAAGATAAACTTTCCACAGTTTCGTTTAATGGCAGTGAGAACGCTTCCTATTCACGATTTCTCCATCAACAGTGTGAATGACAGCAAGACATGCTTTCGACGCATGGCTGGTGCACCTCCAAATACACTTTCCCCCGCCGGTTATTTTTTTGATACCGAAATGATAGCCGTCTACCAGAATCATCTGTCTTCCTCGCCTTGAAATCGTGTAGAAACCTGTTATACAAATGCAATTGTTATAGTGTTATTCAAACTTTAATGCTGCTCGCAAGTATGAATATTGACGACAAAAAGGTCCTAAAAGGATAAGGGGGTGGGACACATTAGGTACAGTCGCGGAAATCCACGGCGTTCCAATTATAGAAAAACTGTCTTGATCTATGTAACGAGCAAATTCAACCTCTTCTCAGAAATAACCAATTAGGTAGTGGCGTTGCACAAACGATGTCATAATAATGAACCGTGTACAACTGTCCAACCTTTATAAGTACAGCTACTTTTAAAAGCGTCCTATTGTGTACAAAATGTTCAGACAGCTGTAGCTTTAAAAGTAGAACCCCGGCTGATTTCCTGATTGTAATTTCTTTACCTGGAATCGGCCTACGAAGGCAGGAATGCGCTCGCAGCAACCACAGACGATTGAAAGTTATGATATTTAATTTAAAACAAACATACTAATTGTGGGGTTAACATTTATTGATATTTATGTTTTATTTAGTAATTTAACGGTAATATATTATATCTATCACTTAAATATCAAATACAATCAGTTTTTATAGCTATATATTTTTTTTTCATGTATGAGGTTCATGAGTATGCTCGTTCTTGATGCAAATGATTTCGGTACCCAAAGTGTGTACCATACCGCGACAGCCTTTGGAAGCATGTGTAGAGCACAACCATCGCTTTCTTAAGATATTGTGCTGACCGCATTTTCTTTTTCTCACATCTCTCTTGTGGAAATACGTGTAGCCGTTGAGACTTAACAATGTTTTCCCTCTTTGTGACATTATGAAATTAACTGTAAATAAATGATATTTTAATAACTAAGTAGTCTCACTCCACTACAAAGTCTATATGGTTACCATAGTATGTAAAAATTGTCTCGTTCATTGCAACGAGACAAACTCCACATCTTTACAAATCTATATCTATATCTATACTAATATAATAAAGCGTAAACACACACTTCTTTGTTGCCTAAGATGTCAGCAATTACAGCATATTTTTGAATAATTCTTTTTTCAATAAAAAGCCCTACACTTACGTCACGCTTTAGGCTATATATTTTCACGCCATTAAACTTAGGGGGTAAATATTTTGGATAAAAACCCAAATGTGGGAAAGAGATCATAAGTTGCTGCCAACATCAAAGAAGCAAGGTTGCCATGGTTTGACATCATATCATGTCATTTTGACATTTGCAATTGATAATTTGACATGTAAATAATAAAATAAAATTTTCATAATTTAATGCGGATGAAGTCGCACGGGAACAGCTAGTAACTAATAAGATAGTAGTGAGTGCAAACGAAGTGATAGTAATAAAAAGAAAGCGTGTATCACTAAACGAATTTTTTTCGTCCAGCTACATTTATAGTCTGCGTTATATTGAATTTTGTTCCGCGTCTCCTTTCAAAATGTTCCTTCCTTCCTCTACCTTTGTACGATTCATATTCAATCTCATTATTTAATGGATAGTGTTGAATAAAAAAACACATTCCGAATATTATTCATTTTTTAAGTCAAGAAATATTATAGATAGGAAAGTATTACGAGATTTTTTTTTAAAAACTGTAAAAGTTGCAAAATTGATATGTGTGAAAATTCACTTTTACGTTTCTTAGCATGTTTCTTTACGCAATTTCGTAATGAAACATTGATTAGATAACTTAATATACAAATGCTTATAAACAATGCATGCATATAGAAACAGTATTTTAACAAACTAAAAGTAACTAATTTATTATACATAACCTTCGCTAATTATTATACACTAATAGAAACTAACATAACCGTAGAATTCCACTGCCTTGACTCTCGTATTACGTATTGCTGTTTCCTTTTTGCCAAAGATAATGAAAGGTACGGCTTAGAGCATGAGTACACCTAAAACTAAACTATAGCAAAACTGTTTAGTCTCGCTTTGATTCCTTTGAGCTTATATGGAGATGTGCACACTACTCGATTTTTAATTGTGTAACTAAACAGTTAAATGGGCTGCGAAACAATCGTACAACAGTTTTGCGATAGTTCAGTCAAACGTGTGCGCTTGCTCTTCCTTTAGATCACTGCAGTACAATACTACGGTTAGGTGTATGATTGTGGTCATTTTTCATATTAACGATAATATCATCTATCATATACACAACAGCTTTACAACCTCTGCCGAAATGAGAGGAGCACACCCATCTTTTTTTGTTCGACACAATCGTATAATGCGTTTTCTTATTGTAATATGTGTAGTTCCCTACACGGAGCAAAGTATTCCCTTTCCTTGACTGCACGAACGAAGCTGGAAATGAATAATAATGAAAATCATCTATCGTTTCATCAACGATATTGGTTTAACTTACTTCTTACTAATATTTAAATGCGAATGTTTACTTTATGGGTGGATAGATCCAGTAACTGACCTATTGGAATGTAAAATCACCGCGCTGTGGCCAAAGCTACATTCGAGAGTTGTCCAATGTTAGTATTGCCATGTGCAAACTTACTGTAACTACTGTTGTCAATCGGTATCACTCTCTATTAAGGGGCTGTGTTCGGGACAATTTGCGTTTTTTGGGGGGAAGAAGTAGGCGCGCGCATACAATGAGCGGGGTGCACCGCACGGTTAGATCGCGTGAGTCGATTCTCGTCGGTCTTCGCGGCCGTGTCCTTAACATCGAACGCCGCGAAGCGCCATCCCGACTCCGATTTAGATTTTTACATTAAGTTTATTTATAACTAGCTGTTGCCCGCGACTTCGTCCACGTGGTATTAGAAAACATACGAACTATATAAATAACAAAACGGCTGTAGTAGTAATAAACATTTATTTACTCTCACTAATTGTTATGGTTATTATTAATTTGAGAAAACAGCGTTTTTTTTATTTCATTAGTTATACAATAAATCTGTCGATTCCAACTTCTATAAGAATAAAAATCGATATTGATAAGATTCATGACTGATTTTACACAACCCATCCCTACTAAATTTGAAATGAATTGTCAAACTAATCTAAATTATTTAGACACACTATAGTATAGATAATACTGTTTTGTGACAAAATCGTCCGTTTATACTTAAAGAATCGCTTACGAATTTGGAAAATATTATTTAATGAAAAAGCTTATTTTCCGATTCATTATAAATTTAATTAAATAGAAATATGTAAGTTTTTAATAAAATAAAAAAAAATCAATATTTATATTCCATTCGCGTGGCGCTTTCTGTATTGTGGGAAGTTCCATTTTATATAGATCAGTGTTTTTACGTTCGGGCTCGATAAAAAGAGAGCGAGCTATCGGGCAGACTATCGCCCTTTCCGTCACTCACGTGGTCACATAAATGCGGGACGCGCAGGGGGTTTCGCCGGAGCAACGAGCACAGGTCCGCTTCCATCGACGCCCGCGGGCGGACTGACGCGAAATCCGAATGGTTTTGGGAGCTCATTTTAATTAAATTCGATTAAAAATTAACTAATCATTGTATTGCAAAAAGCTTCGGGTTAACCGAAGATAAAGTACTCGTGTATCAAATAAACCACTTCGAGTTTTTACTTTCGTTGTTGTATTGCAGATATATGGTGATCTTTACAGAATTAGGCACATTTTCAAAAAATAAATCTATCGAGAAAAGTTTGTCCAATCGTGATTCTGTTCCACGAGGCTTTAGTTAAAGGACTGAAGTTACACATACTAAAATATCACGAATCAAATCTTTGTAGAATTCCTGTTCTATGCTTCCAAAGATGCGCAATTTGCCATAACCCCGCCTTAATTTGTTATCTTTATATATTTCTACGACGTTTGTTTAAAAATATCCTTTTGCTAATTATTGATAACAGCAGAAAATTCTTTGGACTGCTTATATCATTCAGTGTGTTGTTATAAAAATGCTATAACATGTTTGTAAAAGGTTATCAGAAATAATGGTAAAAGAGAAAAAAAAAATTTCGTTAATGTAAATATTTACTTTTTACCGAGTTATTTAATAACAAAATAAATATCTATTTTTATTTCACAACTCCAGTATATCTAATTGATTTAACTAAATTAATGTCTTTTTTAAACGTTGATCTTCTCTTAATTTTTTGAATAATTAAGATAATTGCGAGAACGTTGCAAAAAAAATACTATTGAGAAAAATCAGAGTTGATGCTTTCGTATAAAATTTAAAAATGGTAAATATACCACAATGCATTGGCAAGATAAAAACCAACGTTTATTTTTCGTAAAACTACCTATAACGCAACAATACCGTGATTTAATACTTCTTTAACGCCATCTAGTGGCTAACAATCGCATTAATTAAGCAAATTTCATGATTCAATCATCATTAGGAGTTTTCAAGAGCGACCGCGTGTATTGGGATTGTTGGTGGTTATGAATGGCGTCGTAGAGTACTATCGCATCCCCGATAGTGTACAAATTAGCCTTGCATCCCTTGCTGTGGTGCGTTGAACACCTCCAGCGCTTCTTCCCGCCGTCAGTCTTCTTAGACAGAGAGTACGTGTATCCATCCAAAACCACCAACTTCTTCCCTTTCAGTGACATCACGAACATTGCTGAAATATAAATAAATTATTAAGATTCGTTTAAATGCATGTTGTGGGTACAAAAATTTATTTTTTAAGATGATGATTTTTAATAAAAAGCAGACAATTTTTTTAAATTTTTATTCGAAAAATCACACTGAAAAGAAGTTTAATATACCAGATAACTTTACAGACTTTTACCATGTTAGACGCGTCTTTGTATAGGTTTCGAGTGAATATAAATGGAAAAGCGTCATGTACAAAATCAAAGCCAAAATATTGTCCGCGCAAAAATTAACAAACGTAAAGTTGTAAAACAGCTATTGACTATGTTTGAGGCGGACTAAACAGAATATAACGTCTCGTTTCAAGCAAGATTTTCCACGGAATTTTAGCGTCGACCACACAGTTATTGCTGTTAAATGGTTCATCAGCTGCAACTTACAGTATCACCTTAGCGTTTAGGTAAGTGGGTATGAAAAGTATCGTATCTAATAAAAACATCATTGAAAGTATATACAAACGCTTTGCAGCCTTTGTTCATATGAGTGGAACAAGACCAACGTTTCTTGCCAACTTTGAAGTGTGCAGATTCCGTATAAGTATATCGATCGAATAGTATCATCTTCTTGCCTTTTTGTGACTTGATGTATGTTACTGAAAAAGAAATTACAAAAAGCTTTACTACGCAAGTGGTTATAACAAGTTACACTTGTACAATAATGAACCTTAAGAAAGAGATCTCCGATGAAGGAGCATGAAATAAAATGAAACAAATTCATCTCAGGTCTATCTTTACTTACGAGTATATCTAACAATTCATTAATAATACAGACCACAATTATCAGAAAAATCTATTGCAGTGAAACATTAATCATATTAAACTTCCTCATTTTGTTTTTTTTTATACAAGTTTTTCATCCGAGTTAACTAACAGTCTATTTCTTGTTATGGTTATGTTCATTACATAAGGCAACAATTTTGTTATCCACAGTATGCAAACAAGCGCGGCAGTATTTATTCTGAGTACAACACCATCTCGTTCTGTTCGCTTTGTAGTTGCCAGGCTTCTTATAAAACGTGTATTCCCCAATTTTTATATTGGTCTTGCCTTTCTTTGTTTTAATTAATGTTACTGCAAACAAGTGTTGTAAATGAACAATTAGCTTATTATTTAGAATCTCATTATTTATCTATTTTCAATGGTGTTTAACCTCTAAATAATTACACAGAAGTTTACCAACTAATATTACGTCTACGAATATAAACAAGAGTTTGTTAACAATATTTTTTTAATAATTTATAATACCTAATGTACAATAAAATTTTGTATAACATCAACTTTTAACCAATAAAATAATATTTTCAGCTTTAACTTACAACAACTACCACTTAAAATATTTATTAAATAGACGATTTAGATTTATTTATTGGTCATTTTTGAAGACTTTGTCGATTAAAGCATCTATAAATTTATATACAGTATTTAGTACCTAATAACAAAAACATTTTGAAATACATATAAACGTCAATGAAAAATATAGACATATAGCAAAACAATTGAAAATATATCGTCTTAAATAGGAGTAAATTAGTGATGATTTCCCCTCCTCCGTACTGGTTTAAAGATAGCAACATCAGCAGATGATGTGCAGTCCCTGAAGGCCTTTATGGACAACGCAAAAATTAAACCACTAGTATAGGCCTGATTCTGTGACTAGTTTTCGATAAAATTGAACACAGTTGGCTATAGGACCTTTGCATCGGTCACACGTTTTAACTTTAGTGCCTCTACATAGGTAAAGTATAATGTGCCTTTACGGGCCGTATTTGTATTTTATTAATAAAATCATTTTTTAATAACAAATTCATCTGAAACTTTAACTATCTAAGTAAATTGATCTTAAAAGACACTTTTAAAAATACATGATTAATAGCTATACGATTTCACAATCGTAATAGACACATTATTAAATGAAGTATGACAAAATGATTTGTACAAATGTTTCGGCAATGTAAATTGCAGGCCAACAAAACAGTGTAACTGTCCTATGTACAAAAGACGTAGGCGGAGGGTCGAAGCGAGGAACGAACTCTAATTTCATACAACGCACTAAACCATCCATACCGATATCAAATCGAATGAACAGCGAACTGTTCTTCATATATAGGATGCACATTTATTTAAAGAACTATTATAGATGATCATTCTTTATAGTTAAAATCAAGCTATCTTCCACATAGAAGTTGCTAGGAGGATATTTTTACTCTTCGTTCTTCCATTTCGTAATTCGACCCATCTCTACTACTCACTCTTGCAGTTGTCACACTGAATGTTAGTGAAATTCGTACGGCACACTAACTACCTACATTTAGTAGCTCACCATTCAATGCGTATGTACATCAAAGACTTTGACGATAACACCTTTGATAGTATGTAGACAGGCTTTACAATGCTTGTGGCTTGAGCACGCCCATCGCACTTTGGTCTTCGTCAACCGATGCATCCTGTAGGTATAGCCATCAAACAACACCATGGGTTTTCCTGCTCTCGATCGTATTATCACAGCTGCAAATAAAAAACCGTTTAGTTACACTCACCTGTAAATGACATAGCAAGTATTAAAAAAGCTATTCCAGGCTTCTTACACCAATATAAAAATAATATTTCAGGTATTCCAGAATATCCGACCAATCAAATGATTACGTTTTATTATAGGATTCAAGAAAATCAACGTCAATTTACAACAATTATAATTATTTATTAGTTATTTTCATAAAACAATAATGGAGGTAGATCAAAACACTTACTTTAAAGTTTAAAAAAATCACATCGCTTGATTTGGTACTTCTGGATTTTCGTCACGAATTTATACAAACAGATACAAACAGAAATTTAAAATAGTATTAATGATTTAAACAACTCTTTAAAATATTTGTGAATAAACGCGTCTGCGTTCCCCGTTAGCTGCAATACGACTGACGTCGTATGACGTAAGCACGATACACAGAGGCGGAGGAGGGCGTAGGCACGATGTGGGCGATCGCCTACGCCCTAGCGCTTGCTCCGAGGGCTCTCGCCTTGTATACCGAATAAAATAACGCCACAAGAAAAATAAATACTTCAACAACTAAACTAACGCTTCATTAAATTAATATACATCTTATAGATCTTATATCTTATAGAATTACATTGGTAACATTTCATTTTTATTCACTGTTTGAGATAAATTGTCTAAATGTTAAGTATTCTAAACATGAGTCAAAACCAATCACTAATCTATTAAACTGTTAATTAAAAACAAAGACCCGAACATATCCGAATATTTGGCTCTTACTTAACGTGCTAAATTAAATGCTGCATCCACTTGAGTTGGCATGTCGAGTACAAGAGTACTCTTATTCTCTACGTGCCAACTCAAATTATATGAGGCAGAGCTCCTTAGTGGTTATGGTCGTTATTAATTTTGAGAATGTATCCGGAGTAGGTGTATACGTGCGCTCTGCAGCCTTTGTACACGTTCGTGGCGCATACCCACCGTTTCTTCTCGTAGTTCGATTTACGCTGACTGAACATGTAGTTGCCAACTTTAAGCATAATGCGGCCGCTCTTTTGCGATTGTACAAATTCGCACTGCTCTGAAAGATAATTAAGTAATTGAAACATTTATTAATATTATTATAAGAATATATTTTAAAGTAATATTTAAATGTGGATAAGTCTTTTTGGCAGTTGCAGATAGGTTCTTTTTTATAACCAAATCATACTTACATTCTTGTTAACCTTTAAAACATTAGATTCACTTGCTCCCAGACTTAGTCATTAATTGGTTTCTATGGAGGAGCCATAGGTGAAATTCGGTAAGAGAAATCTACACTAAGACACTGCGTACATCTACGTTTACGTGCTGATAAAATAAAAACAAACGCTTACAATTTTAACTTTCGTTTTCTTTTTTAATAAATAAATAATACATTTAAAATCAATGTGAATGTTTGTTATTATACTTGAATAATTCATTATTAAATGTGCGCAACGCCGCTTTGCATCCTTTTTGGTGGTGCGTGGAACACACCCAGTATCTACGACGTCCGTCTAAATTGGCCACCTTACAGCGATACGTATATTTTCCCCAACGGATAAGATCCCGACCTCTTCTAGACTTCACGAATACCACTGAAACGAAGAACACCCACAGTTAGAATACTATTACAAACGTCTTGGCGTTATGCAGAACACAATTTTAGGTTAGGGATAAGACCAACAGGACGGCATTACGCCCCGCACCGTTGACCTTGATCCGCCAAAAAGATCGACTTAATATAATAATAACATGATCTATGAGCCCCTCTAGGTTATGGGTTGAATTTCACCCAGCACGAACCCTTAACGCAGAGGGGTATGCATATATTATGGATTTCCTTGCCACTCCCATATTCATACGCATGCTCATCGGTTTCAGGTCTTTTAGTATCGTATATAGTTTTTAGGACGGCGTCAATTAATTTGCAAAACATTTAAAGAAATACATTTTTCATAACCATATATTTTGGTAAAAATTCCACATTCAGTTTTAGTGATGCGAATGCGTATTATTGTATTTGATAATTTGATCATCGTACGTATGTACCACCGCTCGGCAGCCTCTATGGTTATGCGTGGAACACACCCAGCGTGTTCGGCTTCCGTGGACTCGCTGACAACAGAAGGTGAAGCCTTCAAAACGGACAAGGTCTCGGCCCCGACGCGACTTCACGTATACCACTAAAAGATAAGATTCCGATTAATAGACATCACTAAATCTGCACTTATAGTCCACTAAACTCACGTGAAGTCCGAAATATGTACCGAATACTTTCAGACTTGTACTTTTTCCCCAATGGAGTCATGTGTACTATATGTACCGACTTGTACTTAATGTCTTACTGATAGACTTCTAAACCTTAATCTATACTAGTCTATACTAGTAGTATAATAAAGCGTAAACACACACTTATTTGTTGCCAAAGATGTCAGCAATCACAGCATATTTTTGAATAATTATCTTTTTAATAAAAAGCCCTACACTTACGTCACGCTTTAGGCTATATATTTTCACGCCATTAAACTTAGGCGGTAAATATTTTGGATAAAAACCGTAATGTGGGAAAGAGACCATAAGTTGCTGCCAACATCAATAAAGCAAGATTGCTAAGGTTTGTCATCATGTCATGTCATTGACATTTGCAATTGATAATTTGATAAATGTAAACAATAAAATAAACTTTTCATAAATTCATGCGGATGAAGGCGCAAGGGAACAGCTAGTAATCTTATAAATAAGAAAGTTTCGATGGATCGATGTTTGTTATTCCGCATCAGAAAAACTCACTGGATCTCGCTAAAATATGGATCAGATCATAAAACGTCAGAGAGAATAAGTAGGCTACCAAATAAGTTTTTTATTACAAATCCGCGGGCGGAGTCGTAGGCGACAGCTATTATGTTTTAATTGCAAACCGGACAACCGCCTAACCTCTGTCAACACTAACTATTGTCTACTTTGTACATATTCCTAGACAACAATAAACAAATTCTTTAAGTAAGGAAAAGGGGAAAGTGCCTCTATATCTATATCTATATCTATATCTATATCTATATCTATATCTATATCTATATCTATATCTATATCTATATCTATATCTATATCTATATCTATATCTATATCTATATCTATATCTATATCTATATCTATATCTATATCTATATCTATATCTATATCTATATCTATATCTATATCTATATCTATATCTATATCTATATCTATATCTATATCTATATCTATATCTATATCTATATCTATATCTATATCTATATCTATATCTATATCTATATCTATATCTATATCTATATCTATATCTATATCTATATCTATATCTATATCTATATCTATATCTATATCTATATCTATATCTATATCTATATCTATATCTATATCTATATCTATATCTATATCTATATCTATATCTATATCTATATCTATATCTATATCTATATCTATATCTATATCTATATCTATATCTATATCTACATATATCTATATCTATATCTATATCTATATCTATCTATACTAATGTTATAAAGAGTAAAGATTTGTATTTTTTATGTTTTGAAATACTTCAAAAAGTACTGCGCTAATTTTAAAAATTCTTTCACCATTAGAAAGGTAAGGTATCTATAAGTAACATAGGCTATATTTTTTCATTTCGGTATTATTGTTTTTAAATTTCACGCGGACGGAGTCGCGGACATAAGCATCAATATACATATGAAAAAATATGGGGTGTCTATTTGTAGTATCAATCATGGTCTAGGCTACTTTTTTATCTTAATATTGCGTGGACGAAGTCGCGGGCCACAGCTAGTCAAAAATAAATTAAGTAATAATTGTGTTACCCTTAACGACACAGGTGTAAGAAAGCGTTGATTTTTCATTCATAGAGAATTCAAGGAATGACGATATAATAGACGTATATATTAAAGGAAATAATTCTTTAATGGTTATGTATATTTCTCATTTTGATTACTTTATCATCACAAGTGTGTATAAGAGCAGTGCAACCTTGGCGCTGCAACGCACACTTCCAGCGACTTTTAGAGAGGTTCGTAGTTATATGAGCGAATTTGTATCGCCCAACTTGGATCATTCTTCTGCCTCTACGCGACGTGATAAATGTGACGCCTGTAAGAAAATTGTATTTACTATTCGCACTTTAATAAATATACCGTATTGAGGGTTTCGATGAAAAACTTGTACTTAATATCGTGACAATAAAAGGCAATAATTCAATACGTCTCTATGTTATTATTTTTATAAAGTATTTAATGGTTATGTTCATTTCGTATCTTGATTATTTCATTTTCAAAAGTGTGTATAAGAGCGGTACAGCCTCTACTATGGGACGAACACACCCATCGACTTTTCAGATTTCTCGTTGCTTTATGTGAAAATCTATATCTTCCAAACTGGATCATCGGCTTTCCCTTTGTCGATGTTATGAAAGCGATAACTGTAATGTAATATGTTTTTCCACAATTAAAGATTCTGCGAGAGGTTAACTGAAGAAATTTACATCAGGGGTTCTCGTCACGACAATTGTCTTAATTAAAAGCTCATCCAATAATTCAATATTATAGTCTAAAGTGTATCAGAATATCAGCGTAGAGTGGGCGTACAGCTTTGACTAAACTATCGCACAACTGTTGTGCGATTGTCGATTGTTTCATAACTAAAAATCGAGTAATGTGCGCACCTCCTTATAAGGTATCAAAGCGAAACTAAACAGTTGTGTGATAGTTTAGTCCAAGGTGTGCGCCCGCTCTTACAATCCTTTAAATTGGACTGCTTGTTAACAGCTCAAAATAAAACAAATTAAATTTAGGTGTATAATTATTAAATTCATTTTAATTTAAAACATGATATAAAAATTATAAAAATCAAATTGAAATTAATATGGTAAATTCAGTGATTATGTACATTTATTATTTTGACGATTTGGTCTTCGATAGTGTGTATGAGTGCTTTGCATCCTCGGTTATTGTGGGACGAGCATACCCAGCGACTTCGTAGACGATGAGTGACTTTGTGAGTAAATTTGTAATTACCCACTACTAACCTCCGACAACCACGGGGCGATGTTTGAAAGTATATCTCTGAAAGAAAACACGAGTCAAATCTAGACCTCTCTTGCCCTCTTAAGTAATGGGAAAGGGAAACGAACTTGGAGGACGAGGAAAGAAATATTGAAACCAGTAAGTTATTAAATTAGCCCGTTTATTGAACTATTGTTATTAAAATAAAATGAATTTATTTTAATAATGCTTATGTTTGTTACGGATCCCTCTTGGATGGTCACGTATTACCGTTGTCAATAGTACTGACAACGGCCACTTATTGACAACGTTAATACGTGACCACCCAAGAGGGTGGTGGGACACACATGACATACATGCCATACATGACACACCTGACATACATGACACACATGTCACACATGACATACATGACATACATGACATACATGACCCATGACACACATGACATACATGACATACTTGACATACATGACATACATGACACATAACATACATGACATGCATGACACATGACATACATGACATCCATGACATACAAGACACACATGACATACATGACTTACATGACACACATGACATACATGACTTACATGACACACATGACATACTTGACATACTTGACACACATGACATACATGACACATGACATTTATGACATACATGACACACATGACACACATGACACACATGACATACATGACACATGAACAACGTCAGTCAGCAGACTGGGATGGGATGCGGGCCTTCTATGCATCCTACCCATGGGGGCAGGTTTGCTTCAATCTGGATGGTCCCGACGCCGTTGCCGACTCTATTGCCGATGTGGTGCTTCAGGGGATGGAACTTTTTGTACCATCGTCTGCGGTGCCCATCGGTGGTAGATCCCGGCCTTGGTTCGGTCATTCCTGTAAGTCAGCTTTACGCTACAAGGGAATGTTACCGTGCCTGGGTCGAAGCGTCGGCAGCGGGGGATGAAACCACCAGCGCGCTCAGAAAGAAGTATAACTACGCCTCCAGGTCCTTCAAAAGAGTAATTGCAAGGGCAAAGTCCGAACACGTGGCCAGCATTGGTGAGAAGCTAGTGCGCCTTCCATCTGGAACCCGCGCGTTTTGGTCTCTCGCCAAAGCTGTCCAAGAAAACTTCTGTCGCCCATCACTACCAACTTTGCGCAGGGGAGACGACTCGTTGGCCCACACTGCTAAAGAGAAGGCCGATCTACTGGTATCACTCTTTGCAGCAAACTCGACACTGGATGACAGAGGTAACTCGCCGCCCAAAATCCCTGGCGGTGGAACCTCCATGTCGGATATCCAGTTCATCCAGAGATCAGTGCGTAAGGCGCTGCGATCTCTGGATTTCAATAAGTCGAGTGGGCCCGACGGCATCCCCCATTGTGCTAAGGACATGCACTCCTGAGTTGGCACCGGTCTTAACGCGTCTCTTCCGGTACTCCTACTCCTTTGGCGTAGTCCCGAATTCCTGAAAGACTGCCCTAATTCACCCGATCCCGAAGAAAGGCGATAGCTCTGATCCGGCAAACTACCGACCTATTGCCATAACCCCTTTGTTCTTCAAAACAATGGAGTCCATTATTAATTGCCAGCTGATGAGGTACCTGGAGGAGCACCAGCTGTTAAGCGATCGCCAGTACGGTTTTCGTCAGCGCCGCTCAGCTGGTGATCTTCTTGCGTACCTCCCTCACAGATGGGCGGAGGCAATTGAGAACAAAGGGGAGGCTCTAGCGGTAAGTTTGGATGTAGTGAAGGCCTTCGATCGGGTGTGGCACAAAGGGCTTCTTTCGAAGCTCTCTTCCTACGGGCTTCCCGAGAAACTATGCGCCTGGATTGCCAGCTTTTTGGAGGGTCGGAGCATCAAGGTCGTTGTCGTCGGTGCATGCTCTGACCCCAAACCAATTAATGCTGGTGTCCCACAGGGCTGTGTACTGTCGCCCACTCTCTTTCTCTGCATAGCAATGACTTGTTGCATTTCAGTAACGTCCATTGTTATGCAGATGATAGTACGGGTGACGCTCTGTACACGGCCCGCGCTAATGTTTCTCGGGATAACGTCAACGAGTACCGGAACAAACTTGTGTCGGAACTAGAGACCCTTTTGGGTAAAGTCTCGGATTGGGGGCGACAAAACCTTGTCGAGTTCAACCCCAAAAAGACACAAGTTTGCGCGTTTTCCGCCAAAAAACAACCCTTTGTCGTTAACCTCAACTTTGAGAACACTCCCCTGGCTGCCACAGCCAGCATCGGTATTCTCGGCGCTGACATATCAAGTGACGTCCAATTCCGCGGTCATCTGGAAGGGAAGGCCAAGTTGGCCTCCAAGAAGCTTGAAGTGCTCGGGAGAGCGAAGCAGTATTTCACGCCAGCCCATCGTCTGCAGTTATACAAAGCACAGGTTCGGCCACATATGGAATACTGCTCGCATCTCTGGGCCGGAGCTCCTAAATACCAACTCCTTCCTTTTGACCGCGTGCAGCGACGTGCCACTCGAATCGTCAACGACCGGGGTCTTACCGATCGGCTTGACTCGTTGGCTTTGCGAAGGGACGTTAGTTCCCTTTGCATTTTCTATCGCCTCTACCACGGGGAGTGTTCCGAAGAATTGTTTGGAACTATACCTGCCGCTGAGTTCCGTCACCGCACGAGTCGACCGAGTGCCAAATTTCATCAATACTACCTCGATGGTTGGCATTCCACAACGACGAGGTTTTCACGTAACTTCCTGCCTCGTACAGCCGCGTTGTGGAATACTCTGTCCTCAGCGGTATTTCCAAACAGTTACGACTTAGGGGCCTTCAAGAAAAGAGTGTACTCCTCCCTTAAAGGCCGGCAGCGCATCTGCAGTTCCCTTGGCGTTGCAGATGTTCATGGGCGTCGGATCAACTAGCATTAAGCGATCCGCTGCTCGTTTGCCCCCTTCTACTATTAAAAAAAAAAACAACCTTTGTACGCATGCGTCGACAAACCTACCGACTTTTCATATTGCTTGTATTTTTACTAAACTTGTAATTTATACCTTCCGATCTAAATCATTCTCTTACCACATTGTGATAATGTGAAACAGAAATCTGGCAATACATCAATCAATGCATTAAGAGAGCGCACACATTTGACTAAACTATCGCACAACTGTTTAGTCTCGCTTTGATTCCTATGAGGTTATTGAGGTGCGGACACTACTCAATTTTAGTTGTGCAACTAAACAATTGAATTGGCTGCGAAACAACCGACTGTCGCACAACAGTTGTGAGATACTTTAGTCAAAGGTGTGCGCCCGCTCTAAGAACTCAATTAAAGTCCTATAGTATGAAACTATACAGTATCCGAAAGAAATTTTTGTTTGTTTGATAATGCTATTTATTGTACTTGCAATAAAGATAATTATCCAGTAATGTGCTGATTCTTCATATAGACAACATCCCCTTCAATAGTGTGCACGAGCGCTTTGCAATGGAACCTTTGGTGTGACGAGCAACGCCATCTCATCTTCACTCCTCTAGATCCATTTAACCTATATTTATAACCGCCGAGAATCAAAACCATGACGTTTTTCGGTGTGGTATAGATTATTGGTGTCATATCTAAAACAACACAATTTCGTTAGTAATAGTAGAGATACCTATACAAGTAAAGACCGATAAGTTGCATAACTCCGTTTTTGTAGAATTAAAAAAATGCGTGTAGCCTATGTGTGATTATATATTGATGCTTTTGTATTTTGTTTTTCTTGTTTTTGTTTTACATGCTTTTGTTTTTCTTCATGTCTACATTTATGCCAAATTTCATCAAGTCTATTTTGTCAAAGGGAATGAAAAGGACGATATAATCCTTTTTAATTAGTTGTCGAATTTTACGGTAGAGTAATGTACAGAAATAATTGATCAAGTTTTTAATAAAATTATAATTTCTGATTAAAAAACTTATGTGATTTACTGACAAAGGTTTTTTTTAAATCCCAGTGATATGTTCGTTTTTTACATAAACGACACGATCATTACAAGTGTGAACAATCGCTCGACAACCGCAGCGTTCGTGTGTAGCGCACCGCCATCTCAGCTTGGGCTTGTCACTACTTCCGGCTCGTCCACTTAAACGATATTTATATCCGCCGAGTAATAATATCTTCGCTGATTTAGACGTTGTATAAATTGTAGGGGTCATTTCTAAAACAATGTTTCTATTAGTAAATCATCAACTTGCACTTATCTCTAAGATTTGGCACAGTATGTATATGCTACTCTTCCATACATCTTCTGTCATATCTGATTTCACTTCCTAGTTTATATTAGTAAATAACTACATATCAAATACATTCTAACTTAATAAAAACCCTAATTTCCCGAATGATTTTTAAAATAATTGACTCTGTTTTAAGATATATAATATAAACCATTTATTTCACGTTAAATTATATACATAGAAACATAAAAGTTATCTTCTCAGATCCTATATGCTCAATTGGCCAATACAGTTGGTCAGTAAAGCCAATAACTGTACTGGCAACTGGCTCATTGTGAACGCTAACTGGCAACAGTGACTAAACTGGCCAACTGTATTTATCAAGTGTGAAGCGGGCGTTATGTAAAATGTATGACGCTACATACCTCTTTTTATTAATTCTGTTCCTTACACTGACACTAGAATTAGTCATATCACAGTTTCAAAATAAAATAACAAGCAAGTAATTCACAATTCTATTACATTTCAATATCTACTTTACAACTATAATGCAGACCACACACGTTATGTTTTTACCTTATACTTTAGGTTGTATGACAAAATTGTTCAGTCATGAGTAATGTTAAACTGGCATACTTAAGCTTGTCAGATTAAAAACATAAAGTATGTGGACATCATCATACCCTTGTTCCTATGTGGACATAAGCTTAACTTGTTTAAATATGGTCATGCATCTCTCGGGTCCTGTGCAAAAGACCGCCTATGGTGTAATAATATGCTCTACACCCACGTTTTACGCAGCGCCAACGGACTCTATCCTTGCCTTCAGATTGCTGGTAAAATTTGTGACTTTTGTATAGCATACTTATTTTTCCATTCGAGTTTTTAATAAACATAGCTGTAACAATTACATTTTAGTGGATAAATGTTACTATGAATTATTACTCTACAAAGCGTTAATTCATTTTCCACTGAGCGGCTAGTCGCGCGACTCTAGCCGCCGTTTTTTTTTTTTTATTTTATTTTTATTTTTATTTATTAAAACTTTGTACACAAAAGAATATAATTTTATACAAATTGAAAGGTTGTAGTACAGGTGAGCTTAACTCTATAAGAGTTATCTCACAGCATACCATTCGATACAGAGAGGATGTTTAGTGGGTAATGAGTGTGCACAAGTAGACATAAGTACTCTAATAACTTAATAAACATAGCTGTAACAATTACATTTTAGTGGATAAATGTTACTATGAATTATTACTCTACAAAGCGTTAATTCATTTTCCACTGAGCTGCTAGTCGCGCGACTCTAGCCGCCGTTTTTTTTGAAGTCGAGTGACTTATTTCCCGCTGTGCAAAATCTGCGTGCAGCTAGAAGCGCGTTGCGTTGCTAACCGCGCTAGTGGAAATGACATTTATTAATTGGAAACAATACTGGGCTTGATTAAAAGTAAAAAATTAAAGATTTAATAGAATACAATAAAAAAGTTACGTCGTCTGAAAAACTTTATTTATATAGAGTGAAACTAAATTGTCATTAGCGTAGTTCCAATTATAAATCTATACTAATATAATAAAGCGTAAACACACACTTCTTTGTTGCCTAAGATGTCAGCAATTACAGCATATTTTTGAATAATTCTTTTTTTAATAAAAAGCCCTACATTTACGTCATGCTTTAGGCTATATATTTTCACGCCATTAAACTTAGGGGTAAATATTTTGGATAAAAACCCTAATGTGGGAAAGAGACCATAAGTTGCTGCCAACATCAAGAAAGAAAAATTGCTAAGGTTTGTCATGTCATGTCATGTCATGTCATGTCATGTCATGTCATGTCATGTCATGTCATGTCATGTCATGTCATGTCATGTCATGTCATGTCATGTCATGTCATGTCATGTCATGTCATTTTGACATTTGCTATTGATAATTTGGTAAACAATAAAGAAAGATTTTATAATTTTATGCGGATGAAGTCGCAAGAGAACAGCTAGTTATAAATATAAAATAGTTGTTAAACTGCCATATGCCATAAATTAATGTGTGTGATTCTTGAGTACAGCTGTAACTTCACCGTCATACATTCTAGCCCTAGCCGGGCACTTCTTACTAATTCTTTTGGAACAATACCACGTCGTGCAACCTCGTGTCTCCTTGATATTACTGGAGTACGTGTGACTGCCTATTTTAAGAAGATATCCACCCGATCGTAGGCGAATCAATTCGCAACCTGCAATAAAGCTTATATGAAAAGGATATAAAATATAATTAGCTATGATCATACTTAGTTTCTACATAGTTTGGGTTAACAGCGTCTCTGTAGCGGCAATAGCCTAATGGTTAAGGGTATGGACTCCTATCGGGTAGAGATTTCGAATACCTACATTCGACTATCGTTAACCATTCCTATTAGAGCTTAGTTGGAATAATACAAGAAATAGTAGTAAATTAAAAACAATCTGTTAATATTTCGTGTAAAAAATCAATAAAATTGTTGATGATAAAATGTGAATCAATTTTCTGCAATGAAAATCAGATTTTATAGATTAACATTTATTCTACAAAAATATTTATTTTATTTTTATTTATTTAAACTTTGTACACAAAAGAATATAATTTTATACAAATTGAAAGGTTGTAGTACAGGTGAGCTTAACTCTATAAGAGTTATCTCACAGCATACCATTCGATACAGAGAGGATGTTTAGTGGGTAATGAGTGTGCACAAGTAGACATAAGTACTCTAATAACTTAATAAACATACAGTACTATACATATACTAGAATAGATACATAATAATAATTATTTACATTCTAATCAAATTTCCATCATATATTTTATATTTAACTGGTAAGTGACTATGTTCACCTTTGGTGCTAACTACTCTTTGATTTGAGTCAAGTACAACTCTCACGATGCAACCATGCTTTGACGAGCATCGCCAATTTGTGATCCCTTTCTTTATACAATTACCAACCAAATAATATGTATGGTCGCGAAACAACAGCGTTTTATTCCCATAACGTGATTTAACAAACGTAATATCTGTAAAAAATATTAAATTATTTTATCTATCAGATCTTATCAGGTAATTTAAATTAAGTAGTTTAACAGTGGTAGAGCCCGCTTTAACATCTTCGCACGAATGGGCCGGCTCACCCGGTGTAATACCACGACCACACAGAAAACAGGCGTGAAGTGGAAGCAATTCCGCGTTTCGTTTGATGAGTGTGGTGCCGGAGGCCTAATTTTAGTCCATTTCCTTTCCACCCTTTTCTTAAGAGGAAAGGAAGGGAAGGAAAAGTGGATTTGACGGTGGAGGAGACGCATAGGCAGGGGAAATGTCCTCTTCATGTGCGTCTCCTCCCCGTCAATTAAGGGTAGGCAACGTCAATCAAGGTTAGGCATTTAAAATATGTATAACTTTAAACTGTTTGAGTTTTTACAAATACATATAATGTTCCTAAGATATGGGTTTAAAATTGTACAGAACAAACAGTTTATGGTTTGAATGGTTTATTGTTTCTTCTTCCACTTGACCTTATCCCTTAGGGAGGGTCGGCACAGTATGTGCTGTTCTTCCATACATCTCTATCAGCCGTCATATCTGAATCCACTCCTTTAAGCTAGCCTCTTTCACACAATCCATCCATACTTTCTTCGGTCTTCCTCTACTTTTGTAGCCATCCACATTCAATCTTAACACTTTCTGGTTTATGTCCCCATCGTCTCGTCGTATAACATGTCCATACGTAAATGTATGTCACTGTAATTTTAATAATTAATGATAATATCGCGAATATGAATCTTATATTCAAGAAAGTTAAAGTTTTAATAGTAGTAGTGTGCGGTTTTGTATTTAAATAAATTAAATTAGCTAAACCGATTAAACGTTAAGTGTGAGGGGTCATTCGTATTCCATCCCTGGGTTGTTAATTCTACTTTCTAATTAATTAAATCTTACTAATCTTACTAATATTATAAATGCGAAAGTTTAGATGGATGGATGGATGGATGTTAGTTAGAGTTTGTAGCCTAAACGGCTGAAGGGATCTCTGTTATTTGGCATAGATGTAGAGGATAATCTAGAAGAACACATAAGCTACTTGCTTTTGTTTTTTTTTATTCCGCGCGGACGGAGTCGCGTGCGAAAGCTAGTAATTTATATTTGAGTTCTTATCATACAATCCTTATGTATTTTGTAATCATATGGTATGTGGTTGTGTTTGCCTTTCTCGGCGATAAGTTTCTTCTTCGACTTAAGTACAACTTTAGCGAGGCAACCTTTGTGATTGAAAGATGAGCAACGCCAGTTTGTTGTGTCTTTACTTATGCATTTATTAACAAAACTGTACGTGAAATTACCCAAAAGAACCATATCTTTTCCATAACGAGATTTAGCAAACATAAGCTCTGTGAAAAATGTACAAAAATTAATGAAATGCTCCGTTTTTTTACTTAATTCTACTTAAGACTTAGAAGAAGATAGTGTTTTATGTCTAAGAAGACACTCCCTTCTTAATTCCTAAATAAGCGTGACTGATAAAAATGTAAAAATTGTGTAAATCAAACACATTTCGACTTTTTAAGTACGTTTTTTCGACACCAATTAGAGTTTCACTATTTAGAGTGTAACTATTTACATAGCACGCAACAAAAATTACTTTGCAATATAATTAGTAAGAGCGGGCGCACACCTTTGACTAAACTATCCGACAATTGTTGTGAGATTGTCGATTGTTTCGCAGCCAATTCAACAGTTTTGTTGCACAACTAAAGATCGAGTAGTGTGCGCACCTCCATATAAGGTCATAGGCCAAAGCGCGACTAAACAGTTGTGCAATAGTTTTGTCAAAGGTGTGCGCGAGTTTTAAAAATTACAGATTATCTTTTTTTTTCTCTATACTAACATTCAATGAACTAACAAAGTTTTAAGACATTTTAAAAATCTTTAAATATTTCTCACATTAAAATAGGAATCAACGTTGAGACGAGATTTTATAATATTTACAATGATTTAAATAAATAATATTACAATAAAGCTATTAACTTGCTAGTGACTTAAAGACATTTATAGATCAGGTTAAGTTTTAAAGTTATTACACTGGTATTTTTGGCTTTATAACTTGTACTTGTGGAACATGTCATGTCAATTCGCAAAGTTCTCTACAACCAACTTTTATGCGACAATTTTTTTCTTAGCTTAATATTTACAAACTAACAGAATACCATAAAATACGAATTAGTTCACTTTATGCGGTGGGCATTTGGCAGACCAATCAGACCAGTCAGACCAGTAAGAGATCCATCTTCAGGGTAAGGTTAATACGGTCTTGTTCCCGCTTATGTCTCTCCAGGCACGTCAGGAAAACCGTGTTTTCTTATTAGTACAGTATAATATATCACGAAAGTTTGAATAACTTAGAATTTAATGCCTTTGGTTTTCAGATGGTAACATTTTGGTGACTACAGTATTTACAGGAATATGTGTAAATAAGACTTTCATACCACATACTTACTTAACATCAAGTTAAATTAATTCCCCATTCCTTTAGGTACCGCCTTAGTTACTACGATGCTCTAGGACCTCTAATAGACCTAACACACCATGAAATCTAATAAATGAATCTTAAACTTTAACATAGAAACCGTTTTCGATGATGTATTTAGGTGGCAGGTGATTGTGGTCAATGAAGGCGTTGGTTATACTGTTAGCGTCGCTGGTGAGGATGAGCCGTGCCCGACAACGGCCGCCCTGGGTGCAACTCCAGATTTGAGACCTATTGTTACGCTTGTGCAAGTAGAAAGTATACCCGTTGAGAATGCCGAGCTGTCGGCCGCCAGGCTTGAACACCCATTGCACTGAAAGTATGCCAATACGTGTATATCTATTCTTAGTCGATAGAAGATTGCTATGGGCATTAGAAGACAAAATTGAAGTGCCGATAGACATAGGGTGAGATAAGAGAAATTGAAGAAGATAATATATAAAATATACGTTATTATGTATTCCTCTCGTTAATGTACATCTCTAATCGGATGTGTTGAAAGGACAATAAAATAAAATTTAAAATACTATTCGCATATTATCGAGGTTATGAAAGAGATTCAATTAATTTCAAACCGGTTACACCTATATACTTTACAACAAAACACCATTAAGTACATTTATATAAAAACTAGAGAGTCGCATTGACACAAAGTGAGTTCTGTCATCGGACAGTATGAGTAATAAGGCTACTTCGTGGCTAGCCACCTTGCCCAAGCCGCCCATGGTCCCATGCCGCCTTGATATAATACATTTCTATAGCTTTAAATCTTAATGAAGTATCCATGTCGTATCAAGAATTGTGGTGGCAAATGATTCTGGTCGAAGATAGCACGTTTAATTTTCAAATTCTCTGTGATGCTAAAGTTGGCTTTGCATTTTTTCCCTCTTGTGCTCTTGCACAACAGTTGTATGTTGGAGTGACGTTTGTGCAGATAGAATATATGCCCTGCGACAACAGCCAGTCGCTTACCATCGTGCTTTAATACCCACCGCACTGTAAATTATACATGAAGAAGGTTAATAAACTTAATAAATGGCTGTAAAATTAAAAAGAATCTCAACAGGGCAAAAGACGATAAAACTATACTTATTAGCTTCTGCGTCGATAGGGTAGGGGGCAGAGGTAGTCGAGGGCAAAAGCCAGTTAGAATTTTTTTTTATAACATAAGGTGGCAAACGAGCAACCGGCCACCTAAATCCACCAAAATGGCGAAGCGACCGCTGCCCATAGACATCCGCAATTGCAGATGCGTTGCCTACCCTTATCCAACAGAGAAGGAGACACACATAAAGAGGATATTTCCCCTTCCTATACATCTCCTCTACCGTCAAATCCACTTCACCTTCCCATCCTCTCCTTATAAGAAAACGGTGGTAAAGAGAAAGGGACTTAAATTAGGCCTCCGGCACCACACTCATCAGACGAAACACGGAATTGCTTCCATTTCACGCCTGTCTTCTGTGTGGTCGTGGTATTACACCGGGCGTGCCGGCCCATTCGTGCTAAGATGTTAAAGCGGGCACTACCACTGTTGAAAAAAAGAAATAAAATATCGGAAATAAATTGTATAAATCAAAATAATCATTAATAGCATTAGTTAAATAATTTAATTAAATCTCTCAAAAACTAAGACGAACACCCAATTTATCTAAAAATAAGTAAAAAAAACCATTGTAAAATTTTAATTGGTTAATTGTATAGTTTTTGTAATAGTACCTATAAGGAAAAATTGTTTAAGCGTTTGTATTCTTAAACATCCAAGATATAACGTTAGAAATTATTTGTCTAAATTTTTAAATAATAGCCCTGTCTTATAATAAAGTTGGGCGGCAGATGATCGTGGTTAAGATCAGAACGAATGGGGCGATTCTCCTTGGAGACAGTGAACCGTGCCTTGCACTGCTTCCCGGCGGTGCACCTCCAGATATTTGTGAAGTTTGACTCGTAGCTGCAGTAAAATGTGAAATTATTGACCACAGCCAATTGCTTACCGTTACGTTTTTTAACCCATTGAACTGCAAAGAAAACAAACTATTAGTAAATAAATAAATTACAATACGAATCTCGTCTGTGTGATGAAATCACGGATAGAATTCAAAGTTCTGCCTAAGAAAAGATTGATGATGGTTCCAACGGATAAATCTATTCCCAATACGGCTAAAAGTCGATGGTTCAAAAAATGCGTTTTTTTCAGTGAGATATTTTAATGTAAATAAGTACCTAAATGTTAACGTTAAGATACAACAATAACGCATCTAATATTTTATATATTACAAACAACATAATTATTATTATATATTACATGATGGTTTAATTTATTTTAAACTACTGTTATACAAAATATACCGAGCCCTACTAAAGCACCACTTTTGCTAGTATTAAAAAATTGTACATAATATACCGCTTTTTACAAAATTAACATAACTATTTCTTGTTGCACTCATCGTGTCATTTCGAAATCTACACTAAAGGTCTCCTTTAGCGCTCAATTCTCGGCTCTGAGTGCCACAGTAGATTAAAATTTCAAATAAGTTCCATCTTGTATAATGTAATTTCTGGCCTAGTGGAAATTTTCGAAACTGCTCCTTAAGAAGAATTCACCATTGTTGTTTGATAAATAAATCGCAATGCAAAACTAAAAACCAGCCAGAAACATTCTTACTTCTTTTTGTAAGGTAGGTTTCCACGGAAATTGCACCAAAAGAATTTTTGCAATTTTAATATCCGTCACCGTAGTAATGACCACAAGATAATTTCATATTTTTTTATTTCATCATCTCAAATTGCTAGGAATGAAATAAGTTATGACCTCTGGCTTACATCAGACTTTAGGTTTTAGGTCTCTGTCTTACAGTGATCTAGAACTAATTGAAAACAGAAATCTAGACCGCTAAGGCAATGCCTTGATATAAATCTT
Source organism: Papilio protenor (assembly GCA_029286645.1). NCBI lineage: Eukaryota > Metazoa > Arthropoda > Insecta > Lepidoptera > Papilionidae > Papilio > Papilio protenor. The sequence continues at coordinate 7,287,681 of JAGSMZ010000004.1, read as the reverse complement.
TATTATATTTTTCTTTTATTTAAAAATATTAGTAGATTTTTGTTAATTTACTAATATTTCCTTTAACCATTCCAACTAAGGCTTGTGCTAGGATATGGTTAACGACAATAGTCGAATGGCGGGATTCGAACCCTCGACCTCACGATCGGTAGTCCGTACCCCAAACCATTAGGCTATTGGCGCTTCAATAACAATAAATATTATTTTACATATTTACAATATACAATATAATCTTTAAATTGATGTAGCGTAAATTTCCTGTTTATTTTTACGTGTCTTATTTTGTTTGATATATATGCCATCCTCTACTATATACTTTTGGCACTTATGTTGATGATTCAAACATCCTTTAATAAACATTAATTGATCATTCGATAGTGTGAATCTGGCCTTACATCGTCCACCCTTAGTGCAGCGCCACACTTGCGTAAAACTGCATTGTTTTTCCATATAAAATGTGTAATCTTGAACCAAAGCTAGGACTTTTCCTGAAGGATTTCTCACGAACTGTACTGAAACGTAGATTGCAATTGTTAATAATCGTCTACAATTGAAATAAAATAATTTTATGTATTATATCATTATTTAAAAAGCAAAAAACAATGACTGGTGGTTTGAAAAAAAAATTGCCATCGACTAACATATTTATTAAATTAATTTTGGAATCTTAAATTCAAACAGTGATGATCTAAGAATTATACACTGGTAAATCGTATCTAGGAACGTAAATGAGGAGAAGCAGCTGTCGCCCGTGACTTTGTCTATTACATTAATGAAATTTACAAATATATCCTTCAGTTCAATAGTATGCTTTTCTGTGCCTGAATAAAGATAGATTGTTGAATTATCTATTTCAATGATAATTCTACAATTTATAAAGACATTTTATGACAGTTTTATGCTGGGTTGCCGAAGTTTACATTTATTTTATCATTAGATTTACGTTGTTCTAAGTTTCAACGTAATAAAACTCGAGTTACGTAGTTCGGAAGCGCATTTCATGATGTTATCGAACCAAGAACAATGGTTAAAAGTACCTCAGAAACCGACCATTAATGAAACACGTTTTCGGTAAACAATTTATTTCTTTAATGATAATTCGTTTTTGTAATATCGACAAAATTTAAAACAATGTGCAACAAAAATGACTTAGTAGCTACAGATTAACTAAATAACTAAATGTTCCGTACTTTTATTATTAAATAAATATTAAGTATTCCCCGTAGTAGAGAAGATAAGGAGTAAAAGGTTAGCATGGTATGGGTATTATGAGGAGGGATGAATCGCATGTTACAAGGAGAACGTTAGTTGTGAGTATGGAAGGGTACATCGGTAGAGGTAGACCTAGAAAGAGATGGATGGATTGTGTAAAAGGTGACATGATCAAAAAGGGAGTGATGACTGAGATGACGTATGATAGAGTTATGTGGAGGACAAAAACCTGTTGCGCCGACCCTACGGGAGTAGGATAAGGAGATGATGATGATGATTAAGTATTCCATCTATCCTAAGAGGTTATTTCTCATAGTTGTAACTATGCGATAGAATATTTTATTTATTTGAATAAATATTAAAATTTAATTAAATAACCGTCACGTAGAAGAAATTTCGGAGGCTTGTGATTATGAGTGTAGTGGCCACGAAGTACATTTAAATCATTGTCGACGAGGAATCTCGCTTTGCACAAGCGTGTGAGGGTACATCGCCAACTTGTCGTTGTTCTACTTTTATAGTCTACTGAGAAAGTATAACCATTTACTATAGCCAGCTGTTTGCCATTTGTCCTTTTAACAAACCTCACTGCAAAAAAAAAGCTAATATTGATTGCTATAAATGTACAAAAAAATTACTTAATTAAATTATTTAAACTTTCGTGAGACATTTTATAACTAATTATTTTTATTTATCACGTTTACTTTTTTTTTGAGTGCGAGGCGCGACGCTACCGCGACACAACCCCATTAACTCTCGCCCCGAAGAAGGACCCCCGTAGGGTCCGAAACTGGTTGGTGCCGTCAAAGAAAAAAGTAAACGTGAGTAAGAGCCGTAAGATAATTAGTTAAAAAATGACTTAATAGTTATTTATACCTGAAGTATTAAAAAATTATCAATGGATGGTTTGTTAATAATTTAAAATTAAAATACTTATTATTAATAAAAACAACATTTAATTAAATCAAAGTGTCTAATAATTAATAAAAATTGCAATTTGCCAAGGATGAGAATAAGTGAAAAAATCAAATAAAAGATCCTTATGAATAGAATATGGTTAAGAGTTAAAAAAAAAAAAATAGTTAAGGTTTTTTTGCTGTATTTACTACTTATATTTTTTGTTTTTCATTTGATTTGTACACTGTGTTTTTCTTTATTTCATTGTAATTTTGCATTCTAAAGTGTAAATGATTAAAAGGTGCGACGCCTATAAACCCCATGATTGGTTTGGCGGGAATGACTTATGTCTCATTTATGTATTTATTTTGGAAATAAAGAATTAAAAAAAAAAAAAAAGTTTTTTACGGACGTTTAAACCCACAGTCTATAAGTTACATATACCGTCTTCTATGAAGAGTTTTCGGGGCGGATGATTGTGTTCATTCGCATATTGTATAACCCGTCCATATTTAGAAGTTGCTTTACAACTTGCATTCTGCTTGCAGCGCCAGTACACATTTTTCTCAAAATAAATCCTACGCTTCAGCATGTGTCCATTGATTATCAGTACCTGTGTGCCTCGAAAATTTTTTGCCCATATCACTAAAATATTATAAATATATCATAATTAACTGAAGCAAGAATAATTATTTGGTTGTTATCGCAGTAATTTAATAATTTAAAAACATAAGAAGTCCATAAGAATCGATTTCTTCTACTAAATTCATATTAAACCCGCGGTCAAGAAACTCACAACAGCGCTGCACGACGAGTGGAGTGCACAGTGGGCTAAACTCTCGCCTTACATAGACATTCAAAATATCAAATGAAAAATGTCTGCCAGTTTTTAGGACTGGTGGTTGCTTCATCGATATGGTTCATAGTCCTTAATAAGAAGAAAGATTTTAGTCCGCTGTGCCCTCCTCCGCCCGTCTTGCTGCTCGTCGTTTCGTGATTCGGCCTAAGGGACGTTTTTAATCACTAATGAGATATCTTAAAATATGTATCTCTCGTCCAGTGGTATATTTTGATGTAGATTACATTTTAATGTAACATCCATTGCGTATAATATATTTCGGAGCTTTATGGCGGTGAGTATAGTAGCCACGAATTAAACTAAAATCGTTATCGGAGACAAATCGCGATTTACAAATATAGCAAGAGGTGCATCGCCAAACGAGTGTCCTTTTCGTTCTGTAGGCCAAATAGAAAGTAAAACCATTAACTATGGCCAATTCTTTACCATTTGACTTCTTCACGAACATTACTGCAAAATAAAAGTAACATTGTTTAACAGGAATTTACATCAAGATAATTTATTTATAATTAGAGTATACAAGGATCAATAACTGGTTTGTTTTAAAAATTGTAAAATCAAAACACTTATTCTTAGTAGAATCTAAATTTAATTATATCATTTTTTATGCAACAACTAATCAAAAACTTGTTTATACTGTAATATATCAAACTTTAGGATTACAAGTGAAAAAAATCTAAGTATAGTAAATAATGTATGAAATATTTTGCATACTGCCGAAACACATGCTTCTCATTCTCATCGAGGAAACAGAAATAACATGTCAACAGTTGAAATTCGCTCACCAATATTAGCGTGGAACTCCACTGACGTAACACTTATACATGTTGTTTCTTTTTCAACGAGGTTGAGGCTGTCGACTGATTCTATACGTGTTTACAATGGAATCCTACTTTAATACAAGTTATTTGTAACAAACACCGTCCCTTACAACGTATTCTCGTGCCGGATGATTGTGCTCACCCGCATAGCGTATAACCCGTGCGAGTTTAGAGGTCGCGTTAGCTTTACAACGTGTATTCTGCTTGCAGCGCCAGTACACAGTGTCTCCGCAGTATTTGCTACAGTTCAACACGTGGCCATTGATTATCAGTACATGTGTGCCGCGATTGGTCCTGGCCCATTGCACTAAAAATGCACCATAATTAACATATGTGTGTAAATTAACTTGGTCATTTAATGGTTAGTAAATCTACACTAAGGGCGTCCTTAACCATTTAATGACTGTGACCTTTTCTTTAGCTAGTCAAACTCATTAAATGGTAATTATAGTTTTAAATGAAAGTGCAAAATTAAATGTAAAGTGATAAAATCGAATATTTCAAATGAAACAATTTTGAATTCAATATTGTTATTGTTTTTGTATCATAGACAAAATTAATATAATGTAACCTAGTTGACTTGGACAGGACATATACTGACGACAAATAAGGATAATTGGACTAAGTTATGGAGTGGTTTCCATGGGACGAGAAAGGACAAAGATGACGTCAAACGAAGAGGTGGGAAGATGACTTACCGAATGGATGGAGAAGAGTAGCTCGGGACAGAATTACTAGATAACGTAGCTTTTAAGTGTTGAAAGAATTTTGTAATCTTCCTAGTACTGTTTGAGTTATTTAAATGTATACAAAAATGCAAATCCTTTGTCTTTATAATATTAGTATCAACTAGAGTTCATAGAATGCGTCAAAACGTTAGATAAGAAAGGCTTATCTATCCATCTATCTAAAATTTATAATAACATCCGTTGCGTACAATAAATCTGGGAGCGACGTGGTTGTGAGTGTAGTTGCCACGAATTAAATTTAAATCATGGTCGGCGACAAATCGCGACTTGCAAACGTGTCCAGATGTGCAACGCCAACATGTCGTCTTTTTCGTTTTGTACTCCAAAAAGAAAGTATAACCATTCAGGATAGCCAAGGGTTTGCCGTTTTCTTTTGTCACCAACTTTACTGCAAAACAATATTTGTTAATTATTAATTTCAATATTTTTTAATCGTTATCTCTAAACTATGTAATATATTGGGATTATTAATTGATAATTTTACTATAAAGTTATATAATTAAAACATTTACTGTATTCTCCAAAAAATATAATTAAACTACAGTTTAGTTAAACACTTGTTTTAACTATTTCACAAATTCGCATTTCGCAATCTTCACATAATAATATTTCAAGAGCTATGAATTGCCACAAATCCGAGCCGTCCGCTCGAGTCACTGCATAATTCAATTCGCTTCAATAAAACCTAAATGTTCAGATATTTTAAATAAAACAATAGATAAATACTCTGAATTTTTATAATTGACGGTTGATATTTCTTTGCTCTATACAAAATAACATTTTAACATAATATTCGAGTTGTCCGGTGTCGGCATCTATTAGTTTCGATCCCATCGGGAATCTCAGCGAGAACCAAATCGCGCCGCAAAACAATACCATTCCCATTCTGAAGGGCCCTAATGAGCTCAAAAAACGACGCCGTTATCGGATAATTTCTCACGCAAGATTATATAGTTTAACATGAAGGCCGTTACGTATAGTAAATTTCGGTGCGTCGTGTCTATGTGTATAGTTGCCACGAAGTATTTTAAATTCATTGTCGACGACGAATCGCGATTTGCAGATACGATTAGATGTGCATCGCCAACAAGTCGTCGTTTTCGTTTTGTAATCGGAATAGTAAGTAAAATTAATTATGGCCAATTGTTTGCCATCTGACTTTTTCACCAACATCACTAAAAATAAATTGTATTATTGTTCATACAGAAAAATAGCTTAAAATCATTTATTAGTTATGTAGTAAAGTGTAATATAGGGATTGTCAATAATTGACTTTGTTTATCATTTTTCAAATTAAAACACGTATTGTTAATATAATCAACATTTAATTGCATCAAAATTTTACAACCAACAATGTTGGAACTTGTTTATAAACGGTATTTTAAAAAGATATCTACGTACACTAAAATAACGTATGAAATATTTTTATTAAATACACATCCTTCTCATTAATTTCGAATAAAAACAGAACTACATGTTTGAGCAGTTCAAATTCACTCACGAACATTTAAACGTGAAATTCCACTGCCGTAACTCATGGACATATTTTTTTATTTTCAACGGGAACGAGATGGCCAATTGGTTTAATACGTGTGTGTTTACATTTAAAACCCAAACTTACACAAGCTTTATTTGTAACAAACACCGTCCCTTACGATGTATTCTCGTGCCGGATGATTGTGCTCACCCGCATAGCGTATAACCCGTCCAAATTTAGAAGTCGCGTTAGCTTTACAACGTGTATTCTGCTTGCAGCGCCAACACAGTGTCTCCGCAGTATTTGCTACAGTTCAACACGTGACTATTGATTATCAATACATTTGTGCCACAACGCATCCTGGCCCATTGCACTAAAATATTTTAAATAACATCTGAAGCGAGATTCTTTGTTTCTTATTACCAAAATTTAATGGATACCAATTCACCATTAAGCAACGTTCTGTGCGTAATGACTGTGACCACTTAGTAAGCAAGACAACATCCTTCGACAACTTTTATACAGTGTTTATAGAAATCTTTTGATATTTTAATTGAAACACGTTTTAGATACATCACTTGACATTTTTTCCTTTTAATTTTTTAATGTCATAATAAAATTAATATTTAATATAATAACCGTTACGAACAACAAATCTGGGAGCATCGTGGCTGTGAGTGTAATTGCCACGAACCATATTAAAATCGTTATCTACGACGAATCGTGATTTGCAAGTACGAGTAGAGGTACATCGCCAACATGACGTCGATTTCATTTTACAGACCTTATAGAAAGTATAACCATTCACTATGGCTAATTGTTTACCATCTGCCTTTTTCGCCAAGATCACTGCAAACGATTGTATTATTGTCTATCTAGAAATGTACCAAAAAATATATTATTAGTCTAACTAAAGTAGATACAGATTGTCAATGTCTGATTAGGTTTAAAATTAAAACGCTTATTCATGAATCCACATTTAATTATATCAAAGTTTTCATACAACTACTAATCAAAACTAATTATGTGTAATCTTATTTGTAACCTAACTTATTAATACTTTCGTGAGAACAAATCATGTTTTAACACACGTCTGCTTCGGTGCAAGTCGTGCCGGGCTGTGACGAGTATACGTTAATCCACTTACTCTAGGACAACGAAGTAAACGAGTTTTTTAATTAATTTATAAACTTAATATAAATGTTTAGGGTTAGAAGTGACAACTAATTAATCTACGTACACAAATCATCATCTCCCCTGCCTTATCCTACTCGCGTAGGGTCGGCGCACCGGGTTTTCGTCCTCCAAATAACTCTATTATCCGTCATCTCAGATCATTCCCTTTTTGTTCATGTCACCTTTCACGCAATCCATCCATCTCTTTCTAGGTCTACCTCTACCGGTGTACCCCTCCACATTCATAACTAACGTCCTTCTTGTTACATGCGATTCATTTCTCTCATAACATGCCCATACCACGCTAACCTTTTACTCCTTATTTTCTCAACCACTGGAGCTACTCTCAAACTTCCTCTAATATAGTAATCTAATCTGCGTACACAAAATATATCGAAATATTTAGTATCATATATAACACACATACACACAAACACATGCTTTTAATTTTTATCGGGAAAACAGAAATAACATGTCAACAAGTAGTTTGAGCAGTTGTAATTTACCCACATACATTTGATCGTGAAACTTCACTGCTGAAATATTAGTACATATCTTTGGCTTTTTGTATCAACAAGAATGAGACGACCGACTGGTGTTATACGATTGTGTTGAAGGAACCCCACTTTAATACAAGTTATTTGTAACAAACACCGTCCCTTACGACGTATTCTCGTGCCGGATGATTGTGCTCACCCGCATAGCGTATAACCCGTCCAAGTTTAGAGGTCGCGTTAGCTTTACAACGTGTATTCTGCTTGCAGCGCCAGTACACGGTGTCTCCGCAGTATTTGCTACAGTTCAACACGTGGCCATTGATTATCAATACATGTGTGCCGCGATTGGTCCTGGCCCATTGCACTAAAAAAAATACATCATAATTAACTCATGTTTCAAGTAGAATATAATGCCCTTAAGAATATAAACGCACAGTTCTGACAGTTTTAATTGGACAGATAAAATTTGACACATATTGTACAGTTATGTTTTACCTACACACGCACAGAGAGAACCGAGTGTATGTAGCGAGCATTAGTAGACCCCAAGAATACCTAGTACGTCAGCTAAGCTCGTTCAATATTTTTAAAACACTTTTTAATTAAAAGGTAAAAAATTGATTTGCATCTATAAAATCGGATAAATCGGATGATTTTAATAAAACAACTTTTTGAAAGGTAATTCGAATTCGTTTTCTTGACATTTAATTTCATTTACACTACCTACACAACACAGACTACAGATTAGCAAAAAAAAATTACAAATTAAAGCATTTCCAAATTCAAAACTTAGGTGAGAAATGTTTTTTTTTTTAATATCAGTAGATTTTCGTAAATTTACTAATATTTCCTTTAACCATTCCAACTAAGCTCTAGGCTTGTGCTAGGATATGGTTCAAGAAAATAGTCGAAAGGCGGGATTCGAACCCTTCACTGGAAGATCGTTAGTCCGTACCCCAAACCATTAAGCTATTGGCGCTTATAAATATTTTGTTATTATGAAAAAGTTAATTAACTGAAAAAAATAACAAACATATAGCTATGAATAGTAATTATATTATATTATATTATAACTAGTTTACATATACATACATATATACAACCGCGCCGGTCCAGTCCGGATTGATTGACTTTACACATATCTTTGAATTTCATCGATATATGCAGGTTGATTCATGTACATTCGGGGAAATTGGCGGTGTTCCAATTTAAAAGCTACATTTATTTGAACATTTTGAAACGAGACGCGGCATAAAAATAATACGAAATAGCTTTTAAATGTGTCTACGAAAAAAGTTAGTGATTAACGGTTAGCTTCTTTTTATTATTATCCCTTCGTTTTTTTTATTGTTAATATCAACTTCTACAGACTCTTGGTCTCTCTGTCTTACTTTAAATCTACATTTAGATTCTATAAAATATTCCGCCACGAATAACAAAACTGGGTGGTTGATGGCAATGATTCAGTCGTGCATTCAACACTTCACCGTTCTTCAAAGCAATGACCCTCGCCCTGCACTGACTCCATCTCGTGCATCGCCAGGTGTCGCTCTTCTTTGTGCGGACATTACAGTAAAAAGTATATCCATCCACAATACATATCTCCTTACCGTTCGAAGTCCGAAAGAATTTTACTGCGAAGGAAGTAATAAAGAAATTAAAGGTTGACATTATGTGGGATCATGGAATTGGCTCTTTTATCGCGGGTATTCAATATATCATACTCGTATGTAATGCTTATATCATACTATTATTAAAATACAGAGTTGTAGATAGATGGATGTTCAGTACCACGTAACTACAGAACGGCTAAATGGATGAAATTTGGTTTATATCTGGAACAGCGTCTGGAAGAACACATACAGTACTTACTTGCCTACCGGGCCAGATAAGTTGATCCTATCAGCCGAATACTGAAACGCTATTTAAAACATCTTCAGCATCTTAAATGATAAGACCATGATTAATTCCAATTAAACTTCTGATGTCTGTCAGACTGTAAGCGGCGCTTAAGTGATGTTTAAAATTTCTTTTCAGTATTCGGTCGCAAACCACTTTCGAATTCCAATGAAACCAAGAGTTAGTGAGATATTATAATGAACAAAATATCTAAATAATTACATAACATTTAGTCGCCTTCCGATATTTAATTTAATAAACATTTCATTTAAAATTGAACAAACGTTATTTACAAATCTTTTATAACACAATTCCTTACAAATTAAAGTATTGCACTGATTTGGTACAAAAGCGTAAATAAATTGAAGATGAAAAGGACAGTCCGAATGATACAAAAAACACGAAATGCAGTTCGTACTTTAGAAGAGTGTAGAACACTTAAATAGTAAAATCGTAGGTAAATCATAAAATCGATTTATCCCAGGTAATGGAATTGAGATCAAATAGTTACTTAATTTTCTCACACTTGTATAGAAGAAAAAAAGCTATTTAACAAATTGTCCTAATTTCAGTCAAATAATTTAGATAATTTCTTAGGTCATAAGATTCACATTTTTAACAATATTAATTTACTTAATTTTATAAATCACACAACATGCTAGATAAAAAACTTTCAAACGTAATTAAAATATATTACATCTCGATGTGCAAAGTTTCACATCATTATAATTATTCTACATAAACAATTACTTGGAAAAACTTTTTCAGATTTCAACACGACAAAATTTTACTAACCAACTATAACACGTCCAATGCCATCGACTTTCAAAATGACCTTTAAGCCCTTCGTAGACAAGGGAAGTCGCTATAAACGCTTAGGCTCTGTGTACACACTGTCTGGTATTGATTGGTCTGTGACTGAAATTATCAGGTTTCTATCGTGTAGTGCACAAAGAGCATTACCGTAGAATTGGACTGCCGCTACATTTTTCTTCTACAAATTGTACTCTGTTTTGTCAAAGAAAATGAAAGGGCAGCAGAATTCTATGTTACTACATAAAATTTGCAATGGCATTTAACGTGTTTTAACTATTTACATAGCTTTAATAAGAATAATAAAAAGGCGTTGGCCTTTTCACTTTGACTAAAATGCCGTTCTGTATTTCAATAGGAGGAGGTGGATGGGTGTGCACTAAGGTGGTTATTCTCACCACCTCCCCTGAATGTAATGCCTTAAACCGAGCCTTACAAGGGTAACCTTTGGTACATCTCCACATGGCTCCTTTTTTATCCGTCGTATATTTTACGCTCGAGTAGAACGTGTACCCGCAGAACACAGCTATCCGCTTACCATCTTTGTTGTAGAAAAAAGAAACTAAAACAAATAAATGTACCATTTAGAATTGCACAGAATATACCAAACACAGTCATTAAGTCTCCTTTTGTGGCAAATTAACGACTCTCGGTGTGTCAGATAAACTATAAATAATTAACAAAGGTAAAAATACATTTGTCTAATTTAATTACTGGTAACTACTTTTTTTGAATTAAAATATTACGGTATCATAGAGATAAAAACATTATTTCGGTTTCTACAGCATATTATTTTAAGCATTAATCAATTAAGATAAACATTTAATGGTTAAGCAATTTGGCTATTTATCTGTCGCTAATAGATTGGCGTACGACATACAATTACAAGTTTAAAATTCAATGCACAAACCTACGTTATATTGAGTACTCCAGACTAGATTGATAATAATTACACAATGTAATTTTAAAGTTAATCTACGAAATTATCATTTTATTGAAACATTTTTTTTATTGTTGACGTAATATTTTGATTGATGAATAAGTTTAATGGCTCGTCTTCGGATCTTGATGTAGATCGGCCACGCCTCCCTCCGCTTATAATATTATCTGTTGGTAGGTGACAATGGTCGCCGATATATTTTATAGCGTAGAGTTCTTCTGTGGTGATAACACTCGCCTTGCAGCCTCGATGGTATCTGGCACAATACCACCTCCAATGCTGGTTCTTGGCGATCTGTCGACGATTGTAGTAATACTTGCCCAGTAATAGACTTTTAGAACCATTCCTTGTTGTCACCATTTGACCTAAAACAAAACACTTCATTGTCACTCCATTCATTACATTACATATCGGCTTATTATTGACGATTTAAAAAATCATTTATAAATTAAAACTATATAAATTGATTATTTTATTTAAAAATAATATTACATTTACATATAGTATCACAAATAAAGAAAATACTGTAACCAAAGCATTGTTGTAATCTTTATTTAAAAAACTTACATAGATTACAGAATTATTTCTGTTGACGCTTGACACCTCCGTTTGGATTCCTTAAGATCGATCAAGGACATCACTAGCGACAGCATCAATCGGACATCCCTATTGGCCAAACTACTCACTCATTCGATCTTCATTTGTCATCATGATTCGGATATACATCTCGCGCAATCCACGTATTAATCCATTTATCAAAGCTAATTAAATGGATTTTTAACGCATTAAAAATCTTCAACTGAGTTTCCATCATGTTCTTCTGTACTATTATGACGAGGAAAGATATGTATTTTTGTATGTAATAAAATAACTCAAATTATTTCACAATTAGAAAGCTATGTTATTGCTGAGTATAGGCTATTTTTTTGACCGTCTTCCCAAAAGAAGGAGGTATTCAATTCGTCTGTATGTTTTTTTTATTTTTTTTATGTGTGTTACGGCACAACTCCGCCCCCCGTAGACCGATTTTGAAAATCCTTTTTTTATCCGAAAGGTTGTCCTTGCAGGTGGGTCCCATTTATTTGTATGACTGAACTGACTGAAGACAGTATGTATTTAGAGCGTCATTCTTTGATTAAACTATCATACAGCTGTTCAGTCTCGCTTTAATTCATATGAGATTTACATGGAGGTGCGCACACTACTCGATTTTTAGTTGTGTAAACAGTTGGGCTGCGAAACAATCGCTGCCTTTTTTCAACATCGTGTAGGGTCAACAAATGATTCTAAAATGAACCCGTTGTTAATAATACTAAACGTAATCGTATATGAATATATTTTTGTCAAACATAAAGATTGTAGAAATAATATTAAAAACATTTTTAACAATTTTGAGTAATTTAGCTTTAGTAGACTACATCACATTTATTTCCGAAAGTTAAAAATCTTTCTCATAAATTGAGAAAAAAAAATCTTTGGTTATTTCGTTTACAAAACATCGAAAAACTTAAAAATAAATCAACATCAATACAAGGAATGTTTTGTTAATTAAAGGTTAACTAAATTATATTATTTACTAAATATATTATACTCTGTTATATCACTATTTTACCTATCCTATATGCGTTTCCTAACAATTTTATCTACCTATATAGAACATATTTCAAAAAGGTTGATTTTTTTAAATTTTAAATATCACTTTTGACTACAATTTTCTATCTAAATATTATGTGGTCCAGTGTAACTATTACACCTATTTGATCCCTGATATTATGCCGAATCTAAGCCAATGTGCACTTTGTGCTTCAAATTACTATAAAATTGCAAAATAATGCGTAGAATATGATAAATCGTCCAAACGCGAAGAGCTTGACGAATAAATTAGTGTTAGAACGAACTAGTTAGTTTAACGACATAGATCAAAATCACACTAATATTATAAATGTGAAAGTTTAGATGGATGGATGGATGTTTGTTAGAGTTTTTTTTTTTATAATATAAGGTGACAAACGAGCAAGCGGCCACTTGAATCCACCGAAATGGAAAGCGATCACTGCCCATAAACATCCGCAATGGAATGTAATCCGCCAAATTTCAGTTTGTAGCCTAAACTGAAATTTGGCATAGATATAGAGGATAGTCTGGAAGAACATTTATGCTACTTGGTTTTGTTTTTTTTTTAATACCACGCGGAAGGAGTCGCGGACGATAGCTAGTGTACAATAAATTAGTGCATGTTCTTATTACTTCAATATTATTACTTCAATATTTAACAGTGGTAGTGCCCGCTTTAACATCTTAGCACGAATGGGCCGGCACGCCCGGTGTAATACCACGACCACACAGAAGACAGGCGTAAAATGGAAGCAATTCCGTGTTTCGTCTGATGAGTGTGGTGCCGGAGGCCTAATTTAAGTCCCTTTCTCTTTACCACACTTTTATTATAAGGAGAGAGTGGGAAGGGGAAGTGGATTTGACGGTGGAGGAGATGCATAGGAAGGGGAAATATCCTCTTTATATGCGTCTCCTCCTCCGTCGATTAAGGGTAGGCAAAGCATCTGCAATTGCGGATGTCTATGGGCAGCGGTCGCTTCGCCATTTTGGCGGATTCAGGTGGCCGCTTGCTCGTTTGCCACCTTATTTTATAAAAGAAAAAATGTATATTTAACTGTGCGAATGGACTCCTGTAGTAGATACAACAACGCCATCTAGCGTCACAGCGGATGCCTTGCATTTGAACTTGTGTTTCTTAGCGCACGTCCATCTGATACGATTGCCGACGAAAGACCGCGAGTGTCGGAAGAACTTATGACCATCAATAAAGATGTTCGTCGTCTCGCTCATTAGATGAGACCGCATGATCGCTGCCACCAGCACTGTAAATAGTAAAATCTTGAATATCATTCAGCTTGAAATCAATACGCGAACGACCATATGTTTATTCATTCACCTGCTCTGGTCCAGGTCCCACATTAGTAGATCATGATTTTAAAAAAAATCAATTTTGTTATTATAGTTCAACAAATAACAAGTACAAGAGCTTTTTAGATGGATTAATAAGGTTTACATTTTTTTTTATATTTTATTGATATAATTATCCACTACAGGTAGTTGAAAAAAACACATGTTTGTTAGAACTTATAAGGAACAAATATAAAAACTTAATAATATTAATAAACAAATGACTTAAATGAACCTTAAAAATATATTTTTATTAAACACTGAGATATTTAAAAGTTACATATATTTTAAAAATGTTAAAGATGCTTTTGATTACACATTTCGTTTAACACATTCAATGCCAGTTCAGTTTTAATACATTTTAATAGACAGCAGTTAACGTGTTAAGGTAATTTAACGTATTGTCCTGATCTGGTGATATGATAAGCAGGCGGAGGATGCGTGTGTTCATTCTTGGCGTATATTAGTTTCCCGTGTCCATCAGTGCGAGCTTTAGCAGTACATTTGGCACCCTTCTTCTTCGTACAATACCAATAATTAGGGCTGTATTCAGAATATGTATATCCTCTAATCATCAACAATCCCTTTCTAAGACCCATCACCTTTATCACTGAAATTTTTTTTTAATTTTTTTATTAATAAAAGTTATATTTAACAATGTATTAAAAATATAAAACACCACCAAAGCATTATTGAGTAGGCCAGTTATTCTACAGGAGAGGGGAAATTAAATTAATAGTAAAAAAGAAGTCCAGGAAAGAGAAATGTCTTTACTACTGTAAGAAGAAAATCAGTACAGCGCTGTAGAACTGCCGCAACACTAGATTACTGGCATAAACGTTACGTTCTTATCTGACAGCTGTCAAATGTGATTAGACGTATTTTAATTGCGCGCGATCCTGGCGAGAAGAGTGGCTCCGAGTTTTGAAATTAATCAATAACTATTAAATACTAGCTGTTCCCATGCGACTTCATCCGCATGAAATTATGAAAATTTCATTTTATTGTTTACATTTTTCAAATTATCAATTGCAAATGTCAAAATGACGTGACATGATGTCAAACCATGGCAACCTTGCCTCCTTGATGTTGGCAGCAACTTATGGTCTCTTTCCCACATTAGGGTGTTTATCTAAAATATTTACCCCTAAGTTTAATGGCGTGAAAATATATAGCCTAAAGCGTGACGGAAGTGTAGGGCTTTTTATTAAAAAAAGAGTAATTCAAAAATATGCTGTAATTATATTAGTATAGATTTAAAACTACATCCTCTATTCTTTGTCTCTTAGCCTTATTAGCGATCTTTATTATATTAACGCTATCAATTTTCCACTTAATATTATTAGGATATCAATGTTTATGGCAATCGTTATGGTTTATCAGTTGTCCAAACCGCGTCTTCATCTGCGCCCGGCAGCCAAGGTTCCTCTTGATGCATCTCCACGTCACCACGTCATTGCTATTTAATGACGATTTACTGTACCTTATACCTTTATATATTACTATTTCGTTTCCGTACCGAGTATATTCGAAAATCAGCTCTGGAACAAACACTTATTTTAAAACAAATCTGTAACATTTTATAGCGTAACAAAATTTATTGTTCTTTCCATCGTAATGATTATGAAAACATTTTAAAGTTGAAAAAAAAACAAAATTTATTTCATAATGTCAAAATAACATAAATCGTCGATGATTCACTTAATAATGAAAATGAATGTGACACGATCATTTTAAAGCCTTCAGTTTTAACATCTGTAAAGTTCTTAGTTCGAATGTTCTGGATTCTCGTAATCGGACTAAAAGAAGCTCGTAACTAACATTAAAATAAGCTGACAACGATGAACAGCGTTTGTTTTAGCTGTGGTTATGTTTACTAGAAAAATGAAGAAGGTTTCCTTCGTATGTGAAAGCATACGCCCGACATCCTAAACTGCTTTTGGTACAGCGCCATCTAGTTTTAAAGCCTCTTACGTAATCTTTGCGAAATTTTCGTTCACCAATAAATAGCACTGGATAACCTTTGTGGTTCGTCGTTATCAAATGATCTAAAAATAAAAAATGTAATGTAACAAACTATTTTAGCTAAATACGTCAACCTTTGACTAGCGCCCGATGCGGATTATTGTCAAATTATGGATATTGAAATATTATTACAAGCGAAATGCGATCTTATCCGATTAACAATAAAGTACTAATACCGAAAGCAGTGAGGCGATACGTTAACATCCATATCAATCAGCGACAGTTAAAGTAAAACAAATGCTTAAGTAAACATTGCTTAATTTTTATTGGGATACAATTAAACTCTCAAATAAAACTAGAACTAGAAAATTTAAAATTAACACATTATATTATAAATGCTACTTCTTAATGTGTATTTATATTTAATAAACAGCTTTTTGATATATTTAAAATATTCTTTTTAAACCTTATTTAACGGTTAATCATGAAATGTATGTGGCGTACAAAGTGCAACTTCCGTGTCGTAAGTTATTGCGTAAGATTTGCAACCATTATTTCTGCGAACACAACGCCATCTGATTTTCTTCTCTCTCTCACTTGACTTACTAAACTTATTCCCATTTAACACCAGCACTTGATTTCCGTTGCGATTTATAGTAATGTGAGCTGAAATATTAATGCTTCATAAGTTTTCACTGTCAAAACACTTGTATAAAAATATTTGTGTTTAACTTAACTCAAAAAATGTAGTAAAGTAGTGTACCCGTAAATCAATATGCAAATCTTGTTAATTGTTTCTCCGTGGCTTAACGGATAAAACATTTTCACACACTTTTTAACGTCTTAAAGGGAAAGGAAACAAGTTCATGTTCAAATAAGAATAGTATTATTATACCATACAATCGCAATTTTTATGAATTGTATATTGTAGTATAATTCATCTAACTTCGCTTTACAACATCTATTATATTTAAATGACTTTTAAATAAAATTGTATAAAACGATCTAACATATAATAGTGATTTGTAAAATTTCACTAAAAAAAAGTAAATCTACCATAAGTAAAAATACCGAAACTAAGTTTTTAAAACTTAATTCTATTATTTACATCTTTAAATATGAATGAAGAGGTTATATATTATAACGTGGCTAATGAGCTAACGGTCACCTGAATTCGCCGAAAAGATGAAGCGACCGCTGCCCATAGACATCCGCAAATGCAGATGCGTTGCCTACTTTAATGAATGGAGGAAGAGACATACATAAACAGGATATTTCCCCTTTTTAACGGCCTCCTCCACCATCAATCTACTTTCCCTTCCCATCCTTTCCTTACTAAAAAAGGTGGGAAGGGAAAATTAGGCCCCTTGCACTCATCAGACGAAACCTGGAATTGCTTCCACTTCACGTCTGTCTTCTGTATGGTCGAGGTATTGCACTGATGAGCCGGCCCTACAATGCGAAGATGTTAAAACGGGCCCTACCACTGTTAAAATGGTATATTGGTAGGGGTAAATTTAGGGATAGATGGGTTGCGTGAAAACGACTACAAAGATAGGAAATAGATTGTTCTAGATCTGTGCTTTTTTTGCTATTGGCTGGTAATTTTTGTTCCTTTCCTGCCTGACTATTTATTCGCCTACTAAATTACTAAAGATGAGTATTTGCCTATAGTGTGTTGTAAGTTTAGGGCTTTTGATAAAAAGGGTAATTCTAAAACATGTTGTCATTGCTGAAATCTTACATAACATAAAAGCGTGTTTTCTTATAAAAGTATTGATTTAAAAATGATATTCATGTGGTGAATAACATATTACTGAAGATTTATATGTCACAACACAAGATTTGCAGCCTTGGTTTCTTTTTACGCAACGCCATCGGACTTTTCCGTTTGTTTCTCTCTCCTTGTTGAATCTATCCCCATTCAATATCAGCACTAAATTCCCTCTCCGATTCCTTATAAAGAGAGCTGAAACATTAACGTTTCTTAATTAATATTTCTTACAAACACTTAATATATTTTATTTATTAAAAAGGTAAGGTTCCTAAAATCAGATATTCACTTAATCTCTCCAAAGATTCAAAAAAATATTAGGAAAATAATTGATTACCATAAAAAAGCAAGGACAGTAGTTAAGAATTTTATTAAACATTTTAAAGAGATATTGTAAAATTAAACCTTTTGCCTCATTTCGTTAGATTTTTGATATTCTGCGTTATTATCGCAAATTTTATAAATAGACTTCAAATAAAAACACGTGAATTCATTTTCAACATATTCATTCACAAAACTATAATTTCCATAACAATTTTAAAATCAGTATTTTATAACAATCATTAAAAATCATTTAAGGTAATTATTTACCTAAAGTAGCTGAATGTATTAATATTATTATAATTCAAATTTCAACCAACATAAAATAACCTAAACATAAACAGGCGCTAGATGCCACGGCCCGGTGGGCGAAGAATACCGCGGGGTTTAGTGGGTAGTGCAGCCGTAACATAAGGCCGGGAGTCCCACAGGAAACTGTCTCTGCCGCCCCCGTTGCACGGACGGCGCAGTACGTAAATGCATTCCCCGCGACAACAAAAAAACATAAAACAGACGTTTAGTTTCGATAGAACCAAATTTAAATAATAATTTTATGAAAAAGCAAAGAAAAATACGTTTCCAACACCGACTACAATACGGGTAATACAGTAATAGCTTTCTTAATTTCTTTAGCTACTATTCGCACGGGCGCTTTTATAACGCGAAGGTTTTTTATCGCGCAGTTTTTCATTTTGAGCGCTTAGCGAACAAAATGAGATTTATTAAAACGTTCCTATGAGCTCGAGTGTCAAATAAGGGCTTATCCAACCGATCAAATTTAACCGTCACTAGTCATGTCGCATTACTAGAGATTATTCATTAAATATCATGATTATGTTGTTGCCTCAACCGTATAATAACATTGTCTATTGTAGTAACGAAAGCTGTACATCCTGTAGTTTTCTTTACACATCTCCATCTAGTTCTAATACCTTCGTTCTGGTGCACTGTGAATCTCTGGTTACCTATATCGAGACATCGCTTGCCGTTGCCGGTGAAACCGAAATATGCTACAAATGAAGAAAACATTACTTGGATTGTTCTATCATCTTAGGATATCATTGACAAATACTGATAGGGTTTGGATGTTAAAATGAATAGAAAAATTATTTGGATAATTTTTAATTCAGACACATACAAATTCAATCAAGAATAATACAAAAGTTTGTCCCTGTCCCCCACCGTCATGTCAAAAAAGTGATTCAAATTCTTTGACATCTATAGCGTATGTCAAAATTTTACTCTAAGCAATTTTCCACTAAACTAAACTAGCAAATAATTAACAGCGCTTCTAGCACAGGATCAGTTAAGTTGGTGTCTTATGATCATATTTTATCATGTCATAGTGAAAGAGTTTAATGGTTGTGTTCATGGGTACTTTTAACGATGACGTTATTAACAGTGGTGAGGGTAGCGCGACAGCCGAGAGATATCCTTCCACAGGCCCAGCTAAGCTTGGGTCCCTTGCTAGTACTCCTCTTGTTAAATCGGTATTTTCCTATCTGGATGACCGGCTTCCCAAATCTGGATGTGGTAAATGTTGGTTCCGGATCACCTGAAACATCCAACTACTAAATGCTGAACTTTTGAAGTAATTGCAAATATCTGGTCAAACTGAAATTAAATTTTTTGGATCATCCTACATTTTATTTTTCATATTCAAATCCTCAAACAAGAAAGTCTTAATAAAGCTACAAATTCCGCACTTTTTTGTTGAATCAAAAAATTGGAATCAACGTTCAATTAAAACAAGTGAATATCTATCTATCTATCTATCTATATTTTCTGTAATTTCTGACTGAACTAACCGCGACAACAGTACCACTCTCACCGGGCCACATGAGTTTGTTATAAAAAGAGTGTTTTGACATGTCCAAGTTAAGTATGATCTTTGTTAATGATTGTGGTCGTTATTATATTTAACAATGACGTCTTCAACAGTGATGATAGTTGAACGACAGCCGATAGATACTTTGACACAGGTCCATCCGCATTTGAGTCCCTTGCTATCACTTCTCTTGTTGAAGCGATACCTCCCTATCTGGATAACCGGCTTCCCAAACCTGGACGTGGTAAATATTGGTGTCATATCATCTGAAATATACGAATTTTCTTTATTTACATTTTTAGAAAAACTAAAACACCAAGGAATCAATAAATAGGTTATAAAGAAGGAACCTGGACTACTTTAATAGCATTTTTTTACAATTGAACGTTTCTGGGATTGAATTCAAAAAAATATTTTTGTTTGTTACAAAATTGTTTATCTAGGAAAGTAGTTGAGTACCTGGTTCCTACACTAGGCTATAGGCCCGTCGTATAGGAGCTAGGATTATTCTATCTTTGTGCTAGTTATTTAGGACATACTTTACTGTTGCAAAGTCGCTTGGTATATGCTTCTTCATTATTAACAGGTCTTGGGTTGAAAAAATCATAGATCTAAATATATTTACTTAAGTGAAACATCAACATAATAAATCCTAATAAATAATATAATTAATAAATTTTACAGACATAACAGTGTCTTGAACTTATAACTAGATTAGTTTTGCAAATAATTTAGAATTTGGCCACAAAGTCACTATAAACTAGGACCATAGGTTCAGGACATGGCCCTAGTTTGGTTTGGTTAATGATTATGACAGTTCTTATATCTGAGGATCGTGTTATCTAGTGTAGTGACGGTGGCGCGGCATTGGCGGTCCTTTTTGACGCACACCCAGCTAATAAGAGGCCCCTTGCTGTCGCTGCGTTTGTTGAAACGATAACCGTTGATCAGTAATAGAGGATTCCCGAACCGCGTCGTCAAAAATATCAGCTCCAAGTCACCTGTAGTTATAAGTATTACTGGTAATCTTTCAATTTATAATCATCATAAAACTTCTATTTAATACTTCACAATTATTAACAGTACGGTTTTACATATTGGAACTATTACTAAAATAATAAGAATTAAAAAATCCTTGATTTAACATTAGCACAATTTTTTCCATCAGTACACGCTTTAATCGATTTTTTATATTGGTATCTAATTATTAATATTTTAATGGCGATAAAAGTTTTTGTGTACGTTAAAACATTGAGCTTACCATACTAAGGTTCATTAATTTAAACAGCCGCTCAATGTATGACCCCTGCGCAAAGGTACACTGCATATGTACCATAACATAGCAATTCTTGCAATCCGTGGTACTATGCTGTCATGGGAACCCTTAATGACTACTAAAGCTATGTAAGTGCGGCAGTCTGACTGGCTTATAATCTAACATGCGAATGTTCGCCCTTCACTTCTATGACAACGTCTTTCTAGACGATGGCGTGTCCTTTGCATTTTCTAGTATTCCTCTCAGAACAGTGCCACCAACTTTCTCCCCGGAGACTGATTTTTTAGAGTATGCAAAACCTTCGTGCACGATGAACATATTCCCTTTTGGGGTAAATTCATACTTTACTAAAATAATAAATAAGTCATTAATAATACCATTACCCATCACTATTAGACTTATGTAACTAAGGTTTTTATTAAACCAACATTTCTTATCAGTAACAGTTTGATATTTATTAATTATGATTGTGACAATTTTTAATCCGTACGATAACATTATTGTAAGTGATCATAGACACCCTGCATCCTTGTGATGCCTTGTTACACTTCCAATATGTTCGCAGCCCGATCGTGTGTTTACAGTTAAACCGCTGTCCAGACACTTCCAGCAATGGTTTGCCCCGTTTCGTCATTAACAAAGTCGGCTCTGTAAACGAACAGATTTCACTCAGTATGAGTAAAATTATTAATGTATTTTACCTCTGATAACAACAATAATAAAAATAATATGCAAAACAACCGTCAGCAAGAGAGGTGTTGCCACTATACTTGTCAGAAATGCAAATGAGTCACACTATGATAATTTGTTTGTTTTTTTAATTCCGCGCGGACGGAGTCGCGGGCGAAAGCTAGTTTAAAATATTTATTGAATATACTGAGATATTATATACATTTGTATTGGAAAACATATAGAATATGTATTATAAAATCGATTTTACAGTCATAGACAAATAAAAAAACGGAACGTAAATCAGATATTTTGTTGTCAGCAATATTTTTATCTATGGTTATGTTCATTGAGACGCTTTATAATGTCGCCTTCAAAGGTCATAATTCTAGATTTACATCCACGTCTTCTCTTGATGCAAATCCAGGAGTTTTTGAGTCCAGTGCTGCGATGCAAGTTGTATCGATGCTTTCCTAGTTGAAGCACGGGCCCTCCATGTCGTGACGTCAGAATTAATGGCTCTAAAATATTTTTTTATCAGTGTAAGTAATATGTTTCTATGTTTAAAATGCCGAAAACTCTATAGTGTTCGGAGCTTTTATAGCATACTATGTAGCTGTTCGCGTGCGGATTCATCCGCGTGAAATTATAAAAACTTTATTTTATTGTTTACATTTGTCAAATTATCAATAGCAGATGTCAAAATGACATGACATGACATGACAAACCTTAGCAATCTTTCGTTCTTGATGTTTGCAGCAACTTATGGTCTCTTTCCCACATTAGGGTTTTTATCCAAAATATTTACCCCCTAAGTTTAATGCCGTGAAAATATATAGCCTAAAGCATGACGTAAGTGTAGGGCTTTTTATTAAAAAGAGAATTATTCAAAAATTTGCTGTAATTGCTGACATCTTAGGCAACAAAGAAGTGTGTGTTTACGCTTTATTATAATAGTATAGAAAATATAAATCAAAATATTCTATTGATAACGATATTTATTTTAGCTATGGTTATGATCACTTATATACTTAACAATAACATTGGCTATGGTAGTAATCTTGGATTTACATGCGCGACCCCTCTTGGTGCATACCCAGATCTTTATGATTCCTTTAGTGCGGTGGTACAACTTGAATCTGTACTTTCCTAGTTGAAGCACTTGTCTTCCATGACGTGTCGTCAAAAATATTGGATCTGAAACATTTTTATCATTTTCTGTAATTATTCAATATTACTTAAGATTTTGGCGGCATTAGAACAAAAATATAAATCAAAGTATTTAACTGTATAGAAAATTTATTTCAGTTATGAGTATGATTATTGAGATATCTCACAATGACGTTCTGAATGGTTGTAATTCTAGCTCTACATTTGACATTCTTCCTGGTGCAAACCCACGTCTTTTTGGGACTATTGGTATTTTGTTCTAAGTTGAATCGATTCCTTCCTAGTTGAAGCACGGGCCTTCCATAACGTGTTGTTAGAAATAACGGCTCTGAAAATGTTTTAGAAAATAATGTTAAATACCGCAAAAGGTTTTAATACTATAATAGTATAAAATCAATGAATTTGTTTAAACTCAATGTGATATTCGCTTGCAAAAGAAATAATTTTCCATAAAGTCGATTCCTTTTCATGGAGTTTTACATCTTTGCCAGTACCGCGAGTTTGAAACATTTGGTACCTTAATGTTAGCATATATGTCTTCAACGTTCCATACTTAAATGGGTTAAACGTAAAATTCAATTTACAATAAAAAAATGTATATTAAATAAAATAAAACACAAACTTAACTTACAAAACTATTCAATTGCAAATCCAATTTTAGGATGTCACACAAATAAGAATAAATTTATATAAAATATAAAACCTAACTACTACCGTAATGGGGACTTTAAGGCATTGTCGTAAACGTCTAAAACGTTACTCAGAAAAGGGATAATCTAATAACTAAGGTTTGCAAAATAAAAATCTGAAAACTGCTCCTAGCTTATACGAGTCTTCAAGAATTGCAATAAAATGACCCTAAATCACACACAAAAGAAATTGTCTCATTCGGACATCAGTGGTTATGCAACGACTTCTCCTTGACAACGATATCATCAATTGTTGTGATAGAGGCGCGGCAGCCCGAACTGACCCGGCAGCAGACCCACAACGCTCGTGCCCCGCAACTGCGGTTGTTCCTATTGTACCGATATTTGCCGCACTGAAGCACCGGCTTACCATACCGCGACGTCGTAAACATCAGCTGCTCTGACGCTGCAATTATTATTCTATATTAATATAATTTTTACTACCCGCATATTTTAAGATCACGTAATATTAAAGAGGTATATTTAGAGATACAATAAAAAATCTTTAATAAACTTTATAATAGTTCTTTAAACTATTTTACCAAGAGTTATCCGATCTCAGTTATTTTAAGTATGACAATGCTTATTGTTTGCATGTCAATGATTGTGTCCATTCATAGTGACAATAATGCCATCTGCCATAACAACATGGCCTTTACAAGCGCCCCGGGTCTTTCCAGCCTTTATACACTTCCATTTAATTCTCACACCATCCAAATATTCGTACTGTTTTTTATATCTGTAGTCTCCTTTACAAAGTACACAGTTGCCGCTTCTAGAAGTACGGAAAACGAAACCTGAAATAATAAAAAATACGATAAACCTAATATAAATTAAAATGTAAACTGCATTTCACATGGAAACTGTTTAGACCAATTACTTGGATATGTCCTGCTGGGTTTCTTCTCCTTTTTACTACATATTTTAATTATAAAAAGTCCCTAGAACGTGGTTAAAAAACAGAAACAAAACTTAAGATAATTTTAAAAATAATCGTACATAAGATGCGACATAGTTTATTGCATTAAAATCACAATATAGGTCAGAAGTTAAAATATTTTCCAAACATTCTAATGATTATGAGAAGTCATAATAAGAATATTTCCATCTACAGTGACAACCCTGGATCCACACGAGCCTTGCAGCTTACCAGACTTTACGCAGCGCCATCTTATCTTACGTCCACAAGAGTACTCGTAATGCTTGTTATATCTGTACCTTCCGTTATAAAGTACAGTGGTGCCAAATTTTGAATCAACGTATTGAAATTCTGAAAATATTGCAACATTAAAAACTGACTTCTATCTCTCTAGGAATAAAATCGAATAGAACATCGGATTTCAAATCTAGTTTTGACGCTAGAGGATTATATGGAACTTATATACTTTCCTAGAAATGTACACTTACGTTAAAAATCATTGTAAAAGAAGTAATGTACTTCTATGTAACTATCTGTTCGTACAGCAGTGCAACGCTTTTTATGAGCGTTAAAAAAACGCGCGTGCGAATGAGGACTTATGTAACATACGTTAAGCAATTATACAAAAATTAAGAAACGTCGCATCCGAAGTTACTAAATACAGAGAGAAGAAATGAAACCAACAGATCTTAATAGATCTGAATCTGATTAATGAATGGAATGAATTCTTTTTTAATTGATTGCATTTGTCTTTTCATCTCTTTACTTTGCAATGTTGATGGTTTCAAAGGTCTATTACTACATTCTGATGGGTCGATAGTTTTGTCCTCGTTCTGCTTATACAGGTGTTTTATAAACTTAGTAAGCTAAAGTCACGCTTAAAAACCTCATGTCTACTTATAAATCTAAATTGTTTACAATAAAAGAATTTGGTTAAAAACCCCTTACTGGTACAGACTGATAGGGGGAAAGAAGTTTTGGTTAAGAACTGCTTGTGTAATGACCGTCTATCTGTAAACTCTAATGATTATGTTCATTATTAACGCGAATGACGACATCTTGGATTACAGTGACGGACGCACGGCAGCTGGGCTTGTTGCTACTTCTAGTGCAGAACCACGTAGCCTTCGGACCCTTGCTGCGGTTGTTCCTGTAATACCTATATCTCCCGATATGCAGCACCGGCCTCCGGCGCTCAGTGTCGGCGATGAACATAGTTGAAAATATTGGATCTAAAACAAAAAATAACTAATCATACTTAACTCAGTAAGAAAATAAAAACCAAAAATCAGCACTACACGATCACTTAACATCAAAGCAATGCTAGATAAATTATATTAAATATAATACAAAGAGTTAAGTGTTGTGACTGTAGGAACCATGATACTAATATATTCTGTGTGGAGAAATTGTTGAAGGAAAAAAGAATTAGTATATAAATAGTATATTGGTAATTATAGATTTTATAAAAGAAAGTGAAAGTGCTATAATTATGATATAGATTCTAAAATTTGACTCATTTTGACAGATGTAAATATTGCAAAAATACTGAAGCCTAATGACAATGATAGGAGTTACTGACATCAACAATTTTATGTTCATATGTGACGATAGAAGCGCGACATCCGGATCGTCTTTTGCCACAAAACCACGTCGCTTTCCTACCATTGCTACGGTTATTTCTATAATAACGATGCCCTCCGACTTCCAGTATGGTGCAACCACTTTTTGCCTTCAATACCGTAGCTTTAACTGAAATATCGGAAAATATAATATAACGCTTAAGACGCAACTATATTAAAAAATAAACGATTACTTATATCTTTATAATACATGTGAAAGAAAACGGATTTAAAAACAATTCAGACTTCAAAACCGAACAAGCACATGATGTCACAAACGGATGTATAATTCTATAATTGAGCAAAAATTTACTCTTAATCAGGGAAGAAAAAGTTTTTTTTTTAAAGAAAACACAGATAAAGTAACAGCAATTATATTAATATGTTTAAAATCCTAGTTTACATTGGTGTAGTGCAGTGATCAGGAAATTTATTAGCCAAAGATGAACATTACAATTTAAAAAAAATTGGGTGTCAAATCTGCCACAAAGGTACCACACGCGGCTTTGTGGTCGTATTATGCCGACCACTAATAAAATAAAATAGCCTTTATAGCTTTTCACTATCTATACATATAATAAAATTGGAGTGTCTGTTTGTAATATCAAAATAAAAATACCAGATTTCGGGAAGATGATATATTTTCGTTGCTGATAACGAAAATCGCATTTAAAAAAAATTGGCTATCTGTCTGTCTGTCCGCAAGACGCGTTTGTTCCGGGTAATCTCCGGAACGGCTGGGCCGATTTCGACCGAACTTTCACTGAAGGGTAGCTGACATAGACGGGCATATTATAGGGTAATTTTTTATCTTAATATTGCGTGGATGAAGACGCGGGGAACAGCTAGTTAATAATAAATGCGTAGATGTTAAAAATAAAATTTGTCTAATCAATTATAGTTATCAATTATATCAATTATATAGGTTATTTGTGTGGAAAATCTTGTCTACCAAAGGCCTCCTCTAAAGATTTCCACACATTCTTGTCTCTTGCTAAACGGGTATAGTGTAAACGTCATGGGATGTCTAATCGTGCTGGTGTTTATTTTTCTGAAATATGATGACGTCATCGATGGTATAAACAGAAACGCGACACTTGGTCTTGTTGCTCCACTTTACACACCTCCAGTACACCTTCTTTTGTCTGCCGTTGTTACCGGAGGGGCAATTGTAACGATGATTACCATGAATTAGCACAGGTTTACCGAGCCTCGACGTTGTTATTATGGTCCCTACAAAATTAAAACTAAATTCAAACAATCTCTTTAGAATATCCCTTCTACTTAGTAGAAGGTAGCAAACGAGAAAATTTATAAATCATCTAAAATTATGCTATAAAAGCATCATCATCATCACATCCCAAAACAATCAATTTTACTTCAATAACATATTATAATATGTCTATCAATGAGTGTGCATGTTTGGATATTTGATAATGATATCGTTATAAGTGATGATTGAAGCTCGGCATCCTCTCTGCCACTTGCAGCACAGCCAGCGCACGCGGGGGCCGCGGCAGCAGCTATGTCGATTGTACCGATACGGGCCTAGCAGCAACACCGGCTTACCGCACTGAGACACCGAGAACACCAGCTCTAAAATAAATAACCGAGAGAATTTAAGAAATAATACACAGTGTAATTTTATTTAACAATTCAACGTCGCCAAAAATACTACATAGTCATCGCTAACGTACTGTAGAACGGCGTTTAATATACTCGTATGGAGGACCTTCTATGGAAGACATTGGAGAAGGCCTATTTCCAACAGTGGGCAGATAAAGGCTGCTGATGATGATGGTCAATACAATTGTCAAGATATAGACTTTGATTACACTTTACATTATCAAAGATTATCTTTCTCGCAGCATTAAACTAATTGTCTATTAGACGATTTAATTATCATCTTTTTTTCGTCGTGCATCAGAATAATTGAAAGACATTAAATATTTTTTCATAATCATTTATTGATGTGTGTGTGTATTAGAAAGTTTAATAATGGTCTCCTCAAAAGTAACGATTGACGCACGACATCCTAGCCGCCATCTTGTACAGAGCCAGCGAACCCGCGGGCCTTTGCAGGAACTGTGTCGGTTGAACCGGTACTGACCCAGCTGTATTACTGGCCTACCGTACTTGGTTACTTCGTACACTGGTTCTGAAAGTTAACACAAATATTTAGGAAATGTATAGTATCATCCGAACTTTACGACGGTTTGCATATTTAGGTACACAAGGATGCAAGGAGGCAATGGCCAACCTGATACGCCCCTCCGAACACATACTGTTGCAGCTCCGCCTAACCACCAATCACCATAAAGTTAAACTTATAAACTTTATAAATTATATTACATACGGATATTAGGCACGAACTTAGCAAGAGCATTTCGATGCTTACATCACATGTCATCTGAGTATTTATTATCAGAGCGGGCGCACACCTTTGATTAATAGGAATCAAAGCGCGACTAAACAGTTGTTCTATAGTTTAGTCAAAGGTGTCCGCTCTTAGATACAAATTAGTCAACAATTCATAATTACAAATCTCACTTAGATGCAATATAACACTATAATAAACGGAGTGGCATGGCTATATCATTTCGTGGATATAGTGCGTAGATAAATGAAAAAGTGATCAAGATTCAAGACATTGTTTTAAATAATAATTTATTAAATAAATATTATAGTGTAAGAAGAAATAAATTAAAACCGTTGTCAAACAACATTGGGAAGAAAATAAACCACAAAGACATTCTAGACACCAATTAAACAAAAAGGAGGTCAGCAGAGCCATCATATAATGACGAAACAACTGAGGAATAAAGATTTTCTACGTGAATTAATATTAATGACTATGTGTATTAGCAATTTTGACTATAGCACCATCAATAGTGGTCACAGATGCTCGACAACCAGTTGTCCGTCTGCTGCAAAACCAACGCGCTCTCGGGCCTTTAGAACGATTATGTACATTGTAGCGGTATTTGCCCAACAGTATCACCGGTTTCCCGAACTTGGATACTGTGTATACCAACTCTGTAATAAATGAAGAGCAGAATCAGTAATAAAACAACCGAACAATGTACAAGAACAATTAGAAGACTGAAACCAATGATGTTAACATTTAATCGCATGCATTTTTGAGCTAAAATATGCAAAACTCAAGAGCCGAGATCATAAAAACAAACCTTCGCATGCATGTTGAGATTTCTGACTGGTCTTTTCTATTCATTAAAACTCCATTTTACTTAATTTTCATCCTTTATTTATTAAGCACATGAAATTACAGTCTTTCCAGTAAGCAAAGCATATGAAGACTCAAAACTATTTTTTGTATGCAAATTTTACATTTAATTATGGTTATGACTATTAAAAGTCTTTACAATAACATCGTCTATAGTAGTCACAGTGGCCCTACAATCATTGTACGACCATTTTGTACAAATCCATTGTATTTTTGGACCTTTGCATCGACTATTGCGATAGTATCTATAGTTACCCATTTGTATGATCGGACGTCCCATCCTAGACACCACGTACTGAAACGACATACCTGAAAACATTTTCATGTTATAAAACAACAAAATCATAAATCCAACGCAAAAATGAATGTTTATCACTAAAAGTATATGCATTTTGCACTGTAAGCTTTTAAACATATATTCCCTGCTCTCTCCTTGAATTCCTACTTAAAACCTAATCTTCTATACATATAATAAAATTGGAGTGTCTGTTTGTAATATCAAAAGAAAAATTCCAGATTTCGAGAAAATGATGTATTTGTGTTGCTGATAACGAAAATCGCATTTTTTTTATCTGTCTGTCTGTCCGCAAGCCGCGTTTGTTCCAGGTACTCTCTGAAACGGCTGAGTTGATTTCGACCGGACTTTCACTGAAGGATAGCTGACATAGACAGGCATATTATAGGCTAGTTTTTTATCTTAACATTGCGTGCACGAAGTCGCGGGCAACAGCTAGTTAGTAAATAAAATTTAAATCTAAAATCCTTTTGCAATACTCGTCTAATAACAGTCAACTATAAAGTCAGCTAATTTAAATATCAAAAATACCAATTTTATTATTATTTTTCTTTATTTGTCATAAATTAATTTTCATTATAGCATCAAATTAGAAACAACACAAAATTTGCTTATTGCTTTCTAGCAACACCAGCTACAATCAGTGGCTATGAGCATCATTCAGCTTGATGATTTTACCCTCGAAAGTGGTGACGGTCCCTCGACAGCCAGCACTCCACTTGGAGCACACCCAGAAAACCTTTATTAGCGAGACTTTGTTTTTATTATTACTGTGCTGATAGTATCTATACCTTCCAATCTGTAGTACCGGCCTTCCTCTGTTCGATGTCGACAGTTTTGCTCCTGGAATTTGAAAAAACTTAAGATTATGGATACATTCAGTTAAACTAATCAGTGGACCCCGCTTGTACACTCATGTCGTTCAGCTGAAAATTTTAATAAATCCATCAGTATGGGCTACACATGTTACAATGATTGTAATAACCTGAAACTAAACTATCACTCAACTGTTTAGTCTCGCTTTGATTCCTATGAGCTTATATGGAGGTGCATACTACTCGAGTGTAATTGTGCAACTAAACAGTTGAGTTGGCTGCGAAACAATCGACAATCGCACAACAGTTGTGTTATAATTTACTCAAAGGTGCAGGCGCACACCGCTACAATACAATACAAGCTCTGTATACTAACATGTCCAGAAAATTCATTTGGAAGAATTAAGAAAACAAATATTCTTATCAATTGACAATCTTTTTCAACGAGAATGCACACGTAAAAAGTACCAGTTTGCACATATTTCTGTAGCAGAAACCTTGGTAAATCGGCAATTAAAAAAATACAATTGGAAGAATATCTTTTAATCTAGCGATGATTATAATTTTCCCTTTTACATCTGTAAATAAATCATCTGATTTGGTCATTATAACTGATCCCTTGCCCGACACATCTTCGACCATTTCACACATCTCCATACACTCTTCGGTCCATTTTTTGCGTACATGTTGAACCTCTGTCCACGATTAAAACTGGCCTTCCATATCTTGACACGCTGATTATTAAATCTTGAATATAAAATTTTTATTTTTTACTGGTATTACAAAATAGATGTTATTATCATTTATTTTATTATATCAAAGAGACTTACGTTTCAAATAAAAAAAAAAATTAAGTCTATGTATTTTTAATCCAAAACTTAGTGTTTATACAGATTAGTCATTACAAGAATGTACGAATAAGGGAAAAAAAAACATGATTGAAATAATGAATAAATTTCGTAAGACAAAACATATTTGAAATAAACAAAATAATTGAATAAAAGTATTAAAACCACACCACTTTCAAGTTAGTTGCAATTTTTTCCGCAACATGGCTAGCCTTTCATATTCATAGTCAAGCTGTAAATCTCTTAAAAATTAATGATTATGATCATTTCTGATACGGACTATACATTCGTCTATAGTAACAACCGCAGACCGGCAAAATCCCCATCTCCATTTGCTGCACCTCCATACACACTTTGAGTTCACCGACGTAAGCAAATTATATTTTTGATCTTTGAAAAACAACACGGGCTTTCCTGATTGAGCAATATTAAAAACAGCTTCACCTGTAACAATACAATATTACTATAGGCTTCCCAATGATACAACAAAAGTACGCGTTCTACATTTAGAGCTGATATGTCTAAACTTCAAGTTGCTATGCTGATTGCCAACCTTCGTTAGAAGGCACCAAAAGAAGAAGATAGGCTTCGACTCTACAAAAACGCACAAAACCATGACATTAATGTTATTTTTTAAATAATTGTCAAAGTATACGCGAAGAACGTCAGGAATGTGTAATCGATTTGTTCTATGCTCTCAAGTGAACTTTATTGTCTGATCAAAATCTGCATCAAACATTTTATTTATGAACGAAAGTTTGAAACAATTTAACAAACTTGAATTAAATAAAAATCGAATTTCCTGATAACTAATCTATACTAATATAATAAAGCGTAAACACACACTTCTTTGTTGCCTAAGATGTCAGCAATTACAGCATATTTTTGAATAACACTTTTTTAATAAAAAGCCCTACTTACGTCACGCTTTAGGCTATATATTTTCACGGCATTAAACTTAGGAGTAAATATTTTGGATAAAAACCCTAATGTGGGAAAGAGACCATAGGTTGCTGCCAACATCAAGGACGCAAGGTTGCCATGGTTTGACATCATGTCATGTCATTTTGACAATTGCAATTGATAATTTGACAAATGTAAATAATAAAATGAAATTTTTATAATTTTATGCGGATGAAATCGCATGGGAACAGCTAGTATTGTATAAGAAAAGAAAAACTTGTAAATGTTTTTTTTTATTTCGTTAAAACTAATAAATAACAATTATTTTTATTATTTCTCACTAAAAATGAATCATTTTGTAAGGGAAGTCCTTGGCTTCTTAAAAACAGGTATCTTAGTTAAGTCGTCAACGCAACACTGATTGATGTATTTATCCTTAGTGTGCAATAAATATATTCTTATTTTTATTCTCATAGTTCTTTCTATGCTTCTATTTCTGTAAGACGCGATTCAATTGGCTAATTCCCTTGATTAACAATAAAAAGACAATATCATAATATTTAGTGTTTTAATATATTAAATATTTGAGTAACATTTCTATTCATGAGAATGCTCATTTTTGATCGCAATGACTTCTCCTCGGTAAGTTCGTATAGAAGCCCTGCAGCCTTTAGGCCATTTCCCACACACAAAGAATGACCGATCGCCTCTCGAACTACTGTGCTGGTGGAAACGATGCCCGTCGTATACCAGCACTGGCTTTCCACTCCTCGACATGGTATAAAGTAATCCTGAAATGTATACCAATTTACATATTTTTAGATATCGAAATATAATAATATTACAATATGACACGTAATTTATAATTTAGTCTGCGTATTTATAATCACAACTGTTTAAGATATGACATACGAGTACCACAGATAATATAAAATTAGTAATTTTCTACTTATCTGTGCTATGACATGATTTGTATTTTTGGATATTTGTTTTTTTTATTTATTTATTTATTCCATACATATTAAATACATTTTTATCTTTTACTTTAGGTTCTTAAACCGTTTGGTTTGTGAGAACCCTGCACATTCTCCGTGGGTAGTTTACATTGTATTGAAATAACTCAAAAACTACTGAGCCGATTTCAAAAATTCTTTCACCATTATAAAGCTATGTTATCAGTGAGTAACATAGACTATATTTTAATTTATATTACTTGACATATTTTTAATTCCACGTAGCCGAAGTCGCAAGCAACAGCTAGTACCTTTATAAGTAAGGTAACAGCGATCGATTTAGTTTTATCATTTCTTTTTGTACCCAATATGCTTTTAATAAAGTTCTAATTCCATTATCAAATTAGTCATAAAAAAATCATAGAAGTTACATATTTTAATTTTATTAAGTTAATACATTATATACCGGCGACATGGTTAGGATGTAAAAAGCATAGCATTGAACGTGTTAATGATTATGCATGTTAACAATTTTGATTACTTCATCGTCTATAGTGTACAGAGCAGTTCTGCAGCGAATACGCGTCGCCCATTTACAGCACAGCCATCTCTTCTTATAATTGCGTAAACTGTTAAAATTATATTTATAACCCTGGTAAAGTAAAACGGGGCAGCCGCGTGGAGATTTGGTGATCGCAGCTGTAAACGATAACAATTTAATAAGAGAATCTACAAAAGATTTAGGGCCTGTCCCACCAAATTGTAAATTGTCTGATAACATGTAAAAGATGTGAAACATCGGATTTTGTTCCCTTATCTGATAGTGGCGTTATTTTTAAGCTATCTGAGCCTATAACAGCCAGTGGTGGGACAGGGCCTTAAATATTTAAACACGGTTATCTAACAATCCATATCAAATCAAATTTACATTCAAACTATATACATATAGATTTCTACGACATTGTTTTAACGTTTTTTTTTTTCTAACTGTAATTAATTAAATAAATAAATAAGTATTTTTACAGTGTTTTATTATTTATAAAGTTTTCATAAAAACATTATTTATCGTAAGTTAAATTATAATTATAAATCAATATCCATAGATTATTTGCTTACACTTTAGAACAATAACAAGAAATGAAACAATAATTTACGAGAAAACACCGAATTTAAACTTATTTTCGTTGACAATGTTTTTTATTATATTAGATTTTAGAACCTTTATCGTTCAAATTAAACGGATTTCCTCTTTTTCTATTAATCCGTATTATAAATATTGCAGATGAATACTAAGATTATTTTTTGCACTCAGACCATTAACTACAAAGATTAGAATTTTTCCCCAATGTTGGTCTTGTCTTCTCAGCACCACGTGTTTCTTGTGTCTAAATTTAGTAGACGCCTACACTAATGACGATGAGCATTCCTAATACGAAGAACTTGGTTCTCTACAACAATAAGGCTGGCACGACAACCACGGGACCATTGGATACAACGCCATTCTTGTTTTATAGAATTCTTATCTTTTAAACTAAATCTATACCCA
The DNA here is from genome assembly GCA_029286645.1 of Papilio protenor. Lineage (NCBI taxonomy): Eukaryota > Metazoa > Arthropoda > Insecta > Lepidoptera > Papilionidae > Papilio > Papilio protenor. The sequence goes on along the minus strand of JAGSMZ010000004.1, from coordinate 7,252,543 downwards.
GAGTATTCAATTAACGGATTACCATGTCGAGATGTGACGTATTTGAATTCTGAAAACGATAAATTTTTGGTGTACATTTTTTGAGGAAGGTCGACATAACTTATAATTAAAGTAAAAATAAAGATAAAAGTATAAACATAGGCATAGGGTGCAGGTGCGTCAGCAGCCGACCCCTTAAGGATGGAAAATTGGTAAAAAGTTAAACAACGTGGAAATTATATAATTCTTATAATCCCTATAGACTCAGAAAAATAACTCAAAATCTTTTCAGTAAAATTTTTATTTTAATTATAAAATTACACCACACTTTAATAACCGATCACTTTCGAATAAAAGTGTAATTTTCACTACAGGACTTTCACCTAGATCTAGTCTAGATTATCGGATGGCGATTGGTAAATGTACTAAAGAAATGTCTTCAATTAAAACAATGATATAACGTATATTGGACGCGTATTAAATAAACCGAATAAGCAAAGTTTTATATAAATATATAAGTCACATTTATACAGGTAGGTCAGGAATGCATAATTATTAATAAATAAACGATTTTAGGACCAGCCCCCATAGACCAAGTAAAAATTAACGAAATTGGGGGGTCCAAAATGTATGGAACGACAACAGAATTCAAAAAGCACAGGACGCTTGTATTTGGTCCTATACACTTTGATGCATTTTTTTCGAAGCTACTAACGACATCCCTAATCGAAAGTGACCTTGTCTATAGGGGCAAAAATAAACAATCCATAAGGTATTTTCAGTTAAGTTACGTGCGAACTACAACTTTGAAAAGAGAAATCACGAGAGACACATTTCTAGCTATCACAAATATTTACGTAATAGTTGCGAGAGCGTATTCATAACGTAAATCTACGAAAAAAATATGAGATTTGTTAGTGTTCACACAAATGTCGATGACGTTACGAAAACATTGTAACAAATATTCCTGGTAAACCCTCAGATACTAATGCATGTGATGAAGGTTGGATTTAACTAAAAAGTTGTCCAGTGTAGTGATGGTCGCACGACAGCCGGTACTGCCCCACTTGCTGCATACCCAGCGCCGCTTGGGCCCCCCACCGCTCTTCGTCAAGCTGAAGTTATTACCATCCAGTTGAATCATTGGGTTCCCTCTAATCGACGTTGTGAATATCGGTTCTAAACAAGACAGAAGTTGCTTGAAAATTCATTCTTATCATCTACATAATTGACTACACAGATGTAACAATATAATAGATTTTGTAGTTTGTTTATTCTTCAATTCAGAAGACAGTTGTAGACAATTATATGCGCAGGCCATAATTGTCAACTCCCTACGGACATAAATGTGCTAAAGCAATCAAACTGAATAATCTAAAGTATGTAATTTATTTTTATAAACACTAGGTTTCTGATCCACAACATTGAAAACAGTTACATTGTTATAACAAATCACCACACGACCTAACCATGTCAATGATTATGAGGTTTCTGTTTCAATATAACATTTTCAAATGTGACTAAAGTGGAGGGACAACCTGCATGGACCTTCACACAGATCCATCTAACCCGCGGACCTCTACTGCCACTCCATTTATTAAACCTGTATCTACCTATCTGAATAACTGGTCTACCATTACGTGACTCCGTAAATATAGCATCTGAAATACAAGAATACAAACTTGAGTAGAGACGATTAGATAATTACAATGTACTAAAATGTCATAAAAACTACAAGCACTAGTACAACGTATAGGATAAACACATCGCACATTATATTGTACGAACTTAAAAGCAAATGATTTCTTATTCTCTTATTTTATTTTGCCGCGGTGTCAAGAATGCAAGTTGCCCTAATGCTCGCAGAACTTCGAAAGTAGATGGCACTTTAAAAGAAGTGTCTTCAAATTTCAAAGAAGTATAGTTAATAAAAACATTATAAAAAGGGTATTAATGTCAAATTAATGTAATGAAACATCATTTTTTATATAAACTGGCTTATAAAGTATATTTCTAAGATCAAATCAACAATCATTTTGTTTGATGACGTCACTTGAGTCTTTTAGCTTAGTGATTATGTGGTTTTGTGCTTATTATTGCATTTTTAAATGTGATAACCGTAGCGTTGCATTTATGCGAGTTGATTTTACCGCAAATCCAACGCACGCGGTATCCATCCTTACCCGATGCTTTGTTATACCTGTACCCGCCTGCTATGAGCACTGGCTTGCCAAACCGCGACACCGTGAACAGGGGCCCTGAAATTATGTACATCATCATTTGCTCTACCGAAATAAGACATAATATGTACTCGTCTATCAGCCGTCATATTTATTTATTTATTTATTATTATAAAGCCACTCAGCACAAGTGAATTTGAAATTTGAATATTTGAATTTTCTTCTTACGCGTACATTTCCATGCGTTGAATAAAGTTACATTTATTGATCTGAAGCATATTAGATCATTTCCTAGTTGCTTCTTTAAATCTATCTTAAAATTAAATTCATCAGAGATTTACCACAACCAAAATCAACGGTAATGTGAAAACTGATGGTATTTATGATAATAATATTAAGAAAACGCGACTTATTAGGACCAAAAAATCAATCAACATGATCACAAAGGTCAGTGGCAATCAAATAAAACAGCTTTATTTAAAAATATATAACACAGATTTCAATGGTTATGATCAATGTAATACGATATGATATCATCATCAAAAGTATATATCCTGGCTTTACAGCCGGCGGTCTTTTGGCTGCACACCCAACGGGCGCGACTTCCCTTGCTGCCTACCCACTTATTGTACCGATAGGAGCCTAGCAGCATCACCGGCCGTCCCTGCCGCGATTTTGTGAACTTCGGCACATCTACAAAATTACAAGCATTTATTGTTAGAAATTATTTAACAACCATCATTCTTATTCTACAGATAACATTCGATGTGGAGACTTCTAGAATAAAAGTGACCTATATAATTTGACGGATGGTGATGATTTAATTAAAATAAGATACTTCACTCGGTGATGATATGATTGATGAATATCTAGAAAAAAATGGTCTAATGATTTTCTTTACACTTTCGACCTTACCTTACTGTGAACCACAAATAACAGAAACTATTTAAACGCGTAATAATTTCCACTAGTGTTCCTTGTTTACTTAAAATAAACAACACTGATCAAGAAGCACTTGTTAAAAGTTATATTTTAAATTTTAATCACACAAAGAATCTATTTCAGGCAAACATATAAAACAGAAAAAAGTTTATGCAATTTAATGTATTTCAAATAAATAACTATTCTAATAAACTAAGGGCATTCTTTTAGTTTTACACTTGAAAAAGTTTAGGCGAAATTCATATCACAATCATAATAATAAAAATAAAAATAATCATAACTTTAACAAACAGAAAAATTATAATTCTGTTTTCTTTTAAATCAATCTTCTTTTTCAAAATAAAAAATAAACGAAAGAAAACAACACTTCAATCAAATACACTCTACATATTATAGTGATACATATTTATGGTGAAACTTAGCGGTCAAAGACATAAAACACGTGGTTAACTAAACACTGTTTACGTATATTTTTTGGACAATACAGTTAAATTTTACTTGGAAGATTTATTATAATACAATAAAATAAAAAAAAACACTACGTTTCATACGTTAAGCATACCTATTTCTGAAAGTCAATTCTTAAAAAAAGGCAACAACGAAAGAACAAAATTAAAATAAGATTATATAAATTTAGTCCTTTATAATACTGCCTTCATGAGGCTACACGTATTTCTTAATCTAATAAAACTGCAATTTGAAAATGTGACTACAATGAACAAAATATGAGATCTTTTTTTTCTTACCAAGTAACTTATCCAAAGATCATCAAAGATAAAAATATCCTTGAAATAATAGCAGTATGTGATATGTACTTAGAAAATCTACTTCTTATTCTACAATAAAAATAATACTGAAAATGTACTTTTATGCCTAAATCTAATCGCTACATGCAAAATTTTAAAGCATTGATCAATACCGAAATAATATCTCCATGACCTTATTCAACTCACGTAGAGTCGACGCCACAATGTTTCATAAAATTTAATTTTTTAGCCTAATTTTTACGGCTGGTTGCCTATCTGTCGGCAACCCTAATAAGGTAATGCTAAAAGATTACAAAATCATTTCTCACTATGACCCCAACCGTGTTATAAAAAGTTAATGAATGACAAATAAAAAATGGCAATTAGAAAATATACAATGAAAGAGTGACAATTTATGCTGAATACTATTTGTATAAACACTTGGACTAAAATTTTAAGAAATTTTCTCTTTGCAACAAACGTTTGATAAACTAAAAAAGACTAGAAATGGACACTACATAAGGGGAAAATACTTTTTTGCAGCCGACGAAATATTCATGAAAATCCGAAAGATCTGATTTTCATCTTTTGTTATTATTTTAATCAAGAGTGCGTATGCCTATTACTAGTTTTGATAATGATGTTGTCATACGTAGTGACGGTGGCTCGACAACCAATTTGGTTCTTGACACAGGTCCATCTCGCGTTAAGACCTCTGCTATAACTCCATTTATTGTAGCGATATTTGCCGAGCACCATCACCGGGTTGCCATACCGAGTCCTCTCGAATCTAAAACTGACACCTGAAAATATACCATTATACTGCCAAAGTGGAAAAAATCAGCAAAATGCATAAATCACTAAAGATACTAACGCATTATTCATAGCACTTTCGAGAGAGCATGTCATACAACATGCTAATAAGAAAAACCCAAGCATGAGATCAAAATATAATTTAAAAATAGATGCCGTATATTTTTAATAAATAATACAATGCAGCCATAATTTTATTACACTTAACTTCTAATTAAAATGGTAACATAAGAAATATTTTGACCGCAATCTATTCACAATTGAGGTAACTCAAAAGGTATTCCATAACAGCACTCTTTTCCATCAAGAAATAGTTGGTAATATTATTTTTTATCTAGGGAGAAAGAGGAGAGGAAGACCGTAGAAAGTATGGATGGTTTATCTGAAAGAGGATATGCTTAAGAAGGTAGTGAATTCAGATATGATGGCTGATAGTTGTATGGAACTAGGGAACTTCTCCGTAGGGACAAGAGCAGTTTGATGATGATGAGATTCTCTTTTATCTTAACTAGCAATCTTTTTAGACTCGTCAATGATTATGAAAATTCTTAAATTTAATAATTTCACTATTAAAAGTGAGTAGGGTAGCTCGACAGCCGCTTTTATACTTGACACAGTTCCAGGAGCAACGGGGACCTTTCATATTACTGCGATTGTTGTATCGATACGCGCCGTATTGGACCATCAGTTTGCCATACCGAGATTTACAGAACACAAGCTTATCTTTAAATCCTGAAAATATTTGTTAAGTTTGCAATAAATCTGTATAATCCTATCAATTATACTTAATTTAATATTATCAGGTAACACTTAACTAGTAGTTAATAGTAACTTTTGTTTCTGATATTACAATGATGTCGGTTCAAATCTTTCATCAGATCTGACACGTTGCTATTAAAGGATGAAACACCTTGAAGTAATTATTATGATTTTCTTTGGATTCATGTACAGCGGCTTCTTCCACAAGAAAATACGAAATTAATCATTGATTTCAAATAAAACTTTATGTTTTAACAAATAATTTATTAAATTTCATTTAAGTCAATTTTATATTTATGTAATGTGCCGATCCTTGTAACATGGAATGCAAAGAGACTGATTGCATTTGCCACAAAAACTGTTAACCTTTTTAACTCTATTCTTAGTTTCCTTGGCATTAAACGTCTGTCTCAGCTTGGTGTAGCATCGTACACAATTCCTCCTTTTCTGGCGCTTTTCAAGAAAGTGTTCAAAATACTTTGTCCTTCCGACACGTTCTGAAATTAAATATTTATTATAGCCGGAGATAATATCATGAAAAAAATTGTATTCAGTAAACTTATTTTAATGGGAAATACGGGAAACATAGTTACAATCCAGTGCATTTTATAATAAAAAGTATTATTTCATTCATTTTTATTTCCAATTGTTTAATATTGGATGCATTGTATTGTAATTGGCCTTTGCCACATTTGGCCAAAAACGTAGATAAATAAATAAATATATATGCACTATTTTACATACGTACGTAATTTGAAGCAGGGTAAGTAAAGAAACAGATTGTATTTGTCACAAAAATTTTGATTTTTTCACGCTCCTTTTAGCTTCCTCCTATAATATTGTCTCTCTTAGTATTACAAACTTTCTAGCTTTTATGCCTATTTCAAGAAGATGTATTGATGTCAAGATTCTACAAGGCTCTACCACTCTTAAAATATTTCTTTTCCTTTTCAGAGTAGTCAAAAAAACCAGTTTCCATTTTGCTTACGTTACAATTATATATCATATTCTAAATTTCTGCGACAATGTCATACAAAAAAAAGTCAATTAAATATTTTGAACTATTATATTAAAATGAATATCATATAATAAACATATAAGAACCACTCTAAGTAAAATTAAAAATAATAAGCATATCAAAAGACCTTTACAAATAGAACGAACGACAAAAGTCATATAAAAATACTCATGCATCAAAAGCAAAATGACAAAATGGTTATTATCCTTATAGCTAGTAGCGTATTTTAACACAATTACAATTATGTTTATAACTAAATATCTTAAGATTGATAAAGTACAAATCACAAATTGGAATAGGTATAAACGTGATGCATTGGTCGTGGAATAACTTAAAAAGAGACTCACAGCCAAATATTGAAACGAAATTTAAATGTAAAGCATTTTAAATGATAAGGCCACGCTAAAACACCAAATCATCATCATCATCATCATCTCCTTATCCTACTCCCGTAGGGTCGGCGCAACAGGTTTTTGTCCTCCACATAACTCTATCATACGTCATCTCTGTCATCACTCCCTTTTTGATCATGTCACCTTTTACACAATCCATCCATCTCTTTCTAGGTCTACCTCTACCGATGTACCCTTCCATACTCACCACTAACGTTCTCCTTGTAACATGCGATTCATCCCTCCTCATAACATGCCCATACCATGCTAACCTTTTAGTCCTTACCTTCTCTACTACGGGGGCTACTCTCAAACTTCCTCTAATATACTCATTTCGTATCAAAACAAAACACGCAAAAACTCCAAATGGCATTTAAATTTTGATATCAGACAGATTGTAAACACTTGCGAAGCGAAGTATTTGAGATTCAGTATCAAAATGTTAAGGGTTCGTTTCGATATTTAACCGTTGCGCACAATTAACTCTAGGTTACATAACAAAACGTTCGACAATCACAATTTAATGATTATGATCATTGCGAGCTTTGGTAATATCATCATTAATAGTAATTAAATTTGCAAGACATCCCGTTCCTGCTTTAACACAAACCCAACCACTGCCAGGAACGTTGTGAAAACGGAATCTTCCTAATTTTATAACTGCTCTCTCGGTTCTTTTTGATTTACAGAAAACAGGCTCGACTTCCTCGTTATTTTCTTCTTCGGTATATTCTTCATCGGTATATTCTTCCTCGTTATTTTTTTCCTCGGTATTTTCTTTCTCTGTGAATAAAAAGCTACATGTATACAGTCCTAAGACCTTTTACATTTACGCTTTGGGGATAAAGTAATAAAAAAGCATAACTCAATTAGGATTGTCCGGTGATAACTAGACGTTTTTAATTAGTTTTTTATATACAAGGATTGCTATTGCCAACAGACATTAGTCACCTATAGCAATTGCAATAGGACGCATTTTTTTAAATGTTCTATCACAAAATACGGGTCATAAACACATCCTAATTCAAAATTTCATTTTTCATTCTATATACCACTCTCTCATGAGGTTACTCTATTTTTGTGCAAACTCGTGATTTTTATAATGCGACGATTAAAAAGTATATTAGTATGGAAGTACTTTACTTAAGTTTTATACAATATCAATACTTTTCTTATCATTTAATTTATAATTCAATGATTATGTTCTCGTTTGGTTTTAAGTATCGTGTCATCGATTGTGATAATATTAGCTGAACAGCCATACTTAGATCTTTCACAGACCCATCTGCATCTAGGACCTTTGCTCGAACTATGCCGATTAAATTTGTATCCATCGAATTGAATGTATCGGAACCCTCGTCTGGATATTCCAAAATAAGGCTTATCTGAAAGTGTAATTTAAAAAAATTACTACAATCAATGAAAACTATGAATACCTACGTGTTTATTTTGCCATTTGCAGTGGTTCAGTTAAAACGATATTCTTTTCAACGTCTTAAACATAATACTTACATGCCAAGTAGATAATTAAATAAACCTTTAAAACGAACAAGAGAAAAAGTTACAAAGAAATTATGTACGTCATAACCGTTCAATCACTTTACCCCATAGACACTGGGAGTTTACGTGTTTTTAACAGAAAATTTAATGAGGTCCTAAGACTTTTTATCTATTGTTAAACATGACTTATTATTTTCATTATAATATAATATAACAATAAAATGGAAACCAATTTAAATAGTAAAATCAACTTTATTAACCAAAATATCGATAAAAATTTGTCATTTCCAAGACTAGTGTATGTGTTCATGGAGTTCTTTGACAATAACGTTATCTATGGAAACGATAGTCGCTAGACATCCACTGGCTTTCTTCGTGCAGACCCAACGTTTCTTTAATTGGGTTTTTTTTTCACTATGAAGGCGGAACCGATAGCCGCGTAAGCAAAGAATCTCTTTACCATATCTTGACATTTCAAAGTAAACTAAAAAAGAATAAATAAAGTAAACATATTGTAAATAATCTTAATATTATAAAAGCGAAAGTTTAAATGGATGGATAGATGTTTGTTAGAGTTTGTAGCCTAAACTTCTGAATTAATCTCGATGAAATTTAACATAGACGTAGAGGATAGTCTGAAAGAACACAACAACTTTTGTTTTTTTTTTTAAGTTTTCGCGGACGGAGTCACGGGCTAAAGGTAGTAAGAAATGCTTTATTTATGTAAGGTTAAACTTCTGATAACGTTATAAGAAACCCGTAAGTACCATAGACAATGAATTCGATAAGTCGGCCATCTTACTACCACAGGAAACCAAAGTGACATTCATTTATCTAAGACCTTTTTCTAAATAAATAAACGCAGTTGATAAAAGCGATATATTTTTGGGTTTTTCAAATCCATACAAACAATTGCCCCAATGGGAAAATAGTTCCCAATGCGATCGGCCCATCGGGAAACACCCATTTTTTGACCGACTTCCCAAAAGAAGGAGGTACTCAATTTGTCTGTATGTTTTTTATGTGTGTTACGGCATAACTTCGCCCCTAGCGAACCGATTTTGATAGTTCTTTTTTTATCCGAAAGGTAGTGCATGCAGGTGGGTCCCATGTTATTGTTTTTAACAAAATAATAGGCAGCCATATTTCACATTTTTTTATTTAATTTATTACGCTTTCGTTATCTACTATGTGTTTTATTCAGACCATTTAGCTAGTACATTATTGACAAATGACGATCTCACTTTTCATGGTTATGGTCATTGCTAATTTTGATAATATCCTCGTCGACAGAGACCAAAGAAGCGCGACACCCGTGACTTTTGTAAGAGCATCTAAATGTCAACTTGGGACCCGCTCTTCTGTGCAAATGAAATCTATTGCCGTTGTATACAATAACCGGGGCACCGTTTGAGGTATATTCGAAATACGCTGAAAGCAAAATAAATTTCTATATAGAGTTTGTATTAAAGACCTCCCTAACAAGTGGTTAAAAAAACTGTCTGTAGATATGCTATGAAACTTTGGGCTAGAATACGAATCTAATGACATCTAACATATCACATATCAAAATCTATGGAACCCTTCAAGATACAGATCACAATGGCATTGGACATATTTACGTATTTTTAAGTAAATAATACTCATACATACATGCGACACGACGAAGACGCTATCCTTCAAATGTCTCATTCTTAACCACTGACAAATATAAATGGACAGGCTATAAAACGGTAATATGTGCCTTTTTGATTTTCGTCTTAGCGCCAACGGTCGCTGACGGTGGTGAGATTTGGAACTAATAATATAAATAAAATTAACTGTCATTAACATTAACAGCATTAAGTTGGTTCTAAGCAAAAGCTGTCACTTTCTTGCAGATATCTTACTATGTTACTAATATTATAAATGCGAAAGTTTAGATGGATGGATGGATGGATGTTTGTTAGAGTTTGTGGCCTACACGGCTGAACAGATCTCGATGAAATTTGGAATAGATGTAGAGTACAGTCCGGAAGAACACATAAGCTACTTAGTTTTTTTTTATTCCACGCGGACAGAGTCGCGGGCGAAAGCTATCCTATAATGGCGGCATTATTTAGAAAAGGTTGAAAAATTAAAATAAAAGGATGATAGCCAATATAATGTATATTTTAATATACTTAATTATTATTGATATAAAACTTATAAAATAATCAGTAACTGAACACTTATTACTAAATAAATGAAATATTTATTATAGTGTGTCTAAATAAGATAGATTAGTTTGATAAATGATGTATATGAAGTATCGAATTCAATTTGTATGAAGGCAAATGCCGTACTTAATAGACAGCGTAGTGACGAAACAAACACGCATAGCGAACAATTATGAACTATCGATATTCGGTTTAAATAAAATTTATCGAACTTAAATAAAATTATTATTTTCTTATTAACTAATTTAGAGGACAATTCTAGTATTAATTATGGTGTAGAGAATTTAGCGATGACAATAATAATAGCGAAATCAAATTCGATTACGTACGGCTGTAGTAGTAATAAATATTTAATCACCCTCATTATTTGTAATGGTTCTGCAGGTCATTATTAATTTGACTAAACAGTGTTTTTTTTTAAATCATGAGTTATAACTATGAATCTATCGATTTCAACTTCCATAAAAATAAAAATCGAAAATCGAAAAGATTCATGCTTGATTTTACATAACCCATCCCTACTAAATTGTCACATGAATTGACATGAATTGTCAAACTAATCTAAATTATTTAGACACACTATAATATTATTAGCGTTGTATCATTCCTTCGAACATTATTAGGGATTTTTTATTACTATTGCTTGATGATTATCAATTTTATTTATTTCTCGAAATCGATAAAATTTACACACAGACAAACTAGACATACAAGATAGATAGATACTAGTTTAAACTATATCCTACGTAAAAATACAATAATAGTTAGCACTTAAGAATAGAAAAAAGTTCAATGAATATGCTGGTTTTGTGTCCGTATGATGATGTCATCAACAGTAATTATACACGCTCTACAGCCTGCCGGTTTCTTTACACATGTCCACCTCACCTTCGACCCCTTGTATCTGTTCACTCGGTTGAAACGGTACGCTCCAATCATGATCACAGGGTTACCAGCTTTCGTCTTACCGAATATTGGCACTGAAACGAAATACAACGTATAAGTTGCAATAGTCTATATTACGAATTTAATTAGAATTAACTGGAACTAAAGCATAAATAACAATATATGCAAATCAAAACCTTGTACCAATGCTATTGTAGTACATTTTTAGAGGACTCTAAATGTGTTCAAAATACTGAAATACCATTTCGTTCGCTATTTTAAAATCTTGTAACCAACAATGTAATTAAAAAAAATACAACCTGACAGTTTTTAGGAAAAACTTTAAACACAAAAAAAAAATTCGGTCGAGAAAAATGAAATAACAAGAGTTATTTTCATACATTCTATTATCACCAACAGTTAACATTTGTATGAAATAACAAATTATTCAAATCAGATTTAACATTAGAGTTAAAAAAACATTGACGACAATTTACTGCATATTTAAAATATAATATTTAAATTCAACAAAAAAAAACCTAGTGATTATGATTGAGATTAGACCGAAGTACAACACAATCTTTAGAAGTTTTAATGAAAGCTCTGCATTTCGTTCGAGTTTTGGTTGTACACTGCCATCTGTCGAAATGTTTTCCCACGTTGCCTTTACAGAAGCGATAAGACCCATGTGATAATCTTAAACCGCCGATTTTTGTTCTCTCAATTATAACTGAAAAATCACCATACAAAGTAAAATGTTAACCAATCGAAAAATAACATAAAAATTTTATATTCACATTTACAACAATCTCGATTACTATTCAATTTTATACATAACTGGTTAACAAATTTTTTGTACATTTAAAATTGTCAATTTTTAATTAAAAAACAAATGCTAATCGGGAAATTAAAAATAAAACAACAATATAAAAATCATAAATACATATTCTTATATAAAGTATTAAAATATTAGTCAAGATAAACAATACTCACGATTAAATACTGAATAAAACATTTCTTTATCCACCACCAAACCTAAGTAATATTTATGTTAGTAACATAGTGCACTTCATCTCTTATTAACTAACCAGCCCCCTCCCTTTCCACCCCTAGACACAGTAACATTCGATTATCTATATCGTTGATAGAAAAGTCATAAATGTATGAAAATGACAACAAAACTCGTGATAATTCATGTGTTTGTATCGTATCTATTCTTGTACGTTTTGATCCATTTTCTCAATTCTATTTGCATTATCGCTAATAGAATGTCACTTTATCTAGAAGGGCTAATGTTAGTAAATTTTAAACTAATACTACAATGGTACTAAAAACTAATAACATTAACACTTATCTCTACCCAATCTATAAGCTGTATTGCTTATTATTATTTGCTAAACAACCGGAAATCAATTTAAACTTCGGGTGCAAGTGCAATTGGCAGATTTAAAATGACGCGAATAGAAAAGCACCGATTCATTATTAAATACAAAACTTACTTAATGTGCGTTTCCACTTCGGAAACACTTACTAAGAAACACATTTCCATCTACTTCATTCTCTTTAAAAAAGTAGAGAGAATTTATAGCTGCATGTGTTTTATCAGTGGTAACCCACGCATTTACTAAAATCTAATTCATAAAACGTAAAATGTACTAAACATATAAAAATACTTTATCATTCCCGATATGCCTACATTATCTACTTATTTATTATATAATTGTCCAAGATCAAATTTTCGATTTCTATTAATACAATTTATCCTTAAATTAACCACGAATTTCAATTAATAATTGAATCATTTGTTATTTACATTACAATTTTAACAATTCTTAACCTTCAAATTTTCATCTTAATTTTTATTAACAATCTGTCTTATTTAAAATTTTCCTTAAAACAATAGGCCCCCGTATAACATTTATTTAACCTATCTGCAAATTTTACTTCCATATTGTCCAATTTAACAAAATAAACTGTGAAAGATTTGATTTGTCTTAAAATATTAAGTGGTCTAAACTACCCTACACGTTATGATAAATAAAAATGAGAAAACAATCGTATGGAAAGCTTATAAATATACTGATATCTTAATTAGAATCTATTAGCACTAGTATGTGCCAAGGGGTCGTGGAAACCCCATACTCGTACTATTGCATTATCCATAGTGTGTAGAGACGCTCTGCAGCCGGCCTTCGCTTTCACACAGACCCATCTGATACGACTCCCGTACTTGTTAACTCTATTGAAACGATATTGTCCTATCATAATTACAGGATTTCCACGCTGAGATTGGGCGAAAACTGGATTCAGATCTGCAATACACACTATCAATTAATACCATGTAGTATTTAAATAATATAGTGAAAAGTAAGGAGTATGTACATTTGTAACAAAACAAAAATCATTTGAAGACTTTATTAATCATTAAAAAAAAATCTATGATCTAATTAATTCAACTTTCACGTAATTTACGTTACGGGATTAATCTAAGACATATTGTTACAAAATTTCTGTTTACTTAAAAAATTTAGATATTAAAAATGTGAAAATATGACGCATTTTATGACACTACAACTTATTACTGATTTGATCCATTTCTTCATTCAGCAAATCTATAAGCAACTTTTAACTTTTAACCTTATAGAAATAATAACTTAAACTAGCTTAATATACAAGTTAAATAGAATATCGTTAAAAAGTAAAGACAGAAACTTAAAATTACATTTCACAGATTTTCACCATTGTACTATGTTTTTAGCTACCCCAGAAATGTCTTCATAAAACGTCAGTCGTAAAAAATAATTCAAATATCGTAACCGTCACTAAAAGACCACTACTATGTTATGTTTAAAATTATACTATTTCACAATATAAATTAATTCTTAAGACTAAGGTGAGAAAAAGTAATGTTTTAACTTTCGCAAGAAACTAAAAACAATAAACAGTAAAAAATAGTGAGTTCCTAATTATTTTTTGTTCTGATCATCACATACTTAATAACTAACAGTTTTAACAGTGGTAGAGCCCGCTTTAACATCTTCACACGAATGGGCCGGCTCGCCCGGTGTAATACCACGACCACACAGAAAACAGGCGTGAAGTGGAAGCAATTACGCGTTTCGTCTGATGAGTGTGGTGCCAGAGGCCTAATTTTAGTCCCTTTCCCTTCCCGCCCTTTTCTTAAGAGGAAAGGATGGGAAGGAAAAGTGGATTTGACGGTGGAGGAGACGCATAGGAAGGGGAAATGTCCTCTTTATGTGCGTCTCCTCCTCCGTCAATTAAGGGTAGGTAACGCATCTGCAATTGCAGATGTTTATGGGCAGCGGTCGCTTTCCATTTCGGTGGATTCAGGTGGCCGCTTGCTCGTTTGCCACCTTGTATTATAAAAGAAAAAAATAATAGCTGTTCTAAAGCTGAAATTCGAATTAAATCTAACTTAAAATAATCTAACTTAGTCTTCAATGGTTATGTTTGCCGAGGGTTTTCACGATGACATTATCAACCGTAGTGATGGCGGCAGTACAGCCAGATTTCTTCTTGATACACGTCCAACGCACTTTCGATCCCCAGCAAGCATGCTTGTTGAATCTCCATTCACCAATCTGTACTATCAAATTCCCTCGCTGAGACAAACCAAACTTTGGCTCTGAAAACCAAATATTAAATTACATTTCTGAACTTTAACATACACGTTAGTAATACTAACTAGGGCATTATATAAAGAAAATAATTTAAAAACTATTGATTTCCTATTAAATAATGAAAAGAAATGTTCTTTAATTTAAATTCTAGAATAAAATAATGATGTCCGAAAAAATTTACTACAGATAGATAAAATAAAAAAAAAAAACACCGAAACGCTGCATTAAAGTCGAGAGATATATTTCTCATCGACTAATAAAAAAAAATTAAGGTTTAATGTAAACAAAATATGAGATAGAAGATATCCGGCATAGCCTTATCTTTTTTATTTCAATAACTTACAACTTAAATAGATATAAATAATTAGAAAAAAATCATCAGTAACATACATAATTATACTGTTGTATAGAAACAATTCGTCTATAAGTATAAAATTAAAAACACAAAGTATTGGAAAATATATCCCTTAATCTAGAATCTAGATCATACTATTTAACATAGTAAGGAATATATGTTAACCTATTTGTACACATATCCATATTGCACTCATCATATAGTAACATTCATAAACACTTATTTAAAACTTCAACAAATTATTATATTTAATTTACTAATAATCACTACAAAAAATCAATTATTTCGTTGCTTGGAGAGTTTCTCTTTTATATTCACCTATCTTATTTTATCTTAAAACTAAACTTTGAATGTAAATGTAAAAAACGTACATAATAAGTTCTGACGTATCTTATCAAGGGATCTTTTTGGTACCATAAGGTAACAAAAGTACACTTTACCCTATAATTTCAATAAAAATCATACTCTTTTCAAACCTCTAATTTTACACAATAGTTCAAAATATGTCAATATTCAATATTTTTTCATAATCCCTACAAACTACAATATAAATTTACAAGATGTTTCGAAAAACAATCAATCATATTTTACACAACACGAAAAATCTATTATTTTGATTTGAAGTGTGGATCTAAAATGCCTTCTACCGACACCTATTTGTACACACAATTTAAGTACGGAGATCAAAGTACACAAACTCCACAAGCTCGTCCTGGAAATAATGAACAAAGATGTGACTGGTCGAGTGGCCAACATCTAGTCGGTTATCCCAGTCATCGCTGAAAGGGAAAAGGGACCTGAAAGAGCCCGTAGTCTTAAACATGGCCGGGCAGCGGGACCGCAAAGTTGGAGATCCTTAGCGGCCCGTAAAAGTTAGAGATTCTCAGTGCCTTAGGACCACTTTATGTCGATAGATCACTCTAGTTTAGGTAGTTAAGTTCAGATTTAATGATTATGCCAGCCGATAAGTTTGACAAGTCTGTTGTCAACAGTAACAGCAACACATCGGCATCCAAATGTCTTCCTCGCCTTACATTCCCACCAAGTTTTCAAGCGTCGAGTCAATTTCTTTATAAATCTATAGTTGCCCCATAATATCGTGGGATTGCCAAATTTTGTTACTTCAAATTTTAGAGGACTACTCAAGCCTGAAAATGAAGACATTTTTAGAAATCTACGTTACCGTGAGTAAGGTTCTAACAAACTACAATTCTAAAAGTTGATCTAGATTATATTTATTTTTTTTTAATATCATAAGTTGGCAAACGAGCGCGCGGTTAACTCGATTCGCCGAAATAGCGGCGACTGCCCATAGATATATTAATGTGTTTATTAAAAAGCATGCACAAGTAAACATTTTCATTTGTTGTCAGCTTATTTATTATTTACCCTCGCAACAAGTCACCTCCTGCACACTGATTCTGAAAACATACTAAAAAACTTATAAACAATCAACTAAAATTTATTCCACAAATTCAACGGTATGACTATGCAATATCCTAAACACCCGTTTCGAATTGCAGGACTTGTATTTGATACTATCGGAATGCACAGCGCTGTTTTTAAAAATCATAAAAAAAAAAAAGCTAAGAAAATTGAATACAATAATAAATTTGAAATATTAATGGCTGTGAATATCTGCGAATTTAACGATAGCATCGTTTTCGAGAACTACAAAAGCGTTACATCGATTATTGGTTTTGATACAGGTCCACCGCGACATACTTCCTCTTCTCTTCATGAATTTGAACCTGTGGCCGTCCACCACGAGCATAGGGTTCCCAAACTTACTCATGGTGAAGTAATAAACAATTTCTAGAACAAATGGATGATTTTAAACAATTACTTTATACAACAAAATACTAAATCATTTTCAATATAGAGGAAACATCTTCAGTTTTTAGTATTTTCGAAATCTAATTTGCTTGGTAAATAAGCTTGTATATTCCAGAGTTCTGATCAATAAATACTTAGACAAAATCTTCCGCCATTCAAATTCGCCAAAACGGCGAAGCGACCGCTTCCCATAGACATCCGCAATTGCAGATGCGTTGCCTACTCTTAATTTTCCCTTCCTACACTGTCAAATCCACTTTCCGTTCCCATACGTTCCTTATAAGAAAATAGCTCCCACTTCACGCCTGTCTTCTGTGTGGTCGTGATATTCCACCAGGCGAGGCGTCCCATTCGTGCGAAAATGTTAAAGCTCTACCAACGTACAGTCGGAATTTAATTAAAAACAGTTTTAAATCAAAATACTATTTAATTATAATTTATTAGAATAAATATCTTCATGAATTAAACTGCACTAGTTAATCACACTAATGGTTATGCACATTCCGGGTAAAGAGTACTTTATTTCCCACAGTGTTGACGCGGGCGATGCAAGCTGCTTTGTTGCACTTCCATGAAATTCTGGCTCCATTCTGATAGTTTCTCGAGAACCTCATACCATCATACAGGAGCATCATAGTACCTTTGGATGTGTACACGAAGCTTGCAACTGTAACATAGAATTATTTTATAGGCAACCTTCTACATATTTCCAGAACACTCCACAGTTACACACACTCATACATAACACACATTCACACACAAACACACATACATAACTCACACAAACAAATACAGGTGCTACTACTACTTTTAGAATTTAAACCAAAAGCAATAACAATCAAAATAAAAAAAGAGTGAATAAAACAAGTTTATTGAATGACTGAAGATATTACAATTCAAGTTCTGATATTATAAAGATACATACTTAAGAAAAGCTTCACCTTAACATAAGAATGATAGACAAAAAGAAATTGATAGCAGAGTGTATGATTATGAGTGTGGAAGTACATTGGTAGAGATAGACCTAGAAGGAAATGGATATATTGCATGAAAGGTGAAAACAAGAAGGGAGTGATGACAGAGATGACTTATGATTGGGTTATGTGGAGGACAAAAATCTGTTGCGCCGACCCTACAGGAGTAGGATAAGGAGGAAGATAAAGTATGTTTCTCACCAACAAAACGATGAAATCTAACACAAAAAATTTACGGATGAAAGTATGCCTAAAAAATTAAAGGTTTCTATGGAATAGTTTAATTTATTCACATAATTAAACAACGAGAGAGTAGAAAATGTTGTTTTTAATTCCACAAGCAACCAGTTTGTCATTTAATGATTGTGATTATTGAAGTAACGAACGACAGTACCTTCGAAAGTGGTGACTCTAGCACGACATCTCTTGGGTTGCCTTATACATCTCCAGTTGACAAGGGGCCCATTGTTGGAACGCTCACAGAAACGGTATCGACCGATACACAATTGTGGCTTTCCCATTCTTGATACACTCAACCGAGCTATGACTGGAAAGGAAAAACTAATACATTTTTGATATCACATAGTATTACACGACCACTAGTGGTTCAATTTATAAACGAAATTCCCATTTTATTATCCTTCATGATGTCTGTTACCTTAAAGTAACGAATCATATATTTTTTTTTATAAATATCTAGTCCATTCAAAGACTGTCTAGTCTGTATGTTTACTGATTGATTTGAAAACATATTTTTTATCAAAAGTAAGGATACGTCTGAATTAAATGACTAAGGGTATGTGAAATAAAAATCAGAATCTTTTACTTTAAGCGGATTGATATTCATAATATATTGCGTTTCATTATAAACAATAAAGTCAATATTTACAAACAATATCTAATATAACGTATATAAGTAGAAGATTCAGCTTAAATAACAAATATAAGGCTCATAATTTTTATAAATATCACCGAATTACGTATCATGTCAAAATATCACTGAAAGCTATGCCTACGAGCAATTAGTGCCGCTCCCTTATATTTACAAGGATATCATTTAAAAAGTACACAAAAACTATAGTAAAAACAAATTTGTATAATGACGAAGTCCTAGTGCCAATTATTTCATATTTAGTTCCAATGCGCAAACGCATCCTTAAAACTTAATATTCAATCACAAGATAGCGTTGTTCGATTGTTTATTTAACAAAAAAAAAAACATAAAAACTGTAACTATCCTTCGAGGCAATTAAACTATTTTTATCTTTAACAATTTATAGGCGCGATTCTTAAAGCTAAGAGTCCTTTTTCGCATCAGCTGGTAGACGAAGCCAGAGATCTGTTTTAGGCATGATTCTTGGGAAATTGAGTGCGTGGAGAGCAAGTAAAGCGGCACGGGGGGAAGACACAGGAGAGGGGAGTACTGGGTGTGGACTGTTTGGCGGTCTTAGTTGGACAAAGGCGCCGTTACCACATCTAGCGTGGGATGGTGGTGCGTGATTATGCTCGTCACCTGAAGGGATTAATTTGCCCCCCATCAGCCGGACCCGCGCCTTGCAGCCCATGTGCTTCGACGAGCAGTAGAAGAAACGTCCTCCGACTTGCGAATACGTGAAACCGCGCAACACTAAGATGTATTTCCCTTTCTCCGTTGGGATGAATTGGACATCTGTAACGCCGGATTACGTTAATATAGCATTCTACTTCCAAAAACTTTTACTATTGAGTTTTATAAAAATAACACACATTTATGTTTGTTTATTTAAACTGTGGATAAACTTGTTTAGAGACGCAAATGGTAAGGACTCATGACTTGTTACAGAGTTTTGTACGATGAAAAATAGCCAAGCACAAAGACAGATCTTAATACCAATGTGGATCTTAAGAATTAGTTCCTTGTCGGTGGAACATCCACGACATTTGCAATTGTGGATGCGTTGCCAACCCTTGATCAATGGAGGAAGAGACGCACATAAAGAGGATATTTCCTCGTTCTATGCGTCTCCTGCACAGTCAAAGCCACGTTCCCTTTCCATCCTTTTCTTATAAGAACAAAGGTGGGAAGAAAAAGGATTCTCAATCATAACATCGGTGCATAACTTGAATAGGCAGTACTATATTTCTTCGTACATAACTGTAAAGCTCTAGTAAAATTTAGTCGTGTATCACCACATAAATATTTTGACTAATTAAACATTAATATAAGAGGTTACAACAAAAAAAGAAAAATTAAAAAAAGCGTATATTCAATGAAAGCAACACAAAAAAAAATGTCAAAAAACAATACCAAACCTTCACAAAATATTGTACAAAAAGTTCAAGAGTAATACTAGCTGCATATATTTAAGGTTATTAAATGTATTTAGGGGAATCACTATCATCATCATCATCATCATCATCTCTCCTTCCTTATCCTAGTTCTGCTGCTCATCATCCCTTAACATCTCAATGAATTGGAGTATTCAATATATTTAAAACTACTTATATTTTGAAGTAATTGCCGTTTTGAAAGATATATTTAGGTGGTGGGTGAGTATGCTTTGTGTTGACTTTAACGATTTCTCCGTTGGTGGACTTTTTAATGCGTGCAGGACATCCCAAAGCCTTGGAAGAGCACAGCCAATGAGCACTGTAGTTGATCTGAGAGTACGTGTAGCTATTGATCATGAGGAGAAATTTCTTTCCGCTTCTTGTCGGTATCATGATCGCTTCGTCTTCTGAAATCAAACATATAAGCATTAATATAAAGGTTTAATTTTTTATTTGTAAGGTGGTGTACTAGTATAAAAACTAAAATACTATAGAAGTATGTATAAATTGAAATACCGTAAGTAAAATAACATTTAAGATAGCGAATATTATAAAAGGCTTGCTTAAATCCAATCTTAAATAAAACCGATTGATTAATTCAAACAGTTTTTTATTTACTTCCAGTCATGCTTACGAACGCAATATTATGTCTTTACATAACTAACAATAAGAAAATTCTTAAAAATTTAAGACATACACAAGTTTTGGAACAAACGATTATGTTAAGTGCACTGCCGCGAACAAACTAGTTAATCTCTAGGTGTATGGGATATTAAGACGGTTCTCTTGGTAACCAATCAACGACTCTGTCAAAGTCAAAAAAAGTCAAAAAGTGACTTGCTTGTTAGAATTAGAACGAAATTATGTCCACCGACTTAGCCAACATATGTCTATAAGTGCGATCGCTGCGGTGTACACTTTCCACCGCTTCGACGTCACATACTAAGTAGGATATGATACAAAGATAGCAAAACGATACGTCATTCTCGCACGGATTAACTGAGCATGGTTAGCGATGGCGAGGCGACGCTGCCAACGATCAGGAGAAAAAGTTAAATGCTCGTTAAACTTTAAATTTTGAAATAAGCGCCGTTCTGTAGTATATACTGAGGCGCGGGATGATTGTGTTCAATCTCCAGCGTACGTACTGTTCCATCTGGCATCTTATGCACTTTACTGCGACAACCTTTGTAGGATGATGAGCACTTCCACGTTTTAGAATTATGATTTTGAGAATAAGTGAAGCCGTTTACTCTCAGAAGATTTATGATACTTCTACCGCGTTGAATCATCATCATCTTCACTTCAGGCTCTGTAACTTTAACGATTGCAATCGATATAATAGTCCGCAGTTGCGTGGCGCTGAACGAATATCTCACGCACGATGCAATACCATAAGTCAAACATAGAGATCAAATTCTTGTTCATTTCCCTACCTTTTTCTGTAAGGATGGGAAGGGGAAGTAGAAATGAATTGGGGAGAGAGGACGTACAGAATAGTAAGATATTCTCTTCATGTGCATCAACTGTCTATCATAGATTTTAGCCTATTCGGTTTTTTCCTTTCTTTTGTTTCCCTAATTCATTAAATAAACCATCAATTTGGGTTATAAACCAACTTTATTTAATTTATCTTGTACATTTGTGATAAACATTTGTGTATAAATAACTACAAAGTATGAACCTATAAAATTATGATTAAATATATTTCATTACGGTAGTTTTTGTCTGTGTAACTATAAATTACAATTGCTAAAGGTGAAATACTTATAAAAAGAGAAATTATTGTCTAAGAAATTAAACAGCTAATAAACCCGTTATAAAAAATCTTAAACCAATACATAGTTTCCCAACACCGAATAGCCTAGCTACACTTAAAGCACCTATATTTATTGTCTAAGTTATAACTTAAATGTTACAATTACATTGACTTAGATGTACAGGAACTTATTCTGATGGCAACAATTAATAAATATTAAAAGTGTATACATAGCACTGACTACTAAAATGTACCTTATTCCACGCACAATAAAGTGGTAAATTGTTTTTATTGATATAAGTGATTGGATATAAGTGGTCGGTTAGTCTTTTGTCAAATTCTAGTAAGAACTAATCTTTTTTAAATACATTAAGGCGAGAGAGACCTACTACGTTGCGGTCACTGACCTCTAATTAATGGACAGGTAAGGCCTATTTTGTGCTTAATTATTCAACATTTTCTGATGTTTGCGGTTGGTAGCCGTTGTAAGGATTCGAACTAATACTAAGGATAGATTAAATTGTTAGTTTCATCAACAGAATGAGGTCGGCTCAAAAAAAAATCTCTTGTTACCTATTCAATCGCCTATCCATTTAGTATAGAGATCAGTGGTTTATGCCATGGATTTATGGACTAGGTCGTCGGTATTTTTGCACAACGCCACAAGCTAGAGAAGCCTCGCCCTTAGTAAAATTATATAAATGCATCCTTTTATCGAGAGACACTCTGCTTCATACAGAATCTTTTCTTGACTATTTAAACAAGCGATTTAAGTCACACTAAGTACTTATGACTGAACCCAAATATGACAGAGTCCTCGGTCACTGGATTACAACAATGTTCAACTTAAGTCAAATCCTGTGTGCATAAAATTCTTATTAACACATAAATTAGGTAAATAAAAGAAAATATATCAACAACAAAATCACACTGTGAAAGTAATAAAATGTTAACACACAAAATTTATAAAGTTCAAATAATTATAAAAAAGTTAACCATAAATGCGTCTAAAAATATAGACCAAAATACTCGTTTTCTTAATAAACCTAATGTCTTAGAAACTGCAATAGTCTTATTGTCTAAGCACTATTAGTATAGGCAAGCTTAGCAATAGTATAGCAAAAATTAGGGCCTATAAACACTGATTATCGATATAAGCTTCAAGCTGTTAAACCCCATACACGGACCATATTATAGTCGCTTGTAAATGATGCCGACTATTACCGTATCGTACTATAGTTACAGTGAAAGAATTAAATTCCCTACCCACTTACTATCGTTTAAATATCATAACAAGAGCAGAAAGCCAAGTTATGACACATTTTCTGGTTAATTTCATTGTAAGCGTGAAATGATATTGTACCGATGTGAGTAGAAAGTGTCCTTGAGTGTCCACTGCTTACAGTCTGTATATGTGGCCTTAAGCATAGACTGAAAAGAGTTACAAATTTGAAGGGAAGAAGTCTCTTTTCGTAGGCTCTTATTTGACTAATAGTTTTATATCAGTCGTTAGAACAATGATGCAACGCCATGTCCAAATCATAAAAAGAAAACAACCGTGGCCTTGTTCCGTGCATGTCCTCCATGTCATCTGAAATAAATATGTCTGTTAATTCCTATATAAAGATAGATAATAGATAATTATCTATACTTAATATTATAAAGAGGAAAGATTTGTATTTTTGTATGTATTGAAATAACTCAAAAACTGGACCTATTTTAAAAATTCTTTCACCGTTACAAAGGTAATTTATCTGTGAATAACATAGGCTATGTTTTTTATTATTATTTTTAAACTAGCTTTCGCCCGCGACTCCGTCCGTTTGGGATTAAAAAAAACAAAAGTGAGTTGCCTATATGTTCTTCCGGACTATCCTCTACATCTATGCCAAGTTTCATCGAAATCCGTTCAGCCGTTTAGGCTACAAACTCTAAAAAACATCCCACCATCCATCCATCTAAACTTTCGCATTTATATTAGTAAGATTGTTTGTTACTATCTCTAAAACGGTTTAATAGATTTCGATGAAATTTGGCACAGATATAGAACATAATCTGGAAGAACTCATTATACTTAGTAAGTTTTCTTACCGCGCGAAAGAAGTGGCGAGCAAAAGCTAGTAAAGCTAGTAATACGGATGAGCTACAGGAATGATTAGAAAATCCAACAAGATATAAATCAATAATTTTATTAACATTATATTTACAGATTACTTATTTTTGTTCATGGCATTACAATAATAACACTAATAAAAAAAATTGAGCCAACAATAATTACTAATTTAGCAAAACACTATTTTATAACAATATTTTATATAACAGTTTTACTTTATATGCATATTGCTTATCGAATATTTTTTACTTGAATACTTTATTATAAGTACTAAAACTACATAAAACATCATCTTCGAATTCATGACGTCATAAGCCTTTTCTATTTATAATCCATTTGCAAAATGGTACTTAAATTCTTTGCATAATTTAAAACGATATAAACATTCAATCAACCTTACTTCTACAGTTAACTACAAAATATTACACAACTATTTGAAAACGTACAAAATAAACGTACTTGCCATTAAGTACATAAAGATAAATTCTATGGAAATGAAAAACTATAACCTCTTAAAAAAATAGATTTTTTATGCCAGGGGTCACGAAAATTTATGCATCAAAGTGCTATTTTTTAAAAGTAATATTTAATACAGTCTTAGATGTGACATCGAATAATGTTGACTGCGATTATTACGTCAATTCCATGCACCTACTTCATAATCTTTTCATAGTGTTTGTATTGTTGTTGACGTGCCCAAAATTATGTCATGTGGCATTTATGACACGCGTGCCAGTGTTTCGCCACCCCTGTAATAGGCTGTGATCACAGATTCATTAACAGATTTTTATATCAATATAAATAATGAAACTTTACTAAATAACGCTAAAGACATGTGTAATTATAATTCTTAATTTCCATTGAATTCCACAATACATATGTAGATCCTTCATTTTTTAAATTACCCACGTGCAGTGGAATGGTCCCTTAATAATTGTACTTAAAAATTAAAACTGGCATATTCAAATTGAAACATTAACAAAAAAGAATTAAGAAATTTAAATGAATTAAATTAAAGATATAAAAACTTTTATGTTCATGGTGTACGTATAAAAGAAACATTATATCTACATTGTTATAAAAATGAGTATTACATATACTATTTAATATTAGGTCCAGAACAGATCACATAAGAATACTAACAATATATAACCAGTATTGACTTCGTCGTATCTTCTACGATGCTAGTAAACAGCCATTCTATAATTACTCTCCCAACAGAGCTCATCATCTTGTTTACTGATAACCAGTCGAAATCAATATTCAATCTTGACATACACAAAATTACTTCGCACAATAAATCTATAAATCGATTAAATTCATACTAAAAGTATATAGCAGATCAGCAAACATTCAAGATTGAATATTGATTTCGGCAAGTAATAGATATAAGCACTCTTGAGAAAGTACTTCCGTGCTAGCTGTGATTATGGTGACCATACGTTTTGATCACAACTCCATCGACGGTTGTGAGTGAAGCTATACACTGCCATCGTCGCTTCCTCCCGCACACCCATCTTGTCACCAAACCTCTACTCCTCTCCCTTATAAAGTTTACACCTTCGAAGATAATCATCGGATTACCACGTCGTGACGTCACGTAATGTAGACCTGAAAATTTTATCACATAGTATTTTGAATCCTAAATTTAAAATAATAAAGAACTTCCCATCCATCAAAAATATGAGATTCAATACCCAACTTAATCAAAACATTACCCAAAGTTTTACGCGCCAAAAATAAACGCGAACATAAGGGACAGGCAACGCCATCTATCCAATGAATGCGAGAGACAACACACCTTAACAAAGTTCGTTGACTTGTTTTCAAAATGGCGTCGGTTTCACACAACGATGGCGCTGCTAACATATTTGTATTGGATCCAATGATACCTAATTATTATTCAAAATTATACACGTATACTAAATTAATACATGTATCTAAAGCATAATTAGTTAAATCTATAGTAAATTTTAACCTTATTTATTTATTTAATTTCAATCATAAATATGTACGTATCTAATCTATAAGGAGTTTTGCGCGCGCATTCTTCCCCATGCTTTCCAATTTCCGCATTTAAATCACATACGAAATTATTTTCTTAGAAAAAGAACTGTAGATTTACAGATACTAAAATAAGTTACCGACTCTATTACTACCACACTTACTAAGAGACCTTTAGTGAAGATTCATACACTTAGCAACTACTTAAATTCCCTTTAAAAGCAGATGCAGCTGTTTATTATTAATCCAAATCAATAGACAGGTTAGTGGATGAATCGATTTTAAGTTATTCGATTAAACTCGTGGGTACAAGACCTCTAATTGGTGAGACAGGTATGTACGTAAGTAGCACGGTGTAACGGATTTCTCGTGAATGCAACAACAGGTGATAGCCCGCGCTTCGTCGCCACTCTCACGGAACGATAGACACGTCTCTGCAATTTCTATACACATTTTTACCAGGCCTACAAGATACCATCTTGTTATCATTAGGCCTACTGCCGTAACACCTGGACAAAAACTTTGTTATCCCTTTCTATCTCTTTGTAAAAGTAGTGGATAGCCATATAAATGAGAAGCAATATGAATTAATATAGAATTAATTCAATTCTAATAAAAGGTATGATTTTTGAATTAATCTATACTAATATTATAAAGAGGAAACATTTGTATTTTTGTATATATTGAAATAACTTAAAAACTACTGGGCCGATGTTTGTTCCACAAAATTAAGGGCCTAGTTATTTAAAATAGAAAACAGCATTCAGACCGTATTCATATACGGTATGTGAATACGGTCTCAATGTTGTTTTTAAAATCACTCTTTCTAGAGTGATTTAAATTGAATAGTAATATTACGACATTCGTTCTCACCTCTTAAAGAATGTAGATAACTATAAGATAAATAATTTATGAGAAAGTTGCTTCATTAAATACAAACACAACTTCATAGCTTATCTTTGTACAGAGTTATTCTGATAGAAATTAAAATATTAAAAAACGTTAATTAACAACATTTATTATGCAGACAAAAAGCACGTTGATTCAGTAAACATCATTTCCAATTTGGAGCGTGTAAACTTACTTCTGTTTTCTTCTGGTTCCTTCTATAGTTATATCTGTGTAGATAAAGAATAGATTTAGGACTAAACAATAGATTTTGATGAAAATTTGGTAGAATGTCCCGAGAATTTGGTATTCTAAAAAAAATCAAAATATCAGTATCAAATAATCAGTAGTAAAACTCTATGAAAGAAAGTTAATAAAATGTATAATTCAAAGTCAAAATTTTCTTTATTAAAGACATTTTTTGTTTTTTAATACGTTCATTTGCAATTCATTATAACTTTTTACTTTGGAACACCAAAATTCGCTTTCTCGCATTAGATTTTCAAAATAATTTCATCTCATTATAAATTTAGCCTAAATCACTTAACTTTCTTAAAAACTCTTAAGAGAGACTTTTATAAGAATTTATTAGTAAAACAAAATAACACTGCCTACGTAACTTTGAGTTAACTTAATTTATATAACAATCGTATTTATATGCATACGAATTATTAACTAATTATAGAATGTTCTAACTAATCAGTTAAGAACATATAAGACAATTCAACAATATTGCATTAACCTCCATATTACTCCTAGGAAGGCAAAATATTTTGCTGATTAGAAAAATAATCTAAAATACCTTTAAAACTCATTGTCACTTCAATTTTATTCAAAAGTAGTGCAAACTTGAATAAGCATTTAATTTGAAAGCTACGTACTTACTCGGATTTTCCATAACATAAGTAATTAGAAATAGTTTATGTTAAATACAAGTTTAATAACCAAGAAACCGATAACCGTGGGTAGAAATAACGGTTACAAATATTTGTGAAAGTACCAAAAATACCGCAGTTGTTTCTTGTTTTCATCGGTTTTAATACAAGTTTCGATACAAAAAAATGTTAATTAACAATAGAATATTCTATCACAATAGACGTATTAGGCGTTGAATACTTAAGGCCTTTAAATTCAACAAAAAAAAACAGAAAAGAACCATTCCCTAAAATCTATTCAATTCATTCCTAAAATAGCAAATAGAATCTTAGTGCTATAAAATAAAGTTAGTATTTGATTGTCGTGTACAAACCTACCTGCACCCGGCCCTAGAACTTTGTAAGCGATTAAAATATTCCATAAAAACTTTTTTTCGAATAGAAATGCATCAAAAGGCAGGACGTCTAGACATGTGTTTTTTTAGTTCCCAGAACGAGCAGGTAAAATTTGGTATAATAGTTGAACTATCTAAGGGTAGCTGGTAACTGAAAACCATTTATATCCATACATTTTATTCGATCGAACAACTCATTTGGCACATCGTTACTTTGGCAAATTCACAATAAATTAAATAAATAACCTTAGGAATAGGCTCTTATCTCACAAGAACCATGTCTTTTGTACTTTATAACAATAATATTCACAATTCACGATACTTAATTAATCTTATAACTATTAAATGGCTATAATGTATTTATTTGGCAACAAAACTACAGATATTGTATAAAAATAAAATTAAAACACTTTTATTGCTATATAAAATATCACTGAATTTGTAATGTAAAAAAAATTACGTAAATGACTTCTTACTTTAAAATCTAAGCGGCCCTAAATGGTACCATAGACTAGACATGACACAGAACAAACTCGATTTAAAAATTAATTAAAATCGATTTAAAAATCGACATCTATCAAATTGGCATAAGAGCTTGATACTTTCGGTGGGTGTGTATGTACCGGTGCTTGTCCTAGGACCCTGTCATGTAGGGTTAGAATTGAGGCGGGGCAATTACGAGACTTCCTTGACGAACAGTACCATAGGAGACGTGCTTTGTCCTGTCGCTTCCTAGAGTTGATGAAGAATGTATTACCATCGTAATACAACAATCTCCCACCTCTGCCCGTCATCACGTACCGTGCTGCCATGGAAACCAAGAGTTATTTCCTCACATTCTAATAATAAACGATTACGAAAAAAAAAACTTACCCATAGCAAAAAAAATGAACTAAGACATTCTATTTGTACTTCGTTTATTATGAATTAACATTTTTTTATTAATAATAATCTATTTAGCTACACTAATTTCATCATAGAAGTGTTCTTATTGTTATTTGAACGCAAAGCCGTGTTTACAAGTGTGGACAAAACAAAGCCCTTTCTACGTTCATAATAATCTCGAAGTTTTTTAATTTTCAAACACGTATAAATAATTAATACTGGCAATAAATATCACATAGCTCCACTGCTCTGTTGCAGCCACAAATAATAATAAAAAGTCTTGCAATAAATAACAATAGTGGTGTTAACTTCTAATAAAATACATTAAACTTAAACTAATAGTTAACCATTTATGGACCTTTGTACCTATACCCGTAATGATTTTATAATAACATTTATCATACTATTCATCTATACTAATATTATAAAGAGGAAAGATTTGTATTTTTGTATGTATTGAAATAACTCAAAAATTACTGAGCCTATTTTAAAAATTCTTTTACCGTTAAAAAGGTAACTTATCGGTGAGTAACATAGGCTATATTTCTTTTCAATTTCACACAGACGAAGTCGCGAGCAATAGCTAGTTTATTAATAAATACTGTGGAATTTATATTATTAACAAGGCACGTATTTATATGATGAAACTTAAAATTCTAAGGGCCTGTCCCACCAAAATGTAAATTGTCTGATAACAATCCAACAGGTAAAATATGTCATGCAAATTTCGGATTTTGTTCCCTTATCTCACAGTGACGTCATTTTTAAGCTATCTGTGCTTTTATCAGCCAGTGGTGGCACAGGCCCTAATACTTGAGATAAAATATAAATATTGATATAGATTCTAATATGCGAAATACTATAATAATTCTAAGTGATAATGTTAGTGTTTAAATATGGCATTATAAAAAAAAGCATCTATTTGCCCATGTTTTAGTGCCTGACATTTTTAATCTGTCAACAATATCATGTTTTATCTGTCGCCTTGGCTTAACTCCCAAGTATATTCGTATTTCAATCCATCGATCATTCGTTAGGTTTTAACACTTTAAATGCTACTGTTTTCACGCAACACGCAGATCGACGGCACCGTGTGCTAATTCCGTATAGGGAATCTCCGTAAGAAACAATCGCATCCCAGCCTAGACAAGATGGCGATGCCGCATGTAGGCGCGTGTGTCGCCAATGTGTTCCGCCATCGGTATACCAGCCATTGCGTACGCTGCACCCATGACTCCGTCAACCTGCCACCCAGACCGGCCGCTACAATCACCAACAGCTGTTTTAATCTCGTGCCCATACTAAATCAGTGCTAATTTTAAAAAAAAAGCGTAATATTTCTTCCAATGTATGTATATAACTTTACGTTGTCGCACTCAGAGACGTTAAGTAGTCACTAGATAATTATACCCTAACTCCTAGTTCACCCTAGACCATCAATTTAGTCGAGTGTCGAGTAATTTAGTAGCTAAAATATTGTTGTCTATATGATTTACTAAT
Organism: Papilio protenor; assembly: GCA_029286645.1. Lineage (NCBI taxonomy): Eukaryota > Metazoa > Arthropoda > Insecta > Lepidoptera > Papilionidae > Papilio > Papilio protenor. Next base: position 7,221,596 of record JAGSMZ010000004.1, on the reverse strand, counting down.
TTACTCTTTTTCATTGTTCAGACACGTTTACTAGATTACTCAGTACTCGACTAAATTATCAATTCGAAGAGTGTCTATCAAACGATTCTGAGTGCGGCAGATTTCAAAGCCCTCTGTAAACGAATCGAGATAACAAAATTAATAAGGCTATGGCTGACCTATTACAGCTGGCGTCAACCGTTACCAGACAATATTGTTTACAAATTACTCGTCAAATAATGCATATAAAATATGCAGGTTCATATAACCACACGCCGTTTAAGAGCCACTATGAATTATAGTGATGTGAAATAAAAATATTGACAAATATAAAAAACCATCAATTTTATTTCATCCAAGAATTTTAGTCGTGATTTTCATAAAAACAGTTGCGACAATAAAACTTTTGACAAGCTATGCATATGGTAATAATTTTTTTTGTTTTGTTTCCCGCTTCACGGCGGCTCATAGTGTTTCGATGTTTCTGGTAACAACCTGAGCATTTCCCTTTCTTCGTGTTTTTTGTTAGTCGGTGCTTGCATGTCTTTTCAAGTACTAAAAATGTAAATTTAAACATAAAGAATTATAGTAATGTTTCATAGAATATCCTGACAATTTCATTATTGATAATTTAATAATTATATGTTAGACTATAATTTTCAATACTCTATACTATCTGTCAAATTAAATTCTCAGCACTAGTTACAGTGCTATGCTATTGTTGGGAATTGCGCGGGGTTCTTTTAATTCCACACACTACAAGAAATTAATTAATATCTATCCATTGTGAGGAGGGCTTAGAAGCCCATAGTTAGAGTATTAACAGTCCATACAAAAAATAATCTTTCCTATTAGAAATGAAGAATACTTCGATACCTAAAAAAGCTTACGTTTTTCTTAACTGCACCGCTACTAACTCCGCGCCGCCTAACGCGTCAACGAAAATCTATTTATATTTGTTTCAAAGCTATGAGGATGTATTGACGCGGAAGCTGAATGTTATATTTAGGCTCGCAGTGGTGTGGGGTGTAGGGGGTCCGTGGGCGTGGGATGCTGGGCTATCGATTGCCCCATCACCAAGCGAGGGGGCGCACGTCACGCGGCGCGACGGCTGCCGCGCTCACGTGGTACCGCGTGCTTCCGCAATATTTATTTTCATAACTTCCTAAATTTCACAAGCCTTACTAATTAATGTGCTTTAAAAACTTTGTCAAACGAACGTGAATATTAAAGTTCATGGTTATATCAAACTTTCAAACTACAATAATTATTAAATTTACTTTGTAATGTAATTAAATGCTTACATAGACTTTAGCCAACTGCTTTAGGCTTTCAATAGATTATTAATACAAGTCATACTGAAATTACTCTCATATTTTAAAATATTTCCATTCGTCAAGACCGTTACAGCCGCAACTATAAATTGATGACGCACAATAACAATGAAAAATGGCGTAACGTCTCCCCTAAAACGTGAATTATTAAGATGACGCACACATACACAAACCGGTCCCCGCGCACGCACACACGTTAGCAATAAGAAAAGGAGCTCCGTCAAAATTAGGGCATACGAGGCGTAACTAGGCTGTAGCTCGGGAGACAGGCACGCCCATATCCCCGTGCCCCAAGTTTCTTCTTTCATAACTTCGTAGGCTGTATTGATCCATCAAAACTGCGCGATTCATTGCTTCACGAATACAAGTTATATTGCAACGGAATACCGTATACCTAATCGTAAACGACCGCTTTATAATGTATCATGCGACATCCTAGCAGCCTATGAATAGCTTTCATTATGCCGATTTGAAATTAGGGAATTATTATTACGGAAATGTTTGGTTTGAGTTGATTTAATGTTTAATGAAGTATTGATCTATAATATTATAAAGAGATAAGATTTGATTATCTGTTTGTTTGCATTGAATAGGCTCCAATACTAAACCGATTTCAAAAATTAATACCTTAGAATAATAAATTACCGCTGAATAACATCGGCTATATTTTATATCAATAGGCAGGGTATGGATATGACAAAAAAGATATGAGACATATTCTTTGCCAAGGCGAAGCTGGGGCGGATAGATAATTTTATAAGAAAAAAATAGTATTTTCCACTAAAACTTTTACTACCATTTTGTATAGAAGTAGAATGATAGTATAATGGTAATACTGATATTTTGTATGAAAATGACCTTATCATTGGCATGACAACTTACAAAACTAAAAACTGCAGATCGTACTTGCAAGACTTTTCTCCAATCTCTTGTTTAAAAGTTTAATTTTTATCAGTGGAAAGATATTTTAAATACGTTCAAATTCCATATTAATGTATGCTTAACTATATTTAAAAATACGTTAATCCAATATACTAAAGAAAGTAATTCTGTATTTGTATGTCAAATAAATATGAAATTCAAACACGCAACAATACCAGGTAATCGAGATACAAGTAACTTTCCTTCGCGTTAATAAATAGGTCACGACCTGAAAGCGAAACTAACAGGGAAGTATCGTAAACATATCGTCTTATTAAACGAAATAGAAATACAAACATAAATGGCATAAAATCTTTAATAATATAGCTAATTAATACAGTACTATTATAAACATAACTTAGGGTCATACACGGACCACAAACAGCTGGTCAAATGCCGACAAAGTCCGGGTGTGGCGGTGTTTATTGCTTTCTAAAATAATAACGTGTATGTTAGAAGATTATGCTTTCACTTGTATCAATTTCATATTTAAATGCTACCTGTCGACATTGCGGTTATTTTAATAAATTTTAACTACCAAGTAACATTCTTTAAATAGTAATCGATGACACAGTTAACATTAACTAAAAACACGTGTACATATACAGTAGTTTGAAACTTTTTTAAAATAAAATTCATCTCTCTGTCCTTGTCCCACACTGTGATTTCACGCACCTACATTTCGTCTTCCAGAACGATCTATCAATTATTTCAATAAGCATTCCAAATTAATATTACTATGAAATGTAAAAAAAGTAAACTAAAAACATACCAAATTTTGTATTTATAACTATACTTCGTTACTAATATTATAAACATAACTTAGGGTCATACACGGACCACAAACAGCTGGTCAAATGCCGACAAAGTCCGGGTGTGGCGGTGTTTATTGCTTTCTAAAATAATAACGTGTATGTTAGAAGATTATGCTTTCACTTGTATCAATTTCATATTTAAATGCTACCTGTCGACATTGCGGTTATTTTAATAAATTTTAACTACCAAGTAACATCTGACTAATAGACTATATTTATTACTAACTGTTGCTTGCGACTTTATGTGCGGAAATTTAAAAAAATACATATATCTCTTCTTTACTCTATCAGTATAAATTGTTATGAAATATTTAAAATATAATTTCCACCCGTTGTAAGAAGGGATCGACCGTTAGTTTATATAATTTTATATTGCTATCATCAAGAAGACTACGTCATTCAAAATACCAACTGTGCTCTTGGAAATACCGTACTATTAAACGTTGAACTACAAACAAGCAAGCAACAATTTCGTAACATACACGCTTTATTATCGCAACTTCACGTAGCGTACAAAACATTGTTATCCCGCTCACCCCCATAGAAAAAACAGAGAAAACCATATCTTTGGTTCGGTTATTTCGGCAGAGGATAATCGCGAATTGCTTCATAAAAAGAAAATTTTTACTCATTTATATTTTTTAATAACTTTATCGTCAAGGAAACGATTCACAAAATAGAAACTAATTTTTTCCAATTAAATTCATCCACGGTCGAATACTGACACACGACTATAATATCCCAATATTTTCATAGTAACAAAACCACAATAAATGTATTTTTATCGTGTTAAGGCAATATCTACAAGATTTCGAAGTAGCACATAAAGTCACTAACCAATTCTAAATTAATTATCTATACTAATATTATAAAGAGGAAAGATTTGTATTTTTGTATGTATTGAAATAACTCAAAAACTACTGGGCCGATTTCAAAAATTCCTTCACCATTAAAAAGCTACGTTATCAGTGAGTAACATAACATAGGCTATATTTTTTATATTTTTTAATTTCACGCGGGCAAATGCGAGCAACGGCTAGTTACTAATAAATAACGTCGATATATTTTTGCTAAAGTTTTCCTAAACATTTTATTAAGTACCAATTTTAAGTACCAGTTCAATATTCGACCGTTATAAAACACAATAATAATCAAATTAACTATTATACATTTTAAAATATTCGCAACTTGCTTAAAAACAAATTTAAACGTCATTAACTCAAATAATGCTTTTTTTCTAATAATTTTAACAATCTAATAAAATTAATACTTTTTCTAAGATGTAACATTAATATACCAGCGTAAATGCGAATACGAAAGGGAATCTGAGACTTATTCAATCTAATTTTGTACTTTATTAGTAAATCATTGAAAAAACTATCAAAAAAGGCAATTAAAAAAATAAAAAAAAACATGATTTAAAACCATATTCAATAGAAAAAGGTATAAAAAAAGGAAAAATAAACTTAAAACAATTGTTTTAAATTAGCAATATAAAGTGGAATTGATTAAAAAAATGATTGAATTAAGAAAAAAAAATTAAAAAAAACAGCTGTCTCATTTCCCATCGCACTGGAGAAAAGAACAAAAAAACTGCGATTATTAAAAAAAAAATACCGCGCTATCTATATCTATGATAGGCGTCTTTCCTCCTAACATACTTGCCGTCAGGAGTAAAGTAGTAACTAGGAGGTCCGTGGATATGACGACCTCGCACCAAGAAGAGGATATCTCCCTCTCCTGTGTTCGAAGGGGCAGTGATGACGTCAGCTCTGCAGCCCGCCATGTCTCTAGAAGAGCAGTACCACTGCTTGCGGCCGTGAGCTTGCAGATTCTTCAAGTAGAACGTATACCCGTCGTGTAGCAGAAGCGACTTGCCAGTCCTCGACGGCACGTATATCGCAGGCGCCGCGTCTAAACCGCATTTTATAATATCATTCAAACCATCGTCATCAAAACTATCATTAACCTCTACATAATGATAACAACAATTTTAATATAACAATTTATTAATGACTAATGTCAATAATTTAATTATTAAAACTAATATTGCATTTTATGATTACATGGCTCAGAGTCAAAAATAAATAAATCTATAAATAATACATAGGAACTTTACAAACGAGGGTGACGATTTTGATAAAAATCAAACATCACTAGCTTGACAAGGAGAAGACATAAAGAGGTATCTATAAAAGGTAAATAAGTTACTAGCTTGATTCTCAAGTAATGGAAAATAATATCTAAACACTCGTGCCTGTGATACACAGACAAATGACGGATCCTGCTGAAAATCATTTTAACATAACTTTCTGACAATCACATAATATTAAAATTAGTGTTTGCATTGCGTTGAGCAAGCCTTTCGCCGTAAAAACGAAACATCTCATGTAGATCGAGGGTGGACAGGTATGAGGCTTCAGGGCGTGGCATGCTCTGGCACTCACGCCCCTGCAGAGGTCAGCGAACGTGATTGTGTAACCCCATCACAGCTACGACCTCACGGTTGATGGTCCGTAGTCTTGCCGGACATTGGTATCTGTTCCTTGCAGCACAATACCACAGCACCTTTGGTTGGTTCCTATAAGCGTTGTGGGGTCTATAGAAGTAACCATTCAGACTCAATTTCGGATACCCCTTGTTGTTATAAACCACTTGCACTGCAACATTACAATACAATTAGATTAGTCCGTACAATAAAGTTATAAAACTTATTATTTAAATGAAACGAAATTGTTCAAAAGTAAATTTTATTCTAATTGTTATTAAAAAGCGTATGATAAAACATGTTCTAAAAGACGATTAACGAGTATTTTATAGCACATTAAAACTATCACAGTTTGGTGGGAAACAATTGTACTTTAAACAGTCCATAGAATTCCTCTTATTTCGTATCTTGATCACTTTAATGTCGCCAAAAATATTCGCATCAGACGCTATGATTGGTTAGATTCTTACAGCGATGTCTTAAATCTGAAAAGACGAGACGTTTTCCAACTGTGTGTATCCTTGCTCCACAGCCGCGGGCACATTTCCATCGTCTCTTGCCTCTATAGCAGCCGTCCAGACGGTACCAGTGCCCACCCATCTTCAGCAAAGGACCATTCTTTTCCTCTGCCAACGGACACGATAACTCCTCCGAGAAAAAAGCTGTTCAAACGATAAAATTGTATGAATACCAACTAATTCCTTACACATTATTTAATGAAAATGTGTAAGAATGTAGTTAAATGTGGAAAATGTTAATGAAAATACAAATGTGTTTACACAATATTTTATAAGATAAAAATATTTGGTACAGTCCCATAGTTCAAAGCGATGCCGTGGCATCTATAAAAAATATATGATTAAACAAAAAATAACTAGCAATCATAACAATAAAATAATTAGTAAATAACAATGTAAAAACAATACTTACGAAGTAAAAAAAAGACTTCAATTGCATTACGTCTTGAAACGAATACGAAGCTTGAGTAAAAGTCCTATTATAAGGTCTAAATCTAAATGTTCACTATTTGTTTATCTGTGGTTATCACGTATGTAAACTATTTAGATATATAAGTGTAAGTCTATAACAAAACTAACGCTTTATTTACTTCAGAAGCTTGTATACTTTAAGCCCCCATTCACAATTCATTGATAAACGGCCGAAATCAATATTGGATCTTGGAGATTTCTTCAAAAATCATTTTAATAACATACCGTATAAGAAACGTGATACAAAAATCATTCCACCTTCTAAAGAAGAATGTTTTTCGACTGAACACTTTAGATCGAGTAAAATTGATCTTAATGGTGTGAAAATACCGCTGATAAGCAAAATCGATTAGAGATCGAATATTGATTCTGTCCGAAGTCGCACCAGCATTTTCAATGTAAATGGGGTTGAACTATGCTACAACTATAACTAAATATGAGTTACTATATCATAGTATTTTATACATCACGTATCAGTCGTGCCGCAAACTACTGCGCGGTCAATTTAGAATTTTATAAAAAAAGCATCAACAAGACGGCTACACTATCATTTAAAGCTAGACATTTTGTATAAATAACATCTAAACATTTTCGTAAGAGAATATTGCACGTCAGAATTAGTCATAACCATATTTTTTACTAATAGTAATTCATAGCCGCTAAAGGCATTTGGTATAAGGCGACTTTCATATTTTTATACACTCCTAAAACCAAAACAGTGTCAAGTAAGAGGTTACCAATCTTATAGCCTTACGGGCCGCTCTAAATAATTTTTACCACGACGAACCTTAACCTAGTATGTACTAAAATGCCGTTAAAACATAAATCATAAACATGATAAAAATAAAGAAAACTTAACAAAAAAAATATCCAAAATAGTTAACGCGGCTATTTATAAAGTAAATGTAACAAAACGATTACATTTTACATTCTTTGGCATACTACGAGTTATTGAGTAAATATTAAATGCATAAATATACGTGAATAAATGAAATACACGTAACTAACAACCAATATGTACGTTTCTAATAGCAACATCAAAGCTACATTTAAAGACTTTCCACAAACCGCAATTAATTGTGGCACGGGTTTAAACGCGGTGAGATAAATGCGACACCCCTTGTGGTTAGTGTGGTCGGTCGAGGAGGCCTTGCACAAGGAGGTCGCGCCAGGCCTACAGAAGGAGAGCAGCGTGAGGAGGGGGCGGAGGGGGTGCCGCCATCGCAAACATCCTCGGTGCCGTCACCATGATCTTATACTTGCCCCTGGGGTCCACTTCGAAGCGACGAGACTCGTGCTTAGAAGGGTTATACGTCCTCGGATGATTGTGCGCCCCTCTAAAGTATACCAGACGTCCGTCCCTAAGGCATAATGCAACTTGACAACGTTCAGCCTTCTGGTAGGACCTGGCGCAACGCCATGTCACCCTGCGTGGATGGGAGCCGCCGTCCTCGTAGAAAATGTGACCGCCTACGACTAAGTGCAGCCCACCTCTCGCGGAACGAATGTAAAACCAACCTGGAAAGAACAAACAATTAGAGCCCTTTAGAATGTGCGTACAAAAGTAATTGTCATATTTACAAATAAAATTAATCTGTTCTTGTACACTAATAAACTATACTAAAATTAAAATAAATAATACCTGATTAGTATATTTGTCTTGATCGGTACAAAATTAAATGATATTTCTAGCAAAATTGTACAGCAGTTTGTTATAAATCAAGTTGGCTTTGATCCTAGATTTCGAGAAGTTCTAGATGGTTGATATTTCAGTGTTCTGGAGGATTTAAATTTGAAAATATTCCAATATCATACAGCGTTTATGAATAATTTTCAAATAAAGTAACTTTCGACCTCTTTTCAGTCCTAAGAGGGTAAGCTTGATTCGTATAGAATATGTTGCCATCGCCCGACAGCTTTTTTTTAATATAAATTGTAAGATAACAGTTGTGTTAATCACTCATGATTGCGTTTCTTTTCGAGACAGCATAAGCGATTTTAATTTAGAATAATTTGTAAATCATTTGTGTTTAACCCAAAAATTCTTCAATATCCATCTGACAAGGTTGTGCGACGACAGATGATTTTGGCATCAGCTTGCAAAATCTAGATAATTAACGTTAGATTTCAGCCTACGAAACTATTCTGTCTGAAGTAATATTTGGACCACCAGCACTGATGATTAGAATTTGTTCAATTTAAGATAAAATTCTTGTAATCGAAAATGTCTCTGGTATTCGGTCATGTCATAGCTAATGATATTTTTTTTGGATTAAGAGCGGCAAATGAAAAATCAATATTAATCCAGATCAATATAATCGTTTCTTTGTACCTAAACATGGGACATTGTATCCCCAACTACCATCACTACACAGCGTATACAGTTCTCCTGCCCTTCGCTTAAAGCTACCTTTATTCGTAATATAGTTTCATGCTAAAATAATAGAATATCTTATCACATACACAAAAATAATACTTCAAGAATAATACTTGAGAGGTTAACTTATTATAAATCGTATACATTTCATATGGTAGATACTGGTATGAACGTACCATGGTAATCCCAATTTACTGGGCAAACATAATCTTCAGATATATTAAAACATTCACGTAAATACAATCGAAGATCCCAATATCAGAACTTCAGTACTTACACGAATCAAAAAAAATGTATAAAAAAATAAACATCTCACTAAAATAAAATATGAAAAAAATCTTACAATCTACAACGTATACATTGAGTATTATAATTAAGTCGATCATTCAATAAATGCATAAAGATACTTTAACAACGTCACATTAATCCACTAATTTCGTATACATTTCATTACTAGAATGGAATCCAACTGCAACTTCACAACGAAACCAACTTCATCAAATAACTCAACCGAATCCAAGCTAGCGAAGTTCTAGCTCCACTTTAACAACCAATTTATATACAACCCACGAATAAAATTGTAAAAAAATATGTAAAAGTAATGTATAAAAATACTTAGGGTATCATAAGACAACTATCACTTTGTACAACAAACTACAACCGTCGCGAGAGGAAGATCAAATAGTCTGAGATCCCACAGATTAAAAAAAATCCCACGTTACGTTAAAACATTACAAAATTACTTTCTGTAAAACTACAAGTAATTTGCCATTAAAAGGAGGCATTGAGTATATCACTTCAAAAATATTTAGCTGCACATTAAATAGATCTGATACCCAAAAATAGAAGACTGAAAACGGTCAATCTAATAAATAAATAATTATTAAAAAAAATCGTATACCTTACATATTGCGAGTAACTATATGGTTCAGTAAATAGTAAATCACTAAATATTGTGTCTCTCTTTGGACTATTGTTAGTGTAAAATTATGCAAACAACGGTTTGCTAATCCTTAAAGACATCAAAAGCGTAATTTGACCACCGGCAGAAAGGCACAAAAGCAAAATTTAGACATTCCTTAATCATTGATTCCAGTTTTTTCTACCCACAATCCAACTTCCAACGTAACTTATCATACCTTAAAAGCATACGCAATGTGATTACTTTCCGTGCCATCATCATGTACATTACCGGTGGTCATGAATTCGACATACGAAAATATTCATATATCTTGTAAATAGATTTGTGACCTAAAACATTGGTCTAAGTGGGGTGGCTCGAACGCCACATGTGTGAGCGCTGTTCATCTGCACAACTCGTAGCCCGAAGGTATGGACAGCCGCCCTGCAGCGGGGATTCCTGGAGCAACGCCACCAAACCTTGCCCGACGCAGCACGACCGTTGAAGCAGAAACGATGTGCGCCCACTTCAATCGCCGGCTTTCCTCGCTTACTCAGGCAATAACGAAATTGACCGGGAAAGCAGGGGAATGGGAACGGCAGTCCCAGGGTCGGTGGTGTCTCTGGAGCCACCACTGTGCCTGCAACTAAAAACTGCTACATTAGTATCACATTCCGAATATATTACCAATTTAATGCTATACTAAGTGCTCGTGCTCTGCATGGTGGGATGAATGTCAATGTCAAATTAACAAAAAACATACAGCTTCTATAAATACTTTGTAATCATGAGTGTAGCTCGATGTGTTTGTATCGTAGTTCGTTTCTGTTATTGTTAAAGTAATATTCACGATCAATAACAAAAAGTATTTTATTTCACAATACCAGCATAATTAAAACAATTTTTCTCTCTTGAACTAATTAACAATTGTTAAAAAATCAACCTACAGTGTAAACTCTATATAACGACATTTATAGGACTGAATATTTTCGACATTACAGATAGTGGTCGTTAAATGGAGATAATCGTAAGTCACATTTGTAGAAACACTTTGCCTTCTTCATTATTTTTTTCATAGTTGATATGGTGGCGTTGCTTGAACTTTCCAAGCCATCCTTTTGATGCTTTGAAAGTAGTTAATCCTTGTTCTTTAGCAAGTTTTTCCGCTTCGGCTGTTATGATAGGTCCAGAGATAGGCATATTATGCTGGCGTTGTATATACAACCATTTTAGCATCGCTCGATCCAGAACTTCGTATTGTGGTTTCCTTAACTTCTTGGAAGATTTTCCATCCTTCATTGCTTGTAATATTTTATCTTTATTTTTCCATATTGTTGCTACGGTGGAGCGACTAAATCCAAAACGTTTTCCTACTTCACTTAACTTTACTCCCGCCTCTATTGAACGTATTAACAAAACTTTTTCATCAATACCCAAAGATTTTCTTTTACTTGTCATGTTCACAGTTCGTGAATCTGTAAATAACAGCGGTTATGATAACGTGTTATTAATAAACGTCTACTGACAATTGGTGATAAAAATAAAACTTATTTAATAATGTCGGTAAATAGAGTGACCGCGTCGTTATATAAAGTGTCCTGTATAGAAAACAAGTTAAACAAACCAAAATAAAGCTATTTCTCCAGCATTATAAAGAGTTTACACTGTATACACAACAAATAATACTTAATAAAGATGGAAAAAAACGATCTATTCTTCAATGTTTTTCTGGTGCCGTGTACCTTTGGTTTTACCGCGTTTTTGATATCTTCTTTTGACATAATGAACGTGGTTATGACCGACAGCGACTAGATTACCGCGCTGAGTGACAGCATAACATTTGCAGCCTGTATCCGATTTGATACAAAGCCATGTATCGCGATCGCCTCGCTGCGGCCCCGAGCGGCGGAACCTCTGGCCGTTCATCACTAGTATGGGATTGCCAAACTTCGATACACCCCAGTACACTGGAAATGTGTCTAGCTTAATTTATAACATTATCTAAAATCTTTCAAATTTCATTTTTGGGAACGAAGCTTACGATTGAAACTGGTAGATGTTATCTAAAGTTACATTATGTTAGTACTAATAACTACCTAAGTACTTTGGTCAGTAATTTTAATTAAATCATTTAAATGTTCAAAATATCAGCGGATTAAAATTCATTAATAAATTCATTGAAAGTTTATACAGTTCATTGAATCAGCTAACTAAATCTAACTAAAAAAAACAGCTTGAATTATAAAAAAAAATATTTTATTTCAAACATGATTTTGACTTTACTGGACACGTTCACACTTATATTAATTAAATTACCAACTATGTCTTTATTTACAAAAATATTTTAAAGCGATTTTCATTATCAATATAAGTTAATTTTACAATATGGAATTTTTGGAATGTAGTTACAAACTAGCAAACAAAAAATAATAAGGAAAACCTACTATCAGTTGTAAATTGCCTTATTCTGTTTCCGTTTCGAGTTAATCATTTAATAATTTTAACAACTCAGCATTACTCATGACTTGAAACAAAAATAACTGACTAATTGAATGTAATTTGAACTTAACCCGAGATCGTTATTTACGAGCTGCTTGATTTTTTCCCCAACGTGGCTTAAATGTCGATACAAAATCTTCCAAGTGACAAAGGAAAGGAAATAGGCAATAACAGTCCAAGCAAAGGACTGCGGTGAGAAACACAAATATTGATTTTGATTTCAACTTATATAGTTCCTAATTTGTTCATAAATAGATTATTCTTCCATTCGTTAATTATCCTCTCTGTAGATGAGTCGAAATTTTGAGGCGTGAAATTTGCGTTATGATTATGTTCGCCCTTTACCCGTATGAAATGACCGTCCATAGTAGTTTGAACTCTGCACAGACATCCAGTGGTATCCTTATCCCGACAAGCCCAGTTCAATTTGTCCCGATACTGGTTGTTCATCCAAAACTTATTGCTTCGAAATATGAGTATTGATTTACCCGCTCTTGACGGTAAGAAGAAGGCTTCTGAAAAATATGTATAAATTTTAATTATAGTCACCACAATATTACAGATACAAACACTTAGACTATCTAGACAAGTATAAACACGTGACAAAACTTATGAACCCAATAGCGGGTCTATTTGAGTCTAAACTCTGCAATTTTAGTGCTGCAATACTCCATAGTTTATCTACCAAAAATGAGCAAAACCAATCTATTTATCTTTGTTTTTTATAGACATTATGAAAAATAATATTGTGTTTGTACAAGTAGTTAAGCAGCGATAATTCATGGTTATTAACTTACGAACATATGAAAAACAAAAAAAAATAAAATGCAAAAAATATTTATTCATTTACAAAAATAATTAATGCAATTGTCTCATCATAACATTGGTCATTTGATATGAAAATGGTTTTTTATGATTATGGTTTTTATTAAGGGAGATAACTTCGCCCATTTTATTAGTCCTAGCCGTGGCTTTACATTTCAAATTCTTACTTCGAAAACATCTCCAGAAGCTTGGTTGAGTAGATTGATAGAACGAAAACCCATTTATGACCAGATAACGTTTTCCTCCTCTTGTTGATATATACGCTGCTTTTATTCCTAGAAATATTCAAAGTTTAAAAAAAATCCAATATTACGACATAAATAAAAATTAATGAACATAATAAAAGCCTTGAATAGAAAACATAATTTTAATATTTATTTCATAGTGAGTAATACTCTTAATAAATCAACGAAGCCTTAATTATTTCAAAATATGAAAAAAACGTATTAAATTACATGTGTAAATTGTATAACCAAAAAGGAATGTTCAGTACATCAATTAAATCTAATTTTATGGTCCCAGAGTTAACGTAAGGCACTCGGTTGGCTTAATTTTAAGATATACATAATATAGTGGTAAACGATAATTTCGCCAAAACAGCGAAATTACTGCTGCCTACAGACATCTGCAATTTAAAATGTAGCAGATGCCTACACTAACGGAGAAGAGGCATACTGAGGATATTTCCCCTTCCCGTACCTCCTCCGCCAAATGACTTCATGTAATAAATACTCTAATATCGAATTGACACAATATCATAAGTACATTAATATCTCGTTAATTTAATACTAAACATACCCAGCGACAAAAGTCCGGTATCACAATTACCATTTAGCAAAATATTCACATCACAAAATATATCGTTAATAAATATATTGAACAACATTTCAAATTTAACATCGACATCGTGTCGTTAATACCTTTCACACGAGGGTAGAATATTAAGATCATTAGACATTGTATAAACGTAGCGAGACAGAACAGTTATAGTTGTCAGTTTTACGTCCAAACTGCAGCACTTCTACTGCTCTCACCGCTACCCTCGTGTGAAATTTATTGATAAACTCTAGAACAATTTATCAAAAGCACCGGAGAACCTAAACACGTCGGAATATTGTGGAATGATTTAAAAAGATTAACTTAATTAGGTGGTAATCCTTTTCTAACTTAACAATTAACTTCTAATTCATCTAATTGCTTACATCATAGAGCAAATTTGTTTTAATTGAGACTTAACAAAACTTGGATACTCATATACAATACAGGATTTCTAGAAAATCGTAATGCCTATCATTAAATGATCAGTCTATAACAAGTGAAACAAATGCATATTATATACGAACACTTCGTAGCTTCAATAATTCATGATGCTAAACAATTTGTATTAACAATAATTCATATAGTTGTATATATATCCAAGACATAAAAATGTTGATAATATTTTTCTCTATTTTACTTAAAGTAAACCAAATGTTTTTGATTATATAATTGATTTGAATTTTGAATACATCGTCAAATTACGTATGATATACAAAGGCTAATACATTTTTTTTTATATAAAAGTCGTGGTCCTAATACTATGCTTCCAAATTCTCCATTCGTTGGGAGATATCAGGTTATAGGTGCCCGAGGGGGATGATTGTGCATCCCCTTGACAGCTACAACGTTAGCGCCCAGCATGTGGATCCGAGCCTTGCAGTTAGTCTTCTTAGACGTGCAACGCCATATAACTTTGTCTCTCAACTTGGACTCCTCGCAGAACGGAAACGTATTCACCACCATAATCACCTTCCCGCGACGAGATTTCAAATACTTGATCCCTACGGCAAGAACGTTTGTCAGATATTTAATATTTACACAAACTGACCCATAACCAACCACCACCGTATATATAAAAAAAAATAGACAAAAAAATAAAACTCACGGTTATTTATAAGTACAATGTAATATTTCACAAAACATACCCCATACATAAACCCATAAAATCTTATCAATATAATGGTAGATACAAAATTACGCTAAGTTAAAGACTTGTAGATAATCAAGTAGTTAACAGTAAATGAGGTAGATTAAGTTATACGAGTAGAGGAACAACTAGTATAGTACTGGTCTAGACGTGCCGCGGCGAAATCTATCATACTAATCAACTATAACGCACTATGAGATTCGTAATACAATACAAACAAGTACATACACAGTCGATCTCACATAGTCTTTGGAAGTGCCACCCGATACCTACAGTCGAAAAGATAATCGAAAAACAGTACAAGAGTATAAAATACGATAAAAGCTGATTTATTTAATAATATTGTTGATCAAATTCGTACGGTAAAATCGTATCATATAATTGACGTATATTGTCATCGCCCTTAATTTTAATTAACATTATGTCGTATCCATCTTATTATAATAATTCAGATTTATCGCCGCGGCCAGCGAATTACGCCGTAGTGGGGTGGTCGAAACGCAATAGAACGTGTCAAATTATTTTACACTACATGTAAATGTTTCTCAAAACGACGAAATTTTAAATTCAAAACATCTTACTACATCTATAAAAGTAATTTCAGATTACACTGTTCTGATTTTTCTAAACACATTCGAACTTTATTACATCCATTTAGATAACACCGAACCACGAACGAGTCTAATCCGAAACAACGATCCGACAAACGATGCATTTTCCAAGAATTATAACTAAGCTTTTAATCTACATTTAGAATATTAAAAGATTTGACACGATCTATAACAAATCCATAGCAAATTATTTCTACACCACCACTTTCATCTTACAAACACACATAAGGACCCATTCGTATCTAGGTCATCTAAACAACAATTACAATTAGTTAAAATTTGTACTTAAATTAAGTCTTAGAATATACAAAATAAGCAGGTCCACGATGTCATTGAAAAATAAAATAAGACGAGCAACAAATCATTCTTAGAAAACAATTAATAAAATATATTCAGACAACAGTCTCGTATAGTGCCTATTTATACTAAAGCCATCAACAGCAAACTATCGAGTACGAGTAATAACTATTAGAGGTAGTCGAGTTTCAATAGTAGAGGTAGAGGTAGATGGCGCGCGCCGGACCCTGCGCGGCGAGCCGCCCCGGCGCGCGACCTTAGCCTAGCCTTAGTCTAACTTATGCTACAACACCTTACTACAGTAAAGCTTCTGAGTATTCATTCGTGTATATATAATTGTATAATTCAACTAATCTGTAAACCCGTATAAAAAGTGAAAGAGGTAGTTTGTTTGAGCTTAAGTACTTAAACCAATCCTTAGAGCAAAACATCGCCTGTAGCCCGTGACTTTGCACTCAAAGATCGAGTACTTGTTACCGTCGACCAGTCCATCCGACTAGTGATGTTACTTATACAATAAAAAGGCGGACGTCTAACTCTCTAAGTAGCAATATTTGAATATGTAAAGTTAAAACTCTCAAAATAAATAAAATATTTCTAAGTGCAGTCCGGGGATCAATTTCAAATTGCTTACGAACAAATCTATTCCGTGAAATCAGTCACCGACGCGTTGTCAGCGGCCCAGAGACCGCTGAACCTTTACCGTGCGCACTCAGTCGTCGATCGCCTGACTTTCCTGCGGCCGTCCTCGAGTCCTCATCCTCTCCCGCGAGCTGATACATTACTCCCATATGCCCGGGTGGATTGAGCCGATAAATCATGCTTTGAATTGATTCATTTTCCGGATAATAACCATCTTTACTTTATATCAACACACCTTACACGATCGGCGGTCCCTACACGATTACTGAAGCCGCGTTGTCCTAACTTCTATTCCTTTTAACTTTTATTACCACGATAATTAAGTTAATATAACGCGTTCCCTTTGAACACAAATATAACTCGACTGACTAGATAGAAAGGTCTTCGAGTTCCAGATTATATTTAAGTAGTAAACGTGTAAAGACCGCCTCACATAAACATTCAGAAAGTTCTTACACATAAAACATTCTTACCTGCTCTATTCGTTTCCATAAATAACCCACACCTATATACGCATAGCTTCATACAGCTCGAAAAGACCGCTTAACCTAACCGTCGCGACGTCGCTTTCTCCTGACGCCTGTTAACCCTCTGCCGGTACTACCGTTCCTGACGCCGCGACGTTTCTTCCCGACTTAGATATTACATACACAAACCGATATTAAATAACTCCAACAATACCTTCGCTTCGATCTTAACGCCTTCCTATCCCCATTAAAATAAGCTAATAAAAATTAATCTAAATACAATTTATGCTAAATTTGCCAAAAGGCTTCGATAAATATATCGTTTGGTCGATACATCCATCGTCGTCAAGTTTTTTCATATAGAAATCGTGCGCTCAATTTGGAATCGAAAGATCTGAGACGGTTTAGTCGTCCTCGTTACAGGGTGTGTCGACTAGCAGCGGCTTGGCAGGAGTGGCGTGCGCGGTGTGCGACGGTTGCCCGGTGGGCGACTGCTGAGGGGCGGCGCTGCCGGCAGTGGAGGCCGCGGTGGCGCTGGCATTGGCGTTAGCAGTGGCGGCGTGCGCAGCATACAGCGCCAGCGCGTGCTGCAGCTGCAGCAGCTGATGGTGCGGGTCGAGCGGCGCGGGCGCACGGTGCCCGCTTTGGTGCGGCGTGCGCACGACGTAGCGCCCGTCGGCGAAGCGGCGCACGTTGGGCGGAGCATGATTGTGTGCGTAGCGCGAGCGCACTATGCGCTCAAAGCCCTCCGGTCCTTCGGTGTTGACGTCGGCGAGACAGCGCGAAGTGAGACGGGACGAGCAGTACCACTGCTTGCGTCCGTGCGCCAGGTTATTCTTCAGACGAAAGGTGTATCCGCGGTGCAGCAACAGACGCCCTTTGCCGGCACGAATGAAACGCGCTGGTGGAAGAAATAACTCTAATTAGTACACCGTTCCTATTAAAACTTGTAACGCTCACCTTGTAAAATCAATGAAACGCAAAAATGTCTGATATTGATTTTGCAAAGTGAACACACTCAACACAATTACATAACATTTACTAAAAGCATAAGCTAGTCACAACCAGTAAGATGTTAGTAAAAAGGCAATGAAATAAAACACGGTGAGATTGAATCTATTTATTCAGCACGTTCACAAACACGAGTCGCGTTCAACATTCAATTATAATTAGGAAGAAGAATTTGTACACATTTTTAAATGAGCAAAACGTTTGGCACGAAGAAATTTTTGGCACTGAGCAAGACTTTAGAGGTGAGCAAATAAAGTGCTATCAATCTATACATAAAAATTTACTAAACACATTATCTGTTAAATATCTACGTTTCACTTGTAAAAACTTGCGGGAAGACTAACCTTAAAAAGAGAAAAAATACGCTATAGTTACCTACTATTCGATTTTACAAGAACCTTATCTACATTCAACTCCCAAGTTCAATATTTGGCACCTAGCTCTTAACAATTAACAAATTGAGATCAAACCTAATGTGCCGATTTAATTATCACAATACAATCTGAAAAATAATAAAAACATTTGACTAGTATCAAAATTATGACGTTAAAAATGTAAATATGACCGTATTATATTAAATTGATAAAAAATTTGATATAACAATTACTTCTATATCAAAAACGAAACACACCCAACCTTTTCTATGAAACAAAACGTGTGCTTAATACAAGGAGCAAAGTATTTTATATACGAGAAGATAGTAAAAGTTTCAATTTAGTCGAAGATACAAGTAAATTTAAATTTTATAAACAAAATAAACACATTTTTCCCCTTACCCTACTTAAATTAAATTTCAAGTACTTAATATAATTTGTACTTAACGCAATTTATCATATTCGCATTGGTTACATAACGGAAACTTTACTGTACCTTAGAATTCTTAAAATATTAAAAATATTGCACTGAAATTTGCTATAACCACATATCAATAGCGTACAAGCCAAGAGGTGGGATCGAAATGGTCGAAATCGAGATTTGGCATTCTCGGCAGGAGGAGGGTCTCCGGAGGGGTTGAGGGAAGAGGGGGAGCCCTGGAGGCTCTGCGTCCGCAGCGACCCTCGTGATTGTGTTCTCCTATCAGCTTGTGCAGAATACCCTTCTGCGTGTAAGCCTTGCACCCACAACCTCCCATGGTACACCGCCACCTTACAATTCCAGAGCGCATAGTGTGCGCCGCGTAAAAGCTTCGACCCCTCACCCATAGCCTAGGCCTGCCGCCAGGACCCACGCACAACCTCACATCCTCCGCTGCAACCAATACTACAGTTATAATTCTCGTAACAACCCCCAATATAATACAAGCTACACACGTTATGTTTTCTTTAACATTTTTAACTATCACATCTATCATCTATCTATATTTAACAGCTATCGTTTGACGAAATTGTACAGCTATGTTTTCGACACTCGGTTATTTCGGCAAAGTTCAAATGTGATGCAAAACCTAACGTGTGCAGCCTATAAAAGCATGCATGTATCGTAAATTCCTTTTATAATCGTCAGCAAATTTCATATAAACTACTAATAAAGCTAGAAAAAAACTTATGTTAGCACAACAATTCACGACAGTAAACGAATGGCGGATTTGAAGCTACGACTTTACTTACAAGGTACGGAGACCGTACCTTAATCAATTAGACTATTGCTGCATTGCACAACTCTAATTAGTGACATGAATTCAGCTATAAACATTATTAGCTAAACAATATAGCAGATATATTAAATAAGTTAAAAAAATCGTGCGAAATTAAACAAAAAAAAACATGTGTTTTTTCTAAAATAAAACAGTAGACTCCTGTGGTAAGAGATTCATTACACATTTATATTTAATAACAATTGAAATGACTAGAATCAGTATCATGATAGACATACAATTATTCTAACTATAACTACAGTGAGTCGGTTAACATTAGTAGTTAACAATAACGTTAATTCAATAATTATTGCCAAAATATACAATTATTACTATCCCCTAGAATTTAAACACCTCTAATCACCCGCTCGCATATTATTGAGTTAAAATTTGCTAAAACAAACAAAACACTTGAACAAATATTTTCGAGATAAAATTGATTTTGAAATCAAACTACAAGCCGCATCTGTCAAAACTTTAACTTAAAATTCGGCTTTCATTGAATCATATTAGGACGCTTTAAAATCAATTTGACATGTTATAATTGCCTTTTATATATACTTAGCATGCGTATCACAATTTAATTTAAAAATTAACTATACACAGTACCGAACAGTAATCATCAAATGCTGTTTGCGACAACAAACACAATTATGCATAAAACAGATATCGCTAACAGTACGAGTAAATCACATTAACCCATGTTAATAAGCTATATGAAAGTTAGTTTGTACATGCTCGGTTAATCGCGACCAGTGTCTCCCTGTTATTCATCCAGCAACACTTTGGACGGTGGTATAGTTTGGACAGTACGATGTGAGGCTGCAGGCGGCTCGTGCGAGTGTACATTACTGAGAGCGAATATTCTATCCTGAAGTGTATGAGCATACGCACGACAAGTGCGTCTTGTGCAACGCCAACGCACTTTGTGTTTTTCCGGGAAAACTTTCTCAGCGTAAAAGGAGAATCCACCGAGGCGCATGTGACGTCGTCCTCTATTCGATATCACGAACTCAACTGTAAAACACCACCCCGTCACTAGCCGTCAACACATGCGATTTACACCCAACAAGAATTAATATTGTTAGTAAGCATACACATATAAAGCGTACATGCAAGAGATAGGATAGTAAAAGAGCAACAATCTAGACCGTAACTTTTTTTATTAACAATTTTTAATGCTATCTTATACGAGTATATCACAAACCTTCAAATTCAGTCTCTTCAGTTTGTAACTCGAACATAAAACAAGTTTATATTCTTTAAATGATAAGTACTAATATAATAATAACAATCGTCATGTCTAAACCAAAGAAACAAAAGAAGAATTAAGGACAGTTAAGTAAAGTTCGCTACATACCTTCAGTTTAAACTGAACTGAGGTGTGTAGGAAAAAATCTCTTTGTCTCCACACATCAGTTTTATCTGTACAGTTCGACAGTTCAGTTAAAACGGAGCTTACGTATGTTCTGTTTTAACATCAGATGCGATAGTTTCAATAAGGCTTTCGATACGTGCATGGTCGTTCAGCACTGGATCATGCGGCGGGTGATTATGTTTGTTTGTCCTAGAGATTAACCGCCCACCGGTGGTCATGGCATTGCCTCGACAGCCCCGTGTCCGGCTCCTGCAGCACCAATATACTCGCTCGCCTCTCCTCTTGCGGACAGTGTAGCCATTGCCATCCACTATAAGACAGGGCCCGCCTCGACGTGTCACAGAGTATTGCACCGGTTCACCTTCCCCTGCTCAGTGATAAATATCGGGAGATAATTGTACTAGGTATTGTATTTAGAATAGTAAATAATACTTCATGTAAAACAAGGTTACTTTTAATTACAAGAAAAAGTATAGCATTATCTATTTTCGATAGATATTTATGAAATTAAAAAATAACGTTAAACAAAATAAATCCTACTCAAAAATCTAATTTTAAGTCCACTGAAATAAATAAATCACTAATGACTACCCGCTACGGTCTAGACATTGGTAAGTGTTGTGTTCATGTTTTTATGAGATTTTTTTTTGTAATAACTAACATTGTTAAGTAAAAAATTCCGAAAAAAAATAATACGTATTTGAAATCGTATATTTATTCAATACTAACGGTTTTTTCTGGTAATTAAAAATTAACCCTGTATATCTCTGAATTGGAATTAAGATATAGAAATGAAAGACGTTTTAGAAAAACCTTTTTATTATGCTTTAAAATCACATTACTTTTTCTTTTTTATCCTACGACACAATTATCAATACTTACACTAGACAATTTTATCAACACTTAATACCGAATAATTTCATGATACCTACTGAAATCTGTGAAATCGCACAAAAATTAGCGAGAAAAATATTCGTATCGACTCTGACAAAATTAATATGACATTTGTGTATTTGTTTGAGTTAAAGTACACCGACAAATATCATACAAATTTTCGATGTCGATAAAAATACAATTTCTCGGAAGATTCGTGCCTTTTGTCATTCAAATCGAAATCATTTGACGGCGTTATAACTTTTTACAAAATAAAAAAGGGTACCATTGTAAATCAATAAAGATTTTAATTTACCATTTTATTTCATGTAATTCATTCTTTGACTACTTTAACTACTTCTATTTTACATTTCAAATTTTGAAGTCACACTTTACAACCGACTCGAGAAATTTCAAGTCAGTATTTACAAGAACACATTGATTTCAAAATATCACTTCGGTGAACAACATATATGTTTCATTCAAACAGTCGAACAAGTGACTACTTCGCCTTGTTCGTATTTTCGAGATATTTTCTCTAAATGATTTTCCATATGATTATGTACCGGATTTGTTATCTTGAGTACGTTATTTTTAGACGTTATTCTAGCTCTACATCGTCTACCATAATCCATACACCTCCAGAACGTACGCCCACTACGTACACAATCTGTTACAAATATATAAGGTTCGTATATTAACTGTAGATGACCGCTTTTCGTCTGAATGAAATGCAATTCGCCTTTAACGGTGCCGCTTACTGGTGCTAAAACTGGAATAAAAGTTTACACTTAGTAGCCTTGTAGATACGTTATCTACAATATTAATAACACACATCTGTTTTAAGAATGGGGAAAATTAAAATAAAACAACTAATGTTGAATAGCATTTAATTCCGAAAAATTTTTTTAAAAAAATCTCTTAACTACTTATACACGATTACTTTGGAATGTGTTCTACTTTTCTAAAGTTGACAAATGGAATATACTTCACTTTAATAATTTTAACTGAAAAAGCTTATTGTATAACTGCGAGATTTAAATTGAATTTGCTGTGACGTGTGAAAAATTTCCACAGTGGTAGAGCCCGTTTTAACATCTTCGCACTGTAGGGCCGTCTCGACCGGTGTAATACCACGACCACACAGAAGACAAGCGTGAAGTGGAAGCAATTCCGCGTTTCTGATGAGTGTTGTGCCGAAGGCCTAATCTTAGTCACCTTTCCTTTCCACCCTTTTCTTAAGAGAAAAGGTTGAGAAGGAAAAGTGGATTTGACGGCCGAGGTGACGCATAGGAAGGGGAAATATCCTGTTTATGTGCGTCTACTTTTCCGTCGATTAAAGGTAGGCAACGCATCTGTAATTGTAGATGTCTTTTGCCGCTTACTCTTTTGCCACCTTATAATATAAAAAAAATGTATTTTAAATAAAGCAATCTACATCCAAATAGCTACGATGTAGTTTCGATTTAGTCAGTTAAATGTAGAAAAAACCCTCTTTGCTGTCGACACGAAGGCACCATTACTTCAACTTGATTGGACATTACGATGTGTGCTTCACATGCTTATCTAGTTTAAAAACCCACAAATATAACACGTTACATGCTTCTTCTGATTTACGAACGAGTGAACTCGATCGGCTAGTCGGTTTGTTCACGTACAATGCACGTGTTAAATCTGATTTTTATCACCAAATACGTAATACAATCAAAGATGCATATCGTTTTGTGGCATAAATATTTAAAAATAGTGAATTAAAATCAAATACTCTCGCACATAAGCACAAGTTAATAAAAAAATAGGAAATACAAATAAGTAATATATTTTTAGAATAAAAAAAAATCTCAGCAGAAAATTAGAGATCATAAACATCGCCAAAATATACTTTTCCTGGTCATATAAACCTGAATCTTCTATATTTATGTTGAAAATTGTACCACATGATATGTACTTTCGGGGAATCTAATGTTCCTTTTTAGATCCTAGTCGTTTTAACGTTTTGTACGCATTAAGACGACGCCGTACCATAAACAACAGGACGCAGCTTTTTAATCTGTTTGTAAAAAAGACACGGCTAATTGCTTTTTAAAATTCCTTTTTTCACACAACTTTGGTACTAAATAAGTTATTTAGAAGAAGAGGCAGTGTTTGTCTCGTTGAAAGGAACAAAGTGAAATTTCTATTGGACCACCGCATAGGGCTGTGTACATGTATCTCTGACAATGCTGAACATGATTTTGTAAATATTTCCGCAAAGCGAACGCAGGGTTACCAGCAGTGTCATACTGCGACCGTGCTGACAAAGATGAGGATAAAATAGAGAAACATCCTTTACAATCAAATTTTGTACACCATTACCAACATAAAGTATAGGCCAATAACCTGATCGTTTTTTAGATTCCAATCCAGATAATCTTCTATTTAATTCATATGTATCAACATTTATTTAATATCTTGTTTAGCTAGATGAGGTCAAGCGACATTTCCAAATTCCACTCTTCAAAATTACCTTCACATACCTTCATATATCTAATCATGTTTTTCGATAAATCAAACGTTCCTGCGAACTTCAGTTTGTATAACGCCAACGTAATACTCTCCCACATACTATCTATTATATGTAATTGCTTTATTTAAGGCAAAAGCTAAGATGGGTATATTCACCCAACATAAACACTTATTAGCTTAATTTTAATTTACATTTGCAACTATACTTTATTTATTTGTTTTATAACTTTTTATTAAAATCAATTTAGACTGGCCAATCTATAATATAAAAATAAAAAATATACCAACAAAAACAAACACACACCGGTAACTCAGTGTGGTAGGCAGACCACATTATTTGTAAAAAATAGTTAACATTACCTCTATTAAACTAAAATAGACAAGAAATCTATGTCAGTTGCTTGATATAATCCTGATACATCTTACTTCTACATCCACTCTTCAAGTTAGCAACATATACTAATCAAATTTAGAAATTTAGGAAAAGTGGGAGAGATATGGCTGGTTCCTTGATATAAATAACAATTTGTTAACTAAATTGTACAGTAGTGATACTCAAAATGATCGAGGTGAACCCCCTGGGGTCTACACAAGACCCAATATTGGTTCAGGAGTCATCCTCAGGTGTGCTTGTGTATGAACCATTGTAATTTAAGACCAATAAAATGCCCTACCTATGTTAATAAGCTTGTAACATTTTATATTGCTCAGCAAACTTTCATCCTACTCAAAAGCCAAATGGGGTTCACTAATACCGTAATTTTTTAATGTCCATGAGGAAAAATTTGGGAACATTTGCTGTATAGTGTAGTTCTAGAGAGCTAAACCCTTAGGCAAGGCTATTATGCTATCAGTTATTTTAGTAGTTATTTTAATTCACCACAAACCTTAGTAAATGTACTACAGATTATCATAACTAGATATTTGTCTGATTAATATTTATGACTTGTTTTTATGGTTTGAAGAACTTGAAATTTAACATAACAATTTACATCTTGTGTGAAGGCAATGTTTTTTTAAGGTTTTAAAGTAATAAATATTGCTTAAAATGTTAATGGAGTTAAAGAAGTACTTATAAATACATAGTTATATAAGTGTTTTATGAAAAGTCTAAATAAAATGTTTAGACTAGGTTCTAAGACTGAAGAACACACATAAATATTGCTAAAGTTGAGAACCATATAAATATTGTATTGTTAATAGAAAAAATCAGTCAACAAGAAATGTAATTTCAAATAATTTGACCCAAATAAACAGAATAAGTTTAATAAAACCTCTAATATCACCATCTTTCTGCATCACACTTCAATTTACTTTTTTGTTGTAAACATTATGCTAATATACACAGAAAAATTCTGACGTTTAAACCACCTACAGAGAAGCTATGGCTTTTAAGCATTGTTTGACGCACATTTGTCTTTCAATTGACCTTCCATGCTTACCTCAAATATTGTAACTCTCCTCATTATAGCAAAAAGGTAAATGCCTTTTTAATAATGACTTTTATAAGATTGGAACACCAGTGGATTTAATTAATCACAATACCATTCTCAAGAAATATTTTATGAAGCTAGAGTGCCAACAAATAGTGATTGTTATCATTGTAAATATTTCAGAACATTGGGATCACTCACTCCGCATAATATAATACCTACTTTATAGTGCATAGTTAATATTGTCAGAAACATGCCCTCATTGGTTCACCATATGAATTTGTGAAAAATAAAATATCAGGGAAAAACCAACAGAGTTATGATGAAAATTTTAAGCTTGAACTTCAAATGATCTTCATTTTGCATTGATATACATTGCTGGCATTAAGATAGGCTGCAGTTGGGTGACTGCCCACGGTGCCTGATGGAAAGGGTCGCGGCATGTTAGCCTAAGTCTTAAGCCCTCTCTAAATATGGTAAAAAAGGGTGCCATATAAATCTCGCCCAGGGTGCTAGTACCACTATAAGCTCTACTAGATCTCACAAATGTACAGGTTATGGTCAAAAAAATCGACACATATTGAGATAGAAAAAAAATGTCTTAATGTCAAAATTACCTTGTTATGTAACCTATATAAAGATATAAAGACAGAATACAACAAAAACACAAAAAAAGTTGAAAGTAAAAAACATTGTTTTCACATCAAAGTGCCATATTACAAATAAATCTACTAAATTGAGGGGTTCTACTGATATAGTAAATAATGATTTCACTAAGTTTAACGTCGCTAAAAAGACGTAATTTGAGATAAATAATATAAATATAAATTTTATTTTAAAAAAAAACTTCTCAAACTATTGTTAAACACTTATAGACAACACTTAGTATTTCTATATTTCAAAACAGAAAAACTATATATAGAGTAAAGCAATAAAAGGTAAATTATTACGATGTTTTTGTTTTATAGGTTATGTTTACAAGCGACATTGTAATCAAGTAGTTTGCGCATAAGTATGAAAAGATAAATATGCATTTTCTTTATTTCGATTACACATTGAATCAGCTAAATCAAAAATTAAGTAAATTCTGCTTTAATCTTTAGTATAAAACTTAGAACTAAGTTTGACAATCAACATTCGTTTACGCGACATGTTACCAGCTATCATATCAACCGACGCATTTCACAATTAAATGTAACAAAAGTAAATGTACATACCAGGCGATTATCCATTTTAATTGCCACTAGTAAACATACTCACATTAGAACAACACCAAACACACAATTTTATAAAACATTTGACGTAAACACGTTCAGACACAAACCAAAATTTCAGGTCTAAATTTTCCATGTATAATAACAACCATTATTTAAATACACTTTACTGACACTGTAATCACAAACAAAATAAAATATCATTCACAAAACTAGCACAGTTCACGATTTATTCCCAAAATAGTAAACAATCCTTCAATGACACAATTGCAACCATAGATCTCATGGCGTTTATACGACAACCACAAATAACGGAATTGCGTTTGTTTTTACGCATAGTTTGTAATGCTAATACTTTTAGCCAATTTACAACTTTCCGTTAATTCTAAATTATTATAAACCCATTCTAAATGAGCCAATTTTTTTGTTTCAAAGTTTAAAACAAAAGTTAAGTAGAAGTTTTATGGATCCATACATAAATAAGTGCAATTCAAGAATAATATTTGCTAAAGCGGCAAATAGATGAATTATAAAAATATCGAATAGCGACAAAATTAAAATACAAATTGAAACAAGGCTAAAATATCCTCTTACACACGAGATATCGCTCACAGAAAACATTCCTTTATGCTCAGTAAGACATATTTTCACACTAGTAACGCCATCTATTGTTGATATCGGAACTACATTAATGAATGGTTTGCGCTACTGCTGCTTGAAGATATACTGACCAAGACTTCTGTAAGAAATCAAGATTTTTCAATAATTTGAGGACTCAGTTGTCGAATTCGTTTGGGTTTGTGCAATGCCAATTACAAACGTTATATGACTCACAGGAAACGTACATACGTTTATTCTATGTGCAACGATGCATAATTTTGAACCACTAACGCCATCTATTGATGACGTCTGAACTTCTTTCATAAGTTTGCAGTTTGCACTTACGCAGCTTCCCAGACCCTGACTTAGACTTGTATGATAAATCAAATATTTACTTCATTTAAGTGTATGCCGGTTGGATATAGGTATTGGTATTTACCAATTGTTACTCGAACTGCGCCATTTAGTTGCTACTAGGAATCGAACCTAGCAACTTTGTTTTATGCATTATATTATATACCTTATTTAGTACAGTTTTTTATTATTTTCCTTTATCTTTAAGCAGTTGCATATGCTCTCATTATAGTTTGAAATACTCAACATCAAATTTCTTGTTACTGTTCAAAATATTCAGTTTTTTGTTTTCCTCTAGTTAGTGCGTTACTTAAGAATATCAAATATTTTACTCCAATTGTTCCCATTGAAGCCCAACTTAGCACCGGTATTATGTGCTAACAACCTGCGTTTTCCTTTTAAAGATTCTTAGCTTGATATAATATCAATATTTGACTTCCTTAAACTTATCGAGTTTTCATAGGTTTTGTTTTTTTTACTGTAGGAACTATGTTGCAATTTCAAACTCTGCTCGGCTCTTTATTAATGGTAGGTAGGAATTCAATTGATACAAAGGTTTATTAAAAAAAGTTTATTAGAATATCTCCCATTTCTAGGATTAAAATTGAAAAAAGTTTACTACCTACCTTGCAAATACCGAAGTATTATTAGACTTACCAAAAACAGATAATCGACATCCTTTCTCAGTAATTTGTAGGCTTTGATAACTGAACTTGAAGTTAGTCATAATAGATGTATCTACAAGTCACTGAGAAATATGGAACGTTTTTAAATATACAACTTCTTGTCAATCATAAATTGCTTCATGCTATAAATTGAGAACAAGCAGCATGAAAAAAAAATCTCATTTCCCAGACAGACCTTTTGGTTGAGTTAAAATGGCGGGTGTACCTTATTTTATCGTACCATACCATACCACACCACATTACATAGTGTACCACAATGCTAAAGCGAATTTGAGACAATTACGAAAATAACGTAGGTACAATTTCTACAAAATTTCCCCCGCCTGATCATTTGGTTTACCGATATACGAAATAGCACCATGGACTACTGCATGAAGGAGTTTATTTCTTTAGAAGCAATTTCTATGAATATACTGGAGAGTTTCACACAAGTGAAGTCTATTATCGTTCATAATCATCTCCCCTACCTTATCCTACTCCCGTAGGGTCTGCGGACCGTTGATTATTGAATTGTAATTCTCAATTGTAAATGAAAACCCATAGGAAATTCACTAGATTAGATTATGTATCAATGAGTCCCATGTTTCGAGCAGACGCGTGGAGCGTAGACAGTAAATAAAAATGTAGATGAAAAGTCTGATATCACGCTGCAGTGGTTTGAAAATAATGTGACCAAGGGCCTGTCCCACCAAATTGTAAATTGTCTGATAACAATCAGTGTAATGTGATAGAAATATCAGATTTTGTTCATTTATGACAGTGATGTAATTTCTTTCAAGCTATCACTCTTTCAGCTAGTGGTGGGACAGGCCCTAAAAGAGGCAAACCGCGGTACCTATACATTTTGTTTTTTTACCGCGGTGAATTGTTGTAAAAGTTACAACTTTTACATCAATTCATGCCTTTGGCACTATCAGAAGAGTCGACTAAGACCAACAAGGATATCTGAACCAAAAGGACTTAGCCAAACAAAATTATGACGGCACACTAGCGCCCACAATTTTTATACCTAGATATCCTTGTCAGAACATAGATTAGGCATTAGACCTAAGGTCTGGCACTTGCCAGTTTAGTATAGGTACCGTAACTATTAGTTGACTTTGCCAGTATACTGGGCAACCATATTCAGACTTGCATGCTCATTGCAATTAGTTTTGGGCGCCAATAGGCAATTTGTACCAGCATATAAACAAATCTGTTTTTGTCTTGAATGAAAGCTTCCAAACCCCCGTAAAAAAATTTGAAAGTTTACACTCAAAGCAATATTCTTAAATGTACCTAAATTTAATAGATTCCACAGGATTTTGAATTCTTATTTCTCTATACTTACCTATCATTTACCTACCGCATTAATCACCGCACACCAGTCTCGTACCATACCATTTACCTAAGTGAAGTTTAATTTACTTTTACCATAATTATGAACCAATGTTTAATTACCAATAACCGCAACTTTTACCTTTACACCGTTTACCTTTTATACCTTGACCATTACCTTTTTTACCTTTACCAAATAATTTCAATTTAAAAGGTTATGTTTATATAACAAACATAACCTTTTAAAACAGGATATTTAACCCTGGAACATTTAAAAAAAATTACTAATCAAACTAAAAACTACCTAAAACTAAGCTTACAAATTTCATTACTAAACTAAATGATGTGAAGAATTAAAGCTAGATTTGCGAAACTACTTTTAAAAACTTAAATATCTAGCTTTGATTCCACACGCCATAACTATGGCCAGCTTCTGTCTACTCATAGATAGAAACTGACCAACGATCAAATTTGCAAACCTACCTTGTGCATCCCCAACAGCTCCACCCTCCCCACCTCCAGATATATTGCCATCACCAGTTGCAGAACCATCAAATCCTGAAAAAACATCCTTATATTAGAATAACGGAGTAAACGATCGATTTAAAGTCTCGGTATAAATCTTACCAGACATTTCCATATTAGAGTCATCTTCGCCGAAGTTCGTTTCGTCATTGTTAGCGCCTTCATCGTCATCATCCCACATGCTTTCGTTAACAAATTCAGGTTCCATTTTGGGTGCCACAGCGTTGTTTTCATCTTCGTCCGGTATCGTAACGAACTCATCTTTAGCAGAACCAGAGGGTCCGGCTTCTAATGGGTCAACACATTTCCTTTTCGCAGGTCCACTTTGAGAAGATGACGAATTATTTGATGCTATTGATGGCCTATTTGGTCTCTTAATTGCTACTGGTGTTAAGGAGGGCTTAGAATCTAAATCAGTCTCTAACTTAGCAGATATCCGTTGTTGTGACGATCTCGGGCCTGGCCTCGAGGTCGGCTTTGGTTTGGATGGCGTGGAACTTTCTTCATTTTGGTTACCGGTTAAACCTTTAACTTGAAGTTGTTCCGCGGTACTAATAAACGACGCTAATTCTTCTTGCTTAACATTAACTTCACCTTGATACATAAACTGTAATAAGTCTCTTAGCGCTGAATGACTAACATCTTTTAAAAATACTGAAAACAAAAATTACACAATTACATTTTGTTAAATTTTAAGTAATGATAAAAAAATATGAGAAATGTTTACATACCTATCGGATGCTGGTTTGGATTCATTTTAAACATTTCTTGAAAGTAGGGAGAACATACGGATAAAACTAATTTGTGTGCTTGTAAAATTCTGCCTTCGGCAGCCAAGGTTACATCGACTAAATCTCCACGTGACAGCAGGCCATGAAAGCCTGCTGACATATTCGCATGGAAATTGTTCCAACATAGTGAAAATTGTTCGTCGGACGACGCCATGATGGCGGCGACTTCTTTGAAAACCTGAAACAACGCAATCAAAATAATTAGCTTGAACAAAAACGCCACAGTTATAGTAAAGGAAGATCAATTGTAAAAAACGTACCTATCCTAAGCTTTGTACTTTATAATTCCAACATTAGAAACATTTAAAAGAAAAAATAAGCTATGTTTCTAATCAATCCACGCCACGTCCTCCCCGTTTGAGCGCTGTTCACGGTATGATGACGCAAACGCGACGTATCGTGTGTCGTCACAGTGTTGATATTCTCCTTAAAATTTCCCCATAACGTTTTTTATTTTTTGTCAATTAAATATGAAGAAATATTATTATATTTTCACACAAAGTACCTTAGTAAATAGTTCCACACCATATGTAATAAAGCAGTAGGGAAAAATATGCTTATTTCTCAAAATAAACGAAAGGACCACGTTACGTCACAAGGGTACGACGTACGCTGTGTCGAAACATTTCAATTTTATTTTAATATTTTTTGTTAAATAATTTCAAACATTGAGTTAAGTAACTATGTAATTTAATTGTATAACTGTAATTATAGTGCTTAATTATGAATATAACGACAACGAGGATTTTTAAATTAATTTTCCTATAAAAATATTAATATATCACGACATAACGGATTTGTACCTAATCTTTCTCAAGACGATTTAATTACTTTCTTATGTTTTCGAAACTCAAAATATTTTTTCATATAAACGCATAGAACAAAAATGAAAATTAATATATTAAATACCTCGACACACTTCCACCGCTTTTAGAAAGAGACAGAAAACAGGGATCAATAACTTTGTCAAGGTAAAGTAAACTGCACTTTATAGCCTAGGAAATTAGGTTAAAAATTTAATAGTTTTGGCAAAATTCCAGTGTTGTCAGTTTTTGAGTTTTCCAATGTTTTTGTGGTAACTGGTTGGTTTTACTTTTAAAAGTATTTAAAAATAAAAATAAAAAAACAGTAACTTTGTGTATTGATGAATAATGAAGCAATTACCAGTAATCGTTATTATAATTACTTTTACTTGATTTAGTTTGATGTAATATTCAATTAGTGAATAAAATCTTGAAATACGCGTGATTCAGACTTGGCCTGTACAGTTGGACAGTTACGACAGCCAGTCATAGATTGTATAGACTTACTGGCTCCAGTAAGCGTTTATTTGCCAGTCCAGTAAAATATTAGTAATAATTAAAATTTAGCCATTAAAATCGGTCGCTGGCAATGGTGTGACCAAAAATGACTGGACTGTCCGTCGACTGGCACACGCTATTCGCGGTTCACACTTAACCAGTAGTCGTTATGCTCGTGTAAAATGCATTTTGAACCCTGGCCAAACGAAACAAGAGTGATTTTAAAACATTCGTATGAACGAGAGAATATGAGCGAGCGATAAAAAAACGCCTGCGAGTATAAGGATTGAATTTAACTGAACTGTCTAGGAAATAAACTGTACATATCTATCACATTGGCTACATGATAAGGATTGAACCCATGATTTCTGGACGCACTTCTAGGACGACGCATACATTTTATGTTAAGAAATCTCTCAATAACCAATCTTAACAGCTTTTTTGCCTAGTTCTTATAGGGTTCTGCCAAAATTCACTAACTTTTCACATTCACGAAAAGAGTAAGGGACTTTGATGTTCCTTTATGGTTACTAAGGGCGTCCCATATTGATTATTTGTTCTAGAAAACTGCACTAAAGGTCTGCTCAACAATAAATACACACTACACGCGAATAAATTTTTTAGGCATATTAAGTAGAATTATGAATTCAGTGGGAGAGATTAGAGATATCACGGGAAGCTGGTTCGAGCGTTAACACAGGATATGGTTATGTTTAGTGATGTCTGCTCTACGTTTGTGGGTGGTCGTTGGTGTGTTGGCGGTGGTAAGCACGCCCGCCACCGCGGTGGTCGGCGGAGATCCCGCCTCGCCACCTGAGCCTGATTCTGCCGTGGTTTTTGTCCAAAAACACGGCCGAAGCGCCCGACTTGAGGGTTTCAAGAACGATGAACGTGGATATTACACTTTTTTAGGTATCAGGTATGTATTGTTGCGATGAAATTGTGAAAATATTAAATCATGCAGTAGTATTACCATTACCAGCGCCCTAGACGCGGTTTCTACGGCGACCTCTTACCATGCCTTTGGGGAGTGACCAGGATTACGTGAGACTGTTCGCAAATCTGTGGCGTTCCTTTCCGTCCAACGCCCTGTGCGGTCGCCCATATGTTATAGTTCACCTTCGCTTGCATTCTGCTAACTAGAACTAAGAGTAAAAAGCACACTTCGGTGATGTTTTAATTATTTTATATTTTTGAACCGTAAATCTTATTTGTAGGACTTGTTTTTTAGCTTTTAGATTATTGGTGGGTAGCTGTTTTTGTTAAAACAAAAGTAGTCAAATCAATAATTTCTACCTACATAAAGATAATTTGTAGTTAAATCTTAACAATTTTTATTCCATTCTGTTATTATATTAACTAGACTTTATTAACATTCTAATATTTAAATTAAATCGTTATATTTTATCTGTGCAAATTACAAATTACAACGGAAGTGT
Source organism: Papilio protenor (assembly GCA_029286645.1). Taxonomy (NCBI): domain Eukaryota; kingdom Metazoa; phylum Arthropoda; class Insecta; order Lepidoptera; family Papilionidae; genus Papilio; species Papilio protenor. The sequence continues at coordinate 7,187,425 of JAGSMZ010000004.1, read as the reverse complement.
TGATAAAAACTTCCGACACCGACACGACATGTGATTACCCAAATACATAACTTAACTATGATTTGGTTTAGATTTATTAAAAACTAGCTTTCGCCCGCGACACCTTCCGCGTGGAATAAAAAAAAAAGTAAGAAGCCTATGTGTTCTTCCAGACTATGTCATCTATGCCAAATTTCATTGAGATATGTACAGCAGTTTAGGCTACAAACTCTAACAAACATCCATACATCCATCCATCCGTCCATCTAAATTTCGCATTTATAATATTAGTAAGATAGGTTAAGCAAATTATAAACAGTGACAATATCTCCCAGCTTATATTAAGGGAATAATGTGTCCTTTGCCGTTTCACGTAGATATGCCGAACCACCAGTTGGCAATAGAAGATTCCAGAGGCCCATTCGACGTTTCCTTAGCGGCGAATTGTCGGCAATGAAGCAATGTGCACCGTGCCCACAGCTAGACCCGTGGAACCAGAGGAAATCAGTCGGCCATGAAGACTGTTTATGTCTCAATATATACGCACCTAAAATGCCCGGAGAGGAAGAAGGTTGTTAAAATTTCATCAGTATACCGTTTTTATAGATTAAGAATTTTTTAGCTTTTTTAAATTTTTTTAACTGGTTGGTCACCGATTTCTTAATATTTTTTTAATTAAGTTATTTCATTCGGAGATGAATACCTTGCATAGACAAATAATGCTCAACGCAATAATGAATTAATTTACAATTTTGCTATTAATTTTTCACAGGCTGTCCTGTAGTATTTTTCGTACACGGAGGAAATTATCGAAGTGGATCAATAGCTCCGTACGGGGTAGGAACAATTTTCTTTTAATACCATTTATAAGATAAAGACTCATTGGCGAAATTGAATTTTTTAATTGAGACCGTGTGTGTTTTAGGGCCAACATCTAGCCCAGAAGGACACAATCCTAGTAACAGTGCAATACCGGCTAGGATCTCTAGGTTATTTGAGCACAGGACAAAGAGATGCACCTGGCAATGCTGGCCTATTCGATCTGAGAGCTGCTCTTTCATGGGTAAGGGTTCAGATATAACAAATAAATACGTCTCATCTTTCCATACGAGTAGTGTTTGCTTTTAAAACTTTATATTATACACAGACACAAGAATACATTGAATTCTTCGGCGGCGATAAGAACCGCATAGTTATAATGGGTCAAGGTTCCGGCGCTAGTGCTGCGTCGATCATGGGCTTGTCGCCGGAAGGGCGCAGCGCGGCAGGCGTGGCCGCCATGTCCGGCACTCCTCTCTCCCCTGGAGCCGTCAGGAGCGATCCGGATGCTCACGCTAAGGAACTAGCACAGAGAACTGGATGTCCACACAAGCCCGCTGAAAGACTGATGAATTGTCTAAGGAAGATTCCAGTAGAAAAGATCATATTGGTGAGTTGTTAATGACTGACTAACAAGATTATGATTTGGCAATATTTACTGAACGTAATGGCTTACTTTCTGTTCTTAATCGTACGTGTTACTTGTTTCAGGCGGATAGTGATATGGATATAGACATGGTTGATACGAAGAGGTTTCTTGATGAGATATCTGGGAGATCAGGTAAACTATCACGAATATAGTTTGTATATGGATAGCTGGACTCTGGGGTAGGAAGTGAGTTTATTTGCAAGACGAATAACTTAACGAACGAACTTCTTCTTCACACCTGTAGTTTGCGAGTAAACTGTATAAGTAACAGATTGTCTTATACAGGATCCGGGGCCCGTGTTGAGGAAGAAGACGATAGGCGTGGGCTCCCGCCGCTCGTGTCGGAGCAGCCCGCGCAGTCGCTGCAGCGCCGCCGCCAACGCGGTCCGCTCCTCACTGGTGTCGTCTCCGCGGAGACCTCCAAAGCGGTGTTCGGTAAGGGTTACGTGGTCTGCTGCATTCGGCAACGGCAGCTTCAAGTACACTGTAATTTGCTGTCGTAGCTAAAAGTTCCTGGCAACACGCAGCACATAGAAAACATATCTTAACACAGCTAACTGACTCATGAAAAAGATTGTCAACCTTCCTTCATCAACTTTTCTTTTAAAAGCATAAGATGAAATGGATGAATTTTCTATAACAATCTATTCTGTCGTATTTTCTTTACTAATTAATCGAAAAATAAAATAAACTTATACACAATAAGAAGTTTTGAGATTTATATTGAATTGTTCCAGGCAAATTTTCTACATTCTTAACCGGCAAGTTGGGTGAAGTCCAAGACTTCATAAAGAAGGAACTGATAGGTGGTCTGCATGACGTGGTGCAGGGCGTTGAAGGACTGATCCCTCTGAAGGCGCTGGGCGTGGACACCTTGATACCTTTACCAGACTACTACCAAGCGTTATTTGACAGCACCTCAAAGGCCGTCGACGGCCTGTCACAAATAGTGGACGCTACAAGTATGTATCTTATTAAAACAATAACAAAAACTTGATGTATTTCACAAGCTGGTTGCGCCAATTTCATTGTATTGTAAATAATTACGTATAGGTAGCATTGGTTTGATTTCGATGAATAAAAATATAATTAGTATTTTTGAAGCTTTCAAACGTAGTAATAGTGGTACCATTTTTATTTCATAATAGGTGCTCATACCGCAGCTGCCGACCAACCCTAATAATATTATTACATTTATCTACGAACCCCTCTTCAACTGACAAAGGGGCTTAATTTTTTACGCAGTTTCTACCTGCGACAGGATTATAAAAAAGGGGAGTATCCCCTGGGAAGAGCTTGCTTTCACTTTTATACAAGTAAAATAACTATTATTATGTACACAAGTTTAAATTGCGACTTTACCTGGGCCATATTATCGAACAATTATTGAGCACATCTTCTATTAAGTTTAAATGTGAAGGTTTCTTTGTTAATAAATTAAATCTTACTCCTAAATAAATTTAATTTTGACGATTCTAAAGATTTAATAACGAAGTACTTAACCCAATTATTAAAGATTATTTTTATCTATTAGTACTTCTAGATCTAGATTAAAACTTACAATTATGTTTTAATGTCTATAATCAGAATAATCGTTCAAAAATTCAGGTGATGCTCTTTTCAACTTCCCGGCATACCAAACGGTACGCGCTTGGGGCGCGGCTAGTCCCGCCTTCCTCTATAGCTTCGAACACGTAGGCAACCTCAGTAAGGGCAACCACTTCCTGCCTGGTATCGCACTAACACGTAAGTATATGTTTGGTCTATTTCTTATAGCCTATGTAACCCGGGGATAGTGTAATTTCCGACAGTGAAATATTTAAAATCGGTTTAGTATTTTTTTAACCTATTCAATGCAAACAATCAAATCTTTCTTCTTTATAATATTAGTAAAGATAGAAGTCTGGAACGGATCTATAACTGAAAGAAAGGCACTGGTTTGGAGTTATATCTGAAATCAAGTCTTCTATAACACTTCTTTCTTGTATAAACTAACGTTTTTAAAAGCTGAACAACAATTATATTCCGTATAAACAGTGGATGAAGATAAATTAATAATTTTTACATTCTAATTATTTTAAACATAAACAATTAATTTACCAATGTTTGCTTACAGAGGACGGCGATTCAAAAGTAAAGGTCCCAAAGAAAGGACCCTCTCATGGGGACGAGCTTGCTTACATATTCGAGCCACTAGACGAGGCAGGGAATCCCCTTGGCCTGGACGTGTCCGACACTGACCATCGCGTTAGAGAGTCGTTCGTAGGTCTTATCAGCAAGTTCGCCCACAACCTGGGCACCTCGGGGAATGACTCCAAGTCGTTCGGTTTCATGCCCTTCTCGCAAGATAATGACCAATTCCTCAAGATCTCTGATAAGATTACCGTTGATTCGAATTTCAGGTAAGTACGACTACTACTTTTTTTCTATTGTTTAGCGGTGGGGATCAATTTAAATTAGGCGATTGCTATTAACAAGTATCCTAAAAATAGGTTTGTGAGAGAGCTGAATTCGAGTTCTTTTTGAGTCCCGAAGCACCAAGACATATGCTATGAATTTTGTTTTTCTAAACTCGTCTAAGACTAATTTGTAATGCATATAAATTGGTGATTTCAGATTCTGTCAGATGGGTTTGTGGGGCAACATGGCTGATAGGATCAGTGGCGCGTTTTGCAAGGACTTCCTTGGTGGTTTACTGAACCTGCCCAAGTTGGACGTTCCAGTCGCACTGCCGGTGCCCTTGAATGGCGGCTTGAATTTACTCGGCGGTTCATCAAGAGGCAAAGATAGAACTTCTACTCAAAATCCACTATTGTGGAAAAATCCTCTGCCTTTTCGATTTTAAGTGATAAATAAAGAATTTTAATTCATTATTATGGAGTATTTTTTATTCCATTAAATGAACTAAGTAGTCGGTAAGTTGGTGTTCATCCTTTATACGAGTATGATACAAATTAATTCAAAACCACAAAGGTTCTTTGTGATTCATCGTATATGAAAGGATATTTGCAATATATTTATACAGAAGAACACATACAATATGCTATTCGTGCGTGTAATTTAAAGTTTGCAAAACTATTATAAGAGAAAGCAAAACGTGAGGTCGAATCAAAATTTAGATGTTAAACATTTTGCCGATATCGCATTTCTATTTTGTGTTACTTTTTGCAATGTTTTTGGAGTTATTTACTAATAGTAGAGTATGTATCATCATAATCATCAGCCTTTGTCTGTCCATTGCTGGACATATGGTTTGCATGTTCAGTATAACCTCCAAAAACTACATTATTAAAAAAATAGATTTAGTTACGTGCAATTGTCAAATTCATCCAAGTTTAGTATCGAAAAACCTTGTTGAGAATCATGAAAGCACCCACGGTAACTTGGCATTCATAGGCGTAATTTGTATTAGGTAAATGCAAAAAACTATTATGATAAAACAGTATGGAATGTTAAACCTTTTAAATGCATAAAAGAGCTATCAAGTGGCCATTCAAATAAAAGTATTCGTGTTGTTTCTGCACTTGGTAGATAGCAGGTAAAATTCTCCAAAGCAAACAAGGTTAAACACTTACGAACAACAAATAGATCAACGTACAGGATGTTTTATTTTTCTTAAAGAAAATAACAGTTATAGGATTTCATCACTACTAAACTTTTTTTATATGAATGACAACTAGGCAATCTGATGTGAACTAGTAATTCGATCGAAAGATGGTACAAGAGGGTAGTTAGTAGTACTCGTAGGTCTGTTCAAGACCCAACAGCATCTGCTCTTTAGTTAAATCGTATTTTTTGTCTTCCCTTCAGAGATACAAGCAAGCTTTTTGTACAAGTGTTCTTAACAGTAGTCACGAAGTATACTTACTAGCCGGTTAGAAAAAAATTGTAAATCTTTGCCATACTGACCTATTGTGACCAATATTGTAAACATTATCCTCCTGTCGCATACGTAACGGCGTGTGTTTATCGGTAGAGGTTTCACTGATCGTGTATGCGGGCGTGGACGGGTATATATAGCATATCATAAAACTAAATGTCCACATTCACCCTTTATCAGGCGACAATACTCCGCGTTCGGTCATCCCGTCATGTCTCCTTCGTGGTTCTTATTGTCCGTTGCGTTGTTACTCGTCGCTCAATACGCGACCGGAAATTTAATAAGAGGTAAAAGTGATGATAGCGTCTTCTCAAGCAAGGATATTCCCGTTCCTAAGGATGTGGAGGGCAACGAGCTGAGTATCCCCGCGGAACCGCCTGCGGATCCTCAAGAGAGCACGGCGAAGAAATGCGGCGAGATTGGAGACTTTGTATGTATTTCTTGACTATTATTTTTAGAGTTCGGTTCATTCTTAAGTAAAACTTAGTTTCTTAGGCAATTCTAAACTAACTATTTATGACAATGATCTTCAACGATATATAACGAAAGTGTTTTGACTATTTTTTAAACTGTAAATACAGTATGTTTGTAAAATGAGCAATAGAAATAGTTAAATAAAAAATTAATAATCATTTTCTTGGATTTTATAGGTTTTTAAAATGTATGGACATTTTTGTTCATTTTATTGTAGAAATAATTTAATAACTTGACCATATAAGCTAGATAAAAGGTTGTGAAAGCGCTGTTAGAGTACAAGAAAATTGTTTAAAATTAAATACCTACTCGTATGTAGATTTATGGGACTTATTGGAAATAATCCAAGAAACCCAGGTTAGTTCCAAGTTAGTTTTGTGAGCAGAAAATGTTGAGTAAAGGAAATGGTGTTCATGAATCATTTACATGTATAAAGTTGTTGCATTACATAGTTATTTTACAATATCTTTAGAATGCGACATTTTTTCAAACCCGAAATTTAAGCGCCGAGAATTTTCATCAAACTTTGTCTTTCTCTAATTACTTAATAGAGCGTCTAATATTTTTTTATTGATTAACTAGCTTTGGCTCGCGACTACGTCCGCGTGGAATTAAAAACAAAAGTGAATAGCCTATATGTTCTTCCAGACTATCATCTACATCTATACCAAATTTCATAGAAATCCGGTCAGCCATTCAGGCTACAAACTCTAACAAACATCCATCCATCCATCTAAACTTTCACATTTATAACACACTAGCTTTCGCCCGCGACTCCGTCCGCGTGGAATTAAAAACAAAAGTGAATAGCCTATATGTTCTTCCAGACTATCATCTACATCTATACCAAATTTCATAGAAATCCGGTCAGCCATTTAGGCTACAAACTCTAACAAACATCCATCCATCCATCCATCTAAACTTTCACATTTATAATATTAGTAAGATTATATTGGTCAGTTTACCGTTGTTTTACCATGTTTGTAAACTACTAGATATCTATTACCCTAGAATAATTATAATGTTGTTTCCAGTGTACCTTCCACACTGATTGCTGTACATTCGCCTGTCTCGGCTACATGAAGAGGTGTGTCTCGGGCTCCGGATAGATTAAACAATGTATTATAACAATAAATTATTTATTTTATTTATTAATTTTACGTATCGGATGTATGGGGTGGTTAAGATGCGTCAAATCTGGAGGATTCGCTGCGAAGTGTTGGATTTCTTTCATCGCACCTTCTGATATCTTCCAAAGTTCCGGATATTGAGATTTAAAATCGTTGTACCACTTGTATATCTGTAAATATAACATTGGCATCTTAAAATTTGTTTTATTTGTGATATTAGCTTTCGCCCGCGACTCCGTCCGCGTGGAATTAAAAAAAAAGTAGCCTATGTGTTCTTCCAGACTATCCTCTACATCTATACCAAATATCATCGAAATCCGTTCAGCAATTTATGCTACAAACTCTAACAAACATCCATCCATCCATCCATCCATCTAAACTTTCACATTTATAATATTAGTAAGATTATATTGGTCAGTTTACCGTTGTTTTACCATGTTTGTAAACTACTAGATATCTATTACCCTAGAATAATTATAATGTTGTTTCCAGTGTACCTTCCACACTGATTGCTGTACATTCGCCTGTCTCGGCTACATGAAGAGGTGTGTCTCGGGCTCCGGATAGATTAAACAATGTATTATAACAATAAATTATTTATTTTATTTATTAATTTTACGTATCGGATGTATGGGGTGGTTAAGATGCGTCAAATCTGGAGGATTCGCTGCGAAGTGTTGGATTTCTTTCATCGCACCTTCTGATATCTTCCAAAGTTCCGGATATTGAGATTTAAAATCGTTGTACCACTTGTATATCTGTAAATATAACATTGGCATCTTAAAATTTGTTTTATTTGTGATACTAGCTTTCGCCCGCGACTCCGTCGGCGTGGAATTAAAAAAAAAGTAGCCTATGTGTTCTTCCAGACTATCCTCTACATCTATACCAAATATCATCGAAATCCGTTTAACAGCTTAGGCTATAAATTCTAACAAACATCCATCCATCCATCTTAACTTCGCATTTATAATATTAGTTATAATATTATTTAACGAAATGATTACAAACATCAATAATTATATTAAAAAACTTTTAATCATATAATTGTTTTAAAATGCGTTAAATCTTACTAATATTATAAATGCGAAAGTTCAGATGGATGGATGATTGTTAGAGTTTTTAGCCTAAATTGCGGAACGGATCTTGATGAAATTTGGCATAGACGTAAGATAGCCTAGAACACGTAGGCTATTTCCTTTTTTTTAATCCACGCGGACAGCGTCGCGGGCGAAAGCTAACCTAAATCTAAATGTTAAACATACCTTCGTGTACTTAGAAAAGTCGAAGTCAATAGCTTCTAAAGTCATCGTGGAGTTGATAAGCTGGAAGTCAGCGATAGTGAGATGTTCGGCTGCGGCATATTTAGTATCCATACGTTGTAAATACGTTTCAAACACGTCGAGGGCCATATGTACTTTTTTTAAACCGAGCTCTGTTCGTTGATAATCGAAGAATATCGGAGCCATCTGTTCGATAAATGATTGTGATGTGAATTTTATGCGTTGTTAATTTGACTCATGACTGAATCTACACTAATATTATTAACTTTAACAGTGGAAGAGCCCGCTTTAACATCTTCACACGAATGGGCCGGCTCGCCCGGTGTAATACCACGATCACACAGAAAACAGGCGTAAAGTGGAAGCAATTCCGCGTTTCGTGTCCGGAGGCCCAATTTTAGTCTCTCCCTTTCCACTCTTTTCTCAGAGGAAAGGATGGGAAGGAAAAGTGGATTTGACGGTGGAGGAGACGCATAGGAAGGAAAATGTCCTCTTTATGTGCGCCTCCTCCTCCGTCAATTAAGGGTAGGCAACGCATCTGCAAATGCGGATGTTTATGGGCAGCAGTCGCTTTTCATTTTGGTGGATTCAGGTGGCCGCTTGCTCGTTTGACACCTTATATTATAAAAAAATAAAAATATAAAGAGGAAATATAAAATAAGCCTAAAATATTCTTAGGAACGCGCCTTAGTAAGTAAAAACCTAAATGGTCTTCTCTTAGTGATTTAGTAAGATAAATCTACATTAAAGCGTCTCTGTGACCAATTAATAAGTAGTATGGCAGATAAATATTCAAAGCTTAGAGACGATTTAGAAAGAGAAATCTACATTAAAGAGTCTGCGAACAATTAACTCTTGAGGCAGATACATTTTCAAAACACATGGGTTTTTTTTGTGCCGTCTCTTTTCTTTCTTGCGTGGCAAGAATTTGGAGTAAACTTAATATTGCCAACTTTATTTTTGTCATGAATTTTGTATTGCGGCATTGGAAACTTATGGGGTTAGGAAATATCGTTGAATAGGAATTAATTATAAGTGCTTACTTACGGTATATGCAGAGATGTTTGCGTAATACGTCGATAAGTTGAAGCAAAGACGATGGTTCACAATAGCCCTGAAAATATAACCGAATATCTACATTAATATTTTATTATACAACTATAATAAAATCGACCAACAAAATATGTCTTTGAAATCCATTTTACGGTAGCAAAACAATGTAGAATTTAAAATTATTTTACCAGTTATAATATGGAAAATAAAGAAAATTATAAAGAAAAGTACAGTCGCGGAAATCCGCTGTGTTCCAATTCGGAAAAAATGTCTTGTTCATTGCAACGAGATAAATTCCACCTCTTCCTACATATACCTAACTAGCTGTTGCTCGCGACTTCGCCCGCGTGATATTATTTTTTTTTTAAAACATAGCCTACGTTGCTCATTTATAATGTAGCCTTTTAATGGTGAAAGAATTTTTGAAAACGGGGCACTAGTTTTTGAGTTAAGTAAATGTATCGTTTGTATGTATTTGTATGTATACAAAAATACAAATCTTTCCTCTTTATAATATTAGTATAGAGATAGCAGTGAGAGGTGCAAACGATGGGATAATAATTAAAAAAAAACTAGCCGTGTATCACTAGCCGATTTTTTTTCGTGGACACATTTATAAGCTACGTTGTATGATTTAGTTCCGCGTCTCGTTTCAAAATTTTCAAACGATTGTTGCTTTCAAGATGGCACACCGCCAGTCTCCCCGATCGTACATTGTTTAATATATAAAACATGAATATCTTACCTAGTTTTCGAGTCCTGGGGGTAAAGTTCATTACCAGGTGCATACTTATCACATATGTATTGAAGAATGGCATTACTCTCACTTAAATAAAATCCATCGTCATCAAGTACAGGGATTTCTTTTTGTGGATTCAACTGAAAATAAGTGATAAAAAAAATTATTAACTTATCACATACTTAAGTGACCACAGCGAACTGAATCATCAACAACGCTTTTTACGTAACTTCCTCCTTGCCACATTAGAGTTGTAATTATAGATTCAAGTTACTTCTAAAGCTACAATATCTCATTTTTAGTCTTGATTCATTGCAAGCATTGATTGTAGTTACAATAGTTTAATTTTTATCTTACATGTTACTTTAAAGTGTACTCAAGTAACTTATTAATCAGATTAGATAACTTGAATGATTAAGTACGAAGATTAAGCACATACTTGATAGCCGTAATATTTTCGAATTAAGTGGTTTATTTTTACATACCAGAGCATATTCGGCTGTCATATGTTCTCCTTTCCCGAAATCAACGTTCACCAGCTCGAACGGCAGCTCCAACTTAGCAAGCGCCTGTCTCACGGACAAAGATGGCGGACCATCAGAAACGGCGTACAGTTTCATCACCATTCTGAAACATGGCAAAATTACTGTTATTCAATAAATAATCCATCCATCCAATCTAAGCCATTAGAATTGGAATATGGATTTATCGATTCTCGTTTTTGTTTTGTTATATACCCTACGAACGTAGGGTGACAAAAATAATTTTAGACTCATTTGAGTGTTCCCCTCCACGGAAATCTTTAGTAAAAGGCGAAAGATTTATACGTTTTGAAGGGAAACCAGAGTGACGAGAAATTCTTTCGTCGAACCGTATAGTGCGGTTTTCAAGCAGAATCATATCACGTTTATATTCGATACAGCGACATCTAGTCGTAAAGTAACGAATTTCTACTCCTGTCACATTTGTGACCATAATAAAGATTAGCCACCACAGCACTATAATGTTATTATCGCCGATTGAAGCTGATATGAAAATATTCATAAGAATTTGTCCATTGAGAAACCATTACTTACAATATACAATATGTACTAATGTACAAAAAATCATAGTAACTTAAAATAAACATTTAGAAGTAATAGAATACTTACAACTTGTAACTTAGGTGTATTTAAGATGTAATAAGAAATTAAATTGCATTTATTCAATCAAAATAAAATATTAAAAATACCTTGTTCGGAAACATTATTTTGTATTTCACACAACAAAGTTCTAAGAGTTAATTAACTAGCAATATGCATGCAAAAAGTTACGTCATGGGAAATAAACTGTAAATATTTTCTATTGTAATCATTATCTCAAACTATTGTTATATTATGCATAAAACCACTAATTTAAAGTAATAAAACTTACTTTAAAGCACTTACTTCGTTTTGTTACTTCTTTAAAGACACAATAACTATGTTGGTTAAATAGTACGTCTGTAAAGACGTCAAAGTTATAGTGAAACAAGCAATGCGACTAAACATGCGACTTGGTACGTAAATGGAGGACCCGTTAGCAGACAAGTTTAAGCTCCTTTCACCCACGGAGTAGGTATTCTATCTGCTGGAGGATTATAATTAGACATAATTTGGGTCATATTCTCTTATTACGCATCGCACGTGATTACTTGAAGTGCTTGGGTTTAATTATTCTGATTGGATTGTTTGCGTGGACTAAAATAACATCTAATAACTGTTTGCGATAAACGATGCGGAAAAAATGTTTTTTTAAGTCGAGTTATTTAGAGCACTGTAAAATAAACAAAACACATCATGCCTAAATAAGTTGAATAAAAGTATTATATGAAGTCTAAAATCTTCTATAATTGATTCAAGAATACCAATAAGTTCCATTCCGCAGAGTAATTTGTCAAAAACTTTATCGGAATAGTTGTAATGGTCAACTGTTATTTATAATCGTTACTGGTTACTGGTACAAAGAATCAAGTCGAGGACCGCCAAATTAGATGCATTTAAAATAATAATGCTCTTATCAATGCTTCGATGGAAGTATTGACTATTCACCGATATTTTAAGTAGGTTAGTGTGCGAAATAACAAATACGAAGATATAAAGGTACTATGCTTGACCTTAGCACGAAAAATTAATTGTTAGTGGGAATGGATTAACATCAAAATGTAAAGCACACTGGGATAATTGTTCAGTTTGTTAATGTAATTGATGTGTTATCGTTAGTGTCCAGTATTTACGAAAAATGGAAACATGAATGTAATGTTTCATATTAAGTGAAACCGAAATGAATTTTGACTTAAAAAAGCAGGTTTTTAGTTCTTATTCTCAAACGTGAGTTCTTTTTTTATCAAATAAAACACACCGTAATTTACCTAGAATCTATGCAAGCCGTTTTAGCATTGTGTGCAATTGTGTGCGGAAAACAGAAATTGTGTGTACTTGTATCTATTTGGCAGGATTTCCCATCTTTATAATGATAAAGAATAAAAAAAACATTGCGAGACTCTAATATGAATAAAGTAAGCTGAGCAAATACGAAATAATTAAAAAATAGAAGTTTCCCGGTATTTGAGTAAAAAATCGTATTTATCAAACTGTTTTTATTTAATTTTAATATTATGACAAGTATTTTTATATTTGGAAGATTTCTATAATGTTAACGAAACGTAAATTATCTGTCAAAAGAAGACGTATAAAACGTCATATAAAAATAGGATCAAAGATGAAAGTTATTTTTAATATTATGTCTTAAAAAATATTTTATACATTATTGTACTTATTGAAATGATTGAATTAAACGTGAATCGAAAGTATTACTTGAAATATTACCATTCGTTGTGAAATTAGCTTGAAGCGAAGTATTTAAATTATGATTCTTAAAAGGCGAACCATAAAATTAACTCGAATAAGAAGCAAGGTAATCCACAGGTATGATGTTAAATATGCTAATCATATATAAACTAATTTGAATTAAAATTAAACGACTATATTTGGCTTCCTGTATATGTGTGACCTCTGTTTAAATTATTATGATACGTAAAGTTAACTGTTAAAAGTTTGTTTATTTTAAGACATACTTGTGGTCATGGAGAAACGTCTTTTTGCAGGACTACCAAACTGCAGGTGATCATTCTGCAGGATGGTGCATCTTGAAATGACAGGTGTTGAAACATGTAGCCAGTTAACAATAAATGATCTGCCCAACGAGTTACTCATATATATATTTTCTATGATTGATTTTGAATCATTGCTGGCTGTTGCTAAAGTCTGTGTGAGATGGCAGCAGCTCTGCCTGACACCGTGCATCTGGGATAACACACGCCTCATTGTGTGTATGAAGAATTACATAAAGATAAGTGAAAACATTGTGCCTTTCGTTGCTAAGTATTTGAAAAATGTTAAATTACAGTATTTCAAATTGTATTCCCATGTGAGGGCCTCCTTGATAAGTTATTGTCCAAATTTAACTCATTTAGAAATAAGCATATCTCAAGTTGACAGCTGTATTTTTGAAGATCTTGGTCACTGGCCGAATTTAAAATTTTTAAGCTTTCGGAATTCCCTAATAGTTCAAAGTCCGGAAAATGCAAATGGAAATTTCGTATATCATTTACCGTTTGACAAATTAAAATATCTTGAAACTTTAATTCTATCAAATTTTGCTCTCACACAAAACAGTTTGTACAGTATGTTGCAGTGCGTAAACCTTGTCAGTATTAATATGGAGAAAATGAAAAACATCCCTGCGGACTTTTTGGAATCCCTTCTTAGGACTAAACAGTCCACTTTACAAGCATTATATATTTACGGTGACACCCTAAATGATAATATAATGTGTTATATTTCTAATTGCAAAAGTCTACACATTCTACACATAATGACATGTAAAACACTATTTGACTCGAGTTTAATGCATCTGTATCGTCTTAAACATTTACAATCATTAAAATTACGTCATGGATATTTCTCAACAACAGCCCTTCTTGCATATTTTTCGAATAATATATTTCAAAAACTTACATACCTTAGTCTTTCTAGATGTGTTCATGTCACGATGCAAGTTGCGAAAGTTATAAAAATAACTGCACCGAATCTAAGGGAGTTATCATTCTACCTCTGCCCATTTATAATAGCTCCGGATTTCAATCGGACAGAATTAGAAAAAATGTTTAAAATTCAGTTGTTGCTAGATTAAATTTCATAAGGTTGTTATTCATATAGATAGATTACACATCCGTCCACTCCATTATTTGGATCCTAATACACAAAAAATCTCTCAGAAATTTATCAGTGAAGTTTGAAATTAAAATGTTTTATTGAACCAATATATTTAACGTTATGGCTGTTTTTAGAAGGAACATTTAGATATCATGACATTTTTATAGTCAATAGTCGTAGTAACAATTTATAGAATGGCAGGAAGTGAATTTTTTAGATTTGTATTGAAAATTTAGTTAAACCATTTGCATTTTATCACATTTATGTTTTTTAAAAGCTCAAAAGTTTATATGCGGTTGAGCTTTAAGTTAGAAAATAACATCAATCTAAATATAATTTTTGCAATGCTTTTTTTCCCCATCTTTGTCATGTTTTTAATTACCACCCCGGATGTAATTAAAAAAAATTTTTTTTTTTACTTATTTCAGTATTTTATCCCATGAGCTCGAATTTTGTAGAATACTTAAGTTATTTGAAAATTAAATGTAGATATGACATTTTTTCTCTATTACCACAAAATACCTTTTCGCTGTTAAGAGATTTTCCGTATTTTTTCCTTCAGCTTAGGGCTTTTTTATGGAAATGGAAACCTTATAAACAATACAGTATTTTGATTGTGAAAGAAGAAAGTGTAACAAAATGGATCTGTTAAATGTCCACTAATTTACAAAAAATATTTTAAAAAGTGCCTTAAATTTTTTTTTTTTTTAATGTTCAAGTTAATGTTTGAAATTATGGACAATAATTATGAATATTACAATAAAATTTCTGGTGAATTTGTATAATTGTTATACAACATTTTTAAAACAGAGAGAAAATTATGTACACCTGTCAATATTTTTCTAAATAATATAGACTTAAAACTTTACTAGAACAGTATATGCATTAATATACATTTATTTATTGAATCATTTGATATGATCAATGTATTTATAGATTTTTAGACTAAGTGAATATAATGTTTTCTTTGTTCTGTATTTGTGTCTACAATGTGATTTTATAGTTATTATTTATATTGTTTGTGCTGTTTAATTACCCTACATACAATAAACATATTTTCGACAACTTTGTGATTATTTAAAATTGAAATCCTTATAATTTTCTTTATTATTTATGTTCTTAGATGTGTGAGGTTATCAGAGCAATATTCACGCCCTTTAATCGGTAATTTAATGTAATTGTGTCCTAGGCAATATTTCAAAGAAATTAATAATATAAACTATGTAGTTTTTCTATTTGAACATAAAACTTGCTAGTTATTATAAGATTTTTTAAATAAACCAAATCAGGCAAGATGTAGATTATCTATGTAAAAATAGGAGATTTTGGTTAAAATGTAGGTAAATAAAACGGATAATAGTAACGATATAAATTTGTTTATAAATATTGAGTTTAAACGAATGGCTCAATAGTAATCTCGAGGGCAGAGCAAGGGTTGGTGAGTTCAAAGGCTGTCAGCACAGTGGGGTGGATGACACCAATCTTCCCTATCACTTCACCGCGAAGAACAACTTCTGCGCAACGGCCAGGGAAGTATGTCGGATCTGAAATTATCATTACAATGACTGTATATTTTTAATAATTCTTTCTTTAAAAACCCTACACTTACGATACATTGTAGGTTATATATTTTCACTCTTTAAACTCTGGGGTAAATGAATTTGAAAAAATTGTCATGCGCGAAAAGGACAAAAAATACAAACCGATAGCAGTAAAGAAGCAAGGTTGCCATAACAAATGTTATACAAAGTCAAAAGCCTTCGTTGTCATTTGTGCATTTGATTTGGCATTTGCAATTGAAAATTTCACAAATTCCTATGGGAGTAGGATAAGGAGGATGATGATAATGAATTACAAGCGGATGATATCGTATGGGAACATCTAGTGTTCTAATACATAGGCAGTGGAATTTAACATTGTATATAGAAGCATAATTTCCAACTTACGTTCCTTCTGTCGCAAGTAGTAGCCCGTGTCGCAGTGCCAGGGCTGCCGCAGCAGCGCCATGAGCGTGTCGAGCAGGCCGTGCACGTGCTGGAAGCCGGCCGCCTTCCCGCAGTACACCGCGCACAAGCGACGCTCGTTGCGCGCCCCTGTCTCTGTTGTAATACACTTTTATAGACAAAAAGCTGTCGCCCGAAAACTTTTATTTAATTAAAATAATGGTGTTAAATAGTTAATTTTTCCAAATTGGTCAAATCCCGTCAAAATCTACCCAGCCGTTTCGGATTTTACACGGAACAAACGCGGCTTGCAGACAGACACATAGACATTTTTTAAAATTCGATTCTCGTTATCAGCATCGCTAATACATCATCTTCGCGAAATCTGGATATTTCTATATTACGTAGACATTTTTTTAACTGTATAGACTGTTTAAAAAACTTAACTCGTAACCTATATGTTCTAAATTGTTCTACATCTATGCTAAAATTCACCCACATCTGTTTAGTTGTTCTGGAGATACTTAACAAACATCCATCCAAACTTTCACATTTATAATAGTAATATTTTACAGAGATATTTATTTGACCGGAGACATAGTAAAGGTTTTACCTGTAGTTTTATCTTGCAGTACAACGTCACTGATCTCAAACAGTTTAAGTGGCAAAGGCATCTTCTTGTTGGCAGCCAGCGTCTTCAGCAGTCCAGGCAGCAGTTCAGTGCGTACCACTTGGAACTCCAGGGTCTTGGGGTTGGATATAAGCACTGCGGGAACCTCCTCCATCTTCACACCCAGTTTACTTGACACATCTTCTCTTGAACACTGCAAAGAAACAACATCATCAACACCCTTGTCCGTACGGACGGTTGGTGCAGTATGTGCTACCTCTTCCACACAATCCATACATACAACACATTGAATTTTGACATTTGCAAATGAATGTTTTCTGGAATGTATCATCATCATCATCATCACCAGCTCCCTATACGTCCCCACAGAGGGGCTCGGAGCCTACCCTAAAGTTAGGGTGAATAGGCCATAGTCAACCACGCTGGCCAAGTGCGGGTTGGTTGACTTCACACATATCTTTGAATTTCTTCGCTGATATGTGATAATGTATATAGTAAAATAAAGTGTTTATAACATCATGCAGATAAAGCCGCACTTTAACCGTTAAATAATGTAAAAGTGTAATTTGTACTAACAAGTGTGAATGTGAGCGTCTCCGTGTAGCCCGCGTGCGCCGCCTCCTGCCGCAGCTGCTCCGTCAGCTTGTTGGCAGGCTGCTGCCGACCACACGTCGACATCACCGTCGTACGACGCTCTATGCGGTTGTAACTGGTAACAAATTAATATAAAAACATTAAAAAACAAACATATGTGAATCAAAATGAATATAGGACCATTACGAGTCCAAAACTAGTTGCAGCCGACATCGGATTATACGTGAATTGAGCTGTTTTTAACTCCTTTTTGATTCCTGACGAAAGTTTAAACGGTGTGACATATACAATAGGTACATACTAAGCTAATTTACAATTTTTAACCACAAAAATGTGTTCACTATAATATAGAGGATTTTAACTAGCAGCAAAACTACGTCACCTTTTGCTGATACTAATCATATTTATAAAATGAAAACAATCGACATAAAAAAATACTACGAAAAACCTAATTCTTAGTTGATTGCTATAAATAACTCAGCACATTCACTTCACGCCGCTAAGACCTATTTGCATTGTTAATATCGAGTCCGTTTTAACAGGATTTTAAGTTTTAATTTTTATCTACACATTTATTCAATACCGGATACACTCAAGAACCTTTATGAAAAACATCCGAAAACTATAATAATATATGCAAAATGTACAACATCAAATGGGTACCATCTACCTACCCCTTTAGGTTAAGTCGTGATAGTTTACTCACCCGTAAGCGATAGCGATATCCTCATATAAGTCGCAGGCGTGTATGACGTCATGGCGAGTGGGCGGCACGCGCACGCGCAGCTCGGACTGCGACACTGTCGTGGTCAGACACATGCGGGACAGGAGACTGGCCAAACTGGACTCGTCCTCACTAGACAGTATAAACCTCGTTTAAACTCTCGTTTAGATCGGAAGTTTAGATGGATGGATGGATTGTTAGAAGTATCTCCTGAATTCTATTTGTTGGCTATTATTATTGCCTGTATTAATATTAATTACCATTATAATAACTTTGTAATAAGTAGCTGTTGGTTTTCTAATCATACTATCATACTAATCATACTAATATTATAATTGCGAAAGTTGGATGGATGGATGGATGTTTGTTAGAGTTTGTAGCCTAAACGGCTGAATGGATTCCGATCAAATTTGGCATACATGTAGAGGATAGTCTGGAAGAACACTAGGCTTCTCACTTTTAATTCCACGCTGACTGTCGCGGGCAAAAGCTAGTCCTACATAACGAAGTGTATTACATTAGTATAGATATGAAGTACTAGCTGTATCTCGCAACTTCGCTCGCGTGAAATGAAAAAATATAGCCTATGTTTGAGTTATTTCAATACATACAAAAATACAAATCTTTCCTCTTTATAATATAAGTATAGATAACTTACTTAATGCCGATATATCTGTTAGCGGTGTCGATATCTATGGTCTCCTCCCTGTACTGCAGCTCGGGGTAGAGGCGGTAGGAGCCATCTGGTGCATACACCTTGCAGCGCTGCACCTCGTGCTGCGGCCTGCAGTGCTCCGAGAACATGCACACTATCGTGTCCAGTACTACTATTGCCTGAAATCGATTAAATAGAAAAATAATTATGAAAATTTTCGGAAAATCATGTTATTACTAAAAAGTGTTAACAATATTTTTAACTTTAGCTTAGTGTAAAGCTTCACATTTATTTTAATGTATCTTTTAACATATGAAAATAGTGTTCAATTTGCTTGGTTTTTTTTATACATGTACTTTGCGATTTATAATCCAATAAACATTGTACTTTTTGTTATGTAGATTTTTATAATTAATGTTACTGTAGATAATGTCCACTATTATCTACTAGTTTTTAAGTGTTTCTTAAAAAGCATTAGTCGAAAATGTTCGTTACCTTCGTAAGATCCGTCGCAGTACATTCAATGAAAACATTCTTAGTGTCCAAAGTGATCTTGGAATGGTCACTGTTAATGATCGGTGGCATCGACAACACAACACCATTCCTGTCTTTGATTATTGGGTAGACAGGACTATCCTTTATTATGCCTAAGTACTGCTTCAGTTGCGGATGACTCTGAAAACATTTAAATATACATTATATCAATATTTATGAAATTTTAAGCATACACGAAAATCATTAGTCTTTGAACAAATGTTTATTATTAACACATTTCATGCAAGTAAGTTTGTTTCAGATTAATGTAAAGTTTAAGCAAGTTGATCGCTCTAAAGCTGATAAGTTCATACAAAGATTGGCAATATTTTTTATTATTAAGTGTTGGCAAATTCGAAATAGCGAAGCTAGCACTGCTCAGACCTATGCAATTGCAGATGCGTTGTCTGCCTTCAATCGACGCAAAAGGGAACACACAGAAAGAAAATATATTTCTTTGCATTCCCTGTGATATTAACTTCTCCTACCCATTCTTTCCCTGAAAAGTGTTGGAAAGGAAACTCGAGGCGTGTGGCAGCTGATGTTGATGGCATCTATTACTATTAAAATTAGTTAAAGTAAAAATTATTAAAAAAAGCTTGAATTTTATACTTACAGAATACAACTCCATAAGTTCCGTTGCTGTTGTTTCTTTCTGTTGATTGAGTGCTTTGAATTTAATCTGATTAGGTGGTAACGCGTCATATACGAAAGGTCCCTGAATAGTGTCCAGGTCGTGGGTCCCGATCGCCACTAGAGTTCTCTTACGACATATATTTTGATGTAATTTATCCTGCAATTATACAGAATGTTATTATTAAATAAAATAATACAATAGAGAAAAATGTAACAGAAAAAAAATGTGATTGATACAACTTTTATCACATTCGCGCTGTTGTTTGCAATGTCATTCACATGAAATTAATGAAATAGTAAAAATAATGTAGGCACCATAGGTGGTGCTCGGTGATAACATTGCTTTTTAATAGTGCAAAAAATTTTGAAATTGGTCCAGTAGTTTTTGCGGTATTTCAATACATACAAAAATCCAAAAATCCAAATCTTTCCACTTTATAATATTAGTACAGATATAGATATTTGATGTTTGCTATTTATTTAGTTTATTTATAAGCATGTTTGGGGTCTTTTAAAATATGTCTTTAATTGTAATATAGTTGCCAAGGCTATTTATAAAGAATCTTTTTTCTTAAATCGTTTTTGTCACATAAAGTATTAACAGGCAACTAATAAATATAATATTGGTCATTCTTTGCATGTAAAACACCTATAAATCATAGTTTACCTGCAAATCTATGAAGCTTTCATAACTTTCCTTTGAGAATGTAATTCCTCGTAGGATGGCAGCCACAGCGTATGGTCTAATTTGTGCTGTTGCTGGTGTTAAATGTAATGAGTAACAGTCTTCATATTTCTTGAACTTATATTGCGGTGGAGATTTCCTGAAATTAACAAACAATAGATTGTGATAGAAATGATATGTGATTTCAAACATGAAGCTAATTCCTATCTATACTAATATTAAAAAGAGGAAACATTTGTATTTATGTATGTATTAAATAACTCAAAAACTACTAGACAGATTTAAAAACTTCTTTTACTATTAAAAAGCCTTGTTATCAGTGAGTAATAGGCTAAATATTGTAGTATTTTTTTAATTCCACATGGATGAAGTTGCAGGCAACAGCTAGTAATTTTTAATTTAGTTTCACACTCAGAATTATACTATTGTTAATTAAGCAGGCTCTTAGTGCTTAAATCTCATAGAAGGTTGACACACTAAGTACTTTGTGACCATTTATTACTCTGAGGTTGATAGTGAACAATGATTAATAATATACAAAAAGTTTATTTGAACATACTTTCCTTGGAAGACTAATATACCATTGACTAATCCCTCCAGACATAACAAGTCGTATCTATTGGCAGGGATGTCAATACGGTACAGAATGTCTTCAGAGACATCCGCTGCTGCCTGCTGGTCGCCTTGCTCTTTGATCAACATCTGCTTTTCTGTTGTCTGAAAAATTTTACATTTCATCATCAGATTTAATATTGATTCATAATGAGAACTGTTACATCTCTAAAGAGTACT
Source organism: Papilio protenor (assembly GCA_029286645.1). Taxonomy (NCBI): domain Eukaryota; kingdom Metazoa; phylum Arthropoda; class Insecta; order Lepidoptera; family Papilionidae; genus Papilio; species Papilio protenor. The sequence goes on along the minus strand of JAGSMZ010000004.1, from coordinate 7,165,990 downwards.
AAGAAGAGTTGATTTTTGTTGAATGGGATAATATTGTATGTAATATGTAGCCAAAATTCTTACAACTTCATCTAATTCCAATCCAAATTCAAAGCATAGCTGTTCAAATTCCTCATCAGCTGAAATAAGAAATGGGATAAATAATAATTATTAATAACATAAATGATTACTTTCAAATATCCATATTGATGTAAATTTAAATTATGGAACTTACTGTAAGTTTGTCCAAGAGCTTTGAATAAACTATCTCGTTTTACTGATATGGTCGGCATGTTGAGCCTAGTGAGGTCTAATATAACTCAATGTTTTTTCGGAATAAGTAGAATTCACTTTTCAGTCAGGTTTTGCCCTTAAAACTTATCTTTAGGATTATTTAGAGGTTAGAAAAATGACGTATATTGAAAGTGACATTTGACAAGTCAACAATCTTTGTGCAGACGACATAAGCATATTTTTATTAATAAAATTAGGGTAACATTATGAAAATCGATATCTGTTTAGAGCAACGCAATATAAATTGAATTTGGTTCTACGTTCCGACTGAATTATTGAATAATACAGAAAATAGAGAGTGTTTGTCGTGTTTTGTTTCTCGGGTATACAGATTTTCACTTAGTAAAATATATTTTGAAGGGCGATATTAAAGTACGAGACCACACTACCATTTAGCATATATGTTTTAAATGTATCCTTTCTTAACACGTTCAAACACACTACGATTTTAATATAATAAATGGACTGGTATGATAAGTCGGAGTACTCAACAAGTTATCTCGACACTAATCTATTGGAACTGCCTACAAATGTAGTAAACTGGAATATTTTAATTATAGAATCTTCTATTAAAAAGGAAATTCTTTTATTACAAAATATCCTAGTCAATGGGAAGAATTCAAGTTAAAATTTCATCGTATTAATGTGTCAATATGACGATCAGTAGAACAACAACAACAACAACAACATAGTATGTTTAGTTAGAACATCATTTGGTAGTTAAATAAACTTAATCTCTCTCTCTCTCTTCCTAGCTTGTATCCCATATGGTAGTGGGGTCAGCTTTCGTTTCAATCTCCTCAACTTCGTTCTATCTAAGATATCCTGATCCGAAACTTGGCACTCGCATATGTCTCGTAGCACATCTTTCCACATTTTTTGGTTCTGCCCTTAACTCTTCGACCGGGAAGGGGAAGCTACAGTGCCAAATTACCAACGTGATTCGGAGGCCTTATTCTCACATGCCCATACTAACGCAGCCTACTCTCCTGCATTTTGTCGGCTATGTCGGCACTCCAAGGCTGCCTCGCGTCGACGTACTCGTTGCGGATCTTGTAGAGCCTGGTTACGCCTCACATCTGTATCAACTTCTTCATTTCAGCAACTTGAACGGTAAGGACGTTCTTTTGTGTGATGGCCGATGTTTCGCTGCAATTCAACAGAACTGATCATCGTGTTATAGACCAAACCCTTCAGTTACACACTTACATATGAGTAATATAAATTAGGTAGGTAGCCGCCACCGCCAACGACTAAAACGTTATAAATAAGTAAACTAGCCTACAGTTATTTTATTTTCCTTGTTAAACAAGAACTTATAAATGAGCACGACCAAGCAATGAAATCGAGCAATCGGAAAAAATCGGAATCGAAACGTAAAGAGGGTAACACTACTTTAGATGGTCACGTGATTCGTAGTCTGGGTTTTGCAAACGGTGAGTGGAGTGCCTTGTCATCAGTCCTTTAAGTTTTTGGATGATTTTCTTTGGAATTCTTATTCTAAGTGAGTAATTTCTCAAGAAAAGATCATTTAATAGCATGTCTTTGTTTTTCGATAGTGTTTAGTTGTGTTTGTGATGTGTGCTTTCGTATGACGAAATTGTACCTTGTTCCGTGACTAGTGATATGACGCCATTTTCTTCGTGAATGCCAATTATCGAAGTTCTTCAATATTTTCTTTGTTTCTATTTAACATTACTGCAGCAATCTACAAACGGATTGCACCGAAGGAGCGATTCATGTAATTTTTGGCATTATTTGTTGTAAATGTCCTATAGCTATTAGTCACTAGTTCTATACACTTTGATACCTCTGCTCATAAGACCTGACACTATCATCGTATATCATCTCATTAGAGCCATGTTGCACTTGCTTGCTAATAATTGTTCTATATATTTTAATTGATATCTCATACTAACATTTTACAGTAAGTTTCACAATAGTTTAGACATTACGTTATTGCTTGTTACGAACGTGGGACTAAAAACTTTCTGAAACTTTTTTTGCTAGTGTTCCGTTGTAGTTAAGTGGAAAAATACTAATGGTCATGTATATTTAGATACTTGTAATGTTTTTATATAACCTCAAAAATGGTACTTTGTAATTTTTTTTACTTCCTGGTAATTGTTAATCAATTATTTAAACAAAGGAAGTAACAAATGTGAGAAGTTATTTCTTTGCCCCTGATTTAACATCGTCTCAAAATATTTTTTTTTTCAAAACCTTTTTAATAGAACTATTCCATACCACCAGTATGTTCAAGTAATTTTTACTGAATTCTGATTGTATTCAATATTTTAAATTCATATTAGAAACTTGCATTTTTTCTTATAAGTAATAAATTTCATCTACCCACATTTATGTCATTATTTCATTGTATACCACTTGCAAAATAAAGTTGCTTATTAAAAGTCTAACATATTTCATTAACACAGATAAGCAGCAGTGTGCTTCATTTTAATAATTGCAATGTCTTTTTAATCATAATTATAATAATTGTTATATTTATATTCATACATACAGCTGCAAATACATATTACACTAGCCCACCTATTTAAAACATTCAAATATTCTAAACTGTGTGTTACTAACAAAACATTTGTTAATGTTACATGCTTATTATTCATTTATTTCTAAACTTTTTGACCTAATTTGTAGATTCTTTAAGCAATAGTTGTAATTGATTTTTTTTGTCTATGGATATAGACACCACAAATATAACAGCCCATGCAAAAGAGTTCATTTACAAGTAACAAGAACCTTGCCATTTTGTAAAATGTAATCAATTTAATAATTTCCAATATTGATCAAGTTCAATGCATAAGAATTAAAACAAAGTCCAGTATAAACCTTTCTTTAGTCTGAATGCTCTTGATGTAGAATTTGAAGAACTTTTATGAACTTAAACTTAGATTTTACAAGTAATTATGCTTCAATCCATTTTTTAAACTAGTTATACTATGTTACTTGTGTAATATGCTAAAATTTGATATGTCTAGTTAAAAATATATTTTTTGACTTAGTATATTTGCTTCCACACCCCTTACTTACAAGATATTAATTATTTTCATACAGTTTATATTTTGGCTCATAAACATAATAAATTTATATGATGTGTAGTGGTTTGATATGGTCACATGATAAATGCATCTTTGTTCTCAATACAAAGTGTCTGAAATGGAAACAAAGCAATTGTTTGATTGTGCTACTAATGTGTAAATATTTGAAGTGGCTTTTTGTTCCTTTATGTACATTGCTGTATCTGATGCCAAAGGAAACTGGCTGAACAAAGATATTTTTGGGTTCTTGTTTGCCTCTAATTATAATCTTTGTTTTGTCTTGTCTATTGAGGCTATACAAGATAGTAACTTTAACTAAAACTGACCTAAATTATAGTTTAAATGATTGACACAATAGGAATAATTTAAAGAGTAAAAACTTTAATACACACATAATTTATTTTTTATGCAAAAAATCTAATTACCAGAAATTGTCACAAACCACAACAGATAATATTACAAATTAATGCATTTTGTATAACATGAATAAAATAAATGAGATTTTACCAACCATGCCAGTAGTCTTTGGTGTTGTTTGGCCAATTTATATGAAACAAAAACTGTTAGTTAATGAGTATAAAGATGATAATCTGTTTTTTCAACATTACATTTTCTAATAAAATAAATTTACAGCCAACTTCTCTAAACCATAAATATATAACAATTACATAACAATCAAACCACTACATTACATGATTTCTATGTAAAGTAACATTTGTATGCACATGATGAATTTAGCTAATGATTCCATTCGTTTTACTTAACATATTTTATGTTACAGGTGGTGTAACCATTCATTGTGATGCCGTTGGATGCTGACCTCAACTGCACAGACGTGGTGTCGCCTGGTTGTGAGCTGAAGGGCCTGCGCACTTGGAAAGACATTTGTCTAGTACGGAATAAACTTTCCCAACAGCAGGTAAGATTTTTCAATATATTATGTCAACTGAAAAGATGGAGACAATCACATCTTATGGAATCTCTTTAAATGTGACACTTTGTATAAGACAAAATATAATATAATATATGGTCAAATTGCTATTCGCTTGAAAATAACTGCACAATTACTCAGTAAATGATTATGCAATAATATTAAAGTTTGACCAAAACTTTACCATTGTTGATGTGTTAGAAGATATTATAAGAAATGATATTTAGTGTGTGAAATCAATACATTTCAGATTTTCACATATACTGCAAAGTATAGTTTTGTGTTATTATTAACTTGTTTAATATTAAAAATATTTATAACTAAATAATATATCTTTTTAATAGTGTAGCTGTTTTCTTTTTACTGATTTAATGAAAAAGAACCTTTGCAGCATTTATGTAGTATTTGTTATGTACATGTGATACTTGAGAGAGGTTGTGATTCAATGATAATTGTAATATCATAGTTTGTGTCCAGTTCTATTTAAAGCAGTTACTTAAGTTACTCCTTGCAATAGTAATTGATACATCTTCCTACACTTCCTTATATGTTTTGTTTATTTATTTATTACAATAAATATTTGTTATAACAATGAAAACATTGTGAAAGTTATCAAATGTAAAAATTTTAGTTGCATAAAAGCTATATTAATTGTTTTAAATGTATAATATTATATGGTGTTTAAAAGAGAATGTTTAAAGTTCATAAAAGTAAGTAGTGAGTCTGCCTTTCACTTTTTTTACTCTTTAGAGCTGTTGGTTCTTTATTAAGAGGTTTAATGTAAATGGCCTACTTTTTAATTGTATCAAAGATGGATTTTAATCAGGTGACCATGTAAGTTTAGATTTCTTGTAGATGCGGATGTAGACTTGTAGAATTTTTATAAATTGTGTCTCTTTTATAAGGTAACAAATACAAATATAGATCATTTGGAAATATCAAATATATTTTACTTTTTAAATAATTTGGTCTGTCTGATTGGAAATTGGTGAATAATAATAATTTTAGCAAAGTTAGAGCAAATCCGGAAGTTTGGAAACCCTAGGCGCTGTCCGCGCACCCATACCGGTGCGTCCTTCGTGGTCCAAAGCACAGCTGCGATCACTTTGTCTGCCACATGGCAACCACCTAGTCGCCTAGCTGTGGTAATCTGGTTACCGGCTTCATTATTAAATAGCTTCCCCCCGCGAAACATATTGGCACGCAAATCAAAATTAGGATGTCAGAAATTAAAATTATTATTTTGCTGCTTTGAGACAGAAATTCTTATTTGAACTAACGACAGAACTTATTCATATTAAGATCTAAAATAGGACAATGTACGTTTTTGTAGCTATTGCATGTTTCTCGATAACCATAGATTAGTTAAGTTGGCCGATCCCCTTCGTAGCAACAGATTTATAGGTGGCGACGCTCCCAGCCAACTATCTTGGCGGCTGGCGGGCTGTTCTGCCGCCCAGGGCCACGTGATTTGTGAGAATGTACTGCGTCTTACTAAGCGTTCCCACGTGTTACTGTTTCATTGACCTTGTTTTGATTTTTGTGATGTTGCATAGGGACGAGTGGTTTGATAGAATTTGTTTGTTTTAAACGATCCAAGTGTTCGGTGTTGTGTATGTGTGCGCGAGTGCGTGGTGTGCTCGAGATGAATGCAGCGGTGTGCGTGGCCTCGGGGTCAGCGCCCCGGCCCAGGACTAATTTGGGGGAGATCGACGACTCGCGCCGACGGCTTTGTCTGCGTCCGTCGCCTTCGTTGCACCGGCCCGCGTTCTTATAGCTTTGTTTATATTGTATTTGCGATTTCAAACTTCTACGCATTTATTCGTTTGGTAAACAAGGCCATAAAGCTCTTTAACGATAAAATAAAAATCAACAACCCATACTAACGTTTCATTGTGTAGAACAAGTATTTCTTGGCACGAAGAATCAATCATTAGTACGATTGAAGCTAATTTTATTAACGGCGATAGGCCGCGGCGTCGACTCTAATAACGAATAAAAATTTCTCGTTATCATACATATCATACTGCATTATAATATATGTACTTTAAATTTAATGAACATGTACAATTTCATGTAAATAATTCGAATTCTTAGATTACCATTTTACTGTTTTTATTCCATTCGTATTACTCGTGCCGTTTCTATAAAACTTTATTCGAAATTTCACTGCAATTAATGACGTCAGTGCACGGAATCGCCATCGTGTTTAAAAAATTGGTGATTCACTTACTCCTGCGTGACTCATCAATTTCACTATAGTTTTGAAACAAGGAGCAGCACAATTAATGCGCAGTAGAGCGACTATGTATAGCGGTGGTAGTGATATGAGGCCTGCTATCGAGGTGGCTCTCTGGGCATGTGTTTATCAGCTAGCGGCCAGCGGTTTGTTTGTATTGGTGAGTGCGTGCGTGTGAATAAATACAATGACGCGAATTGGTGGCGCGCCGCGGCCGCTCGCCTCACCTCGCTCAGTAGACTACGGAACGTCGCGCGACACGGAGCTCCAAAGAGGCCGTCGTCCGTTTTACAAAGTTCTCTCGCTCCAGTAATTGCAACTAATACATCTTATCATTTAGATAACAGTGCCTATTAGTGCTCCACTCCTTTGTCGATTAAACGTGCGCGAGTTAAACAACGAGTATAAGTTCCGACGTGGCCATGAGATCACGTTCTCGTCTGAAGGTAATGCTTTGTGGCGGAGTGTGCGTGTGTTTCTGTGCGTCTGCCTCGCGGGATGGTCGGAGGCTGTGCCAGCTAGACGAGGATGTCTGAAGGCCGCCGATCCGACCTTGGTGTCAGAAGGTCGTTGCCCCCACGTGTCACGAACTGCAAAGCAATTTGTATCGTTCGACTGTTTTTGTCAACCGAGATATGAATATCGATATTCGAGTTTTTTCTCTTATAAATCGGATAAAAATCTATTTCGTCAATGTTTTTTAATTGATTATTATTGTATACTTTAGTCAATTACTATCAAAACACTAGAAAAAAATATGCTGTGAGTACAGAATACAAACGTGAAATAAATTAAAAACATTTCGGTATTTAATTAATTTTTGTTAAGTGGGTTTTGATTTCCCGATTCTTGGCAGATGTAATTCATCTAATAGGATTTAGAATTTTTAATGATTACTAGTACTAAACATTATTGTTATTCGTATGGTAATAAAGCACAACGTTATAGGAGCTTCAGAGTTCCTCGTTAGTTTTTAATGAATTGAATATTTTAATAGAGCACCGCACATTACGTAGATAAAATCAAAAGGTACAATTATAAGTTTGTATCTAATAGTGTTAAGAGAACCTCCAGACTTATACTAACTACTACATATATCTACCTAAATCGCCTATTTCCCTTCATGACTTATCTATTTTATAAATTACAAGTGTGTACGCATATTAAGTTGCTTCAAGTAATTACCGATGATTTATTTTCTTTGACAGATCAATTGAAATAATGGTTTTGTTTGTTTTATCTTGAGTTTCCTCTTCATAGTGATCTGTATCAAAATACCTTTGAGAGATATATGTAAAGTCGGTACAAATATCGCGACGGTATTTTGCAAAGGCGTTGATTGTTTCGCTAGTATGTTTGAACGCGCCATTGTGTTAATCGCTTGCTCCGAAAGAGAGAGCGATATGCGAGCGCGTACAGCTGCGCGTGCGATCAGCTGACGTCGCGGCGGCCATCTTGCGGTGCGCCGCGCTGCACGCCGTCATCGCTGACGACGTCTTCCTCCTAATGCTAATGTCATTGTCCTTCCCTTAAACGACTCGCTTTGTTGATCGACCCTGTTGAACCATGATCGCCTCTCGGAACAAACACTTCCACGTTGCGATACTTCACGGAAGCATCGGATGTGAGACCCTGGCTCTGCTATTTTTGGTCTGTGACGTTTCCGCCGCAGACTTATGTTGATAATATAGGTACTACGCTGAATCGCGTTTGTTAGTTTTTTTATGTCGACGTCTTGGAAGAGGGTAATTTTGTTGACCTTGTTTCGCTGTTTTGGAATTTCCTCGTTTTTGTTTGATAACAATTTAGTGTTATGTTCAAAAACTCTGTTGATATATGCATTCTATTCTAACAATAATTCCACTTGTATCTACAAACTGTTAGAAGTCTATTTAAAAGTTCCGACAATAAGTCGGGCTCATGGTGACTTCCGGCAATTTAGTAGTTCACCATTTAAAGACTGAATGTCAAGTTTATTACTTCAAGTACCATCGAGAAATGTATTCAATTGTTACGACACTGTAAGATGGTTTGTATAGGGAACAGAGAATTGAACCTTGTGACGTTTGGTAGGATTTATTGGATGTAGGTGCACGATTTTCGTGTTACCGTTACAATTACCGTTGGGTGGGCGGCTCGCCGGACTTCGTATCTTGTCTCGGCAGTTTAAACTCAATCAATTGAACGCGTCATATCAAATTCGGACTAGTTGCCTGCCCTATATACCTGACCTCAATACGGGACGTAGTGCTAAATTTAAAAAGTTAGTCTTTATTTAACTTCTGCAGTAACTTTTAATTACCTATGAAGTGGGCCGAATAAATTAAATATTAGGAAAATTCTTCTAATTTTATCTTTGATAACACTGTTATGCAAACAGTGTTATTTAGTTAAATAAGTCAATGCATTCGTGGGTGATCGTCTTTAAGTTTGAGGTAGTTATTTTTTGTTCGAGTCAAAACGGATTCAGAAAAAATATGTCCGAGCACACATGTCTCCCGGCCTCCCCTACTGAGCTACTTTTTATAAAACCGTTTTTTACTGTGGGTAACGTTTAATATTTATTTGTCATTATTGCATAACGAAACGTAAAGATCAATGTCACATTGATCCAATGCTAGTTATTTGTTGACTCTAATACATTTATTTCCTTGCATTAGTTTAGTTAGTGGAATAGTTATTGTTAGTCTATTGAGACAGTCCGCGATGATAACGTATCAAGACCCTATTGGTGTAATGACTTGAAACATTCAAAGGTCACCTTATATAGCGTACTCAGTACACGACGACCCGGTCGCCTAAGGCTTGAATTACCAAAGAAATACTTTGTAAGACCACAGTCTAGGTAATGTTTTTGTTGTAATTGTTAAAATATTCTGAATTTCAAGTTGTTCATTTTATCATTTAACTCAGGTCTTGTGGGACAGGTGACAAAATTATATGTCCATTGTCTTGTTGGTAATGAGTTAGTTTTTCTTGAGCTACAAAGGGGCTATCTCCAGCAGAGCACATGAATAAACACAGTGGTATAATAGTAAGGCGCAGGGCAGGGCGAAGCGGGTCGAGCGCGGATTGCGTAGCTCATGCTGTATGTGGGTCAGCGGGGCGCCGCATACAGGCCGAGCCGCCCGGCCCCGCGCACCGCCGCGCCTCCTCGCGTTAGAACTCTGCTCCATCTCATTGTTTACTCTAGACCGTTGTCAATGGACACTCTTTGTTTGCTTATTAATTCTTCAAGAGTCGATTGTATTGTGACGTCATCCAAATTTGCATTATAATGCCGTATTGGTCGGATCCAGTCGCAGTAACACAGCCGTTGTCGACAAAGTTGGATATTGAATTGTAGTTGTTGTCTATTGCAGCTAATATTGGAAATGAATGTTGTAAACATTTACCTTCTGCAATGTTTTCCCTACTTGTTATGTGTAATGTTATTATATAGCTAGGTTTGTCCACTAATTCAGAAACTTTTCCGTCTAATATAATCTTGTTTCTTGATGTCCAGCTATCAAGACTCGTTCAGATATCGTACAACGTCTTTCTGTACGCCCATTCAATGAACAAAAACTCATTGTTATATGCGTGCAGTTTAAATTTGTCCATCCAATGGACAATCGCTGTACATCGTTTTGTTATAACAATATTATAACGCAGCTTCATAAATACTACTGTTAAATTATACCTCGTTGGTTTCCTTTTGCCACTATCATATATCAACAGCTCATCTTAGTTTGTTTCTTGACGAAGTAATCGTTCATCGATATTTATTATGCATTCGACTTACATAACATAAATGGCAATGAAGGTCACGAAACAAGCACAAGAAACACCTTCAAACTAGATGTAGAAATACAAACTATTATAGATTTGTTGTGGGGTACAACGTTGTTTAAAAACTATACGCTTTGGTAATGTATTGATGTTTCAAGTGTGAGTGAGCGTCACGTTTCCGACTAATCGAATGTTCTCCTTGGCACACATGCCGACCGCGAGCCGATACTGCGCGCCTATCTTTGAATTTGTTCACAGCAATATGCAACGCGCAGTGTACTTTTTGTTTTAATTTTATGCCAATATATTGGTAATTGACATGTGTAAGTGATGCCTGAGACAAGTATCCGATTGAATATCGAGTTTCCGACACAATTCTTATGAACTCTTGTCTTGTGGATGTCAAATGTAATTTATCACCCATATATAATTTACTAGCTTTTGCCCGCGATTTCGTCCGTGTGGAATTATAGAAAATTTAGTACGTAGCCTATGTGTCCTTCCAGACTATGCTCTATAGTGTGTCAATTTTCATCGAGATCCGTCGAGTTGTTTTATAGATACCTTCTAACAAACATTCGTCCATCTAAATTTTCTCATTTGTAATATTAGTAGGATTGGAAACTATTCGAATACAATTGTTATCAGTAACGACGCAATTCCTAATCTTTTGTATATTGGGTCGCAATATGAAGTTGCTTGTAATGTTTGTTATTCAGATTATAGTCTTCCACGTTCTGTCATTCTAGTTAGCTCGCAATAAACATAACCTCCTTAAACGTAAGTTACAGTTATCTTGCTTCAAGCGGGGACAATATTTGTGATTATTCATTTGCAAGATTAAAGAGTACGATGTGGATGAGCAAATAAAATGTAGGCACGCGTATTTCTCGTGAATCATTATAATTTATTTGCTTCTATTCTGGCAATATTATCTGTGTTTGCGCTTGTGTTTATCCTTTGAAATTTCGAGTCATGACATTGTGATAAGATGATAGCATCACCCTATACCGCACTTGCAATATTTGATCAATTTTATCTGTTAACAAAATAATGAGTAAATAAAAAAAATAAAATAAAGTAGATCGATTTGCATAAGACTTTTTGAATACACCGTGAGTTTCCACTGACGGCTAACACGTATATTGTGCATAGTGTTGTCCATTAGAAACGTTTATTGCGTTGCCAAAAGTGTGTAACAACCCTGACCTAAATGTTCAAATTTTTCATATAATACGATAAAACTATTTTGCCATGATTGTAGTTGATAACTATTTCGGTGTTTATATGTTGGTTTTTATACAAATCATTGTTTTAATAGAATATGTGAAATATTTGGCCATTCAGGGTATAAAACGAATCAAATGACACCTCAATCCTCAAAATAGGCCAATCGGTTTAGGCGGTTAGGTAGCACGAGATAATATTAGAACGGACATAAATCTATATCACAGTTATTAGTGGCTACAGCTGGGAATTTTTGCCTTATGTCACATTCGGAGGCACAAATTACCACTTAGTGGGGATTTAATACTAAAAATCAACGCTAAGGTTCACTCTTCGACAAGTTAAGCACTTTAAATGCGGTATAACTCTTAAAAGTTTAAAATGTGCAGATAATGTGTGTAAGACGATGCATTAATAGCGGCAACATATGTAACTGGACTTTGACCTGTGAGGAGTATAAGTGGAGCGCGATGAGATCGAGCTAAGCCATGTGCTGCAGAGTCCGCAATGGCCCGCACCGGTCACCGTCTGGAGTGCATCACTAACACTATATATACTGCGGGAATACAAAATTAATATAAATTTCTTATGTGTTCTAATTTTGATGTGGATTCTGTAATCCTGATATATGTCTTTACTCATCCGTTATAGCGTAGGGAAAATTACGTATTTCTGTTAAAAAAGATAAGCAATAATAAACTAAGAAAATAAGGTTATAAAGATCTATTGTAAATCATCAACATTATTTATATTGGGAAAATCAAGTTGTGTAGATAGATTTAAAAATTAATACCGGAAATAGAAAGCTGTGAAATACTTGGATTTATTCATATTATATCTGTAGGCGCGAGTTTACATAACTTATAAACAAGTAGACACTCATCCATTATCTACACTTAACTATTATCTCACCCTGTCATTTGTGCATTACTGGTTATAATAGGTTCCCCACAGATAGCCATAAACACGACCTATCTGCGGCCATCGTATTATACACAGTTACCAGTGACTCAATTTCTTTGTTATACGTAAACCTTTTAAAAGTTTACTTCTTAAGGTCTAATCACTTATGACGTATTAGGTTGTAATGTAACGGCAACTCGGAGAACTTTATTTCTTTGTCTAAAGGCTCTAGATGACATGTTATGCATTAGGAAGGTTAAAACACTTCGTTTATCACCTACGAATATATTATTAGTAGCACTTTTATAAGCATTCTTAAAATAAATAATCTCCATGGAACTCCACAACTATAGTACTGATAACCGTCGTTTTCTCGAATATTTTGTTATTCTTTTAGACAAAGATTGAAAATTCGAACTGTTCGACCAATCAACTCTTCTACAACACGTCAAATGCTCATTTATTCGCTAACGTCAATTAAGTGCGAATGAGCTGTGCATTTTGTTCACTCTTTCGTACCAAGTGTTTGCTAACGCGTGCAACGTAGTTGCAATGATTTCACTTTTACGCTATGAGAATTGTAATGCTTTAATGATTTAGGTGATTTCTACGTGCCTAGGTATGCGTACGTAAAATACGTAATACTACACAATTCATTTATTAATTTTATTGCACATACTGAAATGACGTATTCGGCAGATAAGCATTGATATTGGAAACAACCTCGGTGTTCCTGCCGCTCGTTTGCCCCCTCTTTTCTTATAAAAAAACTTGTAGGGTAAAGAAATTACCATAGGGCTATTTCATCTTAGCAGGTCGTACTTGTGTTCATACGCACATTAAACAAATCAAAAATGTCATTGATTTTATGTTATTTGAATAAAAATATTCAATGGTAATAAAACCAATTAATGATAACCTTTACTTTTTATCTTCCAACTCGTGCAAATATAGATAGACATTTCGTTTTATCTATCTAGATAGTGTATTAACAACAAACTCTTAAATCTCATTAAAACTTTGTTGTTTGAATATCATTCGGACATAAATACTTTAATGTTTCTAACAAATTCCATGAAATATAACGATGTTATGTAGGTAGAAATATGGTATTGTCCATATTTGTACAGCAGGGTCATTGTAGTTTCGGGTGTGCGGGGCTCGGCTCTGGTCGGCGTGGCTCTGGCGAGACCTTGACGCAGGCCATGCTCCGTTTAGCCGCGTTCCACTTAGACCATAGCTCTCTCTTGTTATGCAAACTTGTCGTTATGCATATTATGCTTCGCCCCTACGAAATCGAGACGCAGATCAGCTTTCTATTAACTCTTGATTATTACAACTCGTGTCGTGTCATGACCGTTTCATCTCGTTCAACTGTTATAGAACATGTTGCGTAAAATTATATTGTTATACTTATATCAATTTAGTTTTAAGTCAGTATTATATTTGAACATAACAAACGTAATATTAGAGTGTGTCCATCTGTTCAGAGATAGTTCACTAGAATAAAGGGAAGCATTTAGTTGTTGTTAAAATTATCAAATGGGAATAAAAATTTCTATAACTGTCTTTGCTTAAATTACAGTACATTTATTTATGTCACGTGAAAATTGATAATTGGTAATCTGTGTCCTATGACTTGATTTAAAACTTAACCCTTGCACCGCTAATTTAAGTTATTTGTTTTGTTCCAGGGCCCTCCGCGTTCCTGACACAGAAAGAAGTAGTAAGACGGCAAGGGAAGCCACTGCCCGTGCGTGCAGACCCGTGCGCATACAAGGGACCGACTAAATTGCAACGTTGAACTCCGTGCTCATTGTGCAGTTTTGTGTTAAGACAATAAAGTGCAATATACTTTTGTGCAATCGTACTGTTGTTGACTGCTTGGACAGTTTTGTTGTTGTGTTGTAACGTGAAATTATCGTGCAAATATGGAGAGAGAATCGAATCCGATGGAGGCGCTCTGCCGCTCCGGATGTGGCTTCTACGGCAACCCCTCCACTGACGGCCTCTGCTCAGTCTGCTTTAAGGTAAAAATATTATCTAACTCATATTGACCTTAGTCAACATTAAAAAAAATAGCAACCAAAGGTTTAAAAAAAAAATAGCAAAAGAATAATAATTAGTAAATTCATAACTTGTTTGCTGCACCTAATGAGATATTTATGTAGAGCGAATACAGATCCGTAGATACCTGTTTGTTGATTTTTTCATCGAACATCTAAAGGTGACTAGTATTTTTTAAATATTTATTTTTTTAACCAAATATCTTAACTTTGTTCGTTGTAATTTTCTTAGTAAATGCATTTGCACAATAGTTATAACAACTATCTGCTTAATTAATATAAAATATTGTTAGTATTCGAGATTGATCGCAGTAAAGCTAAAATAATAATTACTAGCTGTTCGCGTGCGGATTCATCCGCGTGAAATTATAAAAACTTTATTTTATTGTTTACATTTGTCAAATTATCAATAGCAAATGTCAAAATGACGTGTCATGACATGACAAACCTTAGCAATCTTCCTTTCTTGATGTTGGCAGCAACTTATGGTCTCTTTCCCACATTAGGCTTTTTATCCAAAATATTTACCCCCTAAGTTTAATGGCGTGAAAATATATAGCCTAAAGCGTGACGTAAGTGTAGGGCTTTTTATTAAAAAAATAATTATTCAAAAATATGCTGTAATTGCTGACATTTTAGGCAACAAAGAAGTGTGTGTTTACGCTTTATTATAATAGTATAGATAGATATAGATTGTGGTTGGTAACCTTCGTCTAGGAACACGTATGGTCGTTACGTTGATTTTTATTTTTTTAATAAAATGCTCGTGCATTGAATGCGGTATGTGGAAATATTTAATGACGCCCCGAGACACGCTCGGGCCTGTTGACCTTCTGTAACTTACATTTGACTTTGAATTGGAGCGATGATGTGCGTGAAGATTCTGAACTTTAGAAACTGTCATAAGCAGTATTCGAGTAGTTAAGGAATCCTTTACTTAGCCCACTGAACTTATATGACTCGACCATTTAATATGAATTCTAAGACATTTCACATATACAAACTCCCATGTTTTATAAATATTCTTATGGGTATTTTGGTCGAATAAGGGCTTTATAATTGTCTTGTCTTTACTGAGGCTAGTACACGCTAGCCACAAGGCGAGCAAGTATTACTTGTTATTCTTTATGAGATCGTGTAGGAAGTGTGGACTAAGGAACTTCCTGTTATCCAAAGCTAATAATGATTAGTCTCTACTAACGAAAAGTTATTATATTTTTCTTATAATGAATAGTATCAATGATAGCCTTATTTAGTGGATTTTTTTCTTTCTGTTATCTCACTTTTCGCACTTCTGTTGAGAATAACCATTTGCAAATCATAATGAAATAAAGCCAAATAAAGTTATATAGTTGGCTTGGATCACAATAATCGATTGTTTGCGTGGGCTTAAAAGTTTTTCCCTTGCAATACGTTAAATGGCATGCAAGGAATAATTAAGTAACATTGCAGAGAACGAGTCACGAAACGTAGTATAAAGTTTCCACTCCATACATTCAAGGTATATTCAATTACTAAATCCATGTTGGCTAGTTTCCTAAAAATGCCGTTCCTATATTGCTATTAAATTACGGATTGTCGCAAGACGCTAATATTAACAATAGGGAGGTCCAGGGCAGTTAGCCGTTTTTTAAATATAAGTATTACGGACAGTTCACATCGTGGGAAATAAGCTAATTAAGAAGCGCATATATTTAATGTAGAGCTGTAAAATGTAGCTTATATTTGTTGTGTGCTAAGAAAGTTTTTAACAGACTTGAAGTGTTAAAAGCAAAAGAAGGTAGCAAAAGGAATTATAGTACGGCATTGTGCAGACCTCTTTCATATTACTGAAAAAAAATGTAATCGGAAAATCTATTTATTGCAAAATAACTCTTTGAAAGATCTTTAAAGATGAAGTGGGTCGCGTTAATACACGGAAGGAGGAGACCTTATAAAATTTCATACGTATTATTTGATCAAACGAATGTGCTAAACTATACGACAAGTTCGCGAGGTTTTAAGGTTGTTGCATAATTAAATTACAAAAGTACACAACGTGGAGGTCACTGTCGGAGCCGCGACTGGCGGGAACAATGCCATGACGCTGTGCTCAAACTATTCGCTATACATGACGGATTACTAATTACTACACAATGTTAAACACAACCTCAAATACTATAAAATGAGATGAGTAATACTATCTAATAAAAATGTGAAGTATATGACCATGTTAGCGGTGTAAAGCGGTGGAGATTATCTGGAAAGAACTGGTTTTCTATGTTTTGATTTATAAGTATGTGCTAATTTTAGCAAATAAAGATAATGGCAAATAGGAAAGTTTGTGTTTTAGATTTGAATGATTGATAACCTTATATTACGCAACAATTATCAAGCTTTTTGTTATGATACACGAATCTACGTATTTAAAAGAAGTGTTTTTCTGCAATTCAGAATAGATATAACAACATTACTGCATCACGTTCAGCGAGTAAACTCAATTGTAGCTTCTAAAATCTATTTATAAGTTGATACTCAAAATCTGGCAATACAATTTTCTGCGCAATTCAATCAGAGGTACGATAGATCCACGAGGCAAATGCCCTGTATCGGCTCGTGTTTTTCTCGTAGCATTTCAAGTGTATGCGAACAAAGTGGTCTGCGACGTGGCCAGTTTTTAGATACCTACCCAACACCGAAATAATTTTCTTACAAATATTTTTTGTCGGACAAACTAAAGAATCGTTCTTACAACAAGACTTTTAACTTGTTTGTATAATAAAGTTTCACTAAAAAAACTTGTAACAAAGAGGCACGCTTTAGTGATAGTTTGAACTACAAGTTAACAATGAAAATGTATTAATTTACCATCCACTCATGTTTTTAAATGTTCTTTTTTCATTTTTAGACTAAAAGTGAAAAGTAGGCTCCGTAACTTTAGACCATATAATTATTCAGCAAAAAACGCTTAGTGCCTCCAACTCGCCGGCGAGGTTACTTACATAAAGTTTTTAGCGGCATGGGACGTGTTAATAATTTGTTATGAAGTGGTGACTACATTTTTAAAATTATGTTGTTGAATTTTTGTCATACCTTAAAAATATAGTCAAATATGTAATGGATTGATATAAATTGATTTCAGGAGGCATTAAAGAAGAAGCAGCAGCCGCCGGCGAGTACGCCGTCCCCGGTGGCGACGTCGTTCGTGCCCACACCCACACCAGCGCCAGCGCCCGCGCCTACGCCCACGCCGCTCGCGGCCGCCGCGCCCACAGTGCCCAGCCTGCCCGCGCAGCCGCAGACACACACAGACGTGAGGCCGTTATACCTTTGTTTGTTACGCACCTACCAAGTTCTCTCACTTTTGGAGTTTTTAAGGAAGACCATTCCGGATCCTAGTAATTATTAACGAAGGTCAATTGATCTGCACTAAACTAATTATATACTCGTATCAGATATATAAAATGTACTTCAAAAATATTTATAGAGCAAAATCAGTTTGTTTAACATATTTGTTGACCGTGTGATGGAACTTGGTAATTAAGGCTATCGTGCTCGCCCTGGATATAATGGTATAACATCAGTCAATAAAATCGTTAATTCTCATTAAAAATGATTTTTAACATATTATATTACATTGAGCATGTTTTTAAATTCTAATTTGTATTTTAAATAATTATAATGGTGCATATTTTAACGCTTTTGTGAAATTAAAAATGTTTGTTCAGCCATTTTTTGGTGCTTTTATTTATCTATTACATTGTATGAATAATCGTGGCCGTTATAATTTTTTCACTTAGTTGACACAAACTGCTATAGGCAAGTTATCGAGTTTCATCATTCTCCGTACGTCAGCTACATGAATGTTGTTCGTGACTTTACCCGTGCAGGTAGCACGTCCCGCGAATTATTGTTGTTTTAAACACGCCTCGAAATATGCCGCATTTATAACAATGAAAATTAATATAATTACTTTAGTCGGAAGTATCTAAATTCAAGACTAATGTTAGAAATTTGGATATCGCTTGTATAGTTGCATGGTGTAGTAGTACGAACAGTCCTCTTAGATATGTGCGGCTAACGCTATTTTATAAAGCTACCTTTTGTAGTGAAATAACACAGTTTGTCTTTTGTCTAGTAAAAGAGTACTTCTGTCTGCTTTGGTTACTAATTTTCGGGAGCCAAATACCTTTCTCACTATTGTTCGGAAATCTCTCTTATACCAATTATTGTTATATCTTTATTAGAATAGTGTTGTTGAACTTTCTAATTTAAAAGTTGCTTAGATGATTTTGGATGACTCATTTAATATAACTTTGACCATAAATTGTCGTTTGATTGCACAAACGGCTTACAATGGCCCCATGGTCAGCGTATTTCGGTTGAAGTCTCACAATGGTTGTTGATTTATGCTTTCGCAGCCTTATAAGTAATGCCCCGAATGCTATCTTGCTAGCTATAGCACGTGAGTCACTTTTCTGTGTTGCAATTCCACTATGTCTTGGGTGTTATAATTTGCACTTTTTAAACGACTTCCCAAAACGAGGTTATACGTGAGCATGTTGTGCAATTATGCTTTCTTTTTAGCTTGTTATTGCAAATTAAGGAATATTTCTTTTTAATTTCCCCGTGATGTAAAAATAAAATTAATAGTTAACAATTTAGTTTTATATAAGTTTTGATCAATTGCATGGAAGTAAAAATGAAGTTTATTCCACTATGTTTCATGAAATAAACTTGTTAGATTTTATTTTCAGGGAAATGTAAATTTGCTCTACTCGTGGTTCATCCATGATCTGTAATATGATTTTCATGATTTTACAAAACATTATTCCCACGAACTGTGAGTATACAACTACTTACGGTTTGTAATTACAAGAACAAATTTTACGTTACTATGGAAAATAAAAATGTCTGTTTTCCATAATGAACTAGCACTATTGTGTGCAATTATATTAAGTAATGAGAAATGCAGACAAGTCACGCGAAGCAAAGAATTGTGACGCGCGCAGCCGTGTGCCTGAAGTTGTATGGAAAGCAACACACGCAATTTTTGTACGAAAATACTTTATCAGAACAAAACTCCTTGCTCTAATTTTGACATTGACGTTTAATTTAAAAATAAATACATGTCAAGTGGACGTTATTGATATATCGAAGAAAATTTAAAAAACTCGTACTTTATATAAAACTATTAATTTTACAATAAAAATCTAAATAAAAAACGAAATATGTAAGTTACCGTTGCAACTCGGTCGAATAACACGGCAAATCCGTTTGTGGACATTATGTGGTAACATTTAATACGTATTTATCGATTTAATAATTCATAATTCGGTACACAAGGAATGGTTTAGTTTTTAAACGTATTTTGCTTGCAGTCAACATGTCAAAACTGAGAAAATGAAACTTGAATAATGGAAAATGATCCCAGCAAGAAAGAGTCGAAAGGGAAGAGGATATTGAAGAAAGCTCTGCGTCGTAACAGTAAATCTAGTAATAACAACTCGGGAGCTGACGACACGAGCGTGTCTCGGTCTAAAAGCTTCCAGAGCAAGCGGCGCGGGGTTGAGATCAACGACCCCCTGCCTACCCCTGACGGGGCCATCGAGAAAGACAAGAAAGATGCATTGAGAGCCAGAGCTGAACCCACTCCCGACAAAATACAGAATGAGTTCGTCGAACCTCTCAAAGAAAACGATATACGGGACAAGATTAAACATTCAGCCGTCAAATTCGATAAGAAGGACGAACGTTCGTCATTGACCAGTGTCAAAAAGAACCTAAAAAGGGTTGGTCGCAACGTGTCATTGTTTTAATATTGGAGTGGAACAGGACATTCAGAGTGT
Source organism: Papilio protenor (assembly GCA_029286645.1). Taxonomy (NCBI): domain Eukaryota; kingdom Metazoa; phylum Arthropoda; class Insecta; order Lepidoptera; family Papilionidae; genus Papilio; species Papilio protenor. The sequence continues at coordinate 7,145,693 of JAGSMZ010000004.1, read as the reverse complement.
TATTTAGTATTAGAAACACATTCCTTTCTTTCACGTTAAACGTATTATTCAATTCATTGGGTTATCAATTCATTTTAACCTTTATACAACGTGTTATCTCTCACTATCCTTCATTTCCGTATTTGTCACTTATTTCAAATACATATAATTTGTTAATTTTTTTTCATTGTTATTTTTGTTACTTCTTTATATTTGTGGATGTTGTGATTAAGGGTGTGTTTGTGTATATTTCAGAAGTTAGAAGAGGAAAGCGGGGCGGGCACGAGCGGCGCGAGCACCGGCGCTTCGGACACTGACGCCGACGACAAGGACCCCAGCAAGGACAAGAAGAAAAAGAATAGGTGCGCCGTCTGCCGCAAGAAGGTTGGACTCACAGGTAAACTGTCATACCATTATTGCTGTTTTGCCAATAAGTTATAATTGCGTTTCTCTACTTTTAGAGCGGTCGCACCTTTGACTAAACAACTGCTGTGCGATTGTCGATTGTTTCGCAGCCAATTCAACTGTTTAGTTGGACAACTAAAAATCGAGTAGTGTGCGCGCCTCCCTCATATGCTCATAGGAATCAAACAGTTGTGGGATGACTTAGTCAAAGGTGTGCGCGAGGTCTTAACTGATAAAGGAAAGAATAGAGTGGACATGCCTAAAATTTTGATAAGTAAACGATTTCTCGATGAAATAATTCGAAATAAATGACAAAATGGTGGATCAGTATATTACTATTAAATAATCTTCTTAATGATACGTATATACTTTATCACGCTATTCTAATGTGGGCATTAGTTGCGCAATGTATGTGTTTATATTGAGGAATTGATATCGCGTGCACTTCAAAAGGTTACATTGAATAACGTTAGAAGTTGCCTGTAAATTATACAATATCTGTTAGATGCATATTTATAAACTCTTTAATGCTTATGTAAACATCCACAATCGACATGACTTACGATCTTAGACGCAGAATACTAAGGGCCTGTCCCACAATTTTTGTAAATTGTCAGAAAACAATCCAACATATAAAATACGCGATGGAAATATCAGATTTTGGTACTCATCTGACAGCTACGTTACTTTTAATCTATCTGAGCCTCTATCAGCGAGTGGTGGGACAAGCCCTTAGTCAAACTTTTATCTATTTGGCTTAAAATGACTATAAATTCAAATAAAGGCAGTACAGGAATATATACCAAATTTTGCAATAGGTATAAATTAACGTTAGTTGTTAAAACTTTTGCGGCTTTTGTATGGACTTTTATATCAAAATTCAATACTAATTAGTAACTAAACAATACAAGTGCGACATTTAGGAACAATATTCTTATTGAAATGTATAGTTAGATGTGGGTTAAATGTTTTAATTACAATAGAGGCTAGAGTTTCATTGCAATGTAGCGATTGCATTTACGTCATCGATGTATTATCAGTGACACGTGATTGTAGCCATGTTGGCCGTGCTTGCACCCCGTGCTACACGTGGCCAATGAGGTTATACGTAGTGCGGTCAATAATGAAATCTAAATATATATGGAAATTGAAAACTTTACACGTGATATAACAATGTCTTTCGAGTTATATGCTATTGAGAATAGGAAATCGTATAAATAGAATTTGGTTTTATGACCAGTTATAGTGGGTTTAATGAAATAGGGTTTTGAATTTCTTATCTATTATGAGTTGTTTTTGCGTGCGATGAACTTAACACATTCAGTGCCGTCGGTTTGCCTAACGAGTCCAATTGAGTCAAGTAAAAAGTGTGCGGTATATGATAAAATATCGATATCTATATCTATACTAATATTATAAAGAGGAACGATTTGTATTTTTGTATGTATTGAAATAACTCAAAAACTACTGGGTCGATTTCAAAAAATCATTCACCAATAAATAGCTACGTTATCACTGAGTGGCTGTTTTTATTAATTTTTTTTAATGTAAATTCAATATTTTGTCCTACGATTTGCGTAATATTCACATAGGAGTGATCGATGATTATTTGTGTGTATAAGGAGTGTTGTGTGCGTGCGCAGGTTTCGAGTGCCGCTGCGGCGGGCTGTTCTGCGCGGTGCACCGGTACAGCGACAAGCACGACTGCTCCTTCGACTACCGGGAGCTCGGCGCGCAGGAGATCCGCCGCAACAACCCCGTCGTCGTCTCCCAGAAGATACACAAGATTTGAACCAGCCCCCTCCCCACCTCTTCCTGTCCCTCCCACTCCCTGTCCCCTCCCCGACACACCTCCCCTCCCCAACACACGTTACGATCCATTTACTCTAAATAAAATATAGATCGAGCATGTGTTTCTTTTTGCGTTTCATATTACACGACTGACGAAATCGGACGCGCCCGCGTTTTATCTTACGTTCTAACAGAGACTATTTTTCTGCGTAGTTTATAGTTTAGCGATAGACAGAAACGCACACTCGATCTATGTGTTGATTTGTTTGTGAGAGTTTTGCTTTTGAAGGAGATTGGGCGATCGGTCGCTCGCCGCAAGATGACCATGGAGCGAATAAGTACTGAATACGCTGCTTGAAATTTACCTGCAGTTAACTAGTTTTGACGATTTTATTGGCTTAATTACCAAATTGAAGAGAATTTAAATAGATAATATTAGTATTGTTGCAGTACAATAATTGCTATGTAGATTATCGAATTAAATGGCCAATAATAGTCACATATTTTTTGTGAATTTCAAGTCTTGGTATTGACACGTTGCTCTGAGGGTCAACTGCGAATGTCACTGATGCGCCTCATCTCCGTTTATATTAAAAATTGTAGATAATGTTCGTTTTGGGTAGGAATTTCTGGTTTAATTTACTTGGAGATAATATTTAGAGTTTGAATATGTCCATTCACCTCCATTGTAAATATTAGATATAATTAATTATAGAAAAACAAATCCTATATATTGTAAAAAAATGAAAACTCCAAAAAAAGCTACATTGTTACGATTCCAACGGGGAGCAAGTATGCTTGTACAGTGGATGTTAGCTCTGCTCACCCCGCTGCGGGTAGTCTGACAAACTGTGGCCTCGTGTCCGACCGATACTGGTTCACCAAAACAATACTTAGTTTCGGTCCTGTACAAACACTTTTGATATACTTTTGTATAGCTTTAACATTTAAGTTTGTATTTTTAGCGAGATATGTCGTAAATTGGTAGTTTGCTCTTATACTTTCTCTTTAGTAGTTAACGAGTTATGTCATACAATAAACATTTAGAAAATCTAATATTATAAATATTAAACCACTTAATAATTTGCGTTGTTTTTAATATTTAGAAATTTAACGCTCCCCTAACGTAAGTTTTATCCAAATTGTGTAGATAAGGTAAAGTGTTCGGTCGGACACTGGTCGGTCTCCGGCAGGCCGTTTGCGGGACGGTAGCACTGTAACTTGCTTTGGGAAGTCGCTTTCATATTTGTCACATTCGGCGTAAGGCTAAGGTAGGCTCTCACTGCCGCGGGCTGCCCGCCTGCTCTGTGGCTGTCCACAAGCGATACTCCGACGTATTCGGAACATCGATACTAAATTTACTATTGGTCTTTGCTATATTAAATTTGCATTTCTTTGCCACTCAGATTCCACGATTTAAAAAACCTAATGGAAATTAAATGTTGAAAACGCATCGTGTAATTTATGATAGATTAACTTGTATATAATTCTTTATTAATAAAATTGTTTGCATAAATTCTCGAACACCAAATCACTGTGTGCTATTTTCGTGTTCCGGATGTCATCGCCGACTGGGAATGTATAATGGGGATGATCTATGCATCTTGATATCGATGTGGCATGTAAATTGAACAAAACATCGATATTCCTTGTACATATTGTTACAAATATATAAAACAAATGATTGAAGGCTTTGAATAAAGACATGGTTAATGTTTTTTTCATTAATCGCATAAACTTTGTATCAATGTCGATAGTGCGCGGCGACGCGGACGAATATCGGTCATCCCTAACAAATTGGGAGATTTCACTTTGGTACCGCCCTCCGTTCCGCTGTGTGAAAATTCTATGTAAGCATATGGATAGTTATACGTTTATAAGTAGTCGACACTTTATATTATTACACATTATATAAGTAGGAAAGAATTATTTAGCTTTTTTTTCTTTTTAATCACAATATTCAAAATTGTAAGTTGTATTTGTAACTGGTTGGTTTAGTGAGGCCGAGCCGGGCGGGCGCCAACGACCGCGCCAACGACCGCCGGCTGATCGGTTGGACATAATTATTTAATGACTTTTGTTGTATATTTTGTTAGGTCATTGATTAATTTTGGTCTTTTGCTTATATATAATCAGGTAAAGATGTTGATAATGAATAATTTTTTTTCTTCTATCTTGCTGTTTTAATTTAGTTATTCTTCTATTAAAGTCATTAAATTTCCAGGAACATGCGGGTTGTTTTTATTTCGTTTTAACCTATGCCAATTGAGCCAAATTCACTGTCATCCTACACGATCTTCATCAGCAAATTAGGTGGAATTTGGTAGGAAAAATTATTGCTTTTAGAAATTGCTATTAAAAAGTTACACATATCTACCTTATATTAAATACTGATAAGTAAAAAAACGGTTTGTATTATAGATTTATTAATTTTTTTACAAAAATTTACAAAATATTTAGTCAACAGTTGTGTTATTCGATAAAACAAATATTCTTAAGACAAAGATTAAGGTTTTTAACGGAATGGACACAAATTAAAAATAAACTCCAGACTGATACATTGACGATTAATAATAGTTAAGTAATCAGATATTATAAAATGCCTGTTTACAGAAAAATCTATACAGGTTGAAAATGTCTTAGCTTATCTAGCCTTTCATTTACGTTGTTTTTGCGATTTTTGTCTCATCCCAAATGTAAAATAAGATTTCTCGAACAACTTTATATAACGTTATATAATATTTTGTTACCAAATTCAGTTACAAAATTATTCTCGTCTTACAAAATATCAAGGACTGAGTAGTCCTGTTCCCCTCAAAAGTATATTTACTCTAGAGGAGGCGAACGTAATTTTTAATGGCCTATTATAGGTTACATACAACCTTCAAATAATCAACAAAACATTAAGAGAGTCGAAACTGACTAGCATAATATACAGCAATGGAATGTCTAAAGACAAAACAAAATAACTCAATGTACCTTAAATTCCTCGACAACTATGTATAATAAAAAATTAATAGACGCAACTTCCTTTGCACTCGGTACAAAACGATTTCAGGCTAAAATTCTGCGTGTACTTGCCGTTCAGTAAAATAATTTTTCAGTCTACTCTAAACTTAGTTTCCGAGTTTTTATTAACCACAACTATAATCTAAATGTAAGACATTTACTTCGTATTCTATTTACATTTCTTAACCTAAATCTTTGCATTACTCGCGTACTAAACCAGTCCTAAGATATTGCAAAATAAGTGTTATTTTGTTACTCATAGAGTCCTTATCTTTTGGCCAACGGAAACTTATTTAAACTTAGTAAATAAACAAAAAATTTAACTGTTGAAAAGATGGTACCCAATTTAGTACGGAGTTTATTAAACTTAATTTAGATGCCAGTTATCTTGCGTATCCAGGGTCGTGCTGCGGCCACTTTGGAGCAGTAGACGATCGCGCCGTTGCGGCATTCCAGAGCGTCGTTCTCAACCCAGGACGCTATACCGATCAGCACATTGTTCTCGTCTACAATACCGCTGCCGCTGTCACCCTGTAGACAACGAAAATTATAGGCATACTAGCTTTCGCCCGCGACTCCAAGTGTGGAATTAAAAAAAAAAAAGTAGCCTACGTGTTCTTCCACATATACATCTACACCAAATTTCATAGATCTCCGTTGAGCCGTTTTGGCTACACACTAACAAACATCCATCTCAACTTTCGCATTTATGATATGATTGTTATCTCTTTTCTGTCCATAGACAATGACAGTGGAGACTAAAGAGAAAGGTGTATTGGGCGCCTTTGTTATTTATCGATTATCCATAAGAACTTATAATAATGCATTTTTATTGCATCCCAGATCCATTTATTATGTTATGTTTAGCAAATTGAATTTGTTAAGTGAAAAATTGCAATATCCATTATAATAAAATACATTTGATTTATTACAATTCAATTTACACTAATGTCATGTAAAATAAATATGAAAAGAATAATGTAATATTTTGTAGAGTCGAAAATAAAATATTCATATTGTATCAACATTTATAATATGAAGATCTTCATATATTTTATTAATGAACTAGCTCCGACCGCGTGGAATAAAAAAAAAAACAAAAGTATAGGCCTTTGTTTCCTTCCAGACTATCCTCTACATCTATAGCAAAATAAACGAGATCCGTTAAGCAGTTTAGGCTACAAACTCTAATCTCCATCCATTGATACTTTCGCATTTATGTTATTAGTAAGATTTATAGTAAACACAGCAATTATAACGCTAGGAACTTACATTGCAAGCAGAGTCGTATCTGGGAGCGCGTCCTCTGATACAAATCATGTCTTGAGAGTCGTATTCTTCTAACTTGGAGCATTCCTCCTCAGCCAGCAGAGTCAGGTCCATGCCATGCATCTCATGGCGCATTGTTTCCTGATAATTGGTAACATTAATATGGGAGACCGTGGGTTTCCACTGTTAAAATGCTCATTGGCATATTCTTCGAACTACATTAAATTTGTATACAAGTTTTACGACCGTGGGATTTCAGTTAAACTTTTAAATGAATATTTCTGCTTTGCATCCGTACATAAAATGTTATCTTTGGTAATTTACTATAAGGATGTGAAAAACTGGTTATCTTTTGTGAACTTAAGGTTCGTTTGTATGAATATAACTATAATATCTACCCCATGATGCTCGGCTCCATATCCAGCGTATCCAACGTTTATATTCGGAGGCAATACGTTCAAGTTATTCAGTTGTGCAGCGGCTATCTTCACACCGTCCAGCTCTAAAGGTTCCTCCAATTCTGCTAGGAGGTAGTCGAATCTCGCAGCCACCTGGTGACAAAGGCATATAAAGATTAAACTACAAGGATGTACAAGGATGTCAGAACAAAAGATTTTTTATGTCACATTATTTTCCTTATCTTATCAACGGAATTTAGATTGCAGTTAAGTCGCTATCCGCTTTATTGAAAAAGGGGCCTTAGAGCCTAATTTCATTAATTTTTAATTCAATAGTGTCCAGTGTAATGAATAACAAATTAAAAAAAAGGAATTTCATTCAGATCATCACATTCATATTTCATATCCAAAAATATAACTGCTAAAATATGAGGTTTATTGGGGTTAAGCTCCAGTCCGCTCACCCTCAAATGGCAGTCCATTTTGTAAAGCAGACGCGGTCGCGCCAGAGGAAATAGTATAGATTCCAGAGACTTATAATATAATATAGAGTTTACCTGTTTGATGTCGTAGCGTCTCGCGTTGAGCCAATAGGGTCCGACGGCAAAACGCGGGTGTATGTACAGTTTCTTGACGCGTCGCGTCACTCCGCTGCCGTCCTCCGAGTTGTTTGTGCCGGCCAGCACATACTTGCCGCCGGTAAACAGTGTGCTACAACAAACACAAAGAAATACGTTACACAAAATACATTAAAACTTAACTGTACGTCGTCATAAACTCCCAGATCGAGAGACTCCTCGAAAACCGTGCCGCTTGTTTTCGATTGGAGTAGAATCTTGTCTATTCCACAACTTAGACCACCCAAAGCTATCCTGGATCATCGACTGGCGACGCCCATGACCGGAAGTACACTAGTAAAATATGGAGAGTAAAATGACATGAATCTAAATACTGTTAGTTATACTTCGGTCTTGTTAAAAGCCTACAATGCTCATTATTACTAAGTTTCTTTGTCAAATTTCGGGTTACGGTCGATCGCACAATTCAATCGGCATTGCAAACTAAATAGCCCGTGAGGAAGTACTCTCAATAACGTATTTTTAACAATAAAGACATAATTCTATTAGTTATATTTTACCTGTTTCAATAATAGGTATTTATATAGACTGTTATTTACTACTGACAAGATAGGTTACCTACTATGTACATAGTTATCCTTGTTTACATTTATGATGTTGAGAGTATGATTATTAAAAAAATTAACTACGGTCGTATGACAATCATAATAAGGAAATACCATAGGTATTGCCAGAGTATTGACGTATGTTGTTTCTTGTGAATACCAATAAGTGTTTACAAGTAACAATAGTGATCCTTGAAACAAATACGATGACAGGGAAGTAAAATAATTCTTTGTCTCACTTCAATATAAGTTCAAATATGTATTACAATAATTTTATATCTGCATAGTAATATCTGAGAAAATTCTGAAACTATTCCACAACTAGCTTTCTACTGCGACTCCTACCACTCGAAATTAAACAAACTTAAGTAAGCCTGTGTGTCCTTCCAGACTATGTTCTACATCTGTGCCAAATTCCATCGAGATCTGTTCAACAGTTCAGGTTACAAACTCTAATAAGCATCCATCCATGTAAACTTTCGCATTTATAATATTAGTAAGATATTTCTCAAAACTATACGTTGAAATACGGTCAACAGAAGAAAATGAAAAGGACGCATATTTACACTTTATAGACGCATACGTGATAACGACTAATAAAATTATAGGTCAATTAGAAAGCGTGCGAGGACTTAATTGGCAAATATAATGCGTGGTAAGGAAGAAAGGAATATCGCCTAACGCATGCACTATCGATTAATGAAACTGCACCCTAAAGGATTGCATTGACCAAGCACGAGGACAAACACTTATATCATATCATCTCTTATATTCTCTTTGTAAAAACAGAGATAGCAATATATATTCTTGTTACGTCACTGACACGGTACGATACGAAAACAACTTAAATTGTATAAGCATATTTAAACTTGGGTTTTTTCAAATCGTGACCAAACTTATCTTTTAAACTAAACTTCATACAAATGTACTTAAGGAAAACTGAAGCTTTTTTGTTTTAAACAAATGATATCACGCTATTAGTTAAGACGATCCTTTGTTCATTCTGTCTCTTGACATGTTTTGTTCGTTTTGTGTTGACCTTTGTCAGCGACGCTTATCGTTATTTACACAAACTTGAGACCTATTAATATCGAAGTGGGATTATGTTTTAAACCTGTATTAGACGCAATCCATAAACCGGATAAATTTGAAAAATAAAGAGAATCAATGTTGAGTGCGTTGGGGATACCATATTGTTACTATAGAAATCTCTTGTTGGCAACATAACTGGATTAAACAGGTTTTCAAATGTTCTGCCGAGTTGATTGATTACACGCTGTTGTATTAATTGTCTCATTAGACGTTCGTTAACTGACAATATAGAGCAATTAAGCCGGTATGTTAATTGATAATGATACTTTTATTCTATTGTATATTATCATACTTAAATGCAAAAGTTTAGATGGATGGATGGATGTTTGTTAGAGTTTGTAGCCTAAACGACTGAACGGATTTCAATGAAATTTGTTGTAGATGTAGCCGATAGTGTGGAAGAACACATAGACTACTCACTTTTTTTTTAATTCCACGCGAACGGAGTCGTGGGCGAAAGCTAGTATATAATAAAATCATGACGAATGGAAAATAAGGAAGTTTTGTAGGTACAGACAAGAAGGGGACAGCGGCAAATGATTCACAGATAAAAGCAAAATGTGGCGGAAAGTACGCTTTAAATATGTTGGTGCTAATTGTACTTGTTTTGTTAGGTTAAAAGTTCCATCCCTTCCTTGACCTCAAACGATTATAAGCATAATTCGGGCAACTAACCGCAGACTGACTATGAAGTCCAATTGTTGATCCCAAACTTATCAGGGTCCAGTAATTGGTTTGTATTTATTTAAACTATAGTCGTTCCATTGAATATAGTTGTAAATTTGTACAATCTGTACAACCAAAATGATTGCGAACACTTTTGCTGACTGTACATTACTATAATAACAAAGCTCTTAATCGATAGTATGTTTTCAATAATGTGGGATTTTCCTTGGATTTATAATAAACAACTACGCCGTATTTAAATTGAACGCATTATTTATATTACACTAGCTTTCGCCCGCGACTCCGTCCGCGTGGAATTAAAAAAAACGAAAGTGAGTAGCCTATATGTTGTTCCAGACTATCCTCTACATCTATACCAAATTTCATCGAAATCCGTTCAGCCGTTTAGGCTACAAACTCTAACAAACATCCATCCATCCATCTAAACTTTCACATTTATAATATTAGTATGATATGATAGTATGATTGTGTAAATCATGGACTCTGTGACGAGTTAGCAGGTAATTTTTTGACAAATAAAAATTGAATACTTAACGTAAAATCTTGGCTGCAACTTAAAGGATCGTAACCAAACTTCAAGCATATTTGGAATCGTAACAAATTTTATTATTAAATTATTTTTAAAATCAAGAAACAACGCCAGTGGAATGACAATAGTATAGTATTATATTTAGAGTAGTAGTGTCAAACAATGTTGGTATGATTACCAACCTCCAATAGTTGGTACTCAAAGAAGAACGTTTCATGTTCTAATATTAAATGGGGACATACCAGTGTGCAGCCGTGAGGACCCAATTGGGGGCGATGATAGTTCCGCCACAAGTTCCGCCGAAGAGCACCGCGTGCGGGTACCTCTCGTTGACGGGCCGGCTCGCGCGCTCCTCCGCCTCTTGATTCCGTACATTCTTCGACCTTCCTCTGTACATCACCGCATCTAGCGTAAACAGGAACCCGTTAGATTTCCGGTATGAAAGATTTGTTTCTGTAAGAAAATTAAAATGTCTATCCTTTATTTATCTAATTATTTTACTATATCTTTTTAATTTCGCTCTTGACAATGCAAAGTCTATTTCTTTTTAGATACGACTAGCTGTTGCTCGCGACTTCATCACCGTGAAGTAATAAAAAAATAATGAAAAAGATAGCCTATGTTACAAACTGATACCGTAGGTTTTTAATGGTGAATATTTACAATAGGCCCAGTAGTTTTTGAGTTATTTTAATACATACAAAATACAAATCTTTCCTCTTTATAATAGTATAGATATACCAGAATAAACTAACAGTAAATTTAGCAATAGGCAATAATGATGCTGGTTTAAATAGTCTCCAATTACACGAGTATCCAGAAAATGCAGTATCCCATACCATGAAACTGTATGAAAATCTGCTCAGTATTTTTTTACAGATGCGTGGTGGAGTCTTTGTATAATAACATGTAGAGATGTATAGATTGGAAGACCCGTATTGTTTCAACAGTATCTAGTCTCACGAAGCTATATACATAATATTTTATTTACACTATCGTACATTTACAATAGACGGATACGATCCACGTAGCACACCCTTTCAGTAGTGTGAAAGAGTTACATTTCAGTATCTCAATTGTCTCCTATAAAACATAGCCATTATGTTCAATAACTATTGATTATTTCTAGTAGTTTGAAATAACGTACGGTTAGAGAAACGACTAATGGTGTATTTCTGAAGTTCCAACTTATTTTGTCATTACCTGGCGATTCATTAGTGTTAGGTTGACCAAGTTTCAATAGAGGTCACGTAGTTCAGAACCTCATTTTATGAATTTATCGAACCATAAGCACTATCGAATGGTTAAAAGTAGTTCGGAAACCGCCCATAAAAGATGCAACGTCTTACGTTCAACAGACGTCAGCAAATAAATGGGACGTCTTGCCTCATAAAACAAATTAGTAATTAACAAAATAATGGATCGATTTAATTATAAAATATTATAATTAAATTTGTCATGCTTAATTGCATTCATATTTAGGTCATTTAATGCAAATGTGACTAAGGAATAGTTAATTACAACTAAACACAAAACTGACAGAATTAATACGATTAGTGTATATAATATTTGTGTGTTCCAAATTTAAGATTTACAGAGCTACAAACCTATAGACGTGCTTTGTTAGTTATGTGAAACAAACAGATGTAATTTGATATAGTTCTCCGTATTCTGAAAAAAATACTGCAACATTTTACAATGGCGTAACGCAGACTAATAGACTCTAGAACATCAACTGAAGACATTTAATAACAAGTCATTTTGTGTCAATAGATAAGACTCGAATGTGGAGTAATTTCGTCCTCGTCGAAGTAAACAAGTCCAGTAATTGCTCGCAAATGACACATCGATTATACGGTTAATTGCAGTGCATTTGTATGATTGCCTTTCTTATCGTTAAAGGTATTTTTCTATTATAACTCATTGCTTAGATACCGGAACTTAGGATGTACAAATATATATGTAAACGGGAACGATGGTATATTTATCCTGAATTGATAATGAGTCGACTGTGGTTAGGGTCTGTACGCACTCTCGGTTGCAATATGCACTTGCTATTTGCCGTTGCCATGGCTACCCCGTTGTGTTTTCATATGGCGATCACATTTCCAATTGTTATCCTAGTTTCAGATAAGGGAGACAAGCAGTACTGTAGTAGAATGCAGTACTATTCGAATGAACGCTGAGACAGACCAGGAACGTTTTGACAGTGAGAGCGCGCTAACCTTTGCCTAAACTATCGGACAACTATTTAGTGGCGCTTGGATTCTTATTTGCTTATATGAAGGTGCGCACACTACTCGATTTTAGTTATGCAACTAAACAGTTGAATTTCCTGCGAAACAATCGACAATCGTACAAAAGTTCTGCGATAGTTTAATCAAAGGTGTGCGCCCGCTCTAAGAGCACTGTCTACTGTTCTGCCTTACTCTTTACCCTTGTGTGAAACTACCTTTGTGTAAAATAATGCATAATTGTATGATATTAAAATATATTTTATATTTTATATTTTATATTTTATATTTTATATTTTATATTTTAATATTTTGATAACTTCTAGAATCTTGCACAGAATTACGTACTGTAAAAGGCAATTATGATCTACATATAATACTCTATCGTGAAAACATATTTATTTGGATAAGGATTCATACCGAACACGAGTAATAGCGTTGAAAGTGGGGTATAGATTTTGATCGAAATTTTAATGAAAAAAGTGGTTATTGTGCGACAACCTTAAGAGATAGATATATGCTATCGCAGACTTTAATTCAGCTAATTGAATGACCTACAATTCTTCCATACATATTTTTTGTGTATGTCTTATAGTTTAGGCTACGTAAGCATAGAAGCAAAAAAGACACCAATTTCGTCACGCAATTTTGAGCTAAACTATTTAACTACGCCGTAGTCTTTGACTCCAAAAATCAAACAAAAAAAAAAAAAAAAAATAAAAAAAAAAAAAATAAAAAAAAAAAAAAATAAAAAAAAAAAAAATAAAAAAAAAAAAAAAATAAAAAAAAAAAAATAAAAAAAAAAAAAAAAAAAAAAAAAAAATATATGGACGAATTGAGTACCTCCTTCTTTTGGGAAGTCGGTCAAAAAATAACCGTAACATGCATCTGTTGTACGTTGTATCGGAAATACCCGCGCCATTTCCAAGGCAACGTCTTGTATATTCCAAAACGTGAGTAACCGCTGGAAACGAGTTTGGTTTTTACTGATGTCATGATTTAAATGTCGGTTTGAGTTGAAACGTTAACAGACGATTTCTTTATGTTATTCAAAATCAATCAGCAAAATATAGGTTTTTTTTTATAAATTCGATTATACGGTTTTAAATTTTTAATCAATGTTACTTTAAAAACTTATGTGTCACCAAAAATTATGACCAGAATAGGTGAAGAGTTTCCTTGCACCGCGCGCGTTACCAATTAGCATTTCTCGGAATTATCTTCGACAAAGTTCACTCACATAATTAGTTCCGAAGCGTCGGCGCATCGTAGCCATTGCTTGTATTCGACACCACAAAAAAAAAATAAAAAAAAAAAAAATAACCGTAACATGCATCTGTTGTACGTTGTATCGGAAATACCCGCGCCATTTCCAAGGCAACGTCTTGTATATTCCAAAACGTGAGTAACCGCTGGAAACGAGTTTGGTTTTTACTGATGTCATGATTTAAATGTCGGTTTGAGTTGAAACGTTAACAGACGATTTCTTTATGTTATCAAAATCAATCAGCAAAATATAGGTTTTTTTTTATAAATTCGATTATACGGTTTTAAATTTTTAATCAATGTTACTTTAAAAACTTATGTGTCACCAAAGATTATGACCAGAATAGGTGAAGAGTTTCCTTGCACCGCGCGCGTTACCAATTAGCATTTCTCGGAATTATCTTCGACAAAGTTCACTCACATAATTAGTTCCGAAGCGTCGGCGCATCGTAGCCATTGCTTGTATTCGACACCACAAAAAAAAAAAAAAAAAAAAAAAAAAAAAATATATGGACGAATTGAGTACCTCCTTCTTTTGGGAAGTCGGTCAAAAAATAACCGTAACATGCATCTGTTGTACGTTGTATCGGAAATACCCGCGCCATTTCCAAGGCAACGTCTTGTATATTCCAAAACGTGAGTAACCGCTGGAAACGAGTTTGGTTTTTACTGATGTCATGATTTAAATGTCGGTTTGAGTTGAAACGTTAACAGACGATTTCTTTATGTTATTCAAAATCAATCAGCAAAATATAGGTTTTTTTTTATAAATTCGATTATACGGTTTTAAATTTTTAATCAATGTTACTTTAAAAACTTATGTGTCACCAAAAATTATGACCAGAATAGGTGAAGAGTTTCCTTGCACCGCGCGCGTTACCAATTAGCATTTCTCGGAATTATCTTCGACAAAGTTCACTCACATAATTAGTTCCGAAGCGTCGGCGCATCGTAGCCATTGCTTGTATTCGACACCATAAAAAAAAAAAAATATATGGACGAATTGAGTACCTCCTTCTTTTGGGAAGTCGGTCAAAAAATAACCGTAACATGCATCTGTTGTACGTTGTATCGGAAATACCCGCGCCATTTCCAAGGCAACGTCTTGTATATTCCAAAACGTGAGTAACCGCTGGAAACGAGTTTGGTTTTTACTGATGTCATGATTTAAATGTCGGTTTGAGTTGAAACGTTAACAGACGATTTCTTTATGTTATCAAAATCAATCAGCAAAATATAGGTTTTTTTTTTATAAATTCGATTATACGGTTTTAAATTTTTAATCAATGTTACTTTAAAAACTTATGTGTCACCCTAACTTAGGGTAGGCTCCGAGCCTCTCTGTGGGGACATATAGTGAGCTGGTGATGATGACAGATGTAGTGTCTCATCATCATCAGCCTTTATCTGCCCACTGTTGGAATTAGGTCTTCCCTAATACCTTCCGATTACCTACCTTTTCGATTATTCGAATTTTCATATGTACGTAATTTACCCGCCGTTCTTACGGTGAAGGAAAACATCGTGATACAACCTGCACATATCGGAAGAAATTCAAAGATATGTGTGAAGTCAACCAACCCGCACTTGGCCAGCGTGGTTGACTATGTGTCACCCTAACTTAGGGTAGGCTCCGAGCCTCTCTGTGGGGACATATAGTGAGCTGGTGATGATGACAGATGTAGTCTTTATGTTTAAATAATTATGATAGATAGTTTACATTTACCTTTCCTAACTCCACAAAAAAATACCTGCATTTTTCGCTGCGAGTAAAAAACAGATATGCCTGTATTTTGTGTTGTTTTAATGATACATTTAGAAAAGGTACACTTTTGCACTTCTATATCATAAATCTGATATCATTTGGCGTGATTTTTCGCGTTTAAGTCAACATCACACTGGTTTCAGTACAATACATTCTTATCATAAATTTTATCCAAATTAAATTAAAACACAAATCTTTATCTATTTGGGCAACTGTCGCGATAATTGTATTTTTGATAAGAATTTAGATAGTAACAAGTGTTGTTAATAGGTTTGTACATTATCAAAGAACGTATTTATTTGTTGGATGAACTTCATTTGAGCTGCAATGCTAATAGAAACATCGAAAAAACTTCTGGAAAACGTCATTTAATTAATAATAATGGCTACCTGTTAGACTATAATTATATTAGCAATTTATTATTAACAAATACTGTCCAATGATTTAGGAACGCATAGGCATTTTTATATATTTCGATCGGTGGACAGGTTAGCGTCAAATTGGGGTTCGGAGAAATTCCTTGTTGATATGGTCTTGTCTTCTTTACTTTGCTGGTTAGCTCGGCCAGCGGATATGCATGCATCAAGCATGACAAAATGTTTCAGCACGAAAATCCGTTCGGTCATGTGGCACTGCCATTATCATCACGTTCTTGTGGCATCACCTTATAAACGTTTGGGTATGAAATAAAACATGCTTTAAATGGAATGGAAATAAACTTTAATATCCTTAATAACATCTACAATTTTGAAAATCGAATGTCGATCATAAAAATCAACACGGTGCAATAACGCTCAACATTTCGCAGTCCCACTAATGGACAAAAGTTTAAAATACTGATATATTGCTCTCAAATATCACCTCATGTTTGCTTTTTTTTACAATATCGTTGATATATTAGTTATGGATTACTTGTTTTATTAATATTTACCAAACTCATCTATAAAAATCATCAAAGCAAAATACTACATATTAGTAAAAATATAATTAAACCAGCTGTTCGCGTGCGGATTCATCCGCGTGAAATTATAAAAACTTTATTTTATTGTTTACATTTGTCAAATTATCAATAGCATATGTCAAATGACATGACATGACAAACCTTAGCAATCTTTCTTTCTTGATGTTGGCAGCAACTTATGGTCTCTTTCTCACATTAGGGTTTTTATCCAAAATATTTACGCCCTAAGTTTAATTGCGTGAAAATATATAGCCTAAAGCATGACGTAAGTGTAGGGATTTTTATTAAAAAAAAAAATATTCAAAAATATGCTGTAATTGCTGAGATCTTAGGCAACAAAGAAGTGTGTGTTTACGCTTTATTATAATGGTATAGATAAACAAATAAAATTAGTCGTAATTTCAAAAATATAACCACCACACTAAGGGCCTGTCCCACCACTAGCTGATAGAGGCTCACATAGCTTAAAAATGACGTCACTGTCAGATAAGGGAATAAAATCCGATATTTCCATCACATATTTTACACGTTGTTATCGGACAACTTACAATTTGGTGGGAAATGCCCTAAAAGCCGTGTAAATCAGTCCTTTAGTGTAATTTTTTTTTCTACACTAAGGGAACTCCTTAGTCATCAATCACTGAGTGCGGAAATAACATTGGTTATTGCAAACTAAAGACATACATGTATAATTATATGCATAGATATAAAACCTATAGATACACTATTCGAAGCACAAATGGAAGGCATCAGATGTAATTTTGTTGAAGTAAATTCTTTCAGTGTTGTTATTTACAATACAAATAATATGAAAATCGACTCTAGACGTCAAAGTTATATGCAAAAACCCTATCTATAGGTTATAAATCTATGATAACACGTTTGCTACATATATTGGTAATGCTTTGACGTAAAAATTTAATTCCGACGGGAATATTGCTGCTTTTATTTTTAGCAGTCGCATCGCCAGATATTCCTATAACCTAAAAAATTATACTGAAGTAAAGGCTGATGTCACAGAAAGTATTACTGTATTACTATACGAGTATTACTCCAAAGATATTGTTTATCGTGTTTTAATTCTTTGATCGTCGCTGTAATATTGTGAAAGTAATGATTATAATTTTCCCCATACATATGTATCACCATGCTTTAGGTGTAAGTATTTGTTGTTGAAAAGTAAATAATATTTACTGTTTTAATATTTAGTATTTATATGAAAATTTATTACCAAAAACAATGGCACCCTATCATTGAAATTGACGTTTAAAAAAACGTTTTATTGCATAATTTATGTAATTTTAAAATGGTCGTATTTTTATAACTCCATTTCGATTGTACCAATAAATATTATTACTAAGTATTTTAAAGCGGTTATTATAGCTAACTTACTGCACTAAAAATAAATATCTTAAAATTATGCAAAACATAATTATTATGTTTAGATTCTAATTACGTTTTAACTTTTACTCTTTTTGGTTCCGAAGCGTCGTATTTAATAGTAGGATTTTTAAGAAGTTTTAAGTCGATAACTTAAAGGAAATGATTTCCATATTATCATACTGACTAGACCAGAATGTGAAAAAAGGAAGAGTAAGGACCCAGAACAAGTGGTGATCGCGTCAACCCTCAGTCACTTACTGATTCATAATGAAAAAAATCAGTCTGAAAAATCTGCACACTGATAGAATATGATTTGATATGATAAAAAACTGTAATTAAATTCAACATTATTCGTATTTTTAGCTATCTGTAAATAGCAGTCAACTTTATTTTATTATCTTTAAACCAGCTGTATGTTGTGAAATAAAATAAAAGAATAAAAATAGTCGAATTGTACAGTTAGCCTAAAAAACGTACAAAACAATTAGACAAGAGTTAACCGGAAACATAATTAAATTTGTTATTATCGATACATATTGATATAAACATTTATGGCTAAGAAGGAAAATTTTCCAAATTTTAATCAGTGACAAATATGGTGCAATTATATTTAAATATTACATCATTTTTAAGACAATTGCAACATATTTGCATTGCCTTGGTTTTAATACATTTTTCATATATAAAAATTAAACAGTTTTATATTTGTACCGAACAGACAATTATTTATGACGATTTCATAAAAATAATATTTTACATATATTTGTTAATTAAAATAATTTCTAGTTACCTTAAATAGAAAAATATTCTGTACTTTATACGAATGCGGGACGAAAAGGTAAAAATCTTTTAAAACATGGTAAAATTGAGTTTTAAATAATATTGTAAAATTAATGGGATGAATACAATTTACGATATACATTTCAATTTTAAATCTTTAAAAAGTAATTTGCATTAATTAGCAATATAATAAATGTTCCAAAAATATAAACATTTTGCTCGGGTAAAAGTAGCGCAGAGTAAATATTTGAATACATAGTTACTGACAAGCTTTGATGTTTGATTAAAGACTCGGTACAACTTTAGTTTAAAGTTTTTTGTACCTTTAATGGAAAAACGTAAATTATATTGGTTAAAAAAGTATAATTTACAATAAAATAATTATCTAGATCTTTCTTTAATTCATTAATCGTTTTTATATATTTTTTCGTATCTAAATAAATTATTGTAAATTTATTTTACAAATCAATAAATATTAGAATTAGTTTGCCTAAAATGCGCACAGAAATAAATAATAATAATATTTTAAAGTATTTCCCTAAAAGTTTTATTACCAAAAATTCCCTTTTCGAATTATTGCTTGAAATCTATCTATTTCTACCAATTTCTACTTAACAACTACTGGATATTTATTTAGAAATAATTATCTAATTAATAGTTACGTTTGCATTGTTCATCATTTCGTTTAGTTTTCTTATGAAAAATGGCTGAAATAAATGCGTTAATTTCTCCCATTACAACATATTAGTGCGTCAGAGAAAGTAAGTAGGAAATTCAAATGACGAATATATCTTGAAACTGTCATCCCAGCACCGACTGAATTAACAAGATGTACTTTTAAATGTTATTTATTTCATGTTAATCGAGTCATGGTTTTTCAAAAAGCCTCTCAACACATTCGGTAGAATTCCGACTTATATCTGAGTGAACTCGTTACTCAATCCAAGGCACTGGACATATTGATAGAGATTATAAACATATTTTAAAATCATATTTATAAGATTTTTCAATTACGTTTTTCAATACTTTGTTAAAAACAAATGCCAGAGGTTCGGTGGTGCATTGGTGCACAAGGCTTGTTATCTAAAAGCCCGGAATTGTTTTTGTATATTTTCATATGTACTTTTATCCAACATTTTAATGATGATAGAAAACGTGATGCAATCTACACATATCTGGAAATAAATTCAAATATGCGTGATGTCAACCCGCAGTGGGCCAGCATGGTTGTCTATGGCCTAGTCACCCCTAACTTAGGGTTGACTAAGACTCTCGGTTGGAATGATTACGAGCTAACGACTAAGCACTAATAAAGTTCCTTCAAGTGATATCCGTAACTTTCTAAATAAGCTTATCTATAACTATCATTTACAAATTTATCTAACGATTAACATTTAACTTACAACGAAAAAAATCTATGAAAATTTATCTAAATAAACCTAAAATGGATAATCGACTAGTTCTGGCATAAATCACTTTATTATATAATAATTGTACTTTATCACTAACATAGTTTTAATAGCCGTATCTATCTATATGTAATGTCTACAAATATTAAAGTATTTATTGTTATCATTTACCTCGTCTATTTAAATATTAAAACAATTAGTGTGTAATTACGACGCATACGTAGGCCGTCATATTGTCTTCCAACAACTCTGCTCAAATTTATAATCTATGGAACAAACATTTTTCACAGATGTACAGCGTTTTTGAATTAATTTCACAATAGAAGAATTTTGCCAAGGATTGTGTAGTTTACTATCATTTAGAGTTTAGATTCTTTTGGTGTATTTCTTAACAGAAGTGAATATAAACAATCATATCAATTAAATCGTTAGAAGAGTTGCAACACGTGTTCGTTAATTACATAGTTTGAATTAATTTTGTGACGTCAATCAACATGTTGTGTACATATCTTAGATTTGGTTATTCCATGAAATGTCCAGTTTGACAAACATCTAAACGTTCGGCCATAAATATTCCTTATCACATGTTATGGCCATTTTATTCGATCTCAATTCTAATATCTGGTTTATACGTAGAAAAATGGACCACAACATGCAGTTGTAAGGTTTTTCCCGCATTTGTTTTACATATTTCCTTCAAGACAATCTGTTTATACCTACTTAATACATATGTGGTATTGCTTCACTTACATCATTATTTCGTGTTTTGTATTCATTTCTATTTACTTATCTTAAACCAAAGTTCAACATTTAACTTGATGAAGTTTTATATGAAATAATAAATTTCAATCTAAAAATAAAAAGTCAATCGTTTTAAGTTTTTACCGACGTTATAGTTATTGTTAACACATTGAATGGTAAAGTTAGTATGGTGAGCACTAGGCGCGTGTATGCAGGAATGTGGCAGACAGGGGGAAGGGGCCGGCATCACCGTCAGAGGCTCAGCGGCGCGTTGCAGTCCACACGCGACATCCACGCCAGGTCTAATGTGGTCACCTGGAAAAAAGTGATCTCTCATAAAATATAATTTAAAAATATCATATACATCGATTAGTGATTAGGTGACTTATATAGATTTCTTAATTAAAGGACTGATACGCTTTAAGAGTTGTTATATTGGTAACTATTTAATAATAACATCCCCTACAGCGAATTGTAATAGAAACGAGTCAAATATGTCAAATTAATATTAAATTGTACCAATAAAAAGATGGAGTTTATAAATTCATCTTAAATTAACTTAGTACAAAAAATAATATTTGATAGATTATTTCTGACTTATTATCCTAGACATTTTTATTGTTATAGTTATCCGCGTTTTTCAAGATTCAGCTGAATTACCCAAACATTTCTTGCCGTCTATCTTTCCAAGGGTCCGTCTACCAAAGCTACCCTATATGTATTAATACGGCGTATAACCGATATTCATGTTTCTTCCATCCTTGTTTGTTACTTTTAAGGACAAAGTAAACAGGAATAATCGGCTGTGTGGTTAGGTTCGGTATTGTTAATGTTGTTTTTGCCAGTTAATTGCAATGATTCACGTTGGTCGAATCTGATAACCAACTAAATAACATTTATATAACATTCGTTAAGATTATATTCAGTGCCTGTCAAAGGCAAGATATAACTATACGGTGAGTTTGTTACCAAGAGAGTAAAAATGTTATGTGAGAATTCGAAGAGCTGTGCCGCCTATTTCAGTCAGGCGCCCTGGTCGGTCGTCCGACCGCACTATTCTAACGCCGGTGGCACTGATCGTATTATAATAACTATAATTAATTTTTCACATATAATGATGCTGTCTGTAGTATCTGTATTAAATTAGTAAAGTCTTGAGCAATATGGCGTTTCATTACACTGTCAATGACTTGTTCAATTCAATTCTCAATCATTAAAAAGGAAATTAAAATGTGTGCTTCTTAAATTCCAATCTTAAGTTTATTTTATCTTTATTAACCGAAATGTATTGTAATGTATAACCAACCTGGTGCATGGAGTAGACTGCTAAAACGACGAGGACGTGCATAATATTGTGTGAGTTAAGACATCGGTCCACTGTGCCGGGGAACCACTTCTCTGGTATGTGCATGGCCCCTATCACACCTCCGCCCAGGGAGACCGCGTCCTGGAACACGTTAGTCATTTATTAACACTTTCAATGCCGACAAGATTATGTATTTAAAGTAAAAGATGCGTCGATGAACATTTGGCGAGGATCCAATGTTCTTACTAACTATTATATGTATTGTTCTAACGAAGCTCTGTAACATATGTTTCGAATGTTTATGTAACAAATATGCGTTTCCACTGTTAAAATATTTGTACAAAAACATCTCTTTAAATCCGTTTTACCAAAGATAAAGAGGGAGACAATAATGCATTTAATTATAATAGTATAAACCCACGGTTATGGTTGTTGAATTTACCCAATCAATAACATTCTTTCATGTAGGTACTTAAGTGTAAAAAGACAAAACCAAAACTCATATTGACAAATGTTTCTTGCAAATACTCGGTAAAATAATGAAATTGTTCTTTGAAAATGGTAATTTACACAGTACACAAATTACACAAATTATGATTCAATTAAATTCACTTATTGGTTGACTAATCGAAATCTAAATTTCAGAGAAAGAGTATGTCACAATCTTTAAAACCAAGCTAGGTGAAATATTAACATAATCCACTGGTTGTTTATATTATGTAGTATAAGTGTATTTTTACACAAATCAGAAAATGGCAGTCTTTTGTTCTTCGAAAAAAGACTGTCATTTTTTGATTTTTTCAAAGAAGACCCTTATTTAACAGTAAATAATATTTTTTATGAAATATATAAATATATTTAAATCTGAATACTAAACGGAAGATAACCATAGAATTGCGGACATTGAGGAAATTCCGTAGCGTCCGCTCACCCTATTAATAAAGCTATCATTGCTAATAACAAAAGAATACAATGCATATACTATTGTAATAACAGGTGGGGCTTTACAGACCTCATGCATATCATTTGGCGCGTTGCCAACACGTGCCGCTCTCGCTTCGTACAAACAGCGACTATTATTTTTATTATAACGAAAATGTAACAGTAACCAAGATTTACACTAATTGTTGTGTCCAGAATTTGCGACATCTGCCATTTATTAATTATATATAGTTTGATAAATGCCATCTTAACAAATTCTGTCATTCACAAGCTACTTGTGCATGTTGAATAAACTACGATTTTTTTTTTTTTTTTTTCATTTATTGGGGTAAAAGACAATAGCACAAGAAAAACAATATACAGTACAATTCAAAGTTTTTAGTAGATGTGCCATCCACAACTTTACCACGTAGTAACTATAATAATAAAAAAAAATCTATAAATAGGCTAAACATTCGAGTGGTACTTAATGATATATTAATATAATTGACAATTCAAAGTTTTAATAATCTCTTTTTTAAGGTTATTTTTAGTAACATGTAATATATCTATATCATTAAAATTAGTATTATAAGAATTAACAATTCGGTTAATTGGCGACCGCAAAGCCCGCATTAGTTCGAGACCAGTTTGTTGAAAAAAGTTTTGAAACATTTCTGGGATGAACCCTTGTGGGGACTCTGTACGATATTCTTCTGGTTAAACAGATGCAGTCGTACCTATTATGGCACAGATCGTGGAGTAGCACCGCTTCATGTTGAAGTCGTCTAGATTTGAGACTTAGTAATTTAAATTTAGCTAGGAGGCCTTGATACGATAAGTATGTATGAAAACATCTGTAGTTTAGGCAACGAAGATATCTTTCTTGTACAGCTTCTATTGATTTTATATATTTATTATAGAGAGGATTCCAAATAGGCACAGCCTAATTCGAGTTGCGAACGAACTAGGGTTTTATACAAATAGAGGTAAGTGGTTGGATTTTTAAATTCTGCACTGGAACGCATGATAAAACCGTACATTTTAAAAGATTTGTTTATAATGTTGTCAATGTGTAAATCCAGGTGTAGCTTACTGTCTAAGGTGATTCCCAGGTCTTTAATATAATTAACATTATCTAAGGTCACGCAATTCAAATTGTAGTTAAATTTACTTATAAGTTTCTTTTTAGTAAATGTTATTACTTTACATTTGTCAATATTCAGTTTAAGCTTATTTAGTAGACAATAGGAGTACAGTCGGTCGAGATCTTGTTGTAATTGATAGTGATCATTAATGGTATTGATGGTATAAAAAACTTTTAGGTCATCAGCGTAAAGTAAATAGTCGCAATATTTAAAACATGTATGTATATCGTTAATAAAGAGAATAAATAAAAGGGGTCCTAAGATTGATCCCTGGGGTACACCAGAAGAGATATTTTCGAAGTTAGATTGACATCCATTGACAACAACTTTTTGAGTTCGATTAGTGACATAAGATTTGAACCATCGCCATAGGTTACCTCGTATTCCGTTATAGGCAA
The DNA here is from genome assembly GCA_029286645.1 of Papilio protenor. Lineage (NCBI taxonomy): Eukaryota > Metazoa > Arthropoda > Insecta > Lepidoptera > Papilionidae > Papilio > Papilio protenor. The sequence goes on along the minus strand of JAGSMZ010000004.1, from coordinate 7,121,039 downwards.
GTTTGTCTAATAGTATTTTATGGTCAACACAATCAAAAGCTTTACGAAAGTCAGTATATATACTGTCCGTTTGCTTATTTACATCTAAATTATCAAAAAGTTGTGAAGTATAAATTAATAGGTTTGTTACTGTTGATTTTGTAGTGATAGGTAAATAAAATATTAAATAATTAAAATCATCAACTAAAGTTCTTATAGGTTACTAGCTTTCGCCCGCGACGTCGTCCGCGTGGAATTAAAAAAAAAAACAAATGTGAGTAGCCTATGTGTTCTTCCAGACTATCCTCTACATCTATACCAAATTTCGCAGAAATCCGTTCAGCCGTGTAGGACAAACTCTAACAAACATCCATCCATCCATCCATCTAAACTTTCGCATTTATAATATTAGTATGATTAAATTCGGTAGCTGTGTATTAATGTTTCTTTAGCCATATACGGATATTTTTTTGTTAACTATTGATAAAGCACGCTTTTCGATTGTGAACGCTGGCAGATTTGTACCATGTCATTTGGCTTGGTGCCAACTATGTTCAAGCCACGCCTCGTCGCTCGCTGCCCTTCCCAATGTTACTTACATTTCAGAGTTACGTTTGTTACATAACTATACAATTTTACCAACGAACAGAGCAATTATCTAATAAATGTCTTACTTAAGCACTTAGAGTAGTTTATTGATCATTTTTATAAATCTTCTTGTAAGAATTTAGTATTAGATATCTACAATAAGGGACAACTAAGCGACGAGAAGAATCTGGGTATAGAAACAGTTGGGAGAATTTTATTTATGCCGCTACTACGTCTGCGCGGTTTTAAAAAAAAACTATTAAATAGGCTATGTGTTCTTCCATACAGTGTTGTATATCTACAGCTAATTTCACCCAGATCTATGCAGACGATTTGCAGGTATCAAATATTCATCCACCCAAATTTTCGCATTTATAATTTAGGTAAGTAAAATTACGGAAAGTTTTCTAATTTCAATTTGTTTTAGTGGTTAAATTATTTCCTTTTAAAAGACACAAAAAAGGAAAGCCATATTATTGTTTTTAAGGGAAGTTTTGTTGTTTATTATTTTAGAAATACCCGCATTTTTCATGGACCGATGATTCATATAGTTAAACTATAATGTTTAGCTAATTATTAACAAACTCATGATTGTTTAACTATAACGACCCTTTAGTGAACATTAATTATTATTTATTATTAATTATTATTTATTATTAATTATTATTTAGGTAGATATAGATTTCGATTTAGAAGCCGGTGCTGATTGTTGCTTTATAAATTAGCTTGTTAACTTGTTTAGCATTGTGGCAATGTATTTGGGAATCAGGAATAATTAATGGATACCATGTCAGGCTGCGCTGGTCCGGGCTGAGCGTGACGTGCCGTAAATCACGCGACTCACTTGCAGTAATACCGACATCGTTCCACAATTAGGCTAATCGATTTCCATTGTCACTGATGTTATGAATAGTTTGCACCAAAAACTAGTTCAACTAGATAACAAAGGAATCTTACTTCTTAGTAATATTATAAATGCGAAAGTTTAGATGGATAGATGTTTGTTAGAAGGTATCTCCAGAACGGGTCAACCAATCTCGATGAAAGGCACAGTTGCAAAATATGTTCTGCAAGAACATGTAGGCTACTAAGTTTTCTTTAGCCGTTAAACTTAATAATCTAAGTACTCCCTGATAATACCTACACCGAATAAAATAAGAAAAGCTTTAATTGTCTACTGGCAATATATTGAAGCCGCATCTATACTAATTATAAAGAGAAAAGATTTGTATTTTTGTATGTATTGAATTACCCCAAAAATTGCTGGGTCAAATTAAAAAATCTTTCACCATTAAAAAGCTACGCTACGCTAAGGTAGGCAGTAATATAGGCTATATTTTTACAATTTTCAATTCCATGTAGACGAAATCACGTGCAACAGCTAGTATAAAGTAAAATATACATTTTTATAATCAACAGAGGATTCTAACTAAATAGTTAAGAGCTAAAGTATATTAGATGTCTGAGTTAGTTCTAAATGGCTCACAAGTTAGTGTTCGGTTCGCGGAAGACATTAAAATGTAACGTCTACGTGAATACCTTTACAGGCGCTCTTATCGTAAAACGTTAGTCTTGTGGAGTGTGTTTTGGTAGTAGTACCGTTCTTAGACAAAGTAAATTCTGTTTTAATATTACTAAGAAATAATTTTAATATGCTTAGTAAACTACCTAATAATACACGATATAAAGAAGTCTATTTAGCATCCAGGCATGCTTTTAAATTTTTTCAATACAGTTGTAAACAAATAACGTAAACCGTAGCGGAGAGACTATTACATTTGTTATTTAGTAGTCTATTTCTTATCTTAATTATGATGTAAATAGAAGCTAGGATACACCGTTTTCCAATTAAGTCTCACAATTCTCCTGTAACAAGTTTACGTGGAGCAGTCAGTGGACGTGAGGGGGTTAACGTGGATATGAAATTATAATAAAGCCGCCGCAAGTTCCGGTCTCGCCTCCTTTGTATCTTATTAATATGATCCTCTTACGGCCCTCTGAGCTCCTATGTTATGATAAACATATAGAAATTTTAATGCAACGCTATTATATACAAGGTGTACGTGTAACATGTATTATTATTTTTTTACCCTACTAGGTATGTATATTAAGATATGAAATTCTTTAGCGATCTCTTAAACACTTAAAACTAGTTCATCGAATTCATTGCCTTGTTGCCATTGACATTAGGGTATTAAAAAGGTAGCTCAAAGTTCTTATAACTTTATCGACCCCCAGGTAATCGTTGGTGTAGATGTATTTATCATTGGTGTTATAATTCAAGTGTATATTGCGTGAATCTTACTTGTAAGAAGACATGTAATATGGCGTGAGGGTTGCCGCCGCCGAGCCGAGCGGCGCGCGCCCCCGCCAACAGCAGCCGCATACAGAACGGCGCTGCGAAGCACAGTCGCCGCTCCCATGGCGACCACGCGCGCATCGCCTGATAAACATCACATGGAGTGTATATTAGTACAAAGGATGTTCCAAATTAAAGTCCATGGGGAGATGAGAGAGGAAGGGAGACTCTGAATCGGTTTAAGTAAACTAAATAACGCAAAAAACTGTCACAAACTTAGTTATCTGCTCTAAATAATATATAACCTCAAATATTACGAAGTTAACGGTTAAAGATTTTCACGTTGCTACACTTTTATTTTATTTTTTTAAAATAAGAAAAGGAGCATACGAGCGGACGGAACGCCCATGGACATCCGCAACACCAGAGGAACTACAGATGAGTTGCCGGCTAATAAGGGATGGTAGGCTCGCTTCTTGACCCAAGTCGTACTGGTCGTTTTATGCCCCTGAACAGGTATATCATGTGCTTACTTTATACAGTCCTAGAAGACTGCCGAGGCAGTAAACCGCGAGTGCAGCGTAGCGCAGCGGCGCGGGCGCACAGTACACCGTCGCCGTCACCATGGGAATGGCGCCTGCAAACATACACATCTCAACGACGTTCACTTATTTCATAGTATTAGTGGGGAAATGAGCATGTGGCCACCTGGTGGTAAATAACCTGCTCATACACATTTGTATTAAGTTAACAATAAGGTTGTAAATGTCCGACATAAATAGATAGAGGGGAAGATATATAGAACAGAAATGAAATATATGTATCTACCCTTTCTATTAATTCCCATGTTAATCAAAGCCTGCAGTTTATTTGTAGAAGACTTGAATAAATTGTCTAAGCTAAGACGTGGAGAGTAATTAAGGGGTGTACAGATTAAAAAAACTTTTCTACAAAGTAATGTAAATCTTAATAAATCTGATCTGTCACAGCTTTAAAGTAATCGTTTTAATAGCACTCGCTGAAGATACTGCACAACGTTGATTTAAAAATAAAATGAAGTGTTAAACTTTAACTTCTTATTTAACGTTCATTTTAAGTTCTGAAGTTTGTAATACTTTAATGTTATTTTTTTTGCAGAGTTTCTCTCGCTATAATTAACAAGTTCTTTGTTCTGGAGAAATGAACAAAGCTGAAAAAAGTTGGAATGTTGAAAGCTGCTTCATTGAAACTGCAGCGTTGCATTTTAAAATGAAGCTTGCTGAGAGTTTTAATTAAAAAATGTGTATTAACGCCTACATTAATTTATTAACTATTTATAATGATTTATTTATTAATTCTGATCCAAAAGTAAAAAGACGGAATACTTTTTTACCTCTCGCAAGCCGGGTAATGCCTAATGTATTATGTACGTTGTAACACATTGTACGTTGTCACTTTTTAATTCATTGTACACATATAATTTGTACCAATACGTGTCCCTTGTTAAACCGACTTTACCACAAGATACTATTTTCACATTCAAAGCGATTTCTTTGAACTCATTTGTACCAGTTAGTTTCCTTCTGAAATTCACTTAAATCGACGGTAAAATGTTTTTTTTTTACATTGTTCGCAAAATAGAGTGCACTTTTGCAAATGACAAATGACCATTTTAATTTGCTAATGCTTCACCCTGTTTACAAATGGCGCCCAGATTCTTAAGAAAATGGTCGTCTTTTTGCTTGAAATATTTCTGACTGGCCGATAATTTATAGAGCTTTGTTTCAAGCACAAAAATTAAAAACATAGAAAAGTTACGTAAAAGATTTTTAAAGTACAGTTAAGAATTATCTTTAAATCAATTCTTAGACTGGGTCAAAAGAGATGAAAGAAATGTGTGGGCATCAAGCCCATTTCTTTCATCTCGTTGAACTATGTGTAACAGAGTGAAGTTATTCTATGACATATGTATTTACTCTGTGCTAGGACTTTGACAGCTTGTTTTATCTATGGTGTACTTGGGCTACGTTTACAGAAAATTAACACATCAGGTCCTGGGCTCGAATCGCGCCATGTACAATTTAATATGTACGTCATTTACCCGACGTTCTTACGGTGAAGGAAAACATCGTGATGCATCCTGTACGTATTGGCGAAGAAATTCAAAGATATGTGTGAAGTCAACCCGCAGTGGGCCAGCGTGGTTGAGTAAGGTCTAATCACCCCTTATGAGGGTAGGCTCCGAGCCCCTCGGTGGGGACTTATAGTGAGCTGGTGATGATGATGTAGAGGTCATGATACTTTTGTCCACATTATTGCAGATATAAAACTACGAATATAATTATTTGTAAAAGAGCCGTGTATTAATGATAATTTAACATTGTGTGATTACGCAACGTTAATGATGCAGATGCGTGCTAACGACAGCTCGTATTAGCCACTTAATGAGTACTTTATCACGCGATACGATACTTTCAGAAATCCTTCGCTATTTTTATTAATATCCCATAAAACTGACAATAATAATCGACTCAACCATGATTGAAATCGCTCCAACAATGGTTAAAAAGTATTAAATATGGGGCCCAAAATGCACACTGTGTACGCAGTTGCGTTATCTTACTGCAAAAATGCAAAAGTTTAGATAGATTAGGATAGTACAGATGGATTTTTGTTAGAATCTATCTCCTAAACTGTTTAACGGATCTCGATTTGGTATAGATGAATTGTACACATAGGCACATAGGTTACTTATTTTGTTTTTTAATTCCATACGGACGGAGTTGCAGATGAAAGCTAGTATACAAATAATTTAAGAATTGCAGAAAATGTAAATATCGTAGGTGCTAAAGGGTTAAAAATCTCGCTGCGAAGGCGCTCGACCTAATTGCATTCATGTCCAAATGGCCGCGCATTTCTGGAACACTTTTAATGTAAATATGATTTTGATTTTTAACGTTTTTATTATTTTTAAAATTTAGGTTAGGATAAATGCTAAATTATTTTTTCAGATTTTAATTTATTTTAACTAAAGTTTTATGTATACGATTATAAGTACAAATTGTTATTAAAACAGTACCACGGGATTCTGTACACATGAACACGTACAAATATGTTTTATTGCATGTGTTTGTTTTTTTTTTTATAATATAAGGTGGCAAACGAGCAAGCGGCCACCTGAATCCACCGAAATGGAAAGCGACCGCTGCCCATAAACATCCGCAATTGCAGATGCGTTGCCTACCCTTAATTGTCGGAGGAGGAGACGCACTTAAAGAGGACATTTCCCCTTTCCATGCGTCTCCTCCACCGTCAAATCCACTTTTCCTTCCCATCCTTTCCTCTTAAGAGAAGGGTGGAAAGGGAAAGGGACTAAAATTAGGCCTCCGGCACCACACTCATCAAACGAAACGCGGAATTGCTTCTACTTCACGCCTGTTTTCTGTGTGGTTTGTGTTTGTCAGTAGTGGAAACTCACGACTCTGTCAATAATATATTCTAACATACATTGTTGATCGAAATTGAGAGCATATCTAGTTAAGTGTAACTTCAAAGTTATCTATTTACTTACTTTAGAGTTTGCGTGTTTTGTTATAAATATACCTTTATCAGATAAGGCATTAATATTGTGGATTATTACGTCTATCAAATGACAGTGTTAATATTTAATATCACAGTTGATGCAAAAAATGTAAGCATATATTCTGAGGGATGGTTTATTGCGGGAGGTTATTATGGGCCCCGAGTGTATCGCTTTAATATGCAAGCGCGCAATCACAGAGTAAACATTTCTCGCTTTTTATTGACATTGCAATGCTAATAAACAATGAGATATGTTTTACATACAAAATGAAGAATTTATTTATAGTATTATATACGATATGATTGTATAGAATATGCCCTACACACATATACAACAAATTATGTAAAATAAAACATAGTCAGATATTTTATTATTGACTTGATACATCAACGTAAGAGCAGGCGCATTTGACTAAACTATCGAACAACATTTGTGCGATTGTTCTGCAGCCTATTCAACTGTTTAGTTGCACAACTAAAAATCGAGTAGTGTGGACACCTTCATATAAGCACATAGGAATCAAAACGAGACTAAACAGTTGTGCGATAGTTTAGTATCAGGTGTGCGCACGATCTAAGAAAACATGTTATTTAAAAATATATTAAGGTAAAGGTTTTTAATTGTAAGAAAAGAAATCGACGTAGGAATGAAAGCAAAATAATTGGCACAAGGAGAATGTCAAGAGTGTAGGCAAGAGGTAGGTACTGTTGGGGAGGGGTAAATATATGGGTGCTGTTTAAGCTTTGAACCAATTACTGCCGACTTGACCTAAAACACTCTGTGTTTCACTAATTAATTTCAACTATTTACATTTATTTCAAGTAAAAAAAAACATACAGACGAATTGAGTACCTCCTTCTTTTGGGAAGTCGGTCCAAAAGGTATAAAAGCGAATGTTGTACAAACACGCTAAGCAATTTATCCCGAATGTAATTAAAATTCTTGTTTGAAGTTAACAGAATACTGTTAACTCCGGTGAGCGGTAACTCAATAACGCCAGTGTGAACTGGAGCCCCTTCCCCATCTTGTTTGTACGGGGCATATTAATTCCTTTACCGTCAGATTCCACTGCCAAAACATCTTAAAAACATTGCTATAGCAGCCTCCTAATAAAAATATGTTATTTTTTTAATTAGAAGGGTGCAAACTAGCACCGGATCGCCTAATGTTATTTAATCCAACGCCCATGAACCACAAAGCCAGTGGAACGCCAGTGAAAGTTGTAAGTAACGATGAAAATGGTTCTTGTTTTAGTGATAAATTAAACAGTGAGGGTTTCTTAATAAGTATGTATTTAATTTTCATAGGTATTGGTTATCTATCAAATTATTTCACAGATGATCCGAGAATGTAAATAAAGCAGTCTATAAAAAGATAAGAAACATCATCCCACAAATCTTATGATTGATTTAAAACGTAGTAGATAATTGAAGCTAAATTCGTTAGTATTGCTACGATTGCACAATAAGCAGAAGTCATTTAATTTAGAGACGCAATCTTCTGAGCTGGATTGCACTCCATTGATAGAGTAAATTCGACGAAGCCGTACGGCGGTAATTAAACCTGGCTATTGCCGAGAGCCGAGCTATTGACATCGCTGAATGGATGTCATACTGGGTATTATTTCTGCAATTACGTGCAATATTTGTCAGAAAAGATCTTGTTTGCCTTTTATTTCAATTGGAATTGATAAAAATAAATCTTGCAATGTATTTAGATGTACATATGTCACTGTTGAGGTACAGTTTTTCGTAATTTTCGAAAATGATTTTTTAAGTTCGTAGAAGTTTATTCATAATTTTTTACCCTTGTCAATGGTAAATTTTTTGTTTAGTTTTATCACGAAATATGAATTTGTATCCTACTGTGTTGACTTCTTTTAGATAACATAGTTAATATGATATAATATATATAATATCATAATAATGTAAAATTTATAACACAATATTTTGTATAATGAACAATTTGCCCCTAAACTGTAGGTCAGGTAATTAAATTAAACAATTTTGGTTTTCCTTCTACAGGACATAAATACGGCTATTTTTTTACTTTAAAGTTTAAACTAACCTAGAAAATATTGGTCTAAACAGCGTTACCATCGATACTAATATTATAAAGAGGAAAGATTTGTATTTTTCTATGTATTGAAATAACTCAAAAACTACTGGGCCAATTTCAAAAATTCTTTCACCATTAAAAAGCTACATTATCAGTGAGTAACATAGGCTTTATTTTTTATTATTTTTTAATTTCACGCGGGTGAAGTAGCAATAGCTAGTTTAAAAGGACACAAACCAAATACGATAATTAAAAACAAATTGAAAACTTTTGCTTTCCGTCATTAAATGTACATGATAAGTAAACAAACGACAAAAAACCTAAATATTTTACCCCACTTCCCGAGGTTATTAATTCGTCTGTACTTTTATACAAATGTTAAAAATTTAAACTACAGGTTTTACCCTAATGATGTTTTTTTAAACGGTATATTTTTCCTTAATAATAAGTCACGAAAAAGTTTTTTATACCGCACGTGGTGGTCGCACATGTTTGTAACACGCAGCGCACGAACGCAGACGACAGGCTCACGTGACAAGGTCAATTGGGTAACCTACAGCGATAGGGCTAAATAAAATTAGTTTTAGAAACTAACAAACATGGTTGTACCCCTTGTATCGCTGTTCCATTGTGACTTCGATGCAAGAGTTTAGATGGATGGATGTTAGTTTGTAGGCTAAACTGCTGAACGGATTTCGATTAAATTCGACATAGACGTAGAGGATAGTCTGAACACATAAACACATAGTCTATTTACTTATGGCTTTTTTCCACTCGGACGCAGCCGCGGTCAAAAGCTAGTTTTAAATAATATTTTGAATACTTATAAGTTGATTGACTCTACTTATATTTTTTCTTATGTAATAGACTTTGCCTTTGTACACTGGTTTTCGCATTGTAAAAATTAAGCTCTACTTCTACACTCTTGTAAGAAGCTTACGAGAAAGCTGCGAGGAAGTGATATGTTATTACAAGAGGCTCTACCGTGAAGAAGGCTACGATATTATTAGATAGTAGGTAATATCATACAATGGGCTGTCCACAGTCCCTCTGTAATCAAGCAACGTTCTCGATTCTATATTGGTGCTTTATAACGTTATTAAAATTGTAAATATAAAAAATGTGTAAAACGGATAACGTATCAGAAATTACTGAAAATTAAACAGTATTTTTTGTTTCAAAAGAATAAAATAAATCAGTAGTTTATCACACAATATCTGCGAAATAGACCATAAAAAGCTCAGGGTCGTTTGTGGCTAACCTTTCTGTAACAGGGGGCAAAGTAATCAATCACCGTCGCAGCAGCGACCTAATTGCCAGTGATTCAGCGATTCACTTCAAATAACTTTCGGTGATTTTCATTACTCATGTTAGGAATACCATACACGGACTGTTTCAAGCACGGCTAGCTAAATTCTCAAAACTGTCGTTACCGACTGTTTGAAGCTGTCCGCGTATGGGCCCTATGTTGATCTTCAAATAAAACCAAATTGTTTTAAAATTTGAAGACGATAAAAAAATGGCAATTATGAGAATAGGTAAATCATCTGTAGTTAGTAGGTGAAAATATGTTTGAAAATCAAAAGAAAAATCAGCACAAACTACCGTAACAATATGAATGAATGTTGAATAGGAACATGGGTTCCCTTGCGAATACCGCCGTCTCGCAACTGGGTCACCTTGTTCCACTACTTATTGTTTGCTTCTCTCCATATTCATTTAAGTATACTTGCTCTCTTTTCTATAGATATCAATTGAAGAGATAGGCATAACAAGTTAATAATCATTTAGGAACTCTTTTGTAATTGTTTCTGACATTAAATTTAATCTTAGTTAAGATAGATTCAGCCGGTTTTTTTTAGACAAAGACAAAAACTAAAGTTAACACTACACTGGTTGATAAATAAGTTCTATATTTTTTTTTTCAACGCAAAAAAAAGGAAAAATTTTTACATTTTGTAATATTCATTAGTATAAATACGGACTAGAAATTTTCATTTTAAAGAATTGTAACTAATGGATGGTGACCTAAATACTTCGACTGCGTTTTGACTGTCAGCAATGTAAAAATGCGTTTTTTTGTAAATTCTTACGCTTTCGTAATACCAGGTCACATTGTTATCGCTCGCCAAGACTCTCATTTCCCACATTTTCTTTGAAGTCTATGCAATGTCGCCCTCCAACAATATGTGTTTTATTGAATTAATGAACCGACACAAATGTTAAAATTTTAGTTTTCAGGACGATATTTACATAATAAATAATATTTGTTAATATGTTTTAAGTTGAAAATTAACTTGAAAAGTATGTAAACATTACGTAGTCTCCCTCTAGATTAGATAACATGCACTATTTATTTTTTCTAAACATAAAACATGAATCGTCATATATTGTTTTGGAATTTAGGGTGCTAGTAAAGTGTACCAATTGACTATTTTTAAATAAAATACTGAATAGATTTCGTGAGTTTCTAAGCACGTGCCCTGTAATTAAATTGTACGTTAATGTTACAGTGAGCGGAGGGCAATTCATTGCATTACAACATTCACGAGCAGTGGCTTTTAGCCCAAACTTATTGACCTAATAAACATGTTTCCACGCTCCTAATAGCGTTTGCTTACAATAAACAATGTTCTTACTGAAATTGTGTTTCGTCTTGCTTGCTACATTTTTGTATGTTTTAGAGCGCGCGCACACCTTTGACTAAACTATCGCACAACTGTTTAGCCGCGCTTTGATTCCTATGTGCTTATATGGAGGTACACACGCTACTCGATTTTTAGTTGTGCAACTAAACAGTTGAATTGGCTTCGAAACAATTGACAATCGCACAACGGTGTGCGCGTCCGCTGTTACCGTTATCATACTTGATATTAATATTGAAATTCAAAAGTTTAGATGGATGAATGTTTGTTACTATTTTCGTTTCTTTAAAATGGCTTAACTGATTTGGTATAGATGTAGAATATAGTCTCGAACAGTACATAGGTTACTAATTTTTTTACAATTCCGAACGGACGGAGTCGCGAGCAAAAGCTAGTGTTGTTGTGAATGTTACCTAAGCTATTACTCTTTGATAATTTTTTTTTAAACAGGGTAACCCCACTGATTTTTTAGTCTGATTTATCCTTACGATTTCCTCCACCAACGAGTTCTCCAAGTAACATTTTGCGGTTGTCGTTAATGAAGATTTGTACTGTAAAATATTTTATTATGGTAGTTTCCTATGAATGCGCGTCGCATTATTTTTTTTTTGGGTTTACCCAAAGCCAATACCTGATAAATCATTTTTTTCTGTTTCTTTTGTATATTACAAAAAATGGTACTTGAAATAATTTTTGGTAAGGGGAACGATGACATAAGATTTCAAATTTACAACGAATATAGATAAATGCATAATTATTTTTGTACTCGATTCATATCTGATACAAAAATAGTGAAATGACGTCAGAGATCGGACCTATTTCAGAAATAAATTTCGAGACCAGACTATTACGTAAAAGCCTTTTGTATAAGCCTATTTGTGTGATACGATACGTTCGATGACCCATTTGTAGATAAACCAATATCGTGATAATACTTTATCTAGAGTTTATTTGTGCCCCTTTATGCAACATAGTTTAAATAAAGTCTGAATAGATTTCGTGAGTTTCTAAGCACGTGCCCTGTAATTAAATTGTACGTTAATGTTACAGTGAGCGGAGGGCAATTCATTGCATTACAACATTCACGAGCAGTGGCTTTTAGCCCAAACTTATTGACCTAATAAACATGTTTCCACGCTCCTAATAGCGTTTGCTTACAATAAACAATGTTCTTACTGAAATTGTGTTTCGTCTTGCTTGCTACATTTTTGTATGTTTTAGAGCGCGCGCACACCTTTGACTAAACTATCGCACAACTGTTTAGCCGCGCTTTGATTCCTATGTGCTTATATGGAGGTACACACGCTACTCGATTTTTAGTTGTGCAACTAAACAGTTGGATTGGCTTCGAAACAATCGACAATCGCACAACGGTGTGCGCGTCCGCTGTTACCGTTATCATACTTGATATTAATATTGAAATTCAAAAGTTTAGATGGATGAATGTTTGTTACTATTTTCGTTTCTTTAAAATGACTTAACTGATTTGGTATAGATGTAGAATATAGTCTCGAACAGTACATAGGTTACTAATTTTTTTACAATTCCGAACGGACGGAGTCGCGAGCAAAAGCTAGTGTTGTTGTGAATGTTACCTAAGCTATTACTCTTTGATATTTTTTTTGTAAACAGGGTAACCCCACTGATTTTTTAGTCTGATTTATCCTTACGATTTCCTCCACCAACGAGTTCTCCAAGTAACATTTTGCGGTTGTCGTTAATGAAGATTTGTACTGTAAAATATTTTATTATGGTAGTTTCCTATGAATGCGCGTCGCATTATTTTTTTTTTGGGTTTACCCAAAGCCAATACCTGATAAATCATTTTTTTCTGTTTCTTTTGTATATTACAAAAAATGGTACTTGAAATAATTTTTGGTAAGGGGAACGATGACATAAGATTTCAAATTTACAACGAATATAGATAAATGCATAATTATTTTTGTACTCGATTCATATCTGATACAAAAATAGTGAAATGACGTCAGAGATCGGACCTATTTCAGAAATAAATTTCGAGACCAGACTATTACGTAAAAGCCTTTTGTATAAGCCTATTTGTGTGATACGATACGTTCGATGACCCATTTGTAGATAAACCAATATCGTGATAATACTTTATCTAGAGTTTATTTGTGCCCCTTTATGCAACATAGTTTAAAATTACGTCATTTTTGGCCTATTCCATTCTACTCTGCTCCTAAAAGTCATAGCGTGATGTTAAATATTCAATACCCGTTCTTAAAAAATGTTTATGAAACGATAAAATAAATTATAAATACATATATACAAATAAATTATAAATAAGTAGTTACTGAGATAAACGCTTACAAACTTAGTCAGCTTTATTAATGTGCGTTAGAACTAACTTCCTATTATTTGACTACGTCTAAAGTACAGTCGCGAAAAGCCACAGTGTACCACTTCAGGAAAGATTGTCTTGTTCATTGCAGCGAGACAAACTCCGCCTCTTTCTACAAATAACTGATTGCAATGAGTGGTACAAACGAAGGGATAAAAATAAAAAGAAACTAGCCATGTGTCACTAACCTACTTTTTGGAAAAGAAACATTTTTTTAGACTGAATTGCCACTGTTTGCCTTGAAGAGGCATTTACAGCTTCACCGGATTTGGGGTGGCCGAGCGCAGATGGCGCTTAGCCTAAACGTCGTTTTTGAGTAACTAAGCTCGAGGGCTCCCTCAGGAGCCTCGGCTCGGACCGTTACTTCGTTTTTTTACCGGATTGGAAGACACATTTATAACATGTTTTGTATTTATTTTTGTTCCACGACTTGTTTCAAAATGTACGAACGGTTGTAGCTTTTAAGAGGAAACACCGTCAGTTTCCCCGACCTTACGTTACCACTGAAGCGGAGATAAAGCAGGAAACGAAACGATCCAGAATAAATCAATCGCATTATTCATAATCTACGTAGCATTTCTCCGCTCAAAGGAAACATCGTTACCGGTGTGATGGAAAATTTTATTTAGAAAAGAAGGTTAAAAGCGAACTTGCGGAGGAAAGCTGCGATAGTCTTTGTAAAGGCCACATTTCGAGTGAACTTTTTAATAGACGTAATGCTCATTTTCACAGCTTCAGCGGTTCAAAGTTCAAAGAGACTTTATTTAAAAAGTTTTTCGATCTAACCTTACACTGATGACTTACGTAACAAGTTACTATTATAGATAACTAGCTTTCGCCCGCGACTCCGTCTGCGTGGAATTATAAAAAACAATAGTGAGTAACCTATGTGTTCTTCAAGACTATCCTCTACGTCTATGCCAAATGTCATCCAGGTATGTTCAGCCGTTAAGGCTAGAAACTCTAACAAACATCCATCCATCCATCCATCTAAACTTTCGCATTTATAACATAATATTAGTATGAAGTATGATTTAAGTATTAGGGAAATCATTCGGCGTAATAAAACAACGGCTAAAGTTTCTTCTATACTAATATTATATAGAGGAAAGATTTGTATTTTTATATTTTTGTATGCATTGAAATAACTCAAAAACTACTGGGCCGATTTTTTTTCACCATTAAAAAGCTACGTTATCAGTGAGTAACATAGGCTATGTTTTTTTTATTTTTTAAATTCACTCGGGCGAAGTCCCGAGCAACAGCTAGTTACAGATAAAATTGACCAAAATCCGTTCTATAAACACATACACACCCGCGAAACATACAATCCACCTGAATCCATATTGAATCATGAATTTAAATGTGCGTTAAACAAGGTGCTTTTTATTTCATGTTCCACGTGTGAGAGCATCAAAAGCAAAACTGAAGCATACTCAAAGTCACTAGTGTACCGAGCATCGACACGTAACGCAACTCTGAGTGCACTCGCCTCCACTTAGCATCAGATTTAATGACCACTTCGATTGATTGACCTCCTACCGAGCACTTAAATAAGCCCGAAACAAAAAAGGGCGAAATTTTAAATATTTCAAAATCGGTTTCATGGTTTTTTAAGTTTATTACTTACTAATCTACAATAATTTCCGATTAATAATGTGGAAATGCTAATATAAAATGAAGAAGCACCGGTCCCATATTCTCTTCCTTATAGACTAGCTTTCGCGCCATACTCCGTTCGCGTGGAATTAAAAAAAAAACAAAAGTGAGTAGCCTATGTGTTCTTCAAATTTCATCGAAATCCGTTCAGCCGTTTAGGCTACAAACTCTAACAAACATCCATCCATCTAAACTTTCGCATTTATAATATTAGTATGATGTAACAGTATTAAAGTTTATCATTCGCATACAAATTAAATAAATGTTACTCTACCGTACGTATGCTTATTTAACTTCCAAGTCTTACATAACCCTTAACCCGTGAAATTAATCTTGCATCGTCCGAGCGGCTCTATTTCCGGTATACCGCTCTGTTTAATACAGCCTCAATTAACTGTAACGAACTACTATTGGAGTTTAAAAACGAAACTTTTAATGACGTACTTCAAAGTTAGGCCTTAGCAAAATGACTTTTAAAAACAGTAGCTGTTCCCAGAATTAAATGCTTTTAGATTATTATTATTAATTCGTACACCATTATTTTACTTGTAATGTTATATACTTTATAAATATTAGCTTGAAAATATCTTGAAAATATCTGTACATTTCTTAAGTGATAGTAGTAATATGCATATCTTGTTATTCATATTGTGTGAAAACATATTGCCATATTTACGAACTGTATCATAAAGTTCGTAGTACTGCAATATTCGAGCGTATGTTTTTAGTTTGGTGAAAAAACTGTTCTTCTTTCTTTGAACGTAAATTTGTCATTGGTTTATATCTCATTTTTGTTTAAGAAAAGTATGTATTTGGTTACTACATGTATTTGTTATTTCATCTTCGTAAACGTATGGATGTTATTTTGTTAGGCTTTGAAAGGAGATTTATATTGCTAAGGAGAGCTATGCCTTTCGTAACATTAAAGCTTCAATATTACTTAAAATATCAAAAATTGATAAATGGAAACAAATGTAAATTAAAACACGCTACTTCACGAAAATTTGTTTTAACTGTGTTTTTAATTAGAATCCATAAAAACTCATTGTTTACCTTTTATTATACGTATAAGTAATTTAAAACAACGACCTACAATTTCCCACGCATAATACTAAATTTAACTTATCAAAACCGGTTAGCAAACATTCAAACGTCCAACTTTGCTGACTGACAAAATGGGATCACGTCGACCCTTCCCGGGATATGTGTGCCAACAATTTCATACGGAAAAGGGTTTCGTACGGAGAAATTCTAAAGTCCCCGCCTACGTACGACCTGTTATATTATGAAAAAGGTTAATGCAGCCTTGTTTGTGTGGATAAGGTTTGAACATTTTAAATTACATACAATTATATAGCATACCCATTGTATATATTAAATGGATTGTTGAAAAACCGTTCTTCTTTCTTTGAACGTAAATTTGTCATTGGTTTATATCTCATTTTTGTTTAAGAAAAGTATGTATTTGGTTACTACATGTATTTGTTATTTGGGCATGTTATGAGAAGGGATGAATCGTATGTAACAAGACGGACGTTAGTTATGAATGTGGAGGGGTACACCGGTAGAGGTAGACCTAGAAAGAGATGGATGGATTGCGTGAAAGGTGACATGATCAAGAAGGGAGTGATGACTGAGATGACGGATGATAGAGTGCTTTGGAGGACGAAAACCTGGTGCGCCGACCCTACGGGAGTAGGATAAGGCAGAGGGAGATGATGATGATGTATTTGGTTACTACAACAGTAAATGTATTGTACAAACTAAAAAATCTATTAGTCTATACTAATATTATAAAGAGGAAAGATTTGCATTTTTGTATTTTTGTATGTATTGAAATAACTCAAAAACTACTGGGCCGATTTTAAAAATTCTTTCAGCGATAGAAAGGTAATTTATCTACGAGTAACATAGGCTACATTTTTTATTATTTTTTAAGTTCACGCGGGCAAAGTCGCGAGAAACAGCTAGTATAGAATAAAATAGTTTATTAATTTTCCCCTTGGGCAGGGGACTGGTGTCCAAACTAGGGTGGTGCCCTGTGCAATGGATCACCAGGCCCCCAGGCTATCAATAGATAGTTTTCAATAGTTACAATAGTTATCAGTCCAACAGGATTTTTATAAGCTACGAGCCGTTGCTCGCGACTTCGCCCGCGTGAAATTACAAATATAACCTATTGCTTTCGCCCTTTTTTTCAACCTATTACAAAAATACAAAAATACAAAAATACAAAAATACAAAAATACAAAAATACAAAAATACAAAAATACAAAAATACAAAAATACAAAAATACAAAAATACAAAAATACAAAAATACAAAAATACAAAAATACAAAAATACAAAAATACAAAAATACAAAAATACAAAAATACAAAAATACAAAAATACAAAAATACAAAAATACAAAAATACAAAAATACAAAAATACAAAAATACAAAAATACAAAAATACAAAAATACAAAAATACAAAAATACAAAAATACAAAAATACAAAAATACAAAAATACAAAAATACAAAAATACAAAAATACAAAAATACAAAAATACAAAAATACAAAAATACAAAAATACAAAAATACAAAAATACAAAAATACAAAAATACAAAAATACAAAAATACAAAAATACAAAAATACAAAAATACAAAAATACAAAAATACAAAAATACAAAAATACAAAAATACAAAAATACAAAAATACAAAAATACAAAAATACAAAAATACAAAAATACAAAAATACAAAAATACAAAAATACAAAAATACAAAAATACAAAAATACAAAAATACAAAAATACAAAAATACAAAAATACAAAAATACAAAAATACAAAAATACAAAAATACAAAAATACAAAAATACAAAAATACAAAAATACAAAAATACAAAAATACAAAAATACAAAAATACAAAAATACAAAAATACAAAAATACAAAAATACAAAAATACAAAAATACAAAAATACAAAAATACAAAAATACAAAAATACAAAAATACAAAAATACAAAAATACAAAAATACAAAAATACAAAAATACAAAAATACAAAAATACAAAAATACAAAAATACAAAAATACAAAAATACAAAAATACAAAAATACAAAAATACAAAAATACAAAAATACAAAAATACAAAAATACAAAAATACAAAAATACAAAAATACAAAAATACAAAAATACAAAAATACAAAAATACAAAAATACAAAAATACAAAAATACAAAAATACAAAAATACAAAAATACAAAAATACAAAAATACAAAAATACAAAAATACAAAAATACAAAAATACAAAAATACAAAAATACAAAAATACAAAAATACAAAAATACAAAAATACAAAAATACAAAAATACAAAAATACAAAAATACAAAAATACAAAAATACAAAAATACAAAAATACAAAAATACAAAAATACAAAAATACAAAAATACAAAAATACAAAAATACAAAAATACAAAAATACAAAAATACAAAAATACAAAAATACAAAAATACAAAAATACAAAAATACAAAAATACAAAAATACAAAAATACAAAAATACAAAAATACAAAAATACAAAAATACAAAAATACAAAAATACAAAAATACAAAAATACAAAAATACAAAAATACAAAAATACAAAAATACAAAAATACAAAAATACAAAAATACAAAAATACAAAAATACAAAAATACAAAAATACAAAAATACAAAAATACAAAAATACAAAAATACAAAAATACAAAAATACAAAAATACAAAAATACAAAAATACAAAAATACAAAAATACAAAAATACAAAAATACAAAAATACAAAAATACAAAAATACAAAAATACAAAAATACAAAAATACAAAAATACAAAAATACAAAAATACAAAAATACAAAAATACAAAAATACAAAAATACAAAAATACAAAAATACAAAAATACAAAAATACAAAAATACAAAAATACAAAAATACAAAAATACAAAAATACAAAAATACAAAAATACAAAGTTTTCCTCTTTATAATATTAGTATAGAAGTATAGATATAGATAGTATAGATTTAAGTTTATGCAAATTAATAATTTAAAAAATGAATACATAACTAAGTAAATAATTTGAGTTTTCATTTGAATACGTAGATATTATAAATAGAAATCGTTTCTGAGGGAAGCCACATCGGATTACAGCAACATCCGACATCTGCTCCTCATTTCAAATTTATGAGATGAGATCGCTTCGCCTCGCTTCGAATAACAAAATGTTAGATTATATTATCGTATCTATTTATTTATAAAGTATTACTTTATCTAAACGATAAACGTACTTTCTCAGAGCAAACCCAGAATATTGTATGCAGGAAACAATATATCATCAGCATCATCACCAGCTCACTATACGTTCCCACCGAGGGACTCGGAGCCTACCCTAAGTTAGGGGACTAGGCCATAGTCAACCACGCTGGCCCAGTGCGGGTTGGTTGACTTCACACATATCTTTGAATTTCTTCTCCGATAACAATAACAATAATCCGATAACGAAAACAATATATAATGTTTAAAAATTCTTACCCATATATGGTAAGATACCAAAAACTTGAGACATAAATTTTTAGCTATCCAAAAACTTAATTGTGAACCAAAAACTTTAAACACTTCAAATTTATGTCGTCCAATATCTCGTATTTTTTCACTTTCGAAATCAATTAATATTGAGAATAATATAATATAATATAATATAATATAATATAATATAATATAATATAATACAATAGCAAGTGTCATTTGTTATTTAAACACACTTGCCTTACGTAATGACACACATCCAAGTTTTAAAGTACTAATTAAAGTTACTTTGTGTTTGTAACATCAAAGTTATTGCATTATTCATGTTGCACTGTAACCTCAAAGTCTTTGCAGCGCTCTCACTGGTGCTAGCTTAATGCGATTAACTTAATGTTTGTGTACCACGTCTTGTGGAAACTAATGCAGAAAAACTTTTTATTTTGCAGTGAAATAAAACAAAAATTACTGAGCTCTAAAACGCGATATGTACGGTGAAGTACACTAACCTATTTTTGTACAAATAGAGGAACTAAGTCAATGTTTGAATCTGAGTTTAATATGTGTTTTTCTTTTTTTTTTAAAAAAAAAAAACATCAAATATAAATAAAATAATGGCTCATTTTAAAAAAATATATTTATTTAATAAGTCAATAACTATTTTTATTATGGGAAACGAATTAATTATAATTTGTTCTACAAGCGCTCGTGAAATTTTAAAATCTGAAAATTGCTTATGCAATTTTTTCATTGAAAGCCCTCAGAAATGTGTCAAGTTTAGCTGCATAAAGATAAACCGTTAGTCCAATCTCGGTAAATTGTGGGAGATTTTTAACTTTAAAAGCGGTGCTTGAGTAAAAGTAAGCTAAGCTTTACAACCTGCCTGACACTGGAGTATCATAGAGTGAGGTCAAGTGGCGCGATGTGCGCACACTTCCATTTTTGATGTTACCTTGTTCTACTGCAAACTTTTGTCACTTAAATTGGGACGTTGGCATTTGATAGTGCCTGCGGTGAAAGAATTGCAAAGCTACAGCATTTCAACATAGATGACTTACTAAGATAGAAGATTACCTTTTTGCTTTTAGTGACCTAATTTTACCTTTTTATGTAATCTATATTTTACACATTATTTTAGCATACATCCATACTAACCGACTAAAACTGAACGTGCGTGTAACGTCAATGTAATTCTATATTTACTCCAGGCGTTTGTCTAGGCGTTACATTTTCTCTATTTATATAATTTTTGGCAACATATTCTAGTTGTTTCCTTAATTTTAGTAAATACCTATGTTAATACTTACCAATACTCTGGCTGACCCATATGCCAAGCATATCAAGCTGCAGAAGGCGGTGGTAGAGGCCTGCGCCGCTTGTATGGTTCATAAAGAGGTGGTAGAGGAAGGAGCCGCACCAGGGCGCCAGCGCGCCCAGCAAGTGACACAGCGAGAGGAACCACGCCGCCCTGCCGCCGCTGCCCCACGGCAACAGGCCTGGCAGCACCACCATCATGTACACCAAAGACACACCTGCGGACAAACAATACGGTACATTGCTGAAATCCTGGTACTCGTAGAGGTGACGCTTATGGATCAATATTACCGCTAGTTTGGAAACTTCGTTATGTCATAAATCTCAGCGAAACGTAAATTAATTTAAAAATCATTTATTAGAATAGAACAGACGTATGACCTACATCTTTTTATGTATGTTTAGTAAAAAGAAATAAGTACTCGTAATATTTCAAAACCATAATTCTTTGAATACGCTTCTGAACAACGGACATTTTTTTGCTTAGCTAAAACGTTTTTAAGCTGCGTTTTCACTAAGGTTCATTGAACAACATCGCGCTTAAACATGTCTCGAATAAATTTATTGATACAACGAACTCCATTTGTAGGGTTTCCCCGATCATTAATAAAGTCGGTACGGACCCTTCCTTGGGAACCCTCTGTCGACCATTTTAAGCCTTATGATATACGACTTCGAATGACTAACTTTAATCTAAGCATTTTGGTACATAAAAATAAACTTCAAGTTAAAAATAACTGTAGATATAATTGCGTCACAGTAATCTCTTATGTAATTTCTCGTTTACACACCACTGTAGTAAACTATTCAGCGCCTGACCTATCAAATAGCCTAATGACACGCCTAGATATAGTAAAGACACGAAATCTACTGATGTACTACGGCAAATACTATGTCTTTAAACTCTCCTGTGCTCACTGGACTGGATAATAATTAATATGATATGCATAAGAACCATTAGCAAGATGTTGCCACTATACTGTCAGATATGCAATTTCACATTGCTATCAACCTGGACTTTATACTAAAAGTCAATACAACAACCGTATCCATTGGTTTTTCGCCAATACCCATGCATTTTTGGTAATGAGGTCGATAACAGACAAACGAGCCAATTGATAAATGGGAAGCCGTATGTGACTATTTCATATTTAATGTGATATTCGTAATTAAGGGTAGTTTAGTGAGTAGCTAATACAATCGATTGTCCGCACGTGCTAACAATGAGACGTGTTAGTTCAGTAGCTGGTGTTATGGCATTTAATATTTATAGCATTTGTATTACGTTCTATGGAATGTGCCAACTGTAATGCAGTTGTTTATTCTATGAAGCTACTATTATTAGATTAAATTATTTATATTTTAAAGTTATTGATGTAATTTAGATACGTTAGTTGCGTAAAATATGTATCGGATTGCAGATTAATTCCGAAGGTAGATCATAGACACGGTAACTTACCCTCCATTGTGAGCGTGCGTATGTCGGAGATAATGAAATAACAATCGCGTAATATCAGAAACATAACGCTCCAATCTTTAGTGAAAACTGCACAACACGATCTTACCGGATTGCAAAGATTTACACAGATTAACCAATTGATTTTATACGTGCGCAAAACCAAAGCGCATCATTCCACCATTTAATGACAATTGTCATCTGTCATTTGATGGCCGCCTTGACATCTATCAACCCATTTGGGGTTGTCCCCTCAAAATCTCATATTACATCATCAATTCAAACTAATCAAAAAAAAATCCGGCATTGAAAATCATTACTTGGTAGTAACTTTAACCGTTCAAAAACTAACAATAATTACGCGCCGTTAAAGATGATGTTAGTTTTAAAAATCAAGTATTTTTTTACTTCAAGATCAGAAATATACATGTAAAAATTATGTTAAAACTGGAACACGCTTCTAATTAAAATACATGAATAGGAAAACCTTCTAAGCACAATTACAGTGAACTTGAACACTTGAGTATTCAGGGGGCTGCGAATGGATAGGGGGTGATTACTGCCTCGCGCCTCGAGGCCCGCTTTGCTATTTTTTCACGGCCCGCTGCAGCCCTGCCACGTAGGAGCCGCACGTGACTTGATAGCAAATTGTTATAACGATCCTGAAGTTTTATGCTGTGAATTTTGCAAATTTTATTTAAAATAACCGTTAAATATAGTGCTAACGCGAGTATTAGTTCAAATAAAGTATTCTGAAGTATTATATTATTCTTACAATCGAAATATAAAATATAGAACAATCTGTGTATCGTAGTGGTAGTGTATCTAAATTCTATCAATTTATAATATTTTACTAATTAATATATTATAGAAAAATAACTTCTGACGAACTCATCGAAGTTTCCGGAAAGTAAATAACAAAGCGTGCAACTGTAAAAAAAGCCAAGAAAAATTTAACGTATGACCCCTTCCAGACACGGCAAACATTATAGTTATTATGTTGGACAATGGCGGCATATAAAGATAAATGTTTATTGTATGTGCATATACCAATTTAATTCATCTTCAACTTTCAGTGACATTTTGGACAAGAGAAGTAAATGATAAATCATCCTTGTCGAAAAGAAATTCATAAAAATCTTCATGAAAGGGGCTTAACAAATCTCGCAATACGTTTTTGCGCTTTGCTACATTGCGCAGTCCATTGTTAAGAAATAGAATGCGAGCAAATACAATGCTTCAGTGAAAATGCTTTTGCGGTCGCCTTTTTGTTGGCTTATTTCTTACACTTTAACATTATATTTACTTATGGTAGATCCCGTCTCTACACGAGTGAACAAAAAATTTTAAATATTAGAAATAATTAAATAGCCTATGTCACTCAAGAATAGTTTTTCTTTTTAATGGTGAAAGATTTTTTGTAATTTGTGCAGTGGTTTTTGAGTTTATTCGTGACAAACTTACAAATCATTTCACTTTATAATCTTAAAATCATAGATGTTATTGGAATATCTTCTTCATTTTAAAGGAGGAGACTTTCTAATTGTTAAAAGGTGAAAAGTGTTACACTATGTCAAACAGATATTTTTTCAAGAACATTGTATTTTTTATTTCAAATCTATGTTTCCGTAACAAAGAGTGTATATAAATAAGAGGGGTAGTTGATCGTAAACAACAGCAGCGGAGAACAATTTAACTTGTAGCCTGGCCACTGTGGACAAAGCTAACATTACTTACAGCAAGAACAAACTGTGTACCGACGATTACAAGTGAACTTGGATTGAATACTTGATAACAAAATCTTACTTTATATTCTGTCTTATTTTATTTTTGAGCGATTTCTTAATCAACTTACAAAAAATATTAAATATATTTTACTTTCCTTATAAACAATGATCTTAAGACATAAATATCTTACAAAGTTAAGTTAAATTAACTTAGTAAAACAAGTTAAATATAAAAAGGTTCGAAGAATAGACAAGTTTTTTACGATCTAATTTGTTACTTGTACCTTGAAGTCGTTTTGAACAAAATACATTTAGGATAAAATTAGATTTTAAGGTCACAGCGTCTCAGTCGGATTTAAGCTTAACATGGCTTATCCATGTTATCAATTACGTTTAAATAAAGAGCCAAAAAAGATTTTAAATATCCTTTATGAATATTTTATAAGAAAAAAATATGTTACTCACAGATAAATTTCCCTTCTAATGGTGAAAGAATTTTTAAAATCGGCCCAGTAGTTTTTGAGCTATTTCAATACATACAAAAATACAAATCTTTCCTCTTTATAATATTAGTATAGAAGTATAGATATAGATAAGCAGAACAATATGTTAGCTTTTATCTAACGTAAGTTTGTAAAATGTTATTTTCTGTGTTATCTAGGCCATGTAAATTACCACTAGCAACTGCACCTTTTTTAATCGTTTATATAAGGGCGTGGTCTGAAGGTTGCCAGTTTCTATAAATATACTACATTGACGGTCGCAAAAATAGAATTGAGTAAAGCGAACAACGCCTACAAACCTTGATCTTTTCATCGCGAAATAATTCAAAAGGGAGCATCACGGAAGCTCCGGTAGGCGTTTTCAAAGACCAGTTGGGTCAAGTGGAACTCGACGAACCCTTATTTAGTATTAATACTTAAGTAAACTCTTTAATATTTATTAGTATTCACGTTTCTAATTCTTGTTTCTGTTTAATAATCATTTTTACAATGTTACATTTTAAATATACCCTTTGTTACTCACTAATATTATAGCTTTATAATAGTAAAAGTTTTTTTTAACATTAAATTTTTAACATTATTATAGTTTTGTTTTTACAACACGAACATATAAAAAAATAATATTTATGGGAAATCAGGTAATATACGTACACCAGAAAAATGATTCAATTCAAATGAAATTCAAATATGAATAATGGATGCGGCTTGCAAACTTCGCCACGAATTCTGCACCATTACAATATTCTGTAAGAGTTGGATGCACCTTACGTGACTCAAATCATAATGGAATTCGATTTTCTCATTGTTGTCAACTTTTATATAACTTAACCCTCTTTATTTTATTGTATTTACACAGAATGGTCACTAACTAATGTTTAGCAGGTATTCAATAATTCTCTAATTATAATAATTCATTATCATCATCACCTCGCCCTTGTTCCTACGGAGGGTCGGCACAGTATGTGCTGCTCTTCCATACATTTCTATCAGCCGTCATATCTGAATTTACTCCCTTCTTACGCATATCCTCATCTACATAATCCATCTATACTTTCTTTCTTCTTCTACCTTTGTAGCTATTCACATTCAATCCTAATAATATATCTCTTGTTTTAATAAATATTGTTACCGTTTTATTAAAACACAAATACGAGTACATATGATTTTCAATCTGTAACACGTAAAATATACCGTACAAATATAAGCTCTCCGATACCTTGATATCTTCATTGAAAAGCTCCGCATGAAAGCTACCGATACAAGATTGTATAGAGCAGTCGGGTCAAGTGGAACTCGACATGTCTTTTGTTGCACTACTGGTGCTTCTTCTCGATTTATTTACTTTCTGATTTATACTACCTGCGATGTTGTTTTGCACATTTTTCTTAATTAAATAAATCACGATCGACGAGTATTTACGTGCTTCGGTTCGATTAATATATTTCTAACTCGGATGAATTGAGTTTTTTATCCAATTAAAGTAGGAATAAAAATAAATTTTATCATAACCTAGATGAAAAATCTAAGAAAGTAATTCCAATCCGGTTTTTGTGTATGAAATTTAAATGAAATGGTCGATTAAGTAACAAATTATCGCAGAAAATATAAAGTTTTGGGTATCATTTTATATTCACAAGCTCCTTGTCTTCGTCTATCGTACAGCTGTTATTTAAAATTTACAATAACTGTTTACATTCGTAATAACTGTATTGAACCGTCGACTGCCCGTAACGAATAACCATTCAGAATTCATAATTGATGACATAATATGCGGCCAACCAACTTGTGATGTCTAATTTACTGGAAATAATAATAAACATTAAATTGTTTGTGATACAATAATTCATTTGCTACGAACTAAATAAGAATTTAGAATAGACCACACCATGGCGACTCTTCCTATGTTTCCTTACGATTTAAAATCTAGAAATTATAAAGAAATAAAGATTATAAAAATGTAAAGAATAAGAGTATAACTATGTAAATAAAATTTGGTTTCTCATGTCTTTTGTGCCGAAAAGAATTGAAGTAAATTTGATACTATTAAGGGCTTCAGTAGTTTTATGAAAATGTGTTACATTTTAACAATTAGTTCAGTAGGTAACATCCATAAAGGATGTCTAGTTATCCTTAAAATGTGTTAACGTACGGATAATAAAATTTAACGTTTTCGGTACTCATTAAAGACTCTTTTTATGCTAACCGAGAACCCTCTAGTATCTATTTATTTAGATAAGAGTTCATTTCCTTCATTTGCTTCTGTCATTTATAAGAAAATACAAAGAAATTTTAACAATTAAGTCCCATGGAAAGTATTTTCAATCCAAATTAGAATTTGGAATGATCGATAATTTGCATTAACAAAAACAATTTTCGAGTAGTCAAGAAATGTAGAGTTGAATCGCAAAGTTCAAATAATTTTCAACTTATTGTTACTGCCTACAATTGTTTAAACTTGTGAATAATTAAAAGGAGTATAATACAATAGAATACTTTCAACGAAAATTAATTAACCATTTAACAGCATTCATCGGAATAGCCCCGCAACTAGACAATTGAATTAATTACCATTTATCCTGGACGAGCAATCAAGAGATAACTGTGCGATTAATTAAAGCTATTAAACCTTATGTTTCTTAAATAAAAATTTAATCAATATCTAGTTTTAAGTTAATTTTCAAATTTCAATTTCCTTATCCAAATATTACACGAATTAAATTATTTAAACTTTCGTGAGACATTATTACAACTAACTAGCTTTCGTCCGCGACTCCGTCCGCGAGAAATTAAAAAAAAAACAAAAGTGAGTAGTCTATGTGTTCTTCCAGACTATCCTCTACATCTATACCAAATTTCATTGAAATCTGTTCAGCTGTTTAGTCTACAAAGTCTAACAAACATCCATCCATCTATCCATCCATCCATCTAAACTTTCGCATTTATAATATTAGTATGAAGTATGATTATTTTACGGCTCTTATAATACTTACGACCGGACCGTTCCAGGGTCCGAAACTGGTCGGTGCCGCCACCAGAAAAATAGACGTGAGTAAGAGCCGTAAAATAATTATTTATATTACACGAAGTTAAAAATATAAAACTTTCATTATTACCCTTAATTTTCTTATACTAAATGTACGAATACTCCAAATGTATGAATTCAACTTTTCAAATACATTTTCTAAAGTTAACATTTAAAAGCTCCGACTCGTTACCGTTAACCGTTAACGAAGCGTTGCTGACCAGTGTAAAATAATGGGGTTTCGTGCGGTGATTGCGGTCAATATAACAGGCACTTAATATTAACCGACCGCTTTGATGACCACTTAAAATAACCCTCTATAAGCTTACAAATATATTTATTTACATTGTATCACTTTTTACTTTTTTATATATAATAAGGTGGTAAATGAGCAAGGCGCAACCTGAATCCGCAAAAATGGCGAAGCGACCGCTGCCCATAGACGTTCGCAACAGCGGAAGCGTTGCCTTCGCTTAATCGACAGAAGAGGAGACGCACAAAAAGAGAATATTTCCTCGTCCTATGCGTCTCCTCCATCGTCAAATCCACGTTCCCTTTCCATCAAATTCTTATGAGAAAAAGGGTGGGAAGGAAAAGGGACTAAAGTTGGGGCTGGAGGTTATATAGAGTAAAGGGACAATGCGTTTATCTATACTAATATTATAATGAGGAAAGATTTTTTTTGTGTGTATGGAAATAATTCAAAATGTACTGGGCAGATTTAATTTAATCACGCGGGCGAAGTCGCGAGAAACAGCTAGTTATTGTACAATAATGGTAGTAAATATATATTTGATTATTAGTAAATAGAAAGTTTAATTGTAAAAAATTGAAAGATCACTTTATTTATAAGTACATACCAAAGAAGACAACAAGCTTGAAATAATCTTAAAGGGATAAAGAGGTGAATCCTACATTTGTGTACACGTGTGTGTGTACTGTGTCCCAAGAAAAGCTATAAAAAGCATACAAATAGAAATGCTTTTTATTCTATTCTTTTTGGTTGAAAACTATATAATATAGAGTATCATAAAGTGATAATAAAACCGCCACAAAAAAGTCGAGCTTAAAGCCGTGAGTATAGCAAGTCACCACACAATCAAACCGACCGACCCAACCCCGTCTATTAAGATACTAACATTTTTATAAGTCGTAAAAAATATTTTTATTACCACCTTGACTCATTTTATTTGTATATCCTTTTTAGATATTAAGAATATAGTGAAAAAGCCATTTAATTACTATTTTCGTATAATTAATTCATAATCAAATAGTAATTTTCAGTTTGAAATAACTTGACTGAAATATTTACGATTATCATTTTTTTTTAAAGAAATGGGTAAACAAACGATGGGACACTAAGGTAATCATCGACGCCAAAATCATAATTAACAACAACATTTTAAATTATAATTACTAGCTTTCGCCCGCGACTCCGTCCGCGTGGGATTTAAAAAAAACAAAAGTGTGCCTATGTGTTCTTCCAGATTATCCACTACATCTATACCAAATTTCATCGAAATCGGTTTAGCCGTTTAGGCTAAAACTCTAACAAACATCCATCCATCCATCCATCTAAACTTTCGCATTTATAATATTAGTAACTATTATAATATTAGTAAGATTAAGCGACTCTACATAATGCCTTATTCTAAAAATAATCTTATTGTATTTGTCCTTTGAGTCGTCCTCGGGGTGTCTTTTGTATCCTTGCAAGCGTTCAACGCCCACATAACTTACAACTTTTGTACTTTATTAGTTACAAAAAAGTCAATATGAATCACAAACTGAATACGTAGTGTAGTTAATCTTATGAAGATACATTTCTTTTTATACATATTGAAAATAATCACTAAATGAATACTGTTAAGAAAAAAAAACGAAATTGCCTTTACCAAAATACTGAGCCAATTTTGAATTCCATTTTTAAAACTTAGAGCACACTTCCACGGGCGCTTTTTAAACGCAGTGTTAAAACTACGCATATGCCGCTCTCGAGCGACGAATGCTTTAAAATCACTCTTAAAATGCAACACCGTTCGATAAAAGGTAGTTATATGGAAATGTTTTTTTCTATTTCGACGCTTTTTTAAAGTCTGTTATAAAAGCGCCAGTGTGAATGGGGCTCAGAAATGGTTTTCGTTAAGTAAATTAATGAATCTAGTACGTGTGTGCAATACTTAAAATCAA
Source organism: Papilio protenor (assembly GCA_029286645.1). NCBI lineage: Eukaryota > Metazoa > Arthropoda > Insecta > Lepidoptera > Papilionidae > Papilio > Papilio protenor. Next base: position 7,091,128 of record JAGSMZ010000004.1, on the reverse strand, counting down.
ATCAAAGACAACATTATACGTATATAATATTAAAAAGTAAATTTACAAAACGTGTATACTTAAAGGACTAAAAATATATCGTATGGGGTGTTATTGTGACTCACTACCCCTCGTAGCGACGTCCCAAAACCATTAGGGTACGAACATTTCCCTTTCTACATGTTTCTGTATTTTATCTAAAGTTTCATATAAGCGATAACGTTTTATAAAAAAAATCGTAAAATGTAATTTCTCAGTAACTACCTCCAACCGGTGAACATTAAAATCATTTGATTAAACCCACTTCAGCGCTAGTTCAGTATACAAATTAAATTGCAATCTGACCAGTAGCTTAGGCGGCTTTTATATCACGTTCAAATACTTTAACTAAGAGTTTTATCTCCATACTAACGTCACTAAAAGCAAAAAAGTCATTGTTAATACAAAGCAATATAGAGATGCATTCCAATTAAGTGTAGTTACGTACATGAGCTCTAGGCAAATGCGCTGTAATGCGGGAGTGTCATTAAAAGAGCGGAGCAGAGTGACCTAAATCCCTGCCCACTTGAGTATTCGTGACACAGGGAAGGGTACAGATATACATAGGTACCTCTAGGCAAGGGTTCCAAGTGGCCCAAATGAACTCCGATAAGTCACGGATCGATTGTTATTTTCGACAGATTCTAATTTCACTAGTATTAAATTGACAGTTGGTTGCTGTAGTCTTTTTTTATGTATAGGATTTTCCATTTTGTTTGCATCAGCAGTGCAGCGGGAGAATGCCAACACAAATTGAAGCTAGCTGAGCGTATCATTCCCTCTGATTGGAAAATGAATTGAAGCTTTCATTCAGCTTCAATAGATGTTTTTAAATAAAATTTTACTTGACAATTTTCAAGGTACTAACGAAGTATTATTCATTAATTAAGCTGTAATATGCAGCTATAAATCACGCATAAATGATAAGCCTCCGTGACGGCGCGGCTTGCGGTGTGCATACGATATGAATAATTCATTTATTTCAATTAATATTAATTTACAATGATACACAAATAATTTAACTATAATAAATTATAAAGATAATTAATTAGTCAGATTTAAACCAGATCAAGACCAAAATATAATAACAATTGCCACAAGTATGTATTTTCATTATTAGATTTAAGAATTATCACTACAATTGCAAGTTTCCACGACGTTTCTGAGAAATATAATACGATACTCAGTAAAGGGAACAAATTCTATAGCCAAGGGGTTGGAGGGAGGGTTGGTGTAAACATCAACAATGAAATGTGGCAGAATGTTGATTAAATATTTGTTTCCAGTTTGTTCGCACAATGTTAAACTTACAATATTTAGCTACATTAAACAGTTTCCCCTACATTCAAGCAAGTAAACACTGCTGTGTCCATAATCCGTTGGGAATTCCACGTATAAAAGTGCATCTGTCCCTTGCAACATTTAGTTCCTGCTTCCTTCTATATTCGTCTACCCTCCTAGCCATTTGCATTTGCAATGAAAGCTAGTAATCGTGTCAATTGTTTGTGATATAATGCCAAGTTCACATTATACCGGTTGGACAGAACCGCTCAAAATACCGCTGGCGTACAACTGACGTAGACGCTGATGCCAGTTAGCAACCTATCTTAGCCATACCAAGCCAGTGCACTGTACTACTGTACTGAAATTATGTGACAAAGGAATTGAAGCCTTAGTTAAGATATACATTCTTCATGAATAAAAATGTCTTTGAAATGTTTGGTACCCATTGATTTCCTTAAAAATTTGCATAGACATTTTCTAAACATTGAACTAATTTCCATTTTAAAATTATATTAGATATCTTCATTTCCCTTAGCTTGTATTATTTTATTATTCATACATATCTACTGGTAGTAAATAAAGTTCATTAAGTTAATTATAACAGTATCAAGAAATTGGTTAATGTAAAAGTTATAGAATTAACATGATGGTCCTGTCAGAAACATTAATATTAAAATTAATTAGAATTTTGCTCTTATAAGAAGAATTTTCAATTAAAATTTCACGTTAACATTATAAAAAACCGTGGCCATTGATTACCGAGATGTCAAGTACAGTTTCTAATGAAATTCAACAAAAAGCGGCTTCAATTAACTTTTGTTGGAGCTTGAAAACATTAGGGTTTTTTTTATAAAATGGAGATATTAAATTGTTTTAATTTATACTTACCGATTTGATGGTTAAACTCTGATGACTGAGATACTAGGTTTCTTTTTCCCATCATGTGAAGTATTCGTCAATTACCAATTTCATTTCGTTTAACAAACCATCAGAAAGTGATTGTATTGTAAAGATAGTGAGAGACTGCACATAATAAACGGTAATAGGTTTACACGCTCAGTGGAGCGCTGCAAAACGACGCAAAAAGGAAAATTAAAGGTAACTGGAAAACCTTCATGTGTGGAAAACGACGAAAAATTTTATATAATAAATATAAAAATACCTTACTTTTTCATGTTTATAAACTTCGGATTTAAATACTGACAGATATTAATTATTGTTATAGCAAAGAAGAATAAAAATAACCCAAAAAAGGTACAGATGTAATACTTGAAGCAGAGGTCGGAACTTTTTTATACAGTTAATTAGATTACGCACTTAGTGGAGCTTACCGCGGCCTGCGTCAAGGGCTGAGTAAATTCTGAATGAGATTAAAAACGCTTAAGCCGTAACACACATGTGAACGTATAAGCCGCACTTATATCAATAATACACGTCCCAGTTTCTTTTGAAATACAAATTATACATTAGCGGTCGGTTTTTTATAGTAGCGTTTAATATTCCCGCATTAGCAACATTCCCGTTTAAGATCTTTTAAAATCTGTCTAGGTGTTTCGGTGCTTAGCCGGAACAAACACGGCTTTGCGGTCAAAGACACAAGTTAGTGTGGACGGGTATACGGTAGATGTATGTAGAAAGAGGTGGATGGATTGGAAGGTGTAATTATCAAGAAGAGAGTGACGAGTGAGATAACGAACATTGGCGTGCCAACCCTATGGGAATAAGATGGGTATGATGAAATTGGTTTTTCGTTATCAATAATGCATATACATCATGTTCCCAAAATTATTTATTTTAGTATTACATTTAAAGTCTCCTATTGTATAGATAAAGCGTGTGTTCATCGTAAAATTTTGCACAAGTATGTGTTCAATTCATCATCATCATCTCCCCTGCCTTATCCTACTCCCGTAGGGTCGGCGCACCGGGTTTTCGTCCTCCAAATAACTCTATCATCCGTCATCTCAGTCATCACTCCCTTTTTGATCATATCATCTTCCACGCAATACATCCATCTCTTTCTAGGTCTACCTCTACCGGTGTACCCCTCCACATTCATAACTAACGTCCTTCATGTTACATGCGTTTCATCCCTTCTCATAACATGCCCATACCACGCTAACCTTTTACTGCTTATTTTATCAACCACTGGGGCTACTCTCAAACTTCCAAACTTCCTTTTTCAATTGTTGTAACTAAATTTAGCACATTCGTAATCAACACAAGCGTTGCCTATGTAAAAGCTATAGTAAATCTAAATAAATATATGACATTAATTATATAACAGGGAGCCCCTCATACATTTTCTGCGACCCTAATCCGCATTGAGGGCTTGATCACAAAGATAGGGGGAACGAGTTGTATGCAGTATGGAGGATCCATTGATAACTAAAAGATAACGAACGGAAATTACTTTCAGAACACACGAGAACAATTAAAAATACATTTAGGGAAATTGTTTTTATCTATAAAGTTGCTTTTAGTTAACTATATTCTACTTTTACTGTTAAACTCTATTTAAAAAAAAACGATAAAGTTAGAAAAATAATAAAACATAATAGTAAGACTTTACGTGCGTAAAATAGCAAGGATATTTTTGTTGTCAGTATTCTTATTTTGTGCATTTTATATAATAAAAACTTCTTCGTCAAAGAATTCTTTTTTACCAGTAGTTAAAAATATCGAAGATTCGGTCTTGACTAAAGTTCTACAAACATAGTTGTATCCATCTGAATTGAATACACTTCGAACGACGTTGTATGGCTTCTGCAGTGTAGTCACTGCAGTTTTCAACTCTAGTCGATAGTCATAAAGTACAGTATCGATTGTAAATGTATTTAGTACGCCCAATAACCCTGCTATAGTCATAAGTCACTGGCGACGTTGTAGCGTGGTACGTGAATGATTACGGGTATAGAATATGAATAATAGCTGTACTTTGTGGGTACTATATTATGTGAATGGTAAACTAGACGTGAGGTATAATTTAATATACCTACTGCGACAAAATATGAGTATAAATGGATTTTATTCACATTACTAGCTTTCCCCCGTGACTCCGTCCGCGTGAAATTCAAAAAACAAAAAAAAGTAGCCTATGTGTTCTTCCAGACTATCCTCTACATCCATGCCAAATTTCATCGAGATCCGTTCAGCAGTTTAGGCTACAAATTCTAACAAACATCCATCCATCTAAACTTTCGCATTTATAATATTAGTACGATATTAGTAAGAAGTAAGATTAGTAAGATTTGGTTTGAGTACTATATTATACCAATCGAAAAGTCCTTCCTTTTTAAAGTCTTACATACTTACTGGTTTGGCACAGCGACCAAAGGAAAATAAGTTTTTTTTCTATTTATTTATTTTAACAGGGGGCTTTGCCGCGAAGCGACGGTAACGCCCAAAATAAGTTTTTAAAGTTAAAAAACAAATGAAAAACTTTAACTTCACTACGAGACGAATGTGACATCAAATTCGATGAGGTTGTGTCGTTTTATTGCGAACTACTTCATCATCAGATTAACACAATATCATCATAAAATTCCATTGTCGTGTTATTTACATATGCAAAAATTCGGCTCTCGTCGTTAACTAAACGTTAACGTTAAAAATAGTCGTTAACCGTGAAGTAGATAAAATGTAATTTGCTGGAATTGATTACAAAGATCTGAATAGGTGAAACTCAATGACTTGTAAAGTTCACTAAGTTCATGTGTAAATAATATTTATAATATGACGAAGAGCTTTTTTTCGTATAGAAAATTTATCGTGTTTAGTCTACAAATATCAATAACCTTTTTATTTTAGAACTTAAGTACAAAATTTCATGTTGCCTTTACATTCATTTGAAATCTAATTTGATTTTGTAATAAAAATAAAGATTAAAATAATATTAACATTATTTCAAGGAGCGATAAAAAAAGTTTTAAATAATAGCGTGCTACGGACTACGGGCTACAGCGCGTAGGGCAGCGAGCTACGAGGGCGCGGAGAGAATGCCAATGATTTAATGCCAGCCAACTCGTTGCCTTACATTTATTTGTAGCAACCATTCCAATGTAAATTAAATGGAGAATAAACTACATAACACGTAACCTATGCTGGAATAATCGATTAACTACTACTTATATGCTGTTTACTAGTAATAGATTAGTATTATTTATCCCTAATCCATTTGTTTAAGATACGATCTTTTCGTTTTAAGTTCCGTGTTTTTTATACCCACTATTCAAGTGCTATAAAATAATATTTTAACACATCCCCTTTTGTGATACCAATTACGCGGATGACAAAACGTTTTCGTTTAGCCCTATTTAAAATTGCTCAACGAAATAGGTCACCCTTATAAGTGTGAAAACAAGCGCGAATAAATTACGGTAATTTGTCGCTAAAAATGAAAAAAGTGTATTCTATGAAGGAAAAATGGAATTCCGATGGAAAAGCTACATTTTGGAACTTCTAACTTATAAAATGTGCTTAGTCGAAATTAAGTCATAAAAAACGTCAACTTAATTAATTTATAACCATTGTGTTATGACTTTAATAAATAAACCGTAACACAAAATTATAACAGTAATTTTCAAATGAACAGAATTATGTTATAAAAATTATGAAAACATTTAAATTATATTTAGCCTCTTAAGGCTTTCAAAAACCAATAGGTATTTGAAAGTAAATGACCGCAGCCTTTAAACGAATCAAATCTCCTACAATTGGTTGGTTGCGGGCTTTTCAAATTTATTCTTCATGAAATCTTTGTTCTATCATTAATACTGCTGACAGATCAAAGGCATCAAATATTAGGAAGCTTATATAAGAATGAAAATTTTTAACTTTTTTTCTCTTACCGTGAGTGAGGATATTAATAGTTTCATTGTGGAAGTAGAAGAGACTTCCGATGCATCCGGTCCAGTCCTGCAGCGGCCGGTAGCCTGTCAGCACGTACGGGTTGAACTGGAGATGCTTCGGCATGTCCCGCCAATGCAGCAGCCCTTCAGCATCAGGACTAACCGCCTCTCTTACTCCATTCTCCGAAGCCGCCTCACTCTCACTTTCCAACCGCTGTTCTTTATCACAGATATTCTCCAGAGACTTTTTCCTCTTCTTCGGTCCCTTCCCGTTTACTTCTTGAATAGATGCGTCGAACATTTTTGTGCACTCATCAGATATAACGTCTCTCATAATACACCGCTACCTTTACGGTTAAGAAGAGCGGGAGATGACACGCGTGTCCCCGACCTCTGTGGCCGCATGGCCTGTGCACCGGCTTGTACGAATATCACAGCTGAAGCATGCAGTAGGCCTGCTTTGTTACTGGAAGCGGTTACTCTTTAAGTTTTCTTTCAAGTTATTGGATTATGAGCGAGCGGCGTGCGAGGGCAGCGTGTGTCGCCGGTGTCGATAGGGTCGCGCTGGCGGGTGGCGGCCGCGGAGGCGCGCGACTGGCCGGGCGCCGCCGCAGACCCCGACCACCCCAGCCGCCCCCGCCTCAGCCCTCGCCCCTCATATTTGCGCACTGCGCAATCCCGATCAGCTGATTCCCGCCAGGACGAAACGTTATTCGTTTCATGATAATTTTAGCGTACTTTCACTTACCATAGAGTAAAGTTATTTCTATTTCTGTACTCATAGTAGTAATAATTATTTATATTATTTTACTTAAATCTGTTGGAGATACATATTATAAGTGACTGGTAATCTGTAACCATTGGAAGAAACGACGAATTTTGCAGCGTTATTAGATTAAATACATTTATCTCGTACGCCTACAACCTTATCTGGATGTGTAAATTTACAATTTCAGGTCGTTTTTGTTACAATTTTCAGTTCATTAGCCCGACCGCTTTGCTCTACATGAGTCGTCTTAAAACGTTTTACATTAAAAAAAATCGGATGGATAAAACAGTCACCAACAAACTAAGGTATCTAATGAATCACACTATTTTTCGATTTTTATTAACTACTTGTTTGCTTTTGTGTTTGTGAAAAAATAGACGAACAAAAACGGCGATTTTATTAAAATGACTTACTGTAACACTTTAACAACTTCGCACTGTGGGGCGGGCATGCTCGGGACAATACCATGATCACACAAGAGACTGGCGATAAGTGGAAGTAGTTCCGCCATTCGTCTGATGGGTGTTCGTATCGGAGACCTGATTTTAGTATTTTTCCCCTTTCCATCTTTTTCGTACAAGGAAAAGATAGGAAGCGGTGGTTGATATGTCGGGGGATTGGACGCATAGGTAGGGTAAATATTTTTTACCTTTGCGGTCTCTCCTCTGTTGATTAATAGGAGGCAACGCATCAATTGCGGATGTATATCAGCAGCGGTCACTTCGCTATTTTGGTTGGGTGGCAACTTGCTCATTTGTCCCATTGTACTATAAAAAAAACAATAATTTTAACCATTATAAGTAACAAAAAAAACTTTACAGGAAAGATCGGTTGATGTAATAGATAAGAACACAGTTAAAACTAAAAAAAAAAACATGTGTTTGCTTTACACATCTTTTTTAATTATATATTACTAGCTTTCGCCCGCGACTCCGATCGCGTGGAGTTCAAAAAACAAAAGTTAGTAGCCTATGTGTTCTTCCAGACTATCCTTTACATCTATGCCAAATATCATCGAAAGACGTTTAGGCTACAAACTCTAACAAACATCCATCCATCCATCCATCCATCTAAACTTTCGCATTTATAATATTAGTAAGAAGTAAGATAGTAAGATTGTAAAAATTACAGGATCAGTTTTTTTTATAAAATCTAACAAATGCTATTTAATGTCAGAGCCATCTAGCGGTCAATACTATAATATGTTTGTTGAAATCATTGCCATCTAATAAAAGTTTCCACCAGTAAGTCTAGATTTATTTTTCTTTCTATGTTGATAAATAAGATACAGCTTTCGAGCCATTGTAGTATTTTTTGACCTCGAATGAAATAAGATGAAAAATTAGTTAATCATCAAACTTAAACTTTCAACATAGACCATGTTACAATAATATTCTTGTCAATGTTTTTTATCTCGATTAAGAAAAATTTACTTCATATCAAAACTCCCATTCCGACAAATGTATTTCTTAGTTTTATCGCATGGATAAAATGATTTTAACTAAATGATAAAATGAATCGTACTTTGGTTGTTTTGTATATGTTGGCAAAACGTCTGTCAATGGTCTCGCACAAGATGGCGAACCAACTTCCTCTACAATTGACATTGCTTAATACGATATTTAATACATTTAGCCAGATAATGATGTTTTTTGTATGATTTAAATACTTTTTCATAAAATATAATATACTCCATGATTTTGAATCAATATCTTTAGCAAAAAGTTTAATAAGTTCTTTTGTTGATAGGGAAGTAGCTAGAAGTGGGACTTACGCATACCCAGTGGAACCAACTGTCAAAACTTGCCTGTTTGCATTCGGATCGATGTTCGGCCCTTTATTGCGAAGAAGCATTCTACAGGGTTCCGTATCGCGAACTTGGAATTGTATATCTAATTTCACTCAACTGCTTTGGTGTAAACTGAAGTATTTGCGAGAACTAAGGGTAAGTTAAGTGTGCAATTCTTACTAAATAATGTGGCGTGCCTAGGACTCCCTTGGGTTGTAGAACGAACATGGCGTCTGCATGTAAATATTTAAGTGACATCTATCGTTTTGCTAAAAAAAAAACTTTCAATTTGTGAATGCTCTTATAAGTAGGCACTTTATATTTGGCTGTAGCTATACAAGTCACATTTTTTGTTTTTATACAAATTTACTATGAATATTGCGACACCAGCTGTCGAGTTAGTAATATTATGTTACGGAAACAATGTTTTGATTTTTCGTAGTTTAAGTTTGCAATTCACATTAAAAATAGGTTTTGTTCTTATTTGGCATGTTACGAATGATATTCCTGTAAATCTTAGTAAATGTTGGAGGATATTGAAATAATCAATACTTTACCTTTGCTAATACTTGCATGCGGGTTTCGTAGATTTCTCTTAATATCTAAACCTACGGTAAAAACCTGTGGTCTAAACAGTTTCATGTTTTTCAGCCTAAACTGCTTGGATACGAGTATTGGTATCCTTTTTATGGTAAGTGGTACTAGATGTACTTACCTATTATTTAATCATTTACTGAAGCTTTAACTATACCTTTAAAAACATAGTATAAAGCATGGTATACCAAAATGGCTTTATAACACGATTCCTTTCTACTATTACTTCCATAAACCAAGATACCGATCATGATAAATAACAAAATAAAAAGTAGTTCATCAACTTTTGGGAGACAACTTACAGTGATTATTGATTAATTACTAGATATCCTTATTATGTTGAAATCATGCGTCTGTTATACAAAATCATATAAATACCTTTATAATTACAGTAGAATAGATGTAATATTAATGTTTTAGACCTTTAATCAATGATATTGAATTGTTCATAATATACTCTTTCACCTTAAAGTATTGAAATATAGTATGGCTGTGTTTGGTTTATAAACATGCTATAATAATATATTATTGTTATGCCTTGTCATACCAAAATGCCTTTTTTCTTTTATATTCAATATTTCTTTGCTTACTGATTTCTTTTACCTCTGTTCATGGATGTTATTTATACAAATTCCTATGCTGTGAATATGAAGCTTAACACTCCTAGGTACATTATATAAAAGGTGGATTACTATAATGGTGTAAAGTAATTATGTAGATTAACCAGGAGTATAAAAACCCTCACTTTTATTGTGGAAATATGTGAAATAAATACCTTTGTAAAAATTAGAAAGTGATGTAATTAAAAGGGTGATGGAAGCACACCCTGGGCACAATTTTTATACTCTTGATAATTGTAGAGTTTTCATGTATAAATGTAGATTGCTTGTACCAATTACTGTATTACATTTGATGTTTTTGTGTATAAATATATAGATGAACATAGAATATATCCTCTTATTTCTGCAGAAGTATTTTGTAGTATTTATTCTGATTTGAAATTTTATTTTGGCTAAAATCTTGTTGAGTAAGCTCCCAAAGTTTGCTAGATGATTCTGGTGAAATTTCAGACTATGCTAGTCTGTTATTTATGGAAAACTGACATCATGTCCTCACCACAAGTTTAACAAAAACTGCCACTATAGACATTTTTGCAACATTTTATCCTATTATTACATAAATTACTAAATTCACCAAATTTGGCCTAGTAAATGAATGTATTAAATTAAAAGCTTATGATAGAGCAAGTATGAGATTTTATAATCAGAAAAAGTAGATAAACCTTTATTGAATATCATACTTATTGTTTTTGGTACAAGCAATCTAGCATACATCTGCGGTGTAACTTAGCAATTAAGGGCTTGTGGTACTAATAGCCATTGGTTCTGAACAAACATATTGACAATATGTGGATACAATGTTGTTGTTGTTAATTGCAATAGTTGACATACAACATGCATTGCCACTACACAGCATATAGCCATACACCATGGTACATAACTTAGACAAGTAGTGTTATGTAATTAACGGTTGTCGTACTGCATTTCCAGATGCCGCGTACTCGCAGGAAGCACTACGCGACACACTCTAGGTCCCCATCCAGGACCTATGAGGCTAAACGTAGGAGGATTGACGACAGTACACGTGAGGATTCTGGATATAGGAAGCGCAGCCGTAGCAGAGAACGTGACAGGTAGGAATTATTTATACATAGCCAGCTTTAAGTTAAAATTGTTGTTAACTCTAGAATAATCGTTTAATACAATGTATGGACATATATTTGCTTTATCTTAACATACTACTTTATCTGACGGTTTTAGCGTAATTTAAAAAAAAATTAAGATATACAAGATGTACTTGGTAGTACCAAATTAGAAAATGCGCCATCTAGGGTAAATGGGGTGTACTAAAGATTAAACGCCATCTATACATAGTTTGTCGACTGTGCCAAGAAACGCCATCTAGCGGAAAACTAATGTAAATTCTTGTCAGAGTTTATAATGCCTCCACAAGATGGAGCTTCTATACTGAAGTATTTAATTATTTTTTATTTTAATTTAGATGTGATCTTTTTTAATAATTGTTAAAAGATATGAGTGACTCATTTGAATTTTCTACACACCGTGATATTCTCCATAATTTTAATAGCAATTGCATATTTTCCGTTTTAAATTGCTTTTGTGTTGCAATATCCAAGGTACTTTCAAATAGATTAGCGGAATGCTGTAACTGTTAAGTAAGTCCAGTAATGCAGCGATATTACCGCTTTGGTCAACAATTACTGGAATGCAGTCTTATCTATAATTATTGTTCGTAACTTTCTACTGCTTGTTTAAAATTTTATTGCATCATGTCGCATCTGGATTTTATGAGACGTTTATGCAATACGCTCACATCTGTGGCGTTTTAAATCTTCAAGAGCTTCTTTAATATTATATTTCATAAGATACAAAATCACAATGAACCCGTATAAATGACAACAGATGTGCTTTTTTTTTTAGTTTTCGTACGCACATGCACATTTTCTACTTAATAAAAATTTACATTCGTTATTTTTAGTGAGTGTGTTGTTCAAATCCTAAATATTACGGTAAATCTCTTTACTTCCATGTAATAATTTCGTTTTCTTCAATTGTGTAGATTGTAGGTTTAAAATTATATTAAAAAAATGTGAAACCTATCAAAATAATTCATTCATTGTTTTTATGCATAATTTAAATGATTCATTAGTTTAAATCTGTTCATTGCACGTGATTTATTACGTGTCTGAGCTAAAAGTAGCGTGTGGTGTTTACCAAAACATCTGGGCATATGCCAATCTATCTTCATCAACTATGTTTGCATAGAAATGTTGCACGTTTTGCACGGAAATATGTATATACATCTAGCAATTACGTCTTTGTTTGTTATATTTGTGTTTTTAAAATAATCAATTTTACACATCGATAAATACAATAAAAAAATCTAACTATTTGAATTCTAAGTCTTAAGATCAAATGGAAATCATACTATCATACATCATACTTACTAATATTATAAATGCGTTTTGATGAATGGATAGATGGATATTTGTTAGAGTTTGTAGCCTAAATGGCTGAACGGATTTCGATGAAATTTGGCATAGATGTAGAGGATAGTCTGGAAGAACACATAGGCGACTCACTTTTGTTGTTTTTATTTCCACGCGGACGGAGTCTCGGGCAAAATCTAGTGTGTATATTAATTTTTTGCAATTTTTCTGTTAAATATAATATTTGTTTTGACATAATATTTTTTAATTTATGATATGCAATTAATTATTGGTTTCCGAATCCGGGGTTACGTTGATACGAAAAATTTAATAATTAGTTTGTATTAGAATTGTTTCTAAATTTAGTATATTACCATATTACGGTATTCGAATTATTACTGCGGTGTTTGGGCCAAAGGTCACTTGGGCCAGCCTTACCTGATAAATTGAGACATCGCTTCCGTTGTGTTACGTTTTATTATCTAAGAAACCGGATTCAGTATAATTTTATGTATTTCTGCCATCGTCCTAATGTTTTTATGTAATATTTTTTTCTTTTACTAACCTCGATTGTTGTTTCTGTTTTTGTACATGGATTTCGGTTGCATATGTATGCATTTTTTAATTTAAAAGTTTAAAAGAGGTTAAGAGTTCCCGTTTGATAGTGTACTTCCTGCCCTAAATAAATGCTGTGTACAAATTGTTAAATGTTAGTACGAACCGATAACGATATTATAAAAAATGTCAAATCATTATGAATATATTTTTGCAAAATAGATTTATGGATTTTTTAAAAGTAATTCCAACAAATCAGTTCTTCTGTTTAAAATATCTATTGTTGTTTATTTCAAATAACAACAACAATTATGACATTTACATTCTATTTAGTTTCCTTCAATTGGTAAATACCCAAGCGATTCAATAAAACCACATCCCTATATCCCATACTCGGAACAAATTCTTTACGTCATACAAAATAATTATTATTTGAGGTTAATTTAATTGCAACCAATTGAACAATAGGACATAAGGACAGATTTGTAACAAAAATATTACATTTCGGTTTGAAATACGAACGAATACTTATATATTTGGCCACTTTATTTGCTTGTGAACCGACTATTGTAGTATTTTATGCAATGTCTATAAAATGTTCTGTAATACGGCTTAATAAACTTTATAGTTTGTCATATTGTGGTCCCCCAGCCGTGCACGTGGGCATCGGCGTGGGAATGGTTAGTAAAAACTGAATTAGAACAAGCTAGCGTTTATGATAACCAACTGTTTACAAATGTAACACGTCTTATTAGGAGCAATCGGTTAGATCTTACAGACGGTATTAATTCTTTGATTAAGCTTTTAAAAAATCAACGTAAAATCTCCTTGCGTTGGATTCTGTTGTTTAATCTGCCGTTTTTTCATTTATTTCATTGACTGGCTTTTGCCCGCGACTCCGTACGCGTGGAATTAAAAAAAGAAAACTGAGTATCCTATGTGTTGTTCCAGACTATCCTCTACATCTATGCCGAATTTTACAGAGATCCATTCAGCAGTTTGGGCTACAAACTCTAACAAACATCCATCCATCCATCTGAACTTTCGCATTTATAATATTAGTGAGATTTGTAAGATAGTAAGATATTAGTAAGAAGTAAGATTTAATTGTATTGAAATTGTTGAGTAATTAAACAAAAAACGCTTGCCGACCAACCAACTGTTGTAAAATTGCAAATAAGCAAACAAGCCTTTAGTCAAAACATATGTCATTAGCCTTGACATGGATTTTATAGTCAGGTGAAAATAACATTAACACAAATACGTGTTTTTTTTTAGATCAGTGTTCTATTTTAGATTTGTTTAATAAACCTAACGTATTAATTATGTTACTTTCAATTTGACAGCCTTATCTTGTTAATTAACTATACGGTTACAAGAACGTAACTCTGATAGATATTGGAGTTAATTATGAGAGTAGAGTAATTAGGTCAACTGAAGACTTATCGCTGTAAATTAAGATAGGTGATAAATCTAATACTATCTAAGCGGTTTAATCATTTATATAATTTCTATCCCGTAGTTATTCTTCGCTGTCTTAATTTATAAACTAACGTGTATTTTGAAAACTCCTTCGCGTACGTTTCAAGACAGAAGTAAACAGAGATTTACAATCAGTTATTCTTGTCCAAATAAACTGTAAAATCAAACATGTACTTGATGGATAGTCTATCTAATTTTTCTGTAGGCTACAATTTAAATTCAATATTTTAATCTTTTTGTATCTTCTGTATAATAAAATTCTCAATAATAATGAATTTTGACGATATTTACGGTCACGATACGAAAATTGAACAGCTATAAATTACGAAATCATCAACCTATAAATGTATTTGGCGAAAAATGATAAGAAAAAATGTCGACCGTCGATTCATTACGCGGCCGCATCAGCTGACGCAAGATGCCATTGTGATGCATATGGTCGCATCCGTTGATAAATAAGTAATTTTTGTCCGACGCCATATAAACTTATGTATGCATAACGACTGGCCCTTATTAGTCCACTGAGAGAGGTGCCAATCAATTATTGCTTGATTAAGGCGGTGATGCCCCTCGGCCGAGCAAATTGGCATCGCAATGCAACGCACGGCCGGGATCTCGTCGTGGGAACAAATCTATACTGTTACTTACGCACTGCCCCAGGCAAGATAATAACACCGACCCAGATCTCGAAGGCAGTTAGCAGAAAACGCACAGTGACAACGTGCAGTCCACTCGAGCGCGCCTAACGAGGAGTCTGGATTATTTTATCGAGAAATGTATTTGATTCAATCGAGATTGCGTACTTACTGTGTACCCAAATCAAGTGTCACAACACTCGATACCGATCTGCATTCTAGTTTAGCGACCTTTATTATATTAAATCAAATATTTGTAAATTCAGTGACAGTGGTATGCGAGCTTATTCGATCAGATCTGGTTATTTTAATTACTCAAGCAATAAGTTTTAATAATTAGCCAAAAATGGGTTAACATTAAATTCATGCCGTTGTCGGAATAACTTGTTTTTGTACGGTTGAAAATTAAAGTTAATTAATATGATGAATGGTAGACAAAAAGTTCACCTACTTAATGTCTTCATTTGGGTCGTCATAATTGCATATATTTGTTGGAATAGTGTTTTTTTTTGTCTGCTGAATGTTGTGGACTCGAAAACAGATTTTTACGTTAAATTAATCTTAAAACACATTAATAATTACTCTTATGGAGAAATTTTATACCGATTGGGTGGTCTTTTAATGTAATTGGGAAGTCTAGAATATTTTTGATTTTAAGAAAATTTTAACTTGATATGGTTGGCCCCTTCACTGCTATGTAAGGAAATACGTGGTTCAAAATTTTCTTCATCTAAATATAAAAACCTTCTGTAATTTATTTCGCGGCACTTTTGAAAACAAACTTTCCATTACTAATGAACCTGACAATAATTAAATTTTCTTATTACAATTGACAAGAGTTAACGCCAAAAGCTGACAGTCGACTAAAAAATATGATAATTAAGATAAATAAATAAGTAATAATTAACATTTAACTGCAATTAAAAATACAAAATCATGTTTAAAAAAAGTGTTATACAATTTTCACACGTTCAAGTGGTTTCGCAAAACCACTTCCGGCCAAGGGCAAGTTATCTGGCTTCGGTTATTGTTGACCTTATCGAAACCTGTGTTGGTATTTTGGATAAAATTACATTGCGCAGTAATAACATGATTACTTATAGGTATTTATGTTATGCGTTGATCGTCATCGATGTCCGTCACTCATCACGCCTTGGACGTGTTAAAAGACAAAAAGTGGGCAGCGAATTGCCGCAGATCCATTAAGATTACCTTATGGTAAATGAGTGACGGAAATGGTACTTTATATCGACATGAATATCTTTTTTCAATTTCACAAACAAATTTATGATAATAACTTCCCACTTTTGAATATCGGACATCACTGACTACATTGTAATTTTTCGGTTTTCATTTTTTTTTTGTAAAAAAAATAGTAGTAGTTTGTTGTTTTACTAATATTTCTTTTAACCATTCCAAGCTCTAGGCTTGTGCTAGGATATGGTTCACGACAATAATCGAATGGCGGGATTCGAACCCTCGACATCATGATTGGTAGTCCGTACCCCAAACCATTAGGCTATTGGCGCTTTCATTGTGCATGCTATGTGAAACCAATTTTATTGCACGAGATTTGATTATTTTAAAAATCATTATTAGCAAAGTCAATTAACAATATAAAACATAACTCATTTTTACCCTTCGTATATAAGTTAACCGATTGACCGTCTCATAACAATAAAATTATCTAAACTTTGGTATGTGAACCATGTGTCACAAGATTACTCATTATTAGTAACTTAGTAAGCGTTTAGACTAAGTTTTTTATTTATTAAAAATAATGTTACTATTAAGGTTAAATTTACAATAAAATGGGACGAAAAATTAATGGCAATAAACCGTGTCATTTATCAAACGTAAACCCTAATAATAAATCTACATCGGAAGTATATAATAAATTTATCTTCCTTGCAAACAACCGTGAACGGTAATTGCAATTCACAAATCACCTTTGTACACAGTTAAAGTATATACAGGGTGGTTCTTAACGGACATTTATTTGGCTCGTTCGAGAAAAACAATGACCACTCTAAATACATTATTTTGGACGTATGGACAAATATTAGCCGGAAATTGGGATTTTACGTTTTATTCACAAAAACATTAATTGCAATTGAGTTCCTTTAACTTCACAAACCCGTTGATCCGTCTCTTAAAATCATCCTGTATATGTATGTAGTCACAAAGTTGTTAAACCATCGTGTTTAAGAAACCAACAAAGAATACGTTAATGTACGAGTCATGAAGTTTTAAATCTATTTTATTAAATACATACCTAACAATCAACTTGCCCTAACTCATATGTAATTGTCGATGTATCACGTACTATAACATTGTAATAGTGCAGGCGACCGGTCCTACGTGTCAATATGCCTTATTATTTTTCTTTCGCAATATTTGTATGCCAAGGACCTGAGGAAGGTCGGCCGCTAAAACGGTTATCTTTATGTTATCTGGACGAGGCACGTACTGTGCAATTTTGGTTTTCGTCGATTTGGTACTCGCGTCATCGTGTCAAATTTGTTTAGATTGCAACCGTGTTTTATAGCGCAAATTACCTTTGTCTGCATTAAAAATTTGATCATTATTTAAACAAATGTTGAGCCACTTTCATTATATTTGAGAATCTATTTTATTTGACCATTGCTGCAAACTAGTATGGGCATCTCATGCTCTACATACGCTTTTAACGTTGGCACAAAGCAACAGTTTCAAAGTATACCGCTGAGAGGCAGCTTTAAAGTTTTATTGAAGTTTTTGCGTACAGGTGAGAAAATAATGAGTCGGGCATGGGCTAGCGGGGGGCGGGCCGGGGGAGGGGTAGAGAGGCGTCGTTCTTGACACAGTAAAGCTAGGAGTGCAGTAGGTGCAACTTGCGACCCACGCCGAGCTTTTTGCGCGCGCCGCGATCGCTATCCGCAACCGGTTAGGGCTCATAGTTTTAAGCTCTCTGCAATTTAAAGCTAATGAGCTAACATAAGAACTCTTTTATGCGACTTTGTGAGAATGCATTAAATGTTTTGGTATTGATTGCCGACGGACCCGTGAGAATAGAGACCGGCATTCTTGTATCCGCTATTGGTAGTCGCTGGCAGAATAAACCTATAAAAATACTATTAAGCGGTCAGCTGTTTTGCGATTATAGTTCATCCTACCTTTTGGTATGGCGCATATTTCTATGACAGCGGTGTGGTTTTCTTCCTACCTATTTTAGCAACAATTAGATGCGATTATATTTTTAGATTTCACCGCGATTCGTGCTCGAGGAATGGCCGCGGCCGTGATTTATCGCGGTCTAAGGAAATTCGATAAAGATTGCCTTGGCGTAGGAATACCATGGTAGAAGCCATCATTAGACTATTGTTCAGTTCGACACATTCTTTATATATATTTAGATATGTAATAGAAGTAAATTTGTGTCCGCAACTTGCTAACATTATTATGTTGTCACTCACAAAACGGATATAAACATATGTTTATGGTGAAAAACCATATGGTTTTTCCTACTTTATGAAATGAAGAATTGTATTTACATTGTAAAATATCAGTCAGTTTACAAATATGATCTAAAATAGAAAAGTAATGTGAAAAATTCGAATACTCTTTTTATATGATATTCCCAGGATTACCTCAGATAAAAGCAAAAAGCTTGGTCATAACAATTTTAATGTCAGGCGTCGCTTCGATTTATATCCCATATCGGGCTCCGTAGACAGATTAATGAGATGTTGTTTTTTTGTTTAAGCAAAGCCTTATTAGTTTTACGAGTTGTTTGATGTATGCGCGCCGGCAACGCGACAATATATAGTGCAGAACATTATAAAACCCCTCCAACGGACGTGCCGCTAATTTACCTTTCTTAATAGTTGTGATGAAACTCCACTATGGTTATAGCAATCAATACAGCAATGATTACGTCAAGTTTTGGCAAATGGAAATTTTATGCATGATAAAACATTATGTCATGGTCAGTGCTGGCTGGTGGTCTTTACTGACGGGCAAATAAAAGACATTATTTGTCGACAATAATAAAAACCTATTGTAGTATCTTGGGGAGCAAACACGTATAATTGTTAAGAAAGTTATTGACTAATGGTTTTTTTTATGTTACTAGAAACGTGAAAGTTTTGTCTAAAACTAGTTAATCAGTGGTCCATTTCGTCAAGGCGTAAACTACTTTTATACAAACATGACTGATGGCACAGGTCTGCAACCCAGACGAATGACTTTCCGAAATCTTTAAGTCATGATGTGTTGAATATTCGGAAGTCTTTAGGTTTTATTGCTTGAGATTATAAGGTAGCCTCGAGATACATGCAAACTCACATTTGTGCTTCAATAATAAATTTCCTCTTTCCAAAGTCCCTGACCGCTTTGTAACATTAAGTACCATGTGTTAATGTCTGTTATTAGCTCTCAAAGCCGTTCATATTTTGTCACAGTCCAAGGTGATGATCATTATATAAAATTATTTCCTTCTCCTGTTCAAATGCCTTCATATCGAGACTGCGAGGTCATCGATCTCCATATCCTGCCGGCTGAACAATGGAACGTCAGGTCGGCCTTGGCAGCGCCCGGGGTCGCGCCAGCCACGCGGCCGCATCTCGCACACTCGACATTATCTCTACGCATTCATTAAGCTCTTCTATCCTCGCGCTGATTAATGTTTGCTTATAATTTTAACGCCTTTGTAGCTTATAATGTTCAAGCTTTATCTATTGTCCGAATACAGTTATTAATGTCCTAAAACCAGTTCTGTTTATATTGTACAATGTCGACGCTTTGTAATTCCACTTATAAAATTTCGTGGGACGTTTTTCTCTTTAATTGCCGTCATAAGTCAACGTTCACATAAAGCCGATTTTATTCGGTCCGCAGCCGGCGACTCTATCAGGGGAATGAGCACATGCTGTAGAAACAGCGACCGTTTAGTGAGATCTCCGCTGTAATGACGTATGGAGGTTGAAAGCCTCGTTTTTTATAGTAGGGGTACCGGACGGCGGCTGGCATAGAAAGAAAATTATCTCGAAACGATGTCGCATACTTGTAATAATGTGGTTTTAAATTGGTAAATCTTCTACGCTTAAATAAATGTCGTCGATCGGGCACATGCTCCTAATTATAGTTCGCATTTCGTTGCCAAAATGATTATTTCTATTTGGAAACTAAGAAGAGAACAGATATGTTGAATGTATTATTGCTAAGCTCTTGCGCAGTATCTATATGTGACCGGAGTGTAGCGCTGTTGTTAGGTATGTGCGAGTATTTATGATCCGCTGGTTCCAATAAATCAGTCGTCTCGCGGCCCTACTTGGGCAGCATTTAAATCATTGTATCGATAACCGGCGCATGGCACACAGGCGCACTCTATCATGTCAAACGCAAATGATTAATTGTTATCGATTATAACGCACAACTGATGACTGCATATAACTTAATTTGTTAGTGAAAACACTTCCTAAACTTAAATAACTTTACTGGGGTTGAAGGAATCAACTTTACTATCTCATTCGAACACGTAGCGCATGTTTCAAAGCTTTTGATTATATGAATACAACGTTATCCATTTCACAAGGCACCGTTTGACGGACGCACAGCGTCGGTCTCGGTTTGAACAATGGCTCGATTGTCAGCTCCTCGGAAATCGAACATCGCGGTGACATTCGACACGGCCGCCATGATTTTATATTGAAAACTACGACTTAAACCTAACCACTATTACTGAGTATTACCCGATTTAATGCAAGTTTAACTTTTACCTGCTATTATTAAAAATGCTTACGTACGTGCGTGATCTTAATGACTAATAACAGTTATGTAATCTATTTACAAATCATTAGCTTATATCGATCCGGAAAAAAAGAAATAGGGAAACAATGCAATCAGTCGTGAGTTACAGACGTAACATATATACAAATGTTTATTTACATGTGTACTTTTATAGTAAACTTGCTGCATTGTTTGTCAATAACTATTTTGCTCACATTTACATTTACAAATGATGTTGCTTTTACTTAAAATTATAGAAGGAAAGATTTTATCATAAAATATTTTTTTAAGATTTAAAGTAAAATACAGCACTACTAATATTGATATTAGACGAACCATACTCTGCCTGATCTCATTACGGTGACATAATGGTTGAGCGGTGTATGTCAACATCTTGTCGATCTTACACAACACTCGTAAATCAGAGCTGTTACACTGCTGCTTGTTACGTTTACGTTTCACGTAATTATTTATGATATATTATCCGTATTTGATTCCTGTCCACTAACGAATTTGTAGAAAAATCGTAAGAAATTAGATGTTTGCTTTAAACCCGATGTTTAAAATATCTTAAAGTTCCAAATACAGTAAAAAGCTAAGGTCGTTGTGTCTTTACTACTGCCGTGACATTTACTGTCAAAGCAACATCTTATTTAAAGTTTTTAGCAAAACCGGTCTAAGCATTGTTTCGACACAGCAGCATATTATTGTAGTGTATTTGTGGTACACAAGAAAAAATTAAGTTTCAATTATCCAAGTATTGAATATCGATTAGTAATTTGGTGGCTTTCCATGTAATTGTAAGCCGAAGATAAATGAAGGTAGGCGAATAAATAAGTGCGGAAAGTATTAGGGGTTCGTAGCTTGAAATGTAAATTATAATTTTATTTTGGTAATAACTATGTTTGCTATTGTACTAGATGTCATTTTAAAACGACATAATCCTGGAGATAAAGCTATTCGACGTCTTGTGGGCTTCGAGCCGTTATAGTCGCGTTTAGGCGAAGACAGGAGTGCAGTGCGAGCCGGTGCGGGATCGATTAGTGAACCGGTCCCAGTGCCCAGTGCATTGACTCCCGTGACCGCTGGCTTCGCCTGCTCTTGCTATGCGAATTGCACACGCTACCGAGAAGACGCCCTTACCCCTCCACTATGCCTCCTCTGCGCCCTCTACAGACCTTCGTAAAATACCTTAGAGGGCTCAGGCGATTGATCAATTTTGTACAAACCGTATTGTTCTTTTGTTAAATCTTTGATATCCTAGATTTAATTTGATGATGCTATCAAACCATTAAGAGTGTCTAATAATTTGTTTAGGGGACTTCCCTTTCGTTGTCAAAAATGACAATAAAAACACGATACACAAAGCGTGAGTTAACTAACAACTGTAAAACGAAAAACCATAACATCCGGAATATAGAGAATCCGGTGAGTGTTGCCGGTATTTAGCGATCCCACGTGCAGTCTATTAAGATTGTAAATATATCAACTACTGCAACACAAAGCTTTTAGCACTGAGCTTAAGCAAAGATGGGAAGTTTACGAACAACCATAACGTTTTGCAGAAATGTATCGCATTAGTTTCTCCCCGTTAGTGGCACTTGCACTGGCAACTTCCATTGCAGCCGCGGCCCGTTCTTGTATAATTGGTTGCAGGTGCGCCGTGCAGTCTCGCAGGCCACGTTTGTAGGAAAATTTATATTTTTTACCTTTTTAAGAAGCTCTACCACTTCCATTTTAAAGATAGGAATCTTGAAGTGCAAGGCGGAACAGATACTTTCTTAACAGGTCGTACCAGGAATTAGTTTTTATAGTCTTTAACGATATTTGTTTTGAAGCAATTTTGAACCGTGGTTTCTTTCATAAGGGTTATTGTAGTGTGATTTACTGTACAAAACTCAATGTAAAGTTTTCCTGTATGAAAACATTACGTAAATATGCCTATCGTACTTGCAACAATAATACATTAACCGACGTATTATTCCTACAGTCTAATTAAGGACAAGTGGGCACAAACAGGATAATGTTGTAAGTGATAATTTTATAAGTAATGTACGTCGGAAACTGTTAATGCTGTCAACTGTAAACAGACAGTCGTCGTCTGATGATTAAACATGATAAAGATGTCTGTACCTCAGACAGGGTTGTTAAATAATATAGTATGCAACATTGTTATTTAATACAACATAACATGTATCACGAAATAAGTTCAGTAAACTAATAAAGTCGTGGCAAAGTGTAATGTTTTTATCAAAATTTGGTGTTTTCTAAAGTTTGTAAAAGTCAAGCAACCATAACACGGACAAGGTTGTTTCAATAATTAGAACTTTATAGTATGTAAAAGGACTTTGTCACCTAGTAGCCCTAGATTAAATGCTCTAAGGTCCAGGAGCGAATACGAAGGGAGTGCAGGGCGCGGGCGTTGAACTGCGCGTGGGTCGGGGGTCAGCGTCGCGACACGCGGCCATTAGCGCGTACGTGCGCCCGCGCAGCACGACGCAACGCGTACACCAGAATTACTCACAAACTGCGTACTTGTTGTTACCTACCTCACAGACTCTGTAATGAACGTTGCTTCCTACTAGCTTCTACTTTAGCGTCCTTTGTTATACAAGCTATAATAACCTACTGTTGTTGCCGTGAACAAAGACGTCTTATATTGATTTTGTACCAACATAATGTGTGCTTATAATGAGCTGATCTCATAATAGCATTATTGTTCCATGTCCTATGAGAGTTTAGGTCGAATTGCGGACGATGGGTATCAACGAGTTTTTTGTCAAGTTGCTCGTACCTGTAGCTTTGTCCTGTGTATTTTATGATAGACGTGTTTTGCAATGACTACCATTGGATTATCACCTATACACAGAATACATATAACATCTTTTATGTATCTTACCTTATAAACATCGTATTATAATTATTCAAAAGAATTCGCGCGACAACCATGTTATGTGAATTTCATTTGCTTGTTTTAAAGGTCACTACAAAAGGATACGATGAGGGTTTGTTATTGCTCATGGTAGCTTTATATGCGCCATCTGATATATTTTTTTATAATAATGAAAGTAACGGTTTAACAAATCAGATATTGCAACTTTGTAGGCATTTTAAAGTTGTAAATGTCCCAAAATGGCGCGGGGTGATAATTTACAACAAACAATAAGTTCTCCGGCATATTTATTATACTAGTTATTATCGATGTTCCCGCTTTTAGTAATCATTCGTCATTTCTTTGTTGTGAAGGGTATTATCGATACAAAAGATGCCACGTACCATCAGGGTCACACGTTTGTTTGAGATCTTCAGCATTTTCCATGCAACCGCAAATATATTTTATTATTTCTTCCACGTATGATGTGCTGAACGTATTTACATGTAATTATTGAGTTCAAACAGCAATAAGTTTTGTTTGCAACAGTGTTCCGAGAATCCGCGGAGATTAAAGATGTATGAGGAAGTGAGAGATGTAACATGAAACACGTAGGCATAATGCAACGCGGCTCGCATTACAACTTGTGGTTTTGTTTGTTTGGTCGGTGTCCAGCGCCAGTTCGCCAGCAACGCCGTGTGCGTGTGTTTATGAATTTAGTCAGCCTTTGTCTAACACGAGTAATTACATGTGCTCTGATAGACACAACTGCTTATTATGCCTACAAGAAATTAGCCACAGAGAAATCATACCGAATGAAATATATTTTATAATTCGAAAACTATTAATAAATGTTAAATTTTTTATTTTCATTAAAGCTGAGGCATATGCAATTTAGTTTCTTTAAAAGCTTACTAGCGAACATGAAGCAATTAGTTTGCTAATTTAAAGAAGCCCACATACTAATCCTCGCCCTCGTACCTCGATTATAGTTCTATTAATCTGGTTCGAATCTGTACCACGCATCGGATCTGTATGAGTCAATTGAGAAAGTAAACCGTCGCGCATTGTTCCGAGTGGATGCGCGTCGCGACGCCGCGGGGGGCGGGGGCGGCGGGTACACCAGCTCTCTACTCATTACTCATCGTCACTCTTACGACTCTTGTCTTCGTTAGTATACAACTGGACGACGCTCATGCGACATCCGTAGTTTACAAAATTAATTACATCTTTCAGGAGTACTTAAACGTAGTAGCAGCGTAACATTAAGAATTCAACGCTTGTTTGACTAATACATCCAAATTAAAAAAAAAAACTTAGAAACCGTCCGAGCTTATTGCCTTAACATTGCATGACCTTCGTTCTTTGAAAGCTTTTATTTATAAAATTCAACATATAGATCCACTCCCTTTTTTAATTTTTTGTGCTTTCATCATATGGGCCCTGTACACATGAGTGGGCCGTGCCTGTGCGTATCGGTTCACGCTCATTGAACCTCCATTTGAGCGTACTCACAACCGACCGATGCCTACAACGTGTATTTTAAAATGATATAAAAATACTTAAACTGGTAAATTATTTTCTTATTTTAATAAGAATATACAGGTGTATATGAAGGCAAATAGGCACATGGCCGTAACCCAAATGCGACCACCTGCAGCGGCGAATGCGACGTGTTTACTTTTACTGATACGTATACGTGATTGTTCTTTGCGTACCACGACGCCGTCTGGTCTCGTAGAAAGTATCAAAACGCGTGCAAGAACGCCAATTATAACGATTGTAACGTAGCATATCGTTGTTTGATGAGCTAAAATTGATATTGCGTATTCTCACGCATAGCGACCGCCTTTTATGCAGACCTGGAAGGCGTTACATCTTACATCTTTAATCTCACCGCGTCTGCAATCTATAATTCTCGACATAATCATATAGTTTATAATACATTCATGGTTACATTTTACAGTAATTTCGAGTACATTTTATTGACCTACTTCCCAAAAGAAGGAGGTACTCAATTCGTCTGTATGTTTTTTTTTGATAGCTGCTTTAAAAATGCGATGTAGTTCTTATACACTATCAAAGTTGAAAAACCAAATCGTTAAAACCGAGTACACAAGGGCTTTATTTCAAAACCAGGACTATTGTCATTATAATGTTTGTTTACACTCTCTCATTTTAACTATCATTGCGGTTCATATGTGATTTCTAAAGTTGACATTTCATTGGAAAAATGTAAACACACAACATAAAATTTAAGGAAAGGTTGTTAAATAATTTTACAACTTTTCGATATTACAAACAAACCTTCCAACACTAATGACTGTCGTAATGTGTTCCGAAAATATGACCTCGATTATTCATTCGGCAAGTCATTTGACACGACATAGTTTCATGAATTCGTAGCACTTTGGCAAATTCTACGCCCGAAATGTAAAAGCATAACACTAAACTTATAGTACTCAAAAGTGATATTATAAATCTAAATCGAAAATCAATATTTTATAATCGCTATTAAAAATAAAATATCTAAACCCAGAAATAGAAACTTGTTTGTATCTTTTTAACTTGCATAAATATAAATAAACGTCTCGATTGAACTTTAAAAGTAACGTTACAAAAAGATCCTTCAAACTTTCAATTTGCTTGAACTGTGTAAGCAAAAGCGAACAAAAGCATGTACAATAAAATTACAAAAGTATATGTTGTGAATACCGTTTTCCTTGCTTTAAAATGTTTATTACTTATTACTGCCTTTCTCTGTCAAAATTACAAAGCGTATCATAATTTTTACTTTCGCTATTACTATGTCAATCAAATTGGATAAGAAATTTATAATTAGGAGAGACTAATTGGCGTAATTTGGAGATTTCTTCGAGAGGCGCTTCTTAATTAGCTGCTTCGTGCCTTTGTTTATAGAGCGAGTACGCAAACTTGAAAGTTTATACATTTTCACGTTAAGTATTAAATGTATTTTTAAAATTTGTATTTTAAATACGGACCAGCAGCCTGTCATGAATAATAAAATATTTACTTTCCGGTTCATTGGCTGCATAATTTACCACAATCTAAAGCTAAGGCGTCTTTAATGCTGTTAATGAGATGCGTCACCGAAGGCTGGTTCGACGTGTCAGAATAAAAGAATTCCCTATAATTGAAATCCTAGTACGGTTAAATGCGTAGTCATTTATAGATGAGACTTCGAGCCGTATAATGATTTATCGTTAATAATTAAAAATGGTTTAAAAAATAAAATAAAATTTGGAGCACTTCTTTGTTTTAAGTTCGCAAACAAGTTTATTACTCATAAATAGAACAAGCAAGCTCCGATACCTGGTAACACTGATACTCGATCTGCCGGGTACTAAGAAACCAGTCGTGGCGCAGTGGGCGGCTGCGCTAAGTGAAAGCTGGTAAGGGCGGGCCGCGGCTTATATCTGCTTATTGAGCATTCATTAATTACTCTCGATTTCAAGAAATCATCGCACTATTGACGCATTATACCTTTAATTGGCGTTTTGTCTCTTTTAGTGTCGACGGAAGGAAATATAACGCATGGGTTTACCTACCATGACTAGTTCACTCATTTAGGTTTTTTTATAATCAACTGGAAAGTTACGTTTTAAGAATAAGCTGTGTCATATTTATGTATACTACAATCGCTTTGTTTTCCCTAGTAAATATTGATTTTTCCTTATTCCTATTTATTTCTAAAGGTTTTGAAGATATTGTGGATTATCTGGCAACGTTGATTTATTTAAATTTTCGCCTCTGAACTTAAACCCCGCTACAGACGTTCGGTTCCAAACATAATTAGTATCAAATTAATTTTCAGTTCTAAATTGAGCAATTGTTTTTACATTTTGTTTTTAACGGTCATATTTCAGAATATGTTACGCGCACAGTAACCGTCTCGCAAGAGCGCCTCATTGTATTCATATGAGCACTAATCGAAAATAAAATATGCACATATTCACGGCTTCATACATTCAATTAGCCACAGTGTAGTGTAGGTGAAGTCCGTTAGGTTTTTTGCTGTAATGTTTTGCGAATTAATATCTGTTAAGCAAGCGGTGTCTTTAACCAAATGCCAGGTGCTATTAACCCATGCGGCGAACGGCGACGTGCTTACAAAATCTACCTCGTGCTTGTATTATTTACGCTACTATTAACCGCCCTTGTGCAATGTTACGTTATTTTAAATATTCCGCTATGTTTTCATAATACTAAGATGAAATGGAAGAACCAAAGATACCCTTATTTGGTTTAACTTTTAATTTAAGATGTATATAGACAATAATAAAACGAATTAACCTTAAATGTGTAATTCATCTTATGAGATCATCTCTATAATTTCGATTTCTATAAACCTTGATTGTATCCATCCTTTGTTCGTTTGCGATATTTACTAGCTAAATAAACAGTTTATCCGTGATCGGATAGTTTCGATTTTATGTTGTAACTTTACAATGGAGCATTATTTTTATATGGAGGCTATTTGGAGGGATGAACAAGCTTAATGCAGTGCATGAAAAATTTTATAGTCGTATTCCTCGCGTTTATTTATGTTCCCGTAGTCTGTTCGATGTTTACGTATCGTTTCGAGGAACATGGAACAATGTCGCATTGTACGCCGCGCCGCGTAGGCCGACCGTCTACAACACTTGGATGTGGGTCATACAAATGTTACAATAATTAATTGGCAGTATTGTCCCACTGGCCGAATGTCGCTTCTCAGTAATGAAGTCTTTCGCTCATTGCTCGCCCACACTGATGTTTTCTCTTTGCTCTGCCTATGTCCCATTGAATTGTCGACACAATAGAATGTCTTCGATTTAACACGATCAAAGATTGTAGAACTATGTAGAAACGAAAAGTTATAATGATATTTTATTTCCAGTTTATCACTTTACTGTGGTAAACATGCTCGTCATTAAAGAAAATAATTATGACGTAAATATGAAACGACTTATGAATTGCAACTTATTATTTTAGTTGCACACATTTCACTTCTCACTTTCGAATAAACAGTAAATAGAATATTTACGAAGTTATTGCTTGTGAACCAAAAGTTATTTTAAATAGCTTTCCAGTTTAAAAAAACACAGTAACAAACAAAAGAAAAATGTATTACTATTAGATATAAACAAAATGTAAATGTATGCTTTGGAAGAACGGGACATTCTGAAACTATAATTATTTTACTTACAAGTATGTCCCAGCAACGGATACCTACTTGTAGAAATAATGTGTGATTTCAAGTAATAAAAATGTATTTTTTATTACTATTGGTTTTATTATTGATTTTTAGTAATTACTTTACAAAAGTTGTTGCCATGAAAGACTACGTACCTTTTGCTTGTCACCTTTACTTTCGAAACTACTGACCGCAACGACGCAATGTCTCGGTAAATTGCTTTATCTAAAGCGTTCATCTCAAGCGAATAATGAGCTATCATTGCTGTTTGCCCTTTGTTTAAACAAAACCAGTTTTCAAATTCGTGAATTTAATGATGATAGTGATATGATTTATGTTCGACCAAAAACCAGTAATGTACGTTTTAAAAGTTTCAGTTAATTCTCATTTTAAAACTGAACTAAGGGAATTTGGTAACGAATTCCTTTTCACCCAACTTTGTACCATAATGGACAGAATTATAAATGACTGGTGTACTATACTTTAGTACCGCTAATACCGTTGCTTATAATTTAGATTTTTTACGAGCACTCGCGGCGAGACAAAAGATGAATACCGGTCGTGTAATGAGTCCGAGTGGTGCTTCACATGTAGGTAACGTGATCACCGAAATGTGGGTAATAAGAGCAAGTGTGAACTTAGACCGGTACAGTTAGCTCGCCTCGAGTCCTGACTCACCGACATCGACACAACGTCTCGCGTTGAGACTTTCGGCATCACTTGTCTTTGTGTACATAACCGCTATTCACGTTAATCAAGACGTCTCTCTTCACACAATGAACAAACTTTTCTATAGCAAACATTGTATTATTGTTTGTCTTTTCATAATGAATGATAGCTTGTACCTTTTATTATAGAGAATTGTGTTACGTTTTCTATGCCTTAAAGCTGTGAAATTAGATATTGAAAAGCCAATTATTTTATATCCAAGTGTGTTGTAAACTAAAGATTGAATTGTAGCTTCTGTCATTTAGATTAAATATAAAGCATTACGTAATTTGTAATGGGATACGCCTAATTTAAGCCCATCTGTATGGATCGATTGATTCGTATTACGTTATTAGAATGTGAAGTTCGCGTTGCGAATGTGGTTGCCTTATCGAAGCGATGACTCGTCGCAGATCCACACGTGCTCGCGACTCATGCACTCAGGAAGTTGCGAGGCGAAACTTGGGCACGTTTTAGTATTATAGATAACCCTTTGTTCCGACTTGTTGCGTTGTGTTGCGTACTCAGACATAACTCGACCGTTTTATGTCCGCCACACGCTTTGCATACGCGCTATCTCGATATTAGCATCTTAATATGACACTATACACATAATCTATTCAAATTATTGCCGTTACTAGTACTTAATTTATTTAACATGACAAATAAAGGCAAATCGGGACAACTCTCAGACGATTATGCTAATATCACACAACTGTTTCCATTTTGGTCAAAAATAAATTCTGTATGTGGCCGTTAGTACGCAAAGTGCACTGATGCCAGGTTACATTAGGCTCGGAACACGATTACGGAAGACCGATAGTTATCGACGTGGTTTTTGTTCAAGGTCAAATGTTGTGAATTCCCATCGTCAAATGTTGATAGAACCTTGTGCTTATGATAGCGGCTATCTTAAAGAAAATTATGATGGGAAATGACATCATGTAATTTTCGGGTTGGTTTTTTGGGAGTGTTATCAATTGCATCGATTTCAATCTTATTCTAAACCAAGTTTATTTAAACGTGGTTTATAATTATTTAATTAAAAACATCTTTTCATGAATCAATAAATCACAAGAGTACAGTTTTTTTGACACGAAGATTAGGTCGTCTTCTAAGTGCGAAATGTTAAGTGCACTTGACGCTCGGTCACCTTAAAACCCCGTATAACTGAAGGACTCTTGATGCCTCGCGGAACATGATAAAAATATGTATTACAACTCCTTTCGCCCACATTTGCCAACAAAGGCGTCGTAGTCTGCAATACTGCAATGTTTTGGCGGTGCGGTCGCGGAAGTGTTGAGGCAATACGCGCCCCTTGTAATACCGGTACGCATTTAACTTTTAAAACGATTAAAGTCATGACTTATGTGGAATTGTAATAGCTACTAAGGCTCGTTCGTTTAATGATACGTGGTTCACCTTAGAGGCACGATGTTTTTTGTTATAAAAGCTGTACTTACCGCTCTTAGTTATTAAATAAATATTGTATGGAATTATTTTAGTTGTTTTCAATTTTTATCAATTCCAAATGGGAAAATTAATTCTCTTTCTCCCATGTTGTTAATCCTCAGGTGAAATAAGGTAGTTTTTTTTCAACACGATGTACGTAAATCTTGATCACTTTTGTTTTCGAAGGTGTACGACGCTTACGGCCTTGATTGCTATCCACCTACCCGTCTGCACTCAGTAAGACGCGGCCACATTTCCCTTTTATCAAAACAAATATTAATGAGCGAAAGTCGCCTCGCGAGCTCCAACCATACCTCTATCGGTGTACGTACTCAAAAATTAAGGCGCGATGAGTGAATAATGCCAATCGTTTAACCTTCTTTAACGTTTCCGAGTTTGATGCCACGCTAGCAGTTCCTTGTTTGAATTTTTTTAAAGATAATCAGCGCCGGATATTTCGGAAGTGTGAGCTTAAAAGTTACACGACTTTATTTTAATATCGATTTTTAACTATATTATTGTTAAAATCTCATGCTAAGGTAGACCGTCAGTCACTGACTAGAACTGTTAATATTTTAAAGGAAAAGTACTTGGTGTCGGTGGGCGTTCCATTAGTGAAAAGGCGGGTTATTGACGAACAGAAATTTTCTTTATCGAGTGCGGCCACCCACACCACAAGTTTTACATATCAATACAATTGCAATCTCCTTTCTAATCGCTCATCATAAGTATGACAGCGACCCCGAATATAAATTATGGGAACGAGCATTTTTGTGTATGAAGGATGACGCGTCGCTCGCGTTGCGGACACCTACGCGCTGTTTCCACGAAACCAACTGTACCGCTGTACCGCCGGGCACAGACCACTTTCTGCCCCAATTACCCACACTCGTTTAATAAAGGAGAGCCTGTATTGGGAAAAGCCTGTTTGCCAGCGCACTTAAAGATCCAATAAACCCGGTCGGCGCCCTTGTTACCACCATCTCTTGCACCAAACATCTATTAAACCACAATATTATGGTCTTTTTATATGGTTCCTAAAGTTCCATAATAGGTAAATTCGCTGATACTAAACTGAATTGCATTTCAAGAGTTGTAAACCTAATTATTTGTTTTACGAGTGAAATCGCAAATATATAAATTTTTAAACGCCGAATAAAAAGGCATCTCTGTCGTCCCACTTGTCAGGGATCGAAGAACCTTGGAATGTCTGCGCTTTTTTGATTCCTTTGTAATTAGTGTTGGACATGACTGACAGAAGAAACTTGACGCGCACCTACATAACTCTCAGCCTTAGTGTATTCGAGTTATTTTATCATCAATGTTCGTTTTTTAAAACGACTGAACGAAACCAGTTACGTGGTTTTTGCTATTTTATTTAGCAAACCGACGTAATTATTGTGAAACACGTCGTTTTTGATGTTTTTTTTGCTCATTTTGTGCTGGCACTTTGTCTGGATCGGAGGCAACACTAGTGAGTCACAAACTCGTACAGGATCTTTGTTGTGCTTCCGAGAAGCAGCAACAACGGTCACGTCTTTGTGGGAAAAGACTTTTTTAATGCAGGTCGATGGACAAGCAACTCTCCCCCACCTCACGTACCTCCTCACCACAATACGTATACAAATCATTTGAATAATTGTAAGTATATATCTTTATCATTAAAATATCTGAATTTCTATAAAGTACATGAAATATGAGTTATTTATCACTCAAAATCTGCATACACTTTCGAATTTTTAAAATAATTTTTCATTCGATTGTTAAAAAAATAAACATCGTTAAGTGAGTGTCAATCATAATTTTGTGCATAGCGGTTACGGGTGTCATATCTGATATATCTTGTAAGGTCCCATTCATTATTTGTACAACAGATTAACGACCGCGAATGATTTTATGTTTATTTACATTAATTTTATAAGTGAAGGTCATTTCTTGTTTGTGTACAACGAAAAGGTTGATATGGAGACATTATCCGTTAACTTCCTCGTCACTTTTTATGTTTCCTTTTAAAAGAGATTTTCACATATTATAGTTATTTATGTTTTGAAGGCGGATCATTAAAATTATGTTAATAATTGTCGTTGAGTATTGAATGTGAAAGTTGTCTAATTATGTCTCCAAAAAAGTATCCCTTAAGGAATTATTAGAAAATATCATTTTTATTTTGTTTACGTTAAAACATACTTTGTTTTTGAAATACAAATATGCTGGTGCACAGTTTTCTGTAACTCATTGCCAGTTCTGAAACTTTAAAAAACTTCTACTCGTTTATCGAAACAACTTTTAATTAGCTACGATAGGGTTGGTTTGAGAAAAGTTTTTAGTCTTATGTAACGCGAAATGAGATTAAATTTTGCTACTGCACTTAGCAGTACGAAGTTTTAACGTATACGTAAAATTATACTCAAAATATATGAACGCTTAAAGCACTTTTAAAGTTAAGTAATTAATGTGCACTTGTTGAAATTAAATTCCTTAAAATCATTGCTACGTCCTGGTAAGCAACGACTACGTCAGTTTTTATTTTTAACGTCATCATTTCGAGTATAAGATCCTCTAAGTATTTTACAATTTGTACTATATTCTAGGTCATTATATTGTATTAGAAATTCTTATGGATGTAAAAAGTCAATTAGTCAAGGACCATCATATTTAAACATAAACTTTTATGTCAGTAATTTGGTCGCTGGAGTTGTATTTTATAGCTTTTTAATCAAGTTTTCTTTAAAAATGGATAGAACTCCATAAAGGCAATATTTTAATAGCTGTGGCACGTTATTTATTCATGTTACGCTTGCTTTCTGTTTAATAATATATGATATTCTTACTATCGATGGAAAGCAATTAGATGCCTTCGAATAAATTAGCCGTTAGTGTTCGTTAACCTCATCAATTTTAGAACCGCAATAAAAACCATTACAACTACAGCAATTAGATACCTTTCTAAACATGACTCATTAAGAGTGGCATGTAAAAAAAGTGGAATAATTTACCCTAATTGACGTATTACTTCCCGAATCAGGGCAGTTGCCGAGAATCGAGAATCATCGATGGACTAGATGACGAATCAATCGAGAGTAATGTTCGGTTGTGCGTTGTCGGTGCTTGACCGATTCTGACCTCGGTGATTAATGAGCACCGTTAGTGCTAACTCACTAATGTTAACTTTTGAAACATTGCCCGCGTCCGCCTCCTGCTAATGTACTGCTATTACCTCGGAACTTGCGCTGTCCATCACGCAAGCAACTTCGTCATAGGTTCAATTGTCCATTTGTATCCTCCGGAATAAGCATTCAATACTTATTTGATTAACTGATTACACTGATCCTATCGGAAACTAACCTAGAATGTTATATAGAACATTGTCTCCTTCCAAGGCGACATTATTTTGAATAAGTCAAACTAACATTTGGTTATATTGTCTGTCTGCATGAAAAAATCCTATCTATTTATTCTACGTACGAACACGGAACTAAATTAGACTGCAAAAAATATTTTTTTATCTATCTTTTGATGGACAAGCGTTTACAAAAGCGAAGCTCTGAATCTCAAAATTCCAGGAAGTCCATGTACGGCTGCTATTTTGATGGATTGTTTAGATTGTGTTTGACTCGCGCTGACCCGATCAGCTCCGACCACCTTTTACGGTGGCGGCTTAATTTTACGTTAGTAAGCGATCACTTTGTGGTCACGAACAACTATAATTCAGTGTACTGTGATCGTGTGTCTGTACATAACCTAACGAGCTTGTTCTACTCATCATCATTTTGAAATTAATAGGGTTTTTTCATATTGGTCTGATTCAATCCCTACAATCAATCGGTTCAACAGTTTTAATGCGATAAGCAAAATTTAAAGGTTTTATACAAATCATTTCAAATATTTGTATGTTATTACATAAATCAGTAACATGAAAATTGTGGTAATTCTAATAAACTTCTACAACAACACTGGTAGAAATCCATAAAAATACACAATTGTAAAGTCTCAAAGTAAATTACTGGTTATATCAAGCTCAGGATAGTTGTAACAAAATAACAGAACACGATTCCATTGTTAAACCAAGCTATGAATCCTC
Organism: Papilio protenor; assembly: GCA_029286645.1. NCBI lineage: Eukaryota > Metazoa > Arthropoda > Insecta > Lepidoptera > Papilionidae > Papilio > Papilio protenor. The sequence goes on along the minus strand of JAGSMZ010000004.1, from coordinate 7,056,063 downwards.
GATTATCACAGGCCAGTTCTCAAGCATTGTTTTCCAAAAACTCGAACGATCTGCCCGCTCCGATGATTAAGCGGTCTCGTCCGTCGACCGATTTTTCTTTCGTTAGTCTCAGCGGCCTAGTAAATGAACCATTTGGGTCATTGGACCTCGCCGTTCGCCGCCTCCGGTGTCATTATTTTTTTGCTGCCGTTTTCTTGCCGGCAATTGTATTGGCTGACAAAGCTAGGGTTGCCGACAAAAAATGTGAGTTTTAATAAAAATAGGATTAACACCGTTAAAATTGACGACATAACTTTTTAACCATTTAACTTAAATTAGTCTCTAAAGTACTAATAATTTTCTCTTGAAAAATGGCAATTGTTACTGTACTATATCCTCTTAATGCAGAAATGATTGTCTGAGAATTTGTTTGAGGATGAAGTATGTATTTAGTGCGGTACGGAGCTAACGGTCCTAAGGACGACGATGAGTTATTCACTGACAATGCCTTTCGGCAACATCTTTCTAGGTCACAGGGTCTCTCAACTTGGCGAGTCATTCGTATGCCTCTGAACTCCCGTTTGTTATTAATTAGTCTCATTTACTGGATCTGTAATATGTATATTTTTCGATCGAATACAATTGATTACTTGGCTAATATCAATCAAAAGATACCAGTGAAGCGCATATAGCAATATGTTTTGGCAATTGCACTTTAATACATACACATAATATGTGTAAGTAATTGGCATATTATGCCAATTGTGTTCAATGTGTACACTCAACCTGGACTCTCCAATTCAATGTCGACCCGCTCTATCTCTCCCCTAGTCTTCTTATTGATCTACACATTTTATAAGGTCATTGTGAACTATTTACATCGTGGGTAAGAGATCATGCAAGCGTGTCGTAGCCTCAAAGCTGGAGCCTATGGAATCATGTGAGCGAATAATCGTCGGCAGTGACACACATCACGGTCCTGTACGTGCCGATCTCGTCTCGGACATAAATAAATATTAATCCAGGCGTTAAATAATATCGTCCGCATGTTTGCTCACATCTAGCGCCGCTTAGACCTTTGGGTTAAACAAACGGCTACACTAATCACGGACTAAGTCAATTTATATTGTTTGTGTATTTGTTTTCACGCGTCGTAATTGGACAGAAAAACTTTTGAAAGCCGTCAAATGAAATGTAATTTTACTTAATTCGGTAACATGCAATTACATTAAATTAGTATTAAAACAACAAAATGTCATACCTTAAATAAGAGCTGAGTAAACTCCAATGAAAAGTAATTAAAAATTGCTTTTCGAATACTGCAACATTCAAAGTTGGGAATGTAGCATGTTTATGTGCAGTAAACACCATACCGTAGCTAGTAGCCGCACAGAAAGCCACTATCCTTTTATGGTCAGTTACTGCCATGGGGTAATGGAACTTTTATAGTGCACTATGCAGTGTTTACACTTAACATATGAATGTCTAATAAACACAGATATATGAAAACATGTGTGATTTTAGGTATATTTTGGACTCTACTACATTGCTTCTTATCGATGTCTTAATAACGTATATCTATCTATAAACTCATTGTATTAATTTAAAATATGATATTATTTTAACCAGACAATAAATGCAAAACGATTAGACAATGATCTATACCGTCTATGTCTTGCCATTAGTACTGTCTGTTCGTTTGTGTTGATGTCTTTCTATAGCATGACAAGCCTATCAATTGATAATACTCTTATTATATTCCGATTTGTGAAGTTGTTCAATTTTATTTAAGTAATTCAATAAGCACATAAATAATATCCTGTGTTAGTTAAATAGATGGCATAAAAATGTTAAATCAAGCTGAAAGTTTAAAAGTGTTATTTCTCGGTAAAGCCACGTAGGCGAATTATTTATGTCTCAACTTCCAATTGGCTATTAATTTAATTTGTTTTTGATATTACTTTCGTTTACTTTCTCTCGCCTTTGATTTCTTTCCGACAGCTTTTTGTTATTGAGGTAGGATATAAGTGCTTTATAATTTCATAAAGCTATGTTCTTAATTTCTTATTTCATTACCTATAATTAAATGGTAGTAATAATTAAACATCGTTTATATCTTACACTACTAGATAAATTAAATGCATCATTAAATGGAAACAATGTGTCAATGAATGACTAGTTGTCTATGTTGCCTACCTTTGGTAGCGGGGCAGCACTGTTCTCGTACATTGCAGCACTAAAATACGATTAAATGCAATTTGCAATTGTTTCGAAACTAAGTGGCCTTGTGCCTCGAACCGTTCGCAATATTTTCATGATTTCTTTTTGTTTACAAAAAACCATTTACTTAATCGCACATTTCCTGTAGCCATTAAATACTAATAATTACCATTTAATTGTTTCAGGTACTTGTAGTCTCAATATATAGCACGCATATTAAGGTGAGGTCTTATAAAATGTCCACAAACTTTATTCATACAACGAACAATATGATATCGCAGCCTTTCATCGTACTAAAAGTTTCGAAAGGAAAATAATCATCACGATAAAATAATTCCCTCTAATCGCAGACATGTTATAAACATGTTAGATTTTTTCGCGTTGTATATTTATAAAGGACAGTTCGTAACAAGTTTCCGATAGGTTTCCATTCCTTTTAAAGGATAATTTCCGCGTCTCGATGTAGTTTATTAGCGACGACGTTAGTGGATGCAGGCCGGTCGTGGTGTCTCGGTAGCGAAGGTCGGCTGTGTTGCGATTGCGGCCCTAGTGCCCGGAGATAGAGTCACAGGCGGCGCGGTGCGGTGCGGCGCGGTCGTAGTATCAGGAGAGAGGCGGCAGTGGTGGGGCCAGCGAGCGGCGAGCGCCGCTGCCTGCGCCCGCCGGCGGCTCAGTCGCAGCGGTGCACGCACACCGCACGCAGTTCTCGCGCGCGCAACGAGAAGGTACGCGCATCGCACACTGTCCCCTGCCCCTCGACACACGCATGCACTCGCTTCCGGTGCCCGCGCACAATACTCTCCCTCGTCGGGATAGCGCGTACAGTGCATTCGTTAACCGATACACACCAGTGGAAATGTGTTGAACTAGATATCAAACTTGTTCTTACCTTTACTAGTGCTCTGAACTGCACACTTCCTTGCGACGGCCCGTGTTGTTATCTCGTGAATTATGTTTGACATAATGCAACTATCTTGACACTATTTCATACAAGAACAGTGCATTGTTAGTTGTTATAAAAAAGAATAAATAGTGTATTTCATTTAAGTCAAACTTAAGTTAGAAATACGAAATATCCGCCAAACATGTTTTAACAATGCACGATAAACTGTTGCAATGTATACCAACCTGTTGCTTTATATTATACAGCAACAGGTCGCGCGAATCCTAGAATAGTTGTTTAAATATTATATCGATAATGCTGTGTTGTAAAGGGCCGAACGACCGAGGATGTGTCGGTCGCGGGCCATATGGCAACCGCTGGCCATATTAGGGACGCCATCAAGGCGACACTTGTTGCACTTATACGGCGTAACTGCTCCACATTACGAGTTAACATACACGATCCGTCTTATCGTTATCTATGACTTAATGGACTGCCGCCTCCCATTGGCGGTCACAGTTCACGATCTAACAATATCTAAGTGGACTCGCCTATGAATTAGTTACGGGCGGCGGCGATGCACGATCGAGACGATGGCTAACATAACTGCATACGAGATGAGGTAGACGTCGGATCGCGAGTGCGTTATGCAAGCTGCGAGTGGGAGCGCGGGGCGGTTCGTTGACCAGTGCGTTGTCCCGCCGCGCGCCGCCACTCCGCGCGCCACGCCGCCGCCCACCGCGAAGGTCGCGGCCCACGGACTCACGCACAAATACAGCCTCACGACAACTGCCCTCTGCGACTGCATCGTGTCGTGCGTACACCCGCCGCGGTCGCAATAAATATCTTCAGTTCAACACATTTTCACCGCTGTATCGTTTCGTTTCAGGTAGAGTCGATATGTGTTCAGTGTACTCGGTGCTAATAAGAGAACTATCGTGAACGAACTTAAGTTTAATTTAACAGTAGTGGAAATTTGATCTCAAAATGGTGACTTCGAGAATACCGGCTTATTCTTTAAATTCGGAGTTCAACAGGGAGTTCAGAAGTTTCCGTATAACGAGGGCTACACCGCGCTCCACATTATACGCTCCCGCCATCGTGCCCATACACGAGTACCCGAGAGTAAGTGTCCACGAGCGGCGGGAGGCGCTCAAGGCGGCGCTGGCCAAGGCCTGGTCGTCCAAGAGCAGCGACAAGAGGAAGCACGATACGTGGACCGCGCCCGGCGAGCAGAGCAGGGTCGGCATCACGGCCGCAGACTTCACCCTCAAGTCACAGTTCAAAAACGGCGAGGAAGGCTCACGAGTGGCGCTGGTAAAACACGAGTTCGAAAGCAAGGAAGCGGAGCGGGGAAAAGAGACAAGAGTAGAGGGCGGCCAACCCTCCGGCTTCGGCTACAGCCGCTCCACCAACGGGATAGACATACAGGAAACTCTAAAGAAAGGCTGTGATAAAGGATTGCACGGTAACGATATAAGCTACGGTGACTACTTGAACAATGTTCCTAAATGTAAAACTAGTTTTGAAAGTAACTTCCTCAAGCAAAGTCAGGAGGAGCGTTACAGTAAACGAAACGGGTACGAAACGACGTCGAAGCGCGTCGACAGAGACATTAACTTGAACGACGTCGAATACGGCAGCCTTAACGGCGACACGTATGATTCTTTGAAGTATTCGCGAACTGCGAACGGAACAGAATCAGTGCAATATAAAAGTTACGGTAAAATAGACACCGTTAAAAGTAAATTACTCAACACAGAGGGGCCGAAAAGCGTAACGTCTTGCAACGGCGAGAAAAACGGTTACGCTATGGCGGAGCGACGAAGCGGACGCGAGCAGGCGCGGCTGACGAGCGGGCCAAGAGCGCTTGTCGAGCAGCGGCTGGCCGAGCGGCTCGAGGTGAAGGTGGCCGAGCTGCCGGCGCTTTACCTCGGCCTCGACTCCTGGACGCCCAAGTCTGCCGCCTTCCAGAAAAGCATGCGGGACCACGAGTGGAGCGTGTCGTATGTAGCCACTAGCCACACACTACTGCAATTCACCCCACTAACACATTCCACACCCAGACAATTATGCCCGATCCTCTGTGCGCCAGGAGCGAGTCTTAAAAAGAAAGACTGCTAGGTAGGGACGAAGTCGGCGCATCGCAACTGCATAAAAATAGAAAAAGTGGAGCCCGCTGCGAGCTGTCCCGAGCTCATAGTACGTCGACTTGCGCTACCGGTCTTAGGACAACAGCGCATTGCACTCTATTTAGATATATTCCTTTTATTCCATGTCTTTATACAGTTTTATGACATCCAGGCACAAAAAATATTTAACGCAACGTGGAATTGTGATACTGTTTTGTCAGTGTTAATATGTCTCGCGATTATTATTTTTGGTTAAATTAGTAATTATTGCACAAACAAAATACGCGTGTACCGTTACAAGAAATTTAGTCAATTGCATTAATAGTATGCAGAATACCAAACATCAACGCTTTTCGAAACATACATCGGTTTAGACCATTCGTACATAATCAGCTAATTCGTGTATTTGAGCCGGCGCATTAATCTTATATTGGTACGCCCCTGACGTGTCTATAAATCCAATTATTGTCACATCACCGAGCCTATTTACCTGAATTATGAATCGCGGCGAGGCAGCGGGCCGGGGCCCAGCCGAGCCGGTTGTGCAAAGACATTGCACAAGCCGCCGTGACTCACCACCGAGCTTTATTCCCTCCCTCCCCTCAGACATTGCTAAATATCCTTTGCTAATTATCGCGTCGCGGTTAAATGAGTACACACTCATCAATGTATAGAAAACAAGACGTTAATGTACGCCAGTAGAACAATAAGAAAGTTTTTAAAACACATACAGGTTTCCGCTTTGTTTTCCATTGTATTAACATTATGCATATCTATAAATTCTCAAACATAAGCAAATATTCGAGCGCGGTGGGCGTCCCGCGCAGCGACGGCTTAAAAGATTCGTCTCGATAGCATTTGGTGAATGTTTCAAGGTCTCGTCCTGGTTTATACGGCCCGTTTAGGATTTGTCAACCCGGTAACCGTTCTGACGTAATTCTGACTTTATTGTCTACATTTTTGTCCGAACACGTCTTCTGCAGTCGGACATTCAACTGCGAAACTGTTTCATGTATTTTTCTTTGTCTTCTACTACTATCGAAGGACTGAATTCGATGTTTATGACTCGATGCATGAAGTGAAAGTAATGTTCAAACTTCTTAGTGAGATTTGTAGCTTTCTCACACAAGATGCGAGATATTTTCACTTCACAAACTCTTTATTCATGTTTTTATACATTGCTAGCAAAAGGCGTCGTTCTAGTTTGTGATTCGAACACGGAGTCATAATATTTGTTTAACCTTTACTTTCGATTTGTAAACACCAGTGCTAAGGTGATTTTTTTAAATAAATAATAATGTTTATACTTATGTATTTGTATGTGTACAAACTCATCAACAAAATTGCTCTAGTTTCCAATAAAAACGGAAACTTGCGTACAGTTATTTACAGTAATTACCATTACAGCGATAACCGGCCACGAATAAATGACCGAAATTTACAACCGTATCATTGACGCCTCATGTTTTTTGCATACCAAGAATGTTTTCATTTTGCATTGCCCACGCACTACTTAAATATTGCAATGTTTTAATTTTATCTTTAATCAAAAATGGTGTAGCTGTAACATCGCTATTAGATTACGAATACAATGGCTGTCTGTCTCTAGATTTAGGCATTTCTCAAGCTATTCAAAGTCGTCTATACAACCTCTAATTTACTTGTACACTAGTCTTTTAGTCAATCCTTAATGTTTCAGTTAAGTCGTTACCATTCCCATTTGTAGTTTATTACCTCACCTACTCATGATTTTTTGTATTTTTTAATTGTGCCTGCTCTTTAACTCACCGGAATGTAATTAGGTGAAATTAATGATCATTCTTATCGATTGTTTTATTAATTATTTTTAGTGCATACCAAATTTATGTTATTGCTGTTTTGAATTATTTAATTTTCCAAATACAAAATAATCAATCGAAATATGTAATTACATAAAGAGCATGTTTTTATTCAGGTTACACCCACATATTAAATCGCACTGAGTCACATTTACATTTACCGTCGCTTATCTCGGACTATTATTTATTTATAATCTCTTATCAAGATTTGTTATGAAAAAAAAAACTGGTTCTAAGTTTCATCTATAATGGGACCAGCTACGCGTCCAGTTGGGACGTTTGTCAAATGTCAAACTCGGTTGTATTGCCGGTCGACTTTCACCTGCACGTGTAGTGTACGGTATAATACCCCCTATCTTGTGTAACAATGTCCCCACGAGATGCAGATCGATATGCTAAGCGTTTGTTTTGTAAACGACAACATGCATGCATCAATATTGCACTTCCTCTCGATGTTTGCTTTTTTGAATTCAGATAACTGTCGGCTGCAGTTTGTTTTGGTTTAAACTAGCTTGACAATATTTTGTCCAAGCGATGTAGTAACAACATTCCCAGTTACATTTAAGACTTTAGTATCGTATTCTTAGTACTTAGACACAATTTCATGATAAAATGCAACTGATTCGGGATAAAATTGCTTAGAGTTGAAGTATTGATTGCTATATCATAGTTTGTCAAAAATATACACAAGTAATTGAATTGAAAAATCTATTTTTAATTTATTTAATGTCGATAAAAGCTGTTTAAGTTAAACAAATAAAAAAATGCTCATAGATTTTGGAGAAAAGCTTTGTTATAAAAACTATTTTTATTTATGTTTACACATAATCACGTGTGTTATAATCTGTCTGTGTTATTATTCATTCCTTTAAACAACAGCGTGGTTTTCCGAGAAAAGATACACTGTTAACTACGTAATACTACAGTTCTCTGTTGGTTTTGGATAATAAATCTAAGGGAATATTAGAGAAAGGAGAATTTTTCGATAAATCATTCATATTTCCATGGGCAATATACAATTTTGGTGTTGGCATTTTTGTTAAATTGTTTAGCGTTAATTATAGTTTGTCATTGACCCACCGTCGCATTGGATGGGTCAACGCGGCCGCGTGTTGACATGACTCGCGGTGATCAGTCATCCAGCGCGCCCTTGCCTGCCATCACGGCGCCCGCTCCGATCGCTTCTTACCACTTTGAACGTAATCGCATTAATCCTTACGTATAAACATAAAAGTACATTCTGCACTACCCATTTACAATCTTATGGACACTGGATTGAACAATATGTACTCAGTTTTATCAAAGTCGATGATACTTAACACGTTTCACGGTAAGTAAATAGCATTGAAGGCACTTATCAAGATCAAATGTAATACAATCTTATATCTGAATCTATTTTTTAGGCGTTCATATAATGTTAATTATAAAATGTGGTCGCGTATCACTCCAACGTGATCTAATTCAATAGACGTTGAATAGCTAGTCTCCTTGACCGGACGCGGCCCGCTGCGAATCGAGTCGCATTGTGAGAGCCCGCCTCGAGATTTCGTAACCGGCGCTGCACCGAGATCGATCGATTATGGTCATTGTACAGGCGTTCCAATCTCGCGCCACGAGTCGACCTCTGAGCACAGCGGCGCGCGCGCCGATTTCCTTACCTGTCATATTGTCACTATTGCGACTCTTTATTGGGTCATGTAACCTTTAATCGCTCGAATGTGCGCGCCCGCTGCGAAACACCGCGCCGTCTGTTGCACGAACGCACTCGACGGAAAGTAAAAATACCCCGTAACATTAGGAAACATGTAACACGACGAATCGAAACAAGATGATTCAATACGTGTTGTCTGCCGTCTAAATATAAAGTACCGTTGTGTGAATACCGTATCTGCTTGAACGTTGACCGCATTGCAATTTAATGATTTTCCTTCATCGCGCTTTCAGTTAACCGTATTTGCACAATTACCTTAACGGCTCAAGCTGCTGTCGGTCCATGTAGAGTTATGAATACTGTGTAACACCTTCCTAAATACAGACAATCGTGACCGGTTCATTCTTCACAATTTTAACCAACGTCGCGTGCATTGTGCGGAGAATGCTAGATGGAGTGACTGTCTACAAATCTTGATAACCGAGCATTCCCGAAGGCTTTTATAGTGAAAAGTTAATGCATTTCGCCTCGTCCGCAACGACAGCTATTAATTACTCAATGTTCACTTTGAATATCAATTGGTTAACGGTAACTTAGTGACGATGCCTTTAGTATTCACTTATAATGATCGAGCAACATAATAAGTCATTGAATCGGAAACGTTAGCATTTAGAAAATGCTTAGTGGCGAGTTTTCGTGGAATATTCATACGAATCCCGAATTGTAATGTTGATGAGCGATCGAAAGTGAGTGTTCCGGTGTTTGTCATGCGTCGAGCGACGCTAGGTGACGCGCGTGCCTCGCTTGAACGTTGACACCGGCGCTGCTCATTTTAAGGCTCTGTCACACGAACGATGAAAACATAGCAATGAACACTGTTCATATCAAAGACAAATAATATACGAGTATAGACGAGGCATAGTGAACAAAATCTTTCACCGGTACTCTGAAAGGTACTATATCAGTTGTCAAGTTTAGTACGCCACCTCGTGTGTTTGTATTGACATGTAATAAAACATATTAAAAAATTATAATTAAGCTCCATCTTCTGTTATAAAATAAACTAACCAGTCTTACAACATGAAATATAAACATTTAGATATTATTTAATTACACCTTTTGGCAATTCAATTAAATACAATTAACTATATTGACATGTGGTTTTCAGGATCTATTAATAGGTAGCGTTAGTGATGATTATGTGAGAAACGTTTCAAGTGAAGTGTCGACTATGCCTCCTCTGTATATTTGAATCTCTTTGGTTTAAATGATCTATTTCCTATGTAATCAATTAAACTCTTGTGAAGTTAAGAAATTTAGTTAATTTTTATTTAGTTTCATGTAAAACAGATTTGTTAACTTTTTGCTCCAGAGGTTTGTGTGTCATTGCCTTATTTATTACACCGGCGACCCTCATAGTGGCATCGCACCTGCACATTAACTCATTTTCCGGCTCAAGTGCCATTAGTGTCATTGAATTTGTTGAGATTAATTTCATGGTGGCTCTGTAATCATTCACGGTGTTGACCTCGTTGTTTGCTTTGTTGCATTTGAAACATATTTTCATTTAAACCTTCAGAAAGTAAATAAAACAAATTCTTATTTTGAATTATGCTTTAATTTAAGGAGATTTCTTTTGCCATCAACATCTTATAGGCAAGTGATTTTTTGAGTATTTATTAAAAAATATGTATTAGAAAGTTACATTATTCATAGAACTAGGCCATTTTTTATTAATAGGTACGGTACTAAGCATGTACACTCTGTACACTCTGTACACACTGTGAAAACGATAATTTGCTAAGTGTCATTAAATGATTTAAAATGAAACTCATTAATCTTTGCCTTTCTTCTTGGATGACGCAATTGGGGAGTTTTATTTTTTATGATGTATTGACTTTTTCAAGTCCATTAGTATTCTATCAACGATATGTTTTTCGAAGCAAATGTATACTTTGTTATGCAATAGCCTTTGGCAATCTAGTTCATTTACATTTAGAAAATTGAGGAAGTCCCCCATCATTAAAATGTATATGCCTATAAAAGTCGACTTTCTTTACGTTACATTCCTTTATTAGTGCCGATACACATTTTAGTAGCACATTAATTAATGAATATTAATTTAATTTGCTATAAATCTAAGTTATTGACTTGTTTGATTTGAAATTCGTGAATTTTGTCCTGGTTTTAGATTTGACATTGTTTTAGAATAGGGGACTACATAATTTGGGACATACTACAAAAAAAACAGCCATATACTTTTATTTTTTATTAAATATCTAAGCAATCGAGGGCCACGTTGTAGTAATGCCTACACTGACCTGTTTCATACATGTATACTTGTAAAATAGAAGGTATCACATGTCGCGAGGAACGTCGAAGGTCTACGTGTACGTGGCCCAAGTTCAACCTGTCGGCTGGCGCTAAACAATGTGACATAACGCCCAGTTCGACTAGACGCCTTCGCAAAGCCTTTTATACGCATAGATTTTTCAAAGGCCGTCCTGAAATGGCACTGTCAACTTATGATGCAAGTTTGCAATATGTTTATTATGTTATTTGCTATTTGTTCAATGTTGTTTCTCAGTAACTATGACTGTAGTCGTCTATGCATTTTTTTTTCAATTCTACTTAAGTTGGTCGATCATAAGGATGTATTTTAGTAGACACAATTATTATGAGATGTATAATTACAGTTTGTTGTTAAAAATAACAATTTATAACAACCAGTATTTATATTATAAGTAGATTACAGACTAATTATATTATGGTTGTTTGCGCAGTGCAACCGCTGCAGTCGGCGATGCTGCGTCGCAATAGACGCGCGGTCCTTTTCACACTATGCTTAGCCGCAAAAACTAGAGCTGTCGTATGTTAGGGATTACATTGTGATTATCGGGCTAAGGGTCGACATGGATCTTATCGTGTCAGAGTGGATAATGTAAAACAAATCACTATTTTAAATGAAGATCAAAGTGTACAAATGACAAGTTTTTATTTCGAAGTCCTCTAAGAAGTCATGGTCTTTGTATTTTTGCTTGCCAGTGTTCAGGTCTACGTTTATTGAAAGTTGGCAGCCCTACCGATAACTGAACCAGACATGTTGTTTGCTTTACTAAAGAATCTGTGTTCTAACTATAATCAAATTGACTACGAGATAGCGTTTGTTTTGCGCGCTTGCTGGTGAGTTTGTAACACGATTATGCCAAACTTAACGAATTGCCCGTGCGATTGCTTCTCTTAATATTATATCGTAAAAAAATGTATGCAATATTTAATGATCCTAAAGGAATCTTCAGGTCTGGATCAACACTCAAAACATTAGTTATATTTTTGTTAATCAATAACGTTTAAAATTTAAGTTTACGTTTTTCCCTATTTAAATTATAGCCAAATAAAACCTGGCACAATTAGCATTTTCTCTTTTACAAAGTACTGAAGGTACCGCTTGAGTGTAACTGTAAAATACAATAAGGTGACGTATGACGCAAAAAGGTTCCGCTGCAGGCTGCGACTGTGCGCCGCCGGCTGTTTTGAAATGTGTAATGATGGTGCATGTACCTCGACAAGTTGTTGAGATGCGCGCGCGCGGTTATCTGTTAGTCCGTCCGCGGCCGCAGCGCGCGCCGCCGCGTGCCCGCCACGCCGGCCGCACCGCACCGCGCCGACCTTGACCATCTGATGACTCGACGCAACGAACGTCTCTCATTACGTGAAAACGCAAAAACACTACAAAAGATCACGGCATAAGTTGCGCTCGCGCCATTAAACTAACTAACGCGGTGAAGTACAGTGAGTTTTATCGAGTATGAGTAGTTGCAATAAACACCTGCGTTATCGTTTTGGCGCTCATCAAGTTTAGGACATTATCGAAGACATAGGGACGGGGCAACGGCGTTGGGCCGCCGTCAGGGCGCTGCTGCACGCCTGTTGCCTTCCGTCATCCGATGCTCTGCACAGCTTAGTGGACCCGCATTCCGGTTACACAGAGCGCTCGCCAACGTTAGTAGATTACGACTCCTGGGCGCACTGACCTCACCTTATATTGCGCAAAATAAGGTTTAGCCCTTACCCCTGTTCACTAACCCTACAGCCTCTCGAACGCAAATTTCACAGCTCGGAGCACTCGTGGAGACGGAGAAATGAGCGCTCGAAACGATCACATCACCGGCGTTCTCCCACATCGCACCGACGGAGGAGACACCACCGCGACGAATCCTCCCCGCGCTCGCCACCGGATCAGGTGAGTCCCACTGTTTCAATACTGTTAATAATAAAAGATGAATGAAAGAATGGAATGCTTATTGTTGTAATCCGACGCTCTCGCATCATCACTATGAAGTGTCCACCCGAAAATTAGATCGCTTATAGATTCGATAGAGACCGTGAACGTGCCATTCGTAAGCATAGACCGGAATCACAATAATGTGTAAACGTCACCGCGATCGTTTGGGCGAACGCGCCCGACGGGTTTGGCGCGAGCGTGCGCTTGCGCATGCGCCTTCGCCCATGAAGATGCGCGCGAGAAACGGCGGCCTCCTCGCGCTTGCGCCCGTTCTATTTGCGTTCCCCTTCGTCACGCGGACCGCCTTCAGTCAGTCGCCAAGCTCAGCCGGGCGGCCAGCGCGTGTCCGCCGCGCCTGCCGCCGCGCCGACCGCCATGGCCGCGCAGCCGTCGCGTCCGCCGCCGGACAACCTGCTCTTCCGCGGCCCCCCGCCGGCCCTGCCGCGCGTGCTACTGCTCCCGGCTGACACGCACCCCTGTGACACCGCACTTCCCCCCGGTGCTTTTCCCGATGCTTTGCAACAGATGAACAACGTGGGTGTACCGTGTGAGGACTTGTTTGACAGCCAAGCGGACAATCATACATTCTGGAATAATTCTTGTGCCGATCCACATCTTTCACCATTGTTACGACGGACTCACAGTTTTGACATATCTTATGTTTATGATAGTAAATGTGATGAAAACATCGAGAGTGCCTATCGACTCGGACGATCCGAACCTGACCTGTCAAAAATTGGACTGTTTGTGGAAGCGGAGGTTGCCTTAGACTGCGGCCCGGTGCAGCCGCCGCCGCTGGTGTTAAACAACCCTTTCTACGACGGTTCTTTTGCATTAGATCCGTCGTTACTTAACCAATCGATGGTGGTGCTACCCGATAACTATTTAGCTTTTGAAGATTCATTTGTTCCAACGTGGGATTATAAGCCCGAATTTTTGAATAATACCGAACTAAATCCTGAATTGTACTACGAAACATTACCTATTATACCTACTAACGATCCATGGTCTGTATACGGACATGATAATTCAAATTACAATTACTATTCACCACAATTGGAGGTTCCCACAGATGACGGAATTCAATACATGAGGTTTAATGATTTAGAATTTGCTTTACCACAATACATGAGCTTGCCGGCTGAACCACCAGTTGAGTGTTTGAAACACGAAGCTAAACAACAAGAACATATGAGTACGCAGGGGGATGCAGATAGTGTTAAAAATGTCAACGAAAATAACAAAAGTGAGCTACAAGTATGTGATAGAGTTAATATAGAAGCGATAGGAACATCACCTGCCGACACCGTTGTTGTTGCGCCAGCAATTGAAGACAACAAATGTAGTAACATCGATACTAATGCGAATAGAGAATCCTCTCGTAGTGAAGATTCCCTCAACGCTGACATATCTAATGACATCACATCTAGTTTAGCATTCGTACCGAGTAGTAAAAGCTCCCAAGTGGTTAACGCTGGGGATGACACGAGCGACGACACGTCGCCTTGCTCCACCGACTACCAGGAGGCATCAGCTCTCGACCTGGCGCAAAGTCTAGGCGAACTCTCCAGTTGTGGTGACAGTACTGACTTTTCTCAAAGCAGAGACGATGTATCTCCCATACCAGAAGCACAAAATGACACCACTCCCGTTGATGCCAGAAATGAAGCGAACCTACTTAGTGGCCCTCAAGTTCAGGCTTCAGAGAAAACTTTAGTCAAAGTGTCCCTCAGTCAATTACCATCCATTCCAATTCAGGACCATTGTGCGTCGTCGAAAATACCTCCGGTACCTAATAATTTGCCAAATGTAAAGTGCTTGGATGATAATTCGGAAAAGGCGCAGACGCAAAAACAATCGGTCGTCGCCGAGCCCGTTGTAAACAACAACGATAAGCCACCTACCGCACCTAGTAATTCCACTCCAGCAGGTTTTATTGGTGTTAATAACGTAAACGCTGGCGCATCCCATGTATCACTAAAGCATCCCGTGCCTCCCTGTGTGCCGGCGGCGTGGCTGACGGCAGCGCCGCCCATCCAACGTGCTAATGTACAGAAAAATGTGCCTCAAATCTGCATTCAGAACGCGGAGGGCCAGGCGAAAGCTGCGGATAGGGGCCCCCGGGCAGGCCAGCAAGCGGCCGCGAAGGCAGGAGAAACGGCCGCCGCGGACCCCCAGCCGTCCTGCTCGTTTGCGCCGCCCCCACCCCCTCACACTATACAGCTCAAACCTGACAAACAACAAAAAGAAGTCGAGGTCAGCCATTTTTTCAATTGGTTTAGGCAATAATTCAATTGACTTTTTCTCTATTTAAATAATGAAAATTACATTCGAATAATTAATCAAATTATATATGCGAACTTAATAAAACCAGCGACTGCGCAATGCGCTGCCAACGGCACATTGAGACCGTTGCGCATCTATTTTAACATTATTTTAGGTCAGGGATTCATTCAAAACGTATGCTTTGATTCGCGATTTTATAAAAATCTACTTAACTACGAGCCTCGGGTTTGTTTGCTACTACGATAATGTATTAACAGTTGATTTTTGTCAAGTTTTCATTATTGTCATAACCTGCATGCGATATCGTAATTGACTACTGCTATCTCTCAAACATATAAAACTAATATTGATATTGTCTGTGTATCAACAATGTCAACTAATTGTTTTCATTTAAACAACCCATTAACACGATTCCGTATTCCATTATCGCGTGTGTATCAGGCACATATACACATGCATGAAGTCGATAAACAATTTGGGATGTATAACTGACGGAAATAGCAGCAGCAGCTGGCGAGATCTATGAAATTCGAATGGCGGCCGCTAGATGGCGCCACGCGCCGCGCAAAACATGAACAAGCCACAGAAATAGCCGGGATCACCTTCACCTAGGCGTGCCGAGAGAGACGCGCGGGACGGTTTCCACCAAATGACGGAAAAATTACGTGGTTCTGAAATATTCAACCGATTCAAATATACTTGTGTTATTATTAATTTTGGGAAATTCTACTTACGTATATGTAAAGCAAATATACCACCAAAGTCATTATCAATACCATGTTGGTTTCGGTTTTATTAGTGAGCGTGCTACACTGGCTGGTTGCGATCACCAATAAGCAACACTCACGTGTTACGCCATGCAAATAGGCGCCGTTATCGTATGAGGAAAACATAGCATCGTCAGTCGGCGCGTCCACAACAATGTAATAGCGGCAGTATCACAACAGTGCGCTGTAGGCACGCTAACACATTTGCCTAATCGAGACTCATTAGATGGCGGCCGTGAGCAATTGCCTCGAATTGTCTGACTGATACGAAATTCCTAAATTGAATCCTGTTCCAACTGGTTCTTGTCGGGTACGATGACGACGATCGTAGGGCTTATGCACCACGACGACAAACTTAGTGAAGTGTTTCTGACATCATCATGATCACTAGCTCACTATACGTCTCCACAGAAATTGGCCGAGCCAAACATAAGTTAGGGTGAGTGGGCCATACTCAACCGCGCTGGCCCACTGCGGGTTTAACTTCATACATATCTTCGAATTTCTTCCCCGATATGTGCAGGTTGCATCATTATGTTTTCTTTTAGCGTAAGAACGTCAGGTATTATGTACATATGAAATTCTAAAAATCTAAAATCACATTTGTACACGGCGGGCTTCGAACCCACGACCGGTGGATTACAAGTCAAGTGTTCAAACTCCTGAGCCACCGGCACTCATGTTTGATGTATAGACCATTATAAAAGTAGTCATAGCAACACTGATTCAATAATATATCCCTAGTATGGTCATGGCGCCTGCGAAGAATGTGACATTACGAGGTTATGATTCATATATGCATTTAATTTAAAACTCTAATAAACGTTTACTCGTAGCTGACATTTACACAGATTTTTCCATATTAATATTGAACGTGTGAATTGTTACAGAAGTGATAGGTTTTTACAACTAATATTACTCAGAGATGTGCTCGATATCGCATGAGCGGTAAAACCGTTTTAATTAAAACGTTAGTAATAATTGTATTTACCGCAATAAGTACCGAACCATATAAGATTGTATCAAGTTACACTTAACATACACTGATTTGTTTATTTATGATTCTATTTAAAATACTTTCAAATATTAATGGCAAAAAGCAATTATATTGATAGTTGATATTGACCAAATATTAGAGAGATGGAGACAAATAGTTAAGTCTGTTCACTTGCTTTTCTCTCTTTATCAACTTGAATGTCAAAGCCCTTAACATTGCTGCAAGTAATATTGTTTTGGAATGATGAACTTTCAAACAAGTACCGTCTGAAGTAGGCTAGTAAATCAGTTATTTTTTTCACTCAGGTTGTAGCTAGGAGATTTATAATTTCAACATGGATTAGTTGTTCTCACAGTCCTAAGTGCACAATAAAAATAACAATATGCAGAGGTCAAGTTCACGCGATAATGGAAAGCCGTATCGTTAATCCACCGTCGGCTCGGACGTCGAGATATGGACTGATTAATGCGGAGAACGAAGTCTTGTAGCCTCTAGTCCATAGCTTACCTGTCTGTTAATGCTCGCCCCTTCCGGAGACCTTGCCCTCTCACTAATGTGCCAAGCGCATCGATATGTTGTAGCGACGATACGTCTACTAGACAAACTAAAGAAACCCTACTCATGCTAAGTGTTATACTTTGTAAATCAATGGCTTAGCCAATAATCTACAAAGTTATTTGACGGTTATGGAGTCAGACTTATGATAAAGTAAACTGTTTAGAAGATAAAAAGTAGTTAAGTAACTTTATGAAATCTCAAACTGAGAGTCATTAGTTTAAAAGATAACCCTCATAATTGTTTTGGTACTTATGTGTTACCTAACTAAAATGTTTGTATTGATACTCGAGTTATGGAAACAATAACTTTTAAACTGAACACAGAAAAATGCTTTTATCAATGTATTTATTTCCATTAAGTTCTCTCTCCTATCACGTGCACAACAAACTATGTTAAGCACACACAAAATATCACGCGTCGCAGTGTCAATGCCCGCGAGTCGATGCAATGATATAACCATTAATTTAGCTGTATCGCTACAATAATTAATGTGAACGCAGCCTTATCTACTGTCCCTTGTTATCTCATGTTATTTAGTTCTCTGTTGCTGTTATTAAACAATTATAAATTTTATTATCTTACTATTCTCTCCTTGAATGAACACGCGCAGTCATTGCGACACGCTATTAGTCCGGTTCGATTGCTGTCAAATTTTAATGGTTTACTTGTTACTCATTATTACTCACTTGTGTTGTTTTCTTGTTTTTTTTAAATATTATAGTAAAAACAACTGGTGATTTTAGTTTACACTATTTATAGAAATCCCAGAGCGTGACGACCGCTTGTCTCAGTAATCAGGTGACTTATTTGTCCAACGTTCGGTTCCGGGTTCAAATTCGAACCGAAACAAACGCTTGTACAATTCATTGGCTTATTGACCGCATATCCCCGCCCCTGTCTGCTAATGAGATAAAACTTTACAGAAACTGATAAAGTATGAATAATGTTCGGTTCCGAACTATATTTCTATTATATACATTACGTAACTATAGCGTTGGTTACATGTAGTCATCACAATTTTCATTGATTGTAGCTTACTGAAAAATTAAAACTTATACCTTTATAAATACTGAGTCCCAATTGGGTACGCTACTAGGATATTAAATAACTATGTTATTTATTTTAATAGTTGTATTATGATACTTGTTTAGGAAGAGCACGTGTCGGACAGGAATCACGCGGATAAATCCTGTTAGAACCGAAGCTTCCATTAAATTGTGACTGTCGTTCGCTTCGCCGTCTTTTAATTGGTTTGCCGCAAAAGGAAGTTCTCTCAGTCGAAGTTTGGTAGCGAACTAATACAAACGTACTGCAGAATCGTTAATTTCTTCCATATAAAGTAAAATATAATCTGTGTACAAAACCAAAACATCAGTTAGTGTGTGCACGCGTCCGTTTACGCCAGACCAGTCGCGTCTCCGGCGTGCAGCCGCTCAGCCGCCTCTCCGCTGCCGACACGTGCGCGCGTCGCTGCAAGCGCTATGGCCGAGCTGGCGCTAAAGCCCGACCGCGTTCGCGATCCACTGCGCTTCTCGTCCTTTTATGAACTTTACAAGCGATTTCTCAAAGACCACGGCTGCAAGTGGCACGATGTCGCCAAACTCCTTAACATCGTCGCCGATGTACTTTTCGATGTTGACGGTGCGTTTACTCGTATCGCGGGCAAGGTCAGTACTCCATGTAGTTTTTACCTATGTGAGAATGTTATAAGAAAATATGTTACCGAGTATTTCACAAATTCTTTAATCGCAATCACGAATCTTAACGTTTTATTAGAATTTCGAATATGCTTTAATTGCGTTGGTATAAGGAACATGTATGTTCCTTTTTAACAAAAGAAAAAACTTGAAAGGCCTGTACCCTAACGGTATTATCGACGGGGTCCACGGACCAATGGCAGGCCGGCGAGCTTTACCTGCACCCCGGCCGCGGTTAGCGATCCTTGACGCATCTCAACAGCTGATAGTGCATGACCGACCGTCGTACAAACTGTTATGAAAAAAATACAACAGTTGTATGTGCAGTGTTAATCACAGATTAACTTTTAGCTATAGTCTCATGTGCCGTGATTAAATCATGAAATCTTTTAATTTACTCAAAGTGGTTAAAAAAGTTGTGGATTTTTTTATACTAACATTGACAGATGATTTCGACTCCTCGGAGGTAACATATGTGATGAGCATGCTTTGGTCTTGTTTTGACATTTTGTGTAAAATACATGCATTCAATAGTGACGTTAGTACTTTAAGACTAGATACTCAGTGTGAGATGCCAGGTCTGCGTAAAATATTGATAGAGGAAAAGTATTAACATAGTGGTTCCAACGAAATTGACTTACGAATACAACGTAGGGAATGTTTGATATTTCAATAGCGTTTCCGTTACGCAGCGCCGTACGTTGCGTCGGCTGACAACATTGTGTCCATTGTTAAGCTGAACACGAGTTGCACGACTAAAGTTTGAACGTAGAGATCGATCAATTAAACTATGGAACATCCGACGGCGATAAGGGGACGATGAACAAATAAAATTTGTTTACATTATAACGATAAGAAAACACGAAGAGTAGTCATGATTTAAAACTATTTTCCGACATGCCTCTGTGCACGACCGTGCTATGAAGAGATAAGAGTAAAACTTTTTGATTATGCTGGATCTATCAAGATTAAGATTGACCCGAGACTTCACATGCGATAGCCACATTGTGATGATTAATAACAAGTACGCGTGGAGTTGTCAGTGCGCGCACGCAAGGCATTGTTCACCCACTAACCCATTTACTGAGCGCGTATTGACAGAATTGTCTTGGCGCTCGGGCTCGACGTTCGGAGAAAGAAATCGCACGCATCGCCGCGCCGGTGTCTATAATACCAATACAAATACGTCTACCATTGAAAAAAAATGATTGAAATATGCTACTTTTGATTGTCGTGAAATATTAGAAGATTTAGTAAGCGTCAAGGTTTTTCAATTCGTAATCGTACCGAAGACAAACATTAAAGAATGTATACAAGTATCTTAACGTGTATATGAAGGCTCGTATTAAATCGGCAGAGCAGCGGCAGCGGATAATGCGACGAAATGCGCACGCGGCGGCACCTCGGAGTGCGCGGGAGGGCGCTCCCACGGGTTGCCGATATTTTTAGTCCGCGACCATTACTTGGCACCGACGGCCGCACTCGCCTGCGCTACTGATCTTTCTGAAATCCCGTCCGCGCGGTGGTACGCTCTCGGTCCAGAGTACGCCCAGTATAATATCCGCCGGCAAACCGTACGCCTCCTGGACCACTCCATGAAATACCTGACACATGAAAACATGTGATGGCCTTTACTTGTTGAATTACAATGGTGGAACAGTGTTATGTGATGTGTATATCCCGGTTGAAGTGATTCGGTGTTGCGACTAGTGAGTGCGAAAAGAGATGGCCGGCGCAGGCGCGGGCGGCGCCGGTACGACCAGCCCGCGGCGTCAGCGCTACGGGCGCTCCTCCACCTCGAGCGTGACTCAACTGTTGTCGGACGGCTACTCCAGCATCATCAATCGGCTGACGCGGCGCGGACCTTCCGAGAAAAACGACGCCGTCATCGATACCAAGCTGCACGCCGCGCGAACTCGTTACGATGACAAGCTTCTAGCTAATAAAAACTCGGCCCTCACCAACGTCCGTCGGTATGATAACAATAGCCATATCTCTCCTTACACGTCTCTCACGTCCGGATTATCTGGCTCTATGCGGAAGTTGAACGACGAACGTGCGTACCCGAGCTATCTTGCGACAACTAAGTCCCGGATCGATACATCACCTTTACATACGAGCTCCGGTATTAGCGCGCTAGCTCGCAGTGACTCATTCCGCAGAGCACATTTGAAAGACAATCAATCGTCGCCGTTTACCAAACGTTACCCTCTCAAGGAAGCTAACAACAATAACATAGATCCTACGCTTATGCTGGGCAGTACGCGCAGTCGATTGGAAGACAAGTATTCCTCCGTGCTGGATAAAATTGCGATACAGAAAAAAGAGAGAGCTCGGAAAGAAAAGGAAGATCGCGATAAAACTCTGGAACCTGAACCGATAGTGCCCCGGGGCCTGATGAGAAGCCTCACCACAGCTGTGTTCGGGGAAAATTCTTTCAAACGAAATATTTATTCGCGCGAGAAGACAAGAGATAAAACACCCTTCAGAAATACGGCCGACCGACGATTATCGTCTGGACATAAACATGGAGATAGGAACGACTTTAAAAATGGATTCGATGTCTCGATCAAAGATCGTCTCGGGAAGGACAGAGATAGCGTTTACCGTCGACATCAAAGGAGATCGCTTCGAGCGGAAAAAAGTGACGAGAAAAGAGGTGGAAAGTTATCATTGCGTCCCGTTGATATTAACATACAATCGGCGGCACGCGATCTTGTGTCGCCCCTGCAGCACGGCAGCGATGTCAAGTCGCACGCGACCAGGACCCCGGCGTCCTCGCCCGCCAGGGAGGCTGGCAGGCAGAAGCAGATCTACTTCCCATCCAGCGACGAGGACGACGACAAAACACCTGTGGGCGACCGAGTCCTCACCGAACGTGAAACTAGACGAAAGGAGATACAAAGCCTGATCATGAAGTACGCGCATTTAGATGAAGTTTACGGACGTATTACGGAAAAGGAGTCCAACGGTGCAGGTGCTGTAGCGAGCCCGGCGCTCAGGCCGGAGCCGCTGGGGGTGGGTGATGTGGTGGCGTTGCCGCCCGAGATGCGCGCGCGCCGCCGCCCCCAGCGGCCCAGGCACCTGCTGCGGCGCGCCGCCACGCCGCCTGTAAGCACTCCTAACCGCCTGCGCCTGCCCCTCTTAACATATTATACACCCGGACCGTGCTTAGTAATTTACGCTTTCCAATCAATGATACTTTAACGATTTAATGTACAAGTGAACTAAATGAACACCATAGGAAGCTTAAATAATAAAATAAAAGTCGTAAATACGAACGTAGTAAGCATTATATTGAATGCATGTGTTTTCCTAACATTTATAAAAGCGAAGGTAGCTTCATTTACTTATATGAGTGGTTCTTTACAAAACTAAATTAGAGCGGTATTTTAAAAAAAACATTATTTACAATCGTACTGCTACTAACAGTGTGTTTTGACGTTCGCAGAAATGAGGCGATACCAATCGCTGTAAAATGATAGTGCATGTGTTTAGCTTATTTGTGCGTGTTGTTACGGACAAAATGTTCCTTTATTGCATAAAAATATTAACGAGCGCCGGTCGTAAGCGGAGAAGCTCGATCGGTTCGAGCGTTTCGGGCGTTAGTATTCGTTGCAATGTATTAAGTAAGGGCTCGGGTGGACACTGATCGAATGCCGTCGGTGCGTGTGGCTGCGCTTGCGAGAGTGGCGAGAGCGAGTGATGGAGTGGTGTTGTGATCGGTGATGAGTTGAACCGCAGACTGGCGCGACCCGCAGCGCCCACCCGTCCGCCCTCTAACAGCATGTACGACACACATTCCAATTGTCGCTTGTCTGACGGGCAACCGTTCCATTCTGATTGTTGGGTACAACACGACTCGGGTCCGTGGCGATCGCGTGGCGCTCTCCGTGGCATGTGGCGTGTGGCGCGTGTGGCGTGTGTGCGGGGCGCGGGCGCGGGCACGGGCGCGGCGCGGCGACTACGGCTGCCCCTACCTGGCCGCACTGCCCGCCCTGCAGAGCTCCCGGGCGCGCTCCTCCGTCAAGGACGACAAGGACGGACACCTGGTGTACTGGCCCGGATATGTCATGGGAGCGAGATGTTCGTGTCCACAACATAACTTTACCATACCCCACCCCACCCCATAGCTACACTATACATGTCACACACAACACGTACACACCACACTCCCACACAGAGACTGCATCAAATTATGCATCGTTAACCGAACACACAAACAAAAAATACACCGCACACTAACAATTGACAGTTTATTAAATGTGTAACTTTCTCAGTACATTGAAGCCCCGTTGCAGACATTCGTGTTCTACGAAGATTTTCCTCGCATTAACTTTATGCTTTTAATTTTTGTATTTTTTTCTTTACTTTTAAAACATCATGAAATTATAACGACTACTTAAAAATTGACGCTGAATGAAAATAATTTGTTTCATAATTTTGCTGAACCCCAACTGCTTTTATAAATTTTTAGAGTTTCTTTTTTCGTAGGATTACGTGCTAATAAAAATGTTGTGACGGAGATGTATCCCGGCTCCGTCGCAACGCTGATGATGTGTGCAGTTGATTCATTATGTACTCGGTTACTTTCAGATAAGATCATCGACACTCTCGGTGAGGGCACGTTCGGAAAGGTGGTCGAAGTCAAGGACTTAGAAATGTAAGATATCATTTTCATTTTATTTATACTAAGGTTTTGACATTAAACATACAGACATAGGTTAGTTACTGTAAACCGACAAATTTTACTGACCCAGTGAGCATAATTCAAACTAACTTATGATAGCTCATCAACCAACCAATGCCTACCTGCCAATGAAAAAGAAAGTGTAACTAGATCCTTTATGTCCCTTTTATACATATTTTCTGACAGAACAACATGATAGTAGTACCCTTCTTACCGGCCCTAGTATGTCTAATATTATGAGAATGAGGAAATTACAAGTATTTCCCCGTTGTGATAGAATGAGTTCGCACTAGCTGTCTGCGACACACATTGTTTTGGCAAGGCGGGCGGCGGCGGCGCTGCTCGGCGCGCGCTTATTGTTCAAGCTCTATTTTCATTTGTTTACATTACCCAGTCTACCTTCACTAGCAATTGCTACTAAATATCGTTCTTTATATAAGTTTTAAGATTATTTTTCTGCTAATAGATATCGAATTTAGACCTGTTTTATCTTTATTTTATGCTAGATATCTGTAAAATTGAATTCTACTACTGTGATATCCAAACGTCTATATTTCAATGTATTGTTGTCCCTGCTCCTTACAGTGAATGTAAGAAGGATAACAATATTGTCATACAAGTGTGACGTAGTTACCTTTTTTTGTAATTTTTTTTATTAATCATATTTGTCTTACTTTTTCAGGGAGCACAGAATGGCTCTTAAAATAATAAAAAACGTTGAGAAGTACAGAGAGGCTGCAAAGTTAGAGATTAATGTATTAGAAAAGTTGGCAGAAGTTGACCCCGACTGTAAACAGTAAGTAGTGAATACTCGTATTATTTATGTGCTCGACGAAACCGAGATTAACATCCGCCTACTTTGACTGGCTGCGACAAAATAATGTAACATTTAAAGAAATGAAACCTGCAATTTATTATGCATCAAGCGTCTCACTTGCATAATTTATGAAATAACTACTTCACATTACAATGATTCAATCATACTTCATACTAATATTATAAATGCGAAAGTTTAGATGGATGGATGGATGTTTGATAGAGTTTGTAGCCTAAACGGCTGAACGGATTTCGATGAAATTTGGTATAGATGTAGATGATGTAGAAGAACACATAGGCTAGCCACTTTTGTTTAATTTCACGCGGACGGAGTCGCGGGCGAAAGCTAGTTTTAAATATTTCCAATAAAATCTGGCAGTCTAACAGTCAAATGTGTCATTAATAGCTTTTACAAAAGGGCCCTAGTTGAATACTCCGGTTATTAGTTCAGTGTTATTGACATTTGTGAAGTTTACGTTGGCACAGTATTATCGTGTGTCGATGGTTGTGATTGGTGAGCGCTGTCCGCTGTCCGGCGCAGGCTGACCTTGCGTGTTTGTACGCGATACGGCGGGCGCTGCTGGCGCGCGGCCAGCCACCCGATGTCAACCGACACACAAAAATACCACCCCCCCACTCCTGCTCCCCCTCCCCACGACCCTGTCCCAGCGAGCTCTGGTCGCTTATAAATACTAAATATTTTATATCGCGAACGGTTTTAGAATCGACCTTGATTAACGAAATTATTTACATATGCTTTCACCTAAGACGCGTGAGATATGTGTTTGTCTAGTGACGTAATTGTTATTTATGAAATACAAGTATTGAAATTCCCAAACTATATAGTATTTCTTTACTTTATTTTCCTAAGATGGAAAAACCCGCTCTATTTGACACTATCTATTCGTATTTCACGTGTCGTAGTAGATGACCTATTGATAACATCGGTAAAAGTACTTAAATATTTAAGTTCGTGTTAGTATAAGGCAGAACGTAACAGAAAGTTGAATTCTAATATGTATAATTTCTTGTTACAGTTTGTGTGTAAAAATGCTGGATTGGTTTGAATACCATGGACACATGTGTATCGCATTTGAAATGCTCGGACAAAGTGTATTTGACTTTTTGGTAAGTTGTTACTCGTAAATATTGTTTTAAACGTTCATAACCGTATGAAAATAACAGGAAACATGTTCCGTTCACCAAAATATAAAATTATCTTAAAGAAATTAACCCTTCATATAAGCATTTGTAAGAAGAAAAATTTTGATGCATTGTTTACTGTGTTTTAGATAGATAAGGAGGACGAACAGAAAAACTTTTACCTCCCCATCAAATTTACCCCCCCATCCCCTTTTAGTGAATAGTTGTTATAATATATTGTTGTTGTTTGCAGAAAGACAACAACTACCAGCCGTACCCGCTGGAGCAGGTGCGGCACATCTCCTACCAGCTCATCTACAGCGTGCTCTTCCTGCACGAGAACAAGCTCACGCACACAGACCTCAAGCCGGAGAACATCCTGTTTGTGGACAGCGACTACGAGGTCGTCAATGTATATAATAGTAGTAAGAAGGTAAGCACTACACATGTTTTATATGCTCTCTTATATAACAATAGCTTTTGTCTTTAGATGTGTTTTGGAAAATCTAAAATAGACATATGTTTCAAATAACTTACACCCCCCCCCCCCCCCCCACCGTATAATCACGTTAGAATGCTAATGCTCTCGTGGCTCTGAAATATAAAAACTTTTGACAACTAGATTAAATTTCTTTTTCAAGACTAACTTCTAAAAACTACGTGCAAAGACTCCATAGAGTTTAGAGTAATTCGAGTCGATAATTATTGTTTAACTTGTACCGACAGCGCGGCAGCCAAAAATACAAAACACTTTTTCCTCAAACTCACATCTTTATTTTTACTTAAATTCAGCTTTACAACATAACACAATTCTTTACCCTCCTTTTTCTATATATCTTCTTTTATCCCACGATAAATGTCTTGGTGGCCAGTATGCAACCTCTTTGGCTGTATACATACTGCTTGTCAGCCAAAGAGGTTGTATTTTGCATTCAACATACCGCCCACCAAGAACATTGTTAATGTTCTTCACAAAACTGTCCCGCCCACCATCGATGTGGGGGCTAGAACTTAAAACGATGGTGACAAATACAAAAAAAATAGCCTCATAACTTCTTGAACAGTGGACTGTATAATCTAACTTGAAAAAAACATATCTTTTATAGGTAACTATCAATAAACTTTAAATATTAAAAGACAACTCAAATACAAAAACATCAGTACTTAAAATCTTTGCTTATTGCTAATAGCCACTCACAACATTTGACCTAAATTGCTAAAATTATTTAATTCACAAAACACAAATACAAGTATCATACAAATCTTATATCAGTAAGATTTAGTCCTAACCATTACGGTTTCCAGCAAGTTCACACAATAAACCACAGAAGAGAGTTTCCTCCCTAATAACTATAATACAATTCCCTGATGTTTGGCTATATGTTGTTAAATGTGGTGCGACTTGCTGTTTCTAAAAATCTAATATACTTGTCCATCCTCTTCTCATCCGCTCGCCAATACAACTTGAGACTATTCTCATTCATTACATTTTCTTGTCATTACAATCTCTAGGATACTGATAATACCTAGGTCTCCCTTTTTACAAAATGTTCAAACATCCACTTAAATGACCCTCCGAACTTACATCATACACAATGCCACATAGGCCTAATATTTCGGAGAGTGCTCGCAATGATGTATTGAACGGTAAGGGATCCCTCTCAGTGCTGTACGTTGTTAAGACCGATGTATCCTAAACTAGTCTACTTTTCCGTTTGCTTGGTTCGGTTTGGAGGGAGCTCGTTATAACATTGAATACATGGTCACACTGGAAAACAGTACTAGGATGAAACCGTTGGTTTTCATATGATTTTACAAATACCCTTTTGCAAGCATTGTAATTTTTTTTCTGTGCATTTCTACCCCCTAGTATGTACTACAGAAATGTAGCTGAGGATGTGTTCTTCTGGACGTCATTAAATTTTGCGTGTCCTTTTCCGGCGCCCATACTAATGTAGCCTAAAAACCGTAAAAGTGCATTTTTATTGATAGCGTATGTACATAATTTTTATTTTTTGTTAATACAATAATTCAGTGACTAATTTATACATATTTTTATGAAAACAAATTAAATATCTCCGAATTTGTTAAAAAATATTCATAAATAATTGTGGCTAACCTCCCCATACAACGCAAAACACTGTGCGGCGGCGCTGCTCGGCGCGCGCTTATTGTTCAAGCTCTATTTCATTGTTTACATTACCCATCTACCTCACTAGCAATTGCTACTAAATATCGTTCTTTATATAAGTTTTAAGATTATTTTTTTTCTGCTAATAGTAACGAATTTAGACCTGTTTTATCTTTATTTTATGCTAGATATCTGTAAAATTGAATTCTACTACTGTGATATCCAAACGTCTATATTTCAATGTATTGTTGTCCCTGCTCCTTACAGTGAATGTAAGAAGGATAACAATATTGTCATACAAGTGTGACGTAGTTACCTTTTTTTGTAATTTTTTATATTCATCAGATTTGTCTTACTTTTTCAGGGAGCACAGATGGCTCTTAAATAATAAAAAACGTTTTGAGAAGTACAGAGAGGCTGCAAAGTTAGAGATTATGTATTAGAAAAGTTGGCAGAAGTTGACCCCGACTGTAAACAGTAAGTAGTGAATACTTGTATTATTTATGTGCTCGACGAAACCGAGATTAACATCCACCTACTTTGACTGGCTGCGACTAAATAATATAACATTTAAAGAAATTAAACCTGCAATTTATTATGCATCAAGCGTCTCACTTGCATAATTTATGAAATAACTACTTAAAATTACAATGATTCAATCATACTAATATTATAAATGCGAAAGTTTAGATGGCTGGATGGATGATTGATAGAGTTTGTAGCCTAAACGGCTGAACGGATTTCGATGAAATTTGGTATAGATGTAGATGATCTAGAAGAACACATAGGCTAGCCACTTTGGTTTAATTACGCGGACGGAGTCGCGGGCGAAGCTAGTTTTAAATATTTCCAATAAAATCTGGCAGTCTAACAGTCAAATGTGTCATTAATAGCTTTTACAAAAGGGCCTAGTTGATACTCGGTTATTAGTTCATGTTATTGACATTTGTGAAGTTTACGTTGGCACAGTATTATCGTGTGTCGATGGTTGTGATTGGTGAGCGCTGTCCGCTGTCCGGCGCAGGCTGACCTTGCGTGTTTGTAGCTATGCGGCGGCGGCTGCTGCTGGCGCGCGGCCAGCCACCCGATGTCAACCGACACACAAAAATACCACCCCCCACTCCTGCTCCCCTCCCCACGACCCTGTCCCAGCGAGCTCTGGTCGCTATAAATACTAAATATTTTATATCGCGAACGGTTTTAGAATCGACCTTGATTAACGAAATTATTTACATATCTTTCACCTAAAAGCCGTGAGATAGGTGTTTTTGTCTAGTGACGTAATTGTTATTTATGAAATACAAGTATTGAAATTCCCAAACTATATAGTATTTCTTTACTTTATTTTCCTAAGATGGAAAAACCCGCTCTATTTGACACTATCTATTCGTATTTCACGTGTCGTAGTAGATGACCTATTGATAACATCGGTAAAAGTATTTAAATATTTAAGTTCGTGTTAGTATAAGGCAGAACGTAACAGAAACTTGAATTCTCATCATCAACTTGCCCTTATCCCTTATGAGGGTCGGCAAGTAGGTGTTGCTCTTCCAGACATCTCTATCGCCGTCATATCTGAACCACTCCTTTCTTAAGCATATCCTCTTTTACACAATCCATCCATACTTTCTTCGGTCTTCCTCTTCCTTGTAGCCATCCACATTCATTCTAACACTTTCTGGTTTATGTCCCCATCGTCTCGTCGCATAACATGCCATACCACGCTAACCTTCTCAATTTCTTGAAACTTGAATTCTAATATGTATAATTTCTTGTTACAGTTGTGTGTAAAAATGCTGGATTGGTTTGGAATACCATGGACACATGTGTATCGCATTTGAAATGCTCGGACAAAGTGTATTTGACTTTTTGGTAAGTTTTCACTTGTAAATATTGTTTTAAACGTTCATAACCGTATGAAAATAAAGGGAAACATGTTCCGTTCACCAAAATATAAAATTATGTTAAAGAAAATAACCGTTTATATAAGCATTTGTAAGAAGAAAAATTTTGATGCATTGTTACTGTGTTTAGATAGATAAGGAGACGAACAGAAAAACTTTTACCTTCCCATCAAATTTACCCCCCCATCCCCTTTTAGTGAATAGTTATTGTGAGATATTGTTGTTGTTTGCAGAAGACAACACTACCAGCCGTACCCGCTGGAGCAGGTGCGTCCATCTCCTACAGCTCATCTACAGCGTGCTCTTCCTGCACGAGAACAAGCTCACGCACACAGACCTCAAGCCGGAGAACATCCTGTTTGTGGACAGCGACTACGAGGTCGTCAATGTATATAATAGTAGTAAGAAGGTAGCTTTTACACATATTTTGGTAAAATGGAAAATAGACATATGTTTCAAATAACTTACACCCAAACGTCTACATCACAGTTAGGAATGCTAATGCTCTCGTGGCTCTGAAATATAAAAACTTTTGACAACTAGATTAAATTTCATATACAAAGACTAACTTCTAAAAGCCGATTGCAAAGACTCCTTGTTATAGTTTTAATTTTCGAGTAATTCGAGTCGATAATTATAGTGATTTTTAATATAATTTAGAGTTATATTTTACCTTTCAGATTTATGTTTTTGAAACTATAGAAAAGTATTTATGTGAATGTCTAGCTTTAGCCCGCGACTGTGTCCGCGCGGAATAAAAAAAACAAAAGCAAGTAGCCTGTGTTCTTCTAGACTACCCTCTACATCTATAGCAAATTTCATCAAAATCCTTTCAGCCGTTTAGGCTACAAACTTTAACAAACATCCATCCATCCATCTAAACTTTCGCATTTATACTAATATGCTTAGTGAAGTATTGTACGTTGATGTTTCAGACACATGAGCTGCTGCGAGTGAAGCGCAGCGACGTGCGGCTGATAGACTTCGGCAGCGCCACCTTCGACCACGAGCACCACAGCACCATCGTCTCCACCAGGCACTACCGCGCGCCGGAAGTCATACTGGGTACTGCTACTACTCAAATAATATAGCCTATGCTATTCACGGATAATTACCTTTCTAATGGTGAAAGAATTTTTAAAATCGGTCAAGTAGATTTTACGTGAATCGAATACATACAAAAATCAAATCTTTCCTCTTTATAATATTAGTATAGATTATCATATATTTTGCGTAAATATGAGACAAACTACCTATTAGTTTCTAACAGTAACCGCTGTCTACATATCTCCAACAAACTAAGGAATTACAGATGTCTAAGTAATTTTAATCGTACACAAGTCAACGTAAATCTTTGAAACTAAAATTTCATTGTTGCGTCGTCAAGTCGTGTTGTTTCTTCGGTCAGTAAAGGCATAGCATACACAACTGATGCATTGTTACTAAATGTTATGTAAATCTTCAAAATTGCAGCGGCTTTTATAATGACCTTGACAAACAGTATTGGAGCGACTGACATTGGCGATGATAAACATGTCGACACGTCTTTGCACGAACCTTTATGATGTTGTATTGCATAAGTCGCTTGGCAACTAAAATCATCAGATTTTACAAATTTACGTCGCCTTGTGTAATAAATGCCTAACAAAAGTGTATTCAAGTTAGATAAACAGTATTCTCTAAAACATACACAGAAATTATTGTTTTTATCATTAAAGTCGTGGCTTTAGCTTTATTGTACAATACTTAGTATATTATTGTGTGTTTTCCAGAGCTGGGGTGGTCGCAGCCGTGCGACGTGTGGTCCATCGGCTGCATCATGTTCGAGCTGCACCTCGGCATCACGCTCTTCCAGACGCACGACAACCGCGAGCACCTCGCCATGATGGAGAGGATCCTCGGACCCATCCCCTACAGGTACACCCACGCATAGCTGACCTAGTGCTCACTAGCGCCCCTGTCAACTCTCGATTATTAATGTCATTTTCTACGACCATGTTGGTATTATACATATTTTCTGATAGAAATAATTGCGACAGAATCTCATGTTTGACTATAATTGCAATAAACGTTACGACGTCAGTTTATGGTTGATCTAAGCGTAGTTAAAGTCTTTAGTGTCTTAAAAATCATAATGTTGTATTTCAGAATGGCTCGTAAGACGAGAACGAAATATTTCTACCACGGCAAACTGGACTGGGACGAGAAGTCCTCCGCCGGCCGCTACGTGCGCGAGAACTGCAAGCCGCTGCTGGTCAGTTGCTGTACATACATACATACACTCCATACACGTGTCACTACATGATGTCCTTTTAGTTTACATTATCTTACTGATAAGGATCAATTTATACTAGCGGCCAGTCGAAGCGTCAGTATAAATCATAATGTAACAAATTCAACTTTATCTCCACAGCGTAATGTACATAATTTCTGGTCTAAAAATGATTAGTTGAAAAACTACCCACATTTGTGCAGCTCCCGTTTATTTGTAAAGGATTTAAGCTAATATAACTTCGATATGCTTCGATTTTGCGCTATTATAAACAAATATAACTAATATAAACTAATATAAACAAAATTATTGACACCCCTCTTATTATTTTTGTAGCAATTAGTTTTTACAATAAATTGTCGATTGAAATAAAAAGAAACAATCAATTGATTTATTTGTATTGATGCAAATAAGATTGCACTTTTTATGATTGTGAAAGCGTCGTCTCCGCGTTTTACGTAACGTTGAAAGTGTTTTATAATAATGTCCCACTTTACTTTTTATATGATGACAATTTTAAGTCATTGTGTTATTTGCGTTCTCCGACGTGTTATTGTTACAACGACCGTAGCTAAGTCTAGATTGATTTTATCTTTTTCTTCCTTGTTTGCTATTGTGGTAATACTTTTATCGTTGCTAATGTGAAAATATAATACAAATAATTTAACAGTAGCTTTCTCAGGTTTTCGTAATTTAACGGCTATCTAGTATTTGATGTGGTTTTAAATTATATTCGAAAATTTATGACGAAGAGATGAAAATATGCGAAATTGTATATATCTACCTGATCTTGATCTTTGCTGGTGCTTGAGTTTTTAGTAGTAACATTTTTCACTAAACACATATTAAAAACACAAGTCCTACGTTATCTACTCATTTAAGTTGTCTCCACTGATATTTTCGTGTATAAATGTTGCAACGCTCATTATAAATAGTTCCTTTTCTTGTGTTTACTATTTTATTATTTTATATTGAATTACTTTGTGTCATGTTATGTTATTTGAGTGTATGAATGTTGGTGTGTGCAGAGGTACATGCAGAGCAACAACGAGGAGCACCGGCAGCTGTTCGAGCTGATCGCGCGCATGCTGGAGTACGAGCCCGCGCAGCGCATCTCGCTGCGGGACGCGCTCGCACACCCCTTCTTCACCAAGCTGCCGCACCACCAGCGGCTCGGTGGGTGCACACATACACATACACACATCATACTAATATTGTAAATTCGAAAGTTTAGATGGATGGACGTTTGTTAGAGTTTGTAGCCTAAACTGAACGGATCTGAAAGACTGGCATAGGTGTAGGATAGTCTGGATGAATACGTAGGCTACTTACTTTTGTTTTTAATCTACGCAGACTGAATCGCGGGCAAAAGCTAGTTATAAATAATTCGATAACACTCAAATATTGGGTAATTATTCCTTTATTAGTAACTCTAATCATAACCAACCTCGGGAATTAACCACCCTCTTCATAAAAGTACGTTACGTATTTAGAATTATCTCATAAAAAAAATCTTGTTTGAATAAGTGATAAATAAGACAAATATACTTGTAAAAAATGATGAAACTCAAATTAAATTGTCTTCAGCATCATTACGAACAGATTATCAAATTAGACTAACATGAATCTATTTTGAATAAGTAGATCGTTTGAAAGAAAAAAAAGAGATATGTGATGTCATTGTGGTAGAATATCCGGTATTATGCAGTATGTTATGTTCTACTAATACATTGTAAATATTTAAAAGTTTAAAGTTTAAAATATCAACTTATTAAAACTATCAATTTAGTTAGAATATGGCTTCATTACTAACAAAACTCACATTTTTTGCATTTTCCACTGCTTTTGTCTATTGACAAAATAGTAATAAAACATAGTTATCAAAATTAAATACAGTTGAACAGAAACTCCAAAATGTAACGTAGTTTTAATTCGTTCCACCGCCGACAAACAGAATTGTAATTTAGTTTAATTTTTTAAATCATAATTACTACGGGCTTTAGCTTCTTAAATTTAGGAAATAAAACACAATGTGGTAATATTATTTTATTAATGATTAATTAATTTTTTGGCGCCCTATTGTAAAGGTGACAGTGATGATGTGACATTGTTTGTTATAGGGCACCAGTTCTCACGGCCGTCGTTCCTTAGGTCAGGCCTTGTCTTGTCTCTTACGCTTGTCCAGCGCTTTGCATCACTCGTGTCAACACATGCTGAGACATGACACACTTTGCTCACTGTTGGCCTGCTCTAAGTTTAATTTACTTTTTTTTTGGCCCCTCACACTTATTTTCAATGCGTATTTTGTTTTAACTAACTGACGTATCGTTAAGTGGTCAATAGAGTAACTTGGTGTAGATTTAGAATAATCTACGCTAAGGGGCTTTTAAATGACCGTAACATGGTACTAATTGTTGCAGTTAAAAATATAATGCTGGTCTGTTCAGTTCGAAACTAAAATTATTTTTAAAATGATACTAAATAGAGAATGTTTTGCACCTTTATTATTTTATTCGTGATTGTCTTCCCCTAAAATCTGTTTTTTTTATTTTATTATATTTTTTGTTCATTTCAATTAGGACTTTATGTTCAAAAATTAGACTAAAATTGCAAGTTATTATTATATAATGTAGCGTTGTATAAATGTAGATTTATTAGAATACACTCATTGCATTATATAATGCATATTAATAAGCGCTGTCTTGACTTGTATACCGTGAGCTTTGACTGTCGTAAAACCTGTATAATGTTATCTCTGTTGTTTCAAATTAGTATGAAAGAGATGACGATATGTCAGTGGGAACAGTATTGTGAGGTATGTTGTGTTGCAGGCAATGACCGCGCGCGCTGCAATGGCGAGAGTTCCCGTGAGCGCTCGCACTCGCTCAGCCGGTGAGCGGCGCGTGACCCCGCGTGCCCCCGCGAGCTCGCCGCGTGCCCCCGCGTGCCCCCGCGCCCGCGCTGTGCAGTGATATACGTTACGGACAATTAACTAAGCTAGGGAATATTTTGTTGTGAAACACTTCTCAATTTGTATTTATAAATAAAAATGTATGTAATAAAGGCTGTATCGGTCGGATATATGATGGTTTTATTCTCCTAATCCAGTAAATTCATGATTTAGTTTTAATAATTACAAAACTGAGAAATTTCGAGCTGGATACAGACGTTACGAGTGTAGTGTTAAATGCTAAACGGCAAGTAGTAAACAAGTTACGGGGAACATTACTTACTGAGGGCTGTGACAATTTTTGATATTGACAAGGGGGCGCCTACGATCATTTAGGGTTACCAGCAAGCGTAAAATTCCTTACTTCTTTCGAAAGTCTCCCACGTTCAAAACAAAAGCAAATGATTTGACCTGAGTTGAATTGAGTACTCGTAGAAGTTATGAAAAAATTTCACGAATTTTAGTGATAACCCGGCAAAAAACATCTAATAACTTCATAACGTCAGTCAATACCCAGCTTTAATTTTTTGAAACAAATTAAACAATTTTATATTCATTTTAGTTTATTTAAAATTTACAAATAAATATCATACACCTATAAGTTGAAAAATTCGTTTATCAAGTACATTTGAAGGAACATGAGTATATGTATACAATACAAGCTTCCTTATGTTACACCCAAGAAGTATTGAAATACAGTGATGAAATTAACAAAATAAACCTAAGTGAAGAACACTGCTCTACTCAGAATAGACTAATGGTCAATCTGGAGTCATTTGTGTAAGAAATATACTACAAGGTACAGTTTAAATCATCATAAATTAGGGCAGTAAATAAATAACGCATAAGTTTTCAACTTTTTGG